>OX352772.1:235709706-236376579 GCA_947095535.1 Poecilobothrus nobilitatus
ATTTTAGAAGCCTTCTCTCACAATAGATTCATAATTTTGTACTAGTTTATTATTAGACCATTAAATTAAAAAGCTGTCGGAAACGACCGTCACAAAAAAAGGGCCGAAAATTTTTCATTATCAGAGATATGAATCTTATATTAAATATACTTAAGACCTCTTCCAAAGTACATTTAAATAAAATAAATTCAGCAAATTCAAAATAAATTCAAAATTGTGCGTTTATTTTTTTTTTAATTTCGCGGCGAAAACAGCTGTTTTTTTATTGACAAACAAATTTTTTTTAAACCAAAGAAAAATAAAGAGTAAAATTTTAAAAATATTAAAACTTTTTCGATTATTGCGATTCTTTTAAATGTAACAAAAAAAAATGTCGTAGCGGTTGGTCGGTAAATTCGAATTTCATAGCAAATGAAGATCGGAACAAGATGAGTTCTTCGTAAAATATTATATGGAAATAAAAGAAAAGGATGAAGAACATTTCTTGCAACGAACAAGAATGAATGTGTCTTCATTTAATTTACTATTTTCCTTATTAAGTAGGTAATCGAGTAATTTTTCTTCAAATGACATATTATTATCTTAACCTATCTACCAATGTCAAAAAAATTACATGGTTTTTGAATTTTAATGTCACAAATATAACTATATTGATTTCGCCGCTGCAAAATTATAAAACATAAATTTTTCAGCCGGGCAAAAATATCGCCGGCATTTTTTGGTCGGTTTTTATTGTGCACTTTATATTATACATATTGTGTTTCAAACAATTTTTTACATATCGCCACGACCTCTTACCCTGAATGTGTTTTTAGTCTAGACGATTTTTAAAACTGTCAAAAATTACCGGCACGAAAAAACTGCGAGAAAAAATTAAGAAACTGTACCTAGCTGTTTTAATTTTATGTGTTTAGATTTGTTTTATGTTTTCTTTCTATTACATCAAGTAAGTGATTCCAACGTTTTTTTAATGGTGCTGATGTAAAAATGAAATTTTTAGTTAGTTTATTAAGGGAGTTAGTATGATAACGTAAATGTTTTTGCATCTATAGAAATTGTGCAATTACACAGGAGATTTTCTAGTAATAATAATAATAATATAATAATAATAACATATTATTATCTTAACCTATATTATTATTATTATAGGTAGGCAAAATTTGGTACCGGCCCTTGTTCGGAGGTATACCTAACATACCTGCGGAAAATGCTATGTAACGCCGATCTCTTAAAGCAACTCTGCCAAGAAATCCAAATCTCACCTCCTCGAAGGTCGGTAACATAGTTATCTGCCCGGTGCCCTCTGGTAATCTTCTCTTGTAGAGCTGACGAAATTGGGTGCATGCGAATGCCGGGCGCAATAAACAGGCCCCCGGTTGGGACAGGACGAGCGGATAATGAACGTCGTGTTGCCGTACGATATTTTTCGCCTCAAGGCGGTAAGTTGAGGACTCGGGCAAAAAATTCAAGCGCGTCTGTATTCACAATGAACGGCGACTTGGTCGGCGTCTGTACTCCATAATGGGCCGACTAAAGTATTAGTGCGGAGGGGAGTTGCTTCGCTAAATCACAAATAAGGACCAGTTTATCAAAAAATGTATTCTGGAGGAGATCATTTATTGGTATATAGATTGCAGAATCATCAACAACAAGGGACATCGAGGGATAACAGGAATCAACAAGTTCACCAACAGGAAGCAACTGAGCAGAGAACACTAATAAGCGATCTATTCAGAATAATCATTATCCAAAGAAGGTAAGTTGAGGACGGAAAACCACAGAAGCACCGCCAAACAGGGAGGTATTTCTCCCCCTAACAGGGTTGCAAATACTACCTCAAAAAATTAGAGCTCGAGATGAAGGTTTTCCCACTCTACTAAAAAAGGCCAAAGGGAGCACTGAAGAGCCTGAGGTGCCTGAAGAAAAGGAGCTGCTCAAAATACAAGAGGTCGCGGCCAAGATGGTACAAGCAGCCGCAAAGCAGAAAAATATCAATATGGATATTAAGAACGGCCTCATGAGGTTGCAAGAATCCTTGGAAGTCATATGGAAATGCAGAGACAAAAAGATGGAGGAAAAGGAGAAGTATCTAACAAAAGTCACTAAAGTCCCCAAATATGCTGTAGCAACACCTAGCCTGTGCAAAAGAATGAGAGAGCCAGATAATAGCCCAAGGGGTCGCATGTTTACACTCCAGCTTCTAAAAAAGGCAAAGAAGCAGATGATGTAGAGTGGACTGATGTCGGGAGTAAGAAGCAACCCCAAAAATCGAGCGCCTTCAAAGCAACGCTCGAGATTCGAGACCTTGATTGCCTAACAACCCCTGAAGAGGTGCGAGGCGCTTTAGACAGAGATCTGAAGAAAAAAGTACACTGCAGACTGTCGCTTTCAAACTAGCAGGAGGGAGCAAATCTTATTATTAAATCTGATATTAAAAGCGGGAAAGATTACAATGGGATTAATAAGATGCAGGATCAGACTAATAGCGGCAGTTCCAAAGTGTTATAGTTGTCTAAATTTCGGTCATATAAAAAGTAGATGCAAGGACATTGATCGGAAAGATTTGTGCTATAAGTGCGAATAAAAAAGGCAAATCGTGAAAAATTGTGTACAGGCCCCAAAATGTGTGCTTTGCGAAGAGAAGAAAGTGCAAGATATTGACCATATCTCGTTTTCGGGTACGTGTAAGGTCTTCCGTGCGGCACTGGAGAAGGTCAAAAGACGTTTCAATGACTAGGTTCACCCAAGGAAATATGGATAGGAGTGTGGTGGCAGACTATCCCTTAACTCAGAATGTTCAGGAGAGAAAGACCGACATAGTTAATAAGTGAACAGTATAGGAATAGGGACATCCCGAACTGGTTTTCTAAAGCAACAAATACGGCAGCGATCTGGGTAGTAAGCCCAAACAAAATTAAAATCGAGGGCCATGGCAACGAAGAAGGTTTTGTTTGGATCAAAGGCTGCAGGCTCAAAATTATTAGCTGCTACTTCACACCAAACCCAACAATGCAGCAATACAAAAGAAAAATAAAAAAATTTGAAGACGTAATAGCGGAAATGAGGAGGAACATAGTAGTGGCTGGAACCGAAGAATGGGGAGAGGCACATACCAACAGCAGAGGGAAGCAAATAATGGGCATGGCAGCCGGACAAAACCTGATAGTGTTAAATACAGGGGCAACATCGACATTTCGACGCCCGAGGTACACGGAAACGATACCAGATTATAACACTAGCATCAGTTGACCTCCTGAATGGCATCCGGAAATGGGAAGTACTCGAGGGCTACACTGGTAGGGATCACCAATACATATCATTCGAGTTACATGCGAGACATGCGTCTCGAGAAACGTCGAGAACTAATTGTTAGTTAGGTCTCTGAAGACCAAAAAAGCACCTGGATCTGACGGAATTCCTAACGAAGCCGTAAAAGCAGCAGTCGATGTTTGCCCAGAGACAATACTAAACATGTACAATACTTGTTTAAAAGAAGGTGTTTTTTGAAAGAGATGGAAGAAGGCAAATCTAGTATTGATAGACAAGGGACAAGGAAAACGTTTTACAGCTTCATCTTACAGACCACTGTGTATGCTTACAGCTGGGAAGCTTCTGTGGAAATTATTTAAAGCTCGACTGGGTGTGGCCATAAGTGTTGCAGGGGATCTGGCAGATAAGCAGTTTGGATTTAAACGAGAGAAATCAAAGCTAAATGCTATTCAAACGGTGAGAAAAATTGCAGAAGCAGCTGAAACGGGAAATCACTATTCCAGGAAAATGGTTTTCCTTGTAACATTGGATATCAAGAATGCTTTTAACTCAGTGAGGTGGAATGATATGATAGAGGCATTGTAAAACATATTCCACAGAACCACTTATTTGCAAAGAATCTTGGAAGACTATCTTAATAAGCGAGGCTTGGCATACAACACCGAAAGCGGAACCTGAAGAAAACGAATCACTACAGGAGCTGCCCAAAGGTCCATTCTGGGACTAGACTTGTGGAACGTGTTTTACGATGTTTCGAATAGTGATGCCGGAAGGAACTGTACTAGTGAAGCTGAACCAAGTCATGAGAAGAGTGTGCAACTGGATGCAACTGCATTGGTTAGAAATAGCAGCAGAAAAAGCAGAAATTGTCATCCTAACAAGGAAACGGATTCCAACAATAATTACAATTGAGGCTGGCATCCAAAAAATAGAGACAAAAGAATTCGAAAAGTACCGAGCGATCATGTTAGACTCGACACTCACTCTAGAAACAAATACAAAAAGCCCCAGATAACGCAGCGAGGATTACAAACCAAATAAGTATGCTTATGGCGAATATTGGCGGGCCGCAACCAAGAAAAAGGCATTTGATCATGACGGTGGCGCAATCCATATTACTGATGCCGAGATATTGGCGAACGCTCTTAACAAAGAATATTGCAATAAGCGACTAACGGCGGTACAATGAAGAGGAGCCCTTTGGGTTATCCCGATTGATTTGCTGGCGTGCGAACGGAAAATCATTTTCAATAGGGACCCGGGAACCAGCAAGGTAGAGGCAACAATGGAGGCAAGAGCGCTCACCATGGTACAATGACAACAAAGATGGGACCATAACCGGAACGGCAGATGGACAGCCCGTCCGATTGCTCAATTAGAAGCTTGGAACAATCGACTACACGGAGAGGTCAACTTCTATACTACACTATTCTTTTCTGGACATGGATACTTTCGTTCGTACCTATTCAAAATCGGCAAAGTAGACAGCCCGGGATACAGACGTAATGCTGTGGAGGGTACGTATATGCGTAATGCTGCCTATCACACATTCTTTGAGTGTGGCTTAGGAGAAGCTCTTTGGAACACAAAAGCTCTTTGGTTGCGGCAATAGGTCCTATAACCCCCGGAAACATCCTCGGCGTTATGCTAGAAAGCGAAGAGCAGTGGGATGCAATAGCAGTTTATATAGAAGCAGTGCTGAGGACGAAAAAGCTCCTAAAATATTTAGGAGATTGATTGAACTTAAATAAGGTTCACCGAAAACGCAAACAAAAATAGCACGATCCAACCTGAAGTAATGGTTATTATAATATGCCTAATTGATACTGACTAATCAATACTCATAATTTAGCTTGTCTAATATATTACATAAATCAGTATATAGTTGACTCACCGAACGAAATTGTATTTTCTCTGTTTCTTGTTTTAGTTTCAGATATAACTCCTGTACTCCAAATGATTTGAATAATTGCGCCTTTATTTGGTCCATGTTGCGTTGTCCAGTTTCCTAATTAATGTGGCACCTTTACTTTGCACTTTTCCCAAGCAATATTCTTGAAATGTACGGTTGTTCCTCCACATTTGTCAGTATACTGCTTAACGATTCGACTTCGTTAATAAAACTGGACACTTCGTGAAAACCACTCCAGTAAAATCGGGAACTGACCTGGCATCCCTCACAATTTCACTTAGGGCAAAGCCTCTTGGTGCCATAGTTTATTAATTTGTATTGCTACAGATTTGTAATGTATATAAAAAATAATGTTTTTTTTTGTTTTTTTAATAAAAAAATAATTCTATCAGTTCTGTTAAGTTTATATTTGTTTTGATACCGATTAATACTTAGAAGTAACACTGTTAACAAAAGTTCAAAAAAGCTCTATATTTAAATTGTTATAGCACAAGTTGTATAAGGTATATATTCAATTTGAAAACTCCAAACGATTACTACTTTTATAGCTTTAAAAGTATATATACCATAAATATATACTTGTGGCATACGGTGTGTTAATTTACCGTTATACGAAACTCAAATTTTGCAAAATCCTTTAACCCTTCTATCTTCTAAACGGTTTAAGTTGGAAACATTAAATTTCGACAGAAGTTAGATCTTTGAAAATATGTATGAGTCATTTCAGAAATATTTTTTTAGAAGCTGTAAGGGGTCAAAAACTGAAAAATTCCTATTTTTAAACACCTGTAACTAGAACACCTGATAAAAATTTTTTGAAGTAATACACAAAAGTTAAAGCTTCAACATTATACTCTTATTTCTGCTAACAACTTTTTTTAATAATGTAGAGTTACTTTATAATTGACGAAAGTGTTACTTGATTTTTTCAAATTTTCTAACCAATTTTTTTAACGAATTTTTTGCATTTTGTTTTACTCGATAATTTGAAATTGTTGCGGATATAATGCGTAGTACAAAAAAATGTAAATAAATAAACAACATAACGGTTTCTTGAAGAATTTTTATTTATACGATATTGATATACATACATACTTATATAATAACATGTTGATTTACATATCGTATATGTCACTGATGAATGAATGATAAGGGTATTGATATATATTATATAGCGCCGTATTTACATACATATATGTATTTTATTGTACTTATAAGAAATTATTCTATGAATGGAAATATTTTTAAAGAAATATTGCAATGTATGGCGATATACTTATAACAATATAAATATACTATGTGCGCATTAATATTTAAAATTAAATTTACTATTTTGTACTAAGTAAATTTAATATACATTTACCGTTTAGTATTAAATGGTACTATAGAATATTTGAAAAAGTTTTGGATTGATAATCGTTATGTGGAAGGTTAGAACCTGCTTTTGAAGAATGTACATATAAACATATAGTTTGAATATATGTACAACACATAGTTTTAGAAATTATAAAATTCACCGAAATTATTTTAAAATACTAAAATATTAAAAAAATAATTGTTTTGTTTGTTGATAAACTGTTTATTTTATTCTGTCTAATTATTATAAATTTACATCTTTTTATATATAAATTAAATACTAAAATCAGCATTAATTACAACTTGAATATCGTTACAAATTTAGTACAATTATTTTCCGTATTATAAACTTGAAATATTTTTATACTGACCTACATTACTTTAAATCTACATTAAAATTTTACAACAACAGTTTACATTACATACATTTGATTTAACATAAGTTATTTTACATAATACAATATTGCATTTCATTCAAACATTTAATTTTTATGCATAAAAATGCAGCGTCAGCGAAAACCATTGCATAACGCTTAATTGTTAAAGAAATTTTTATTTATTACTAAAAATGGTAAATTTTAAATCGTAACTTAAATTGACTGAAGTAATTTGAACATTCCGCCCACCAAGAACCTATAAAACCGTACCTTGACTTGCTGATGGTATAGGTTCTTCAGTAAACCTTGGCCAATGTATTGAACGTCTTAATCTTTGGTGTAATGAAAACTCTGGTTTGGTGGTTCCTGATGAATTGCACTTAAAAATTTTAGTCCAAATTTTGCTATATACAGTGATACCCATCATGCACGTCCGCCCGATTTATTGGTAACAATCTTGCGTGTATCATCACGTGGTTCCTCATTTGGTAGTGGGCACATTTTAGTTATATTTCTCTGTGTAATTCCTTTGTTCGTTTTAATTGAAACTACCCTTACAATACCGTCTTCTCCTGAATGCATTTCCACGATTCTTCCTAATGGCCATTTGTTTGATGAAAATCTTTCATCCTTTATCAGAACTAATTAATCTAGTTTTATGTTTTCCTTTGATTGTTTCCATTTATTTTGCTCCTGTAATGAACTTATGTACTCCTTAGTCCAACGCTCCCAAAAGGAATTTTTTAGTTGTTGTAATAATTTCCATTTCCCTCCTTGTAACCCAAGTGTTTCAGGAGCAGCATGCAAATGTTGGCCTATAAGGAAATGCCCTGGTGTAAGTGCTTCTAAATCGTTGCAATCATTACTCGATGAGAAAAGTGGTCTAGAGTTCAAACAGGATTCTATTTGCATTAAAAGAGTAACCATCTCTTCATATGTCAGGAGTTGTTCACCTAAAACTTTTTTGAGAAGCCGTTTTGTTGATTTAATGCCAGCCTCCCATAGTCCACCAAAATGGGGACTTCCTGGTGGAATAAAATGCCAATTAATTTTTTCATTTGCAAGTACATCTCTTGAATTAATATATGTTTTCTTTTGAATATTATTAGCACCAACGAAGTTTGTTCTTTGATCTGAGTAAATATCTGTACATAATCCTCGTCTGGAAATGAGACGGCGTATTGCTGCTAAGGATGCATCACTTGTGAGATCTGTTACTAACTCCAGATGTATCGCCTTTGTAGAAAGACAAACAAAAAGTGCAATATACGCCTTGCACGACTTCGCTCCTCGTCCACGGCTAAATTTAATAAATATTGGACTACCAAAATCAAGTCCTACAGATGAAAAAGGTCTGCCAGGTGATACTCTGGTCTCCGGTAGCGATCCCATGATTTGATTTTGAATTGTAGGATTAGATCGGAGACATACCAAACACTTTCGAAGTATGCGTTTGATTACTGTGATTCCACCAATAATCCAATATTTTAAACGGATAGAAGTTTGTGTAGCTTGCGTGCTTGAATGTAACAATTTTTCGTGATAGTATCTGATGATCGAAATTGTTAAATATGAGCGTCCATCAATTATTATTGGATGTTTTTGTTCATATGATATTGGCGCGAGGGTTAATCTACCGCCCACCCTGAGGATTCCGTTTGAATCTAAGAAAGGATTAAGAGCTTTGATTCGACTTGATAGTTTTGTCCCTTTATTACCTTTTAATTGCTCAATTTCATCTTTGAAAAAGTGGGTTTGCATGAGTTGCACGCAAGTTTTTTCAGCTGTACTTAATTCTTCCGTTGATAAGTAATCAGTTCGTTTTCCCCTTGGAATGAGTGAATTGTTCTTGAATCGCAAACACAAAGCCGTTATTCTAATCATTCTAGTAAACGATGAATATCGGATGATCCATTCAGGTTCTGGAAGATTGACAACAGTGCTTAAAGTTACAGTTCTTGCTTCAAAATTAGTATGAGGCGTCATGTCTTTTATATGTTGCCAAAAGGCTTTAGTGTTACTTAGCCACTCCGGTCCTTTCCACCACAGTTGCTGTTGTCCTAATTGACTCGCACTCATGCCTCGAGATGCTATATCAGCTGGATTATCCTTACTTTGAACGTGGCGCCATTGTGAACGTGTTGAGTTAGATAAAATATAACTAACTCTATTTGCTACATAAGTTTTCCATTTATTTGGATGTTGGCTAAGCCAGGATAAGACAATTGTCGAGTCAGTCCAAAAAAATTTGTTTATATCTGTCCATTTGAATGCCTTAGATACTTGCTCCATAAGTTATAGTACAAGTTGAGCTCCACATAATTCCAAGCGTGGTATTGACACTGTTTTTATCGGAGCTACCTTCGACTTTGAAGATAACAAATTGGTTATGATTTTACCATCTGGCTTTTCAATTCTAATGTAGATAACTGCAGCATAAGCTATCATAGAAGCGTCTGCAAATCCATGTAATTGTATTACATCTCCGAGTTCGTAGTTTATCCAGCGGGGTATATTAATTCCTTGAATATTATAAAGATCATTACGTAAGTTGTTCCATTGATCTTGTAAATAATCTGGCAAAGGGCAATTGATCTTTTCATATGAAGATTCTTTTCCTGCTTTTGTTGGCTCACCTTATAAAAAAAGTCATCAGTTGCTGGTAGCCAATACAATCCTAATGTTTTCACTTGCGCTCCCTTTTCCGAATCCAGTGATAATTCCCGATCTGTTTCTAATATTTTTGATAATAAATTATTATCATTTGCTGCCCACTTCTGTAACGGAAATCCTGCCTCCTTCAGGATTTTGCTAAGATCTTCTCTAATATACTGAGCTTCTTCCAGAGTATGAGCACCTGTTATTAAGTCATCTACATAAAAATTGTTAAGAATGATGTCTGCAATTTTTGGGTTTTCTAGTTTTACCGACTGTGCTACTTTATGTAAAGTTCTTATTTCTAGGAATGGAGCTGACGCGACTCCAAAGGTAACAGTCTTCAGTCTATAATCTTTAACTTCGTCAGTTGGATGTTTTCTCCACACTATTCTGTGAAAATCGCGATGTTCTGGCTTCAACCATATCTGTCGGTACATTTTTTCAATATCGCCAGTAATTGCAAATTTATATTTTCTCCACCGCATTAAGATATCGTAAATAGATTCTTGTATGGTTGGGCCAGTTAATAAAAAATCGTTCAGCGATTTGCCAGATGGTGATGTGGCAAATGCATCAAAAACTACTCTAGTTTTGGTTGTTGTACTGCTAGCCTTCAATACAGCATGATGTGGAAGATAGTAATTGACCTTGTTGATTTAATTTAGTGGTACTTCTTCAATATGCTCTAATTGAATATATTCATCTATAACCTTGTTATAATCATCCTTTAACTCAGAATTTAGTTTAAACCTGCGCTCTAATTGATATAGTCTCTGCAATGCTCTTGAACGAGTACCTTCTAACTCTGCACCTGGCATCAATTTAAACGGTAAACTTACTTGATATCTGCCTGATGGTAAACGTTGGACATCTTGTTTATAAATCTCTTCTGCTAGTAAGTCCTGAACTGGGGGTTCAATACGGTATTCCATTTCTTCTTGTTCCCAGAATTTTCTCAGAGATATATCCACATCTTCAGTTGAAAAAAATCTTATAATTTGATTCGATTGGTACCGGCCCTAACAATATCCAACCCAATGCTGTTTTTTGCGCAGTTAGATATCTTGATTGTGTGTCTTTTACTCCATTTTTTATAATATTGCCGAATATATCAGCGCCCAACAAAATGTCAATTCTCCCCTTTATGTTAAAAGTTGGATCTGCTAAATCATCCAGATTGATTCTTATTTGGTATGTGGTAAATCGCACGTAATTTGTGGTATTATTAAAGCTTGAATGAGGTGATGATTACGAGTTCATTTTTCCTTTATTTTTAGGTTAGCCACACCCCTTGACACAGCCCTTTCATTTGACCCAATTCCGCTAATAATGGTTCTGTCATAACTACGAGAAAATTTCAAACATTGCACAGCAGCTTCAGTTATAAATGATCTTTGAGAACCTTGGTCAATTAGAGCTCTAAACGAAACATAGTCTCCATACTTATTTTCTACTTGAATTAATGCTGTTGCTAACAAGATATCGTTTCCCCTTTCTGCATTAGTGGCTGTTAAAATTTCCTTCTGTTTTGTATTTTCAATGTGCAAAGATGTATGATGTGCAGATTTACATTTTAAACAGCGAGATTTTGAAAAACAGCTCTTTGAGACATGACCATATTGTAAGCAATTAAAACATAGTTTATGTTTTTCCACTAAAGATCGTTTTTGTTGAACGTTTAGATACTGAAATGTCTTACATTTAAAAGTCGATGCGTATCGTTGCACATAATACAATGTGATCTTCCTTCAAGGTTGACAGCATCTACATGAGTTTTATTTAATGTCTTCATACTGCTCATAGCTTCTATAGATCTAAATCGTTGTTCTAAAAACGTTGTTAATTGAGCTAACGTTGGAAACTCTCTACTAGAACCTTGGCCCTCCTCCCATTTTTTCCTGGCTTCTATATCTAATTTTTGGGATAGAATGTGGACCACTATAGGTCCCCACGATTCAGTAGATTGTTCTAATCCCTTAATTCCTGCTGATGATTCGGTTGTAACGTCAAGTAACCCCTTATAGCTGTTAGCATTTTCCGCTTTAGTAAATGGAGCAGATATAATTGCATGCAAATGCGATGATAGAATAACTCGATTATTTGCAAATCGGTTTATGAACAACTCCCAAGCTGTTTTATAACTTTCTTCACTTACTGACAAATGTTTTATTAGATTGCTTGCTTCGTCAGTAAGTACAGATTTGAGATATTGCATTTTTTGGACATTGCAAATGTCATTATTTTCATGAACCATTGCCTTAAATTATTCATAGAATGTAGTCCATTTCAAATAGTTGCCATCAAATATAGGAATCTTTATTCATTGGAAGTTATTCTTGATAACACTTCTTGTGGATTGAGACTCTTCTCCAGCTGGAGTGGATGGTCTTGCTGTCGGTTTTACTTTCTGTTCCTTATATCCATTAATGAACCCCTTAAATTTAATTATTAAGTCTAAGGAAAGTTCTTCTGCTTCTTCATAGCTTTCTTGATATTCCTTGAGTAAGGTACTATTGTGGGCTTTCCCCTCCAGTACTTCTGGATGCTCCTCAATACAGCGTCTCCATATGCTGTGAACGCGTTCCAGACGACTTTCGAAGTATTCCAATGAATGCCTGTCCTTGCTATCTTTCTTGTAATTTCTGTTGATTCTAAAAAGCTCTTCCAAATTAGCCCTTTGAATTTCTTCATAAGAAAGAGTAGTCATTGTTTTTTTTTTTTTGTTATGTTGATATAATCGGCTTGTTCAATTATCTTTTGATCGTTTATGGTTAAATGATCCGGCTCGAAGGACCAATGTTTTGTTTGTTGATAAACTGTTTATTTTATTCTGTCTAATTATTATAAATTTACATCTTTTTATATATAAATTAAATACTAAAATCAGCATTAATTACACCTTGAATATCGTTACAAATTTAGTACAATTATTTTCCGTATTATAAACTTGAAATATTTTTATACTGACCTACATTACTTTACATACATTTGACATTACATATACTGACCTACATTACTTTACATACATTTGACATTACCAACAGTTTACATTACATACATTTGATTTAACATAAGTTAATTTACTTAATACAATATTGTATTTCATTCAAACATTTAATTTTTATGCATAAAAATGCAGCGTCAGCGAAAACCATTGCATAACGTTTAATTGTTAAAGAAATTTTTATTTATTACTAAAAATGGTAAATTTTAAATCGTAACTTAAATTGACTAAAGTAATTTGAACAATAATATTGTAAGAGTGACAGGCTGTAAACATACTAACGGTTCGTACGGGTATCTAAGAGTTGACAAAGGTAACTGTACTCTTTCTCGTTATTTATAATGTTTATCAGATTCTAGGTATTAGGAAAAACAAATGTCTTAGATTTTTTTATTTTTAAATTTTTTGTTATATTAAGTAATATGAGTTTTGAAGTACGGCTAATTAAAGTCATACTTTGTTTGTTATATTAAAATAATAAAAAGAAGAAAAAGCAAAGTATTGAATTGTATAAGAAACGAAATATTTCGTTTCTGATATTTATTTTTAGATATTTCTATCAAGAAATGGTTAATTATTTTAGTTATATTGGAAGAGGACATATGACTTACATACTATATATGTAGGTCTGTTTTAGTATGTGACAAGTTTTTAAAACTTTAAAAAGTCTTGCAAGTATTCTGTTTGCTATCCAAAAACTTTTCGTTTATCCTTTTAAATTTCAATTATGAATATAAAATTGTCAAAAATCAAAATACTAAAAAGTTTTTGCAAGTAAAGTGTTTGGTATATTTTACATGCAATTGTGAGGAAATAACAGTTTTTTATCCACTTTTTTCGCATGACATCATGTTACTCTCTCTTTACTAAAGTTTTCTATTATAATTTACAAAGATGAGCGACTCTTTTTACACAAATTAATGCATTTTTTACGATTACCTAAAAAGAAAAACCATTAGTTAAGGTAGGTCAAAACGGTCAAAACCATTATCTTATTGAAATAACTGTAAGAGAAAAAATGAGCGAAGTATTGTTTAGGTAGTATTTTTACAATGCTTTTTTAAAGGCGCAACTTTGTTTCTATGTTGATATATTGTTATAATACAAAGTATAGGAATATTTGAAATTGATGTATTTTTAAGGGTGCAATTTTGTTTTATTTTATTCATTTAAGTAAATAATGACAAAAAGTAATAATCGAAGTGTTTTAAATTGCTAATTAAATTTTTTTGAAATTAAATAAAAAAGTAATAATCGAGTGTTTTAAATTTTTTGAATTAAGTAGTGTAATGAGGAAACATTATTTAAAACGTTGCGGCTGCGACTTTATTAGCGAAAGAAGGAATTCGAAAAGAACATTTTAGACAAAAAAGGTAAATTCAATTACGAAATTTTTTTTCCAAGTTTTAGTATTAAATATTTGTGTTTTTAGAAAAAACATGTGGTTAAAAAACCTTGGCTGATTGGACTCAATCAATACGGAAATTTCCAAAGGTTACCGTGTCCTTGGAAAACATTTTTTTTAAAGAAATGTTAGGAAAATCAAATAAAAAATTATTATAAAGTGCAATTCCAATTAAGGTTTTAGTTAAGTTGTATTGTTAATTGCACCAAAAAATATAACAGGTAAAATAAAAATGAAACGTTTAAAATAATTTTTATAAATTCATAATGAATTTTCTACCGGCTTTAGAATAATTGGAAAATGAAGAAACAGAAATTTCAAAGGATTTACTTTTGCAAAGTCAATATTATTATTTTTATTTTTTACGCTGAACCACTGATTTAAAAAAAAAATGTTATTAAATTTATAACTTAAAAAAAAAAAAAAATTTTAAAACCAAAAATTATCTTTACATTTTTTCTTTAAAAAAATAAATAAAAAACATATTCTTAATATAGAATACCGAAGTCCGGTGAAAAAACCGTTCGAATGAAAACGGCCTTTCCGCATTCGAAAAAATTGGTATCTTGAAGTCCACATTCGGCTGCAAACACTCTTTGCCGCTGTCAAAGTCACATTTTTTGTAGATATTTTGTTTTGTGTTTCTTCTCTATAAAGAAGAAAACATTGAAAAGTAAAATATGTACGATTAAAATAATTTTTATAAATCCATAATTTTATAGCGGCTTTAGAATAGTTAGAAAATGAAGAAATGGACATTTCAAAGAATTTGCGTATGAAAAGAAAATTACTCAAAATATTATTTTTTACGCTGAACAATATTAAAAACACTGATTTTAAAAAAAATAAAAATTATTTTTCACTAAATAACACTTTTTTCTTGCATTTGAATGATTAATTGTTGTAGTGCATTCATTATTTTCACACTACTTCCACAAATTATAATTCAATAATAAATTTACAATTATTACAATATTTTTCCGACTCAACTTGAATTCTGTAATTTAATATATCAGTTAAAATCAATTTCTTATTATAACTATCCATATTATTTATATATAATTGCAATGTCATCTTTTTCAATAATGACATAACTTATACCGTAATAAAAATACTTTCAATTTTAATTTTTTACTTTATTTCAATTTTGTTTAGAGTCAGCACAAAATATAATAATAGTTATATAATAACAGTTACCTCGTGCTGAACTGACTCTATATAGTAATTAAGTAATTTGTAAATTCCTAAGCGAATTCCCAAAATATAAAATTAAGCAAATTATAAAAAAATTATTCTGACGGCATTTTCAAAGTAAAATACTATGTTAATATTATGAACCTTTTATGTGTCATTACAATATATTCAACTCAAATTTTATGTTAACAATTTTATGATTTTTGAAATAATAAGTAATTTGTAAATTTAAATTATGTCATAAAAATAATTGAGAATAATAAAATAATTAACTATGTGATAAAATAATTGAGAAATTCATTTTTACCTAAATTTTATTGTGCCCATCTGGCATCTTTTATGATTTGTAAAATACTATATATAAATACCTTCACTTTTTTAAATAAACTTTTCAAGTTCAATCGCTGTACCACTTTTTCTGTAACGAAGGATGCTTGTGATCCTTGGTCAAGTAGAGCACGCATTGTGATCTCATTTCCTGTTTAGTTAGCCACTTTAACTAAGATGATGGCAAGCAAAATTTGTTTGCTGAATTTGGTGAACGCTGTAGTTCTTACATCCTTGTCAGGACACTGGAGACACTCCGGAGAACTACTATTGTTTGAAGGTGTGAAACTGGGACTGTTTATATTCAAAATATGATTGCTTGATCGCACATGTGACATATATGGCGCTCCAAGTGGCTGCGTGTGACCAGCTCTCCTAGTTAAGTGCAATAAGGTATGATGTGGCTTCTGGCACTCATGGCATTTGTGTTTGCTGGGACACTGAGGTACTTTGTGGCCTTCTCCTAAACAATTCCAGCATAACGCTTTTGTTCTTACAAAGTCCAATCGTTCAATGGGAGCAAGTTCTAAAAATTCTTTACATTTTCTCAAGATATGCGACTCTTTACACATGGTACAAATAACTCCAGTTACTGACGCGATGTGAAAACTTTTGCTAGGTGCTTGCTTAACCTCCTTTGATTGAATGTGATTCGGATGATTACTTTGAACAGATTCCAAAGTCCGAAATCTGTTTTCTAAAAATTCCTTGAACGCTGTGAATTCCGGTGCTGTTCGAGAGTTGCCAATCTTTTCCTCCCATAATTGTTCAGTTCAAAATGGTAACTTCTGAAGTAATAAAAAACACAAAATACTATTGCAGCTTTCCACGAGGATGTTTAAATTTTTTAAGGAATGATAGACTGCAATAATGGTGTCCAGCATGGTTTTGATTGCTATTGCGGACTCAGCTGCAATTTGCGGTTGATTTAGTAAAACCCTTAGCTGGGCGTTTACCAACACTCTTTTGTTTTCGTAACGATCAGTGAGAATAGTTATGGCTGACTTAAAACCTGATTCTTCTAAATTTAAATGTTGAATGAGTATTACTGCATCTCCCCCCACTTTGGTCTTTAGCACGTTCAACTCCTGGATATTCGACATTTGCGAGTATTGAAGGAAATAGGCGTCTAGACTCTAGAGTATTCTTAAAGGCCGGCCAACTTTCATACGTGCCATCAAACGGGGGTAAACTCAAGCGTGGTGGCGCAAAATCTTGTTGAGCTGCAACAAATGATGAACCCAAATCAGGGGTTTCCTTTACTAGTTGGTCAGCATCCTTCAAGGTTGCAGATCCATACATACTTCTAAAATCTTTCTCCATGTTTCACTTTTCAAATATTCTTCGACATCATCCATGCCAACAACAGTCATGTGCAGTTTCTCCGACTCTTTGTATCTGTTTTCTAGTAATGCCAGCCTTGTTTTCAATTGAGTCACACGTAACTTCAACCCTAGTTCCTTAAAACCAGCTTGAAATTAGCATATCCTTTAAATTGGTTTTCAATTGTGCGATAATTGTTCCTTTCGTTTTTGCCTTTGACATCTTCAACGCGATATAGAGCTACTTATAACTTATATAAATCAATTTAGTTAATCCTTATTTTGTTAATAAAATTTTAGTATACAAAACAATGTTATAAATTTTTATATATTTTGTTGATGTTGTTGAATGCTTTTATAAAAATTTTATTATAAATGTTGGTGTTGTTAAATGTGAATATTTAATGTTGTGTGAGTTTTGTTAGTACATAATAATTAGAACGGACTTACTTTGTTTTGTATATTCCTCTTTTATTTCCAGAACCCGTACCGAACGCGCGCGTGCCAAACCGTTAAAGATGTTGTACACTATAATTTTGTTCACTATATAAGGGCTTAAAATGTCACTGTTTGTTTTTTATTATTTTTTTTTTTTATCGTTTTTACAATATTTGAAAATTCTATTTTTCTAAAACTATTTTTAACTAACTCAAAAATTGCAAAGTTTTTGTAAAATTCACACTTAACATTCAAAATAAAAAATAACGTAAATCATCTCTATTTTTTTTTTAACTTTTTTTTTTCTATATTGGAATCAATATCTTTTATAGAATTTTATGATTATAATTATTACTATAATATTTTAATTTTTCTTATAAAATTTCAAAAGTCACTGTCTTTAATTAGTTCAAAAGTTGCAAATCTTTTATATACTTTAACTCACATTTAACATTCAAATTTAAAAAAAACTTAAATCCTCTATTTTTTTTGTACCCTCTTTTTTTATGTACTGAAATTAATATATTTTATATAATAACTTTAATATTTTATATCTTAGTTTAGGACAATATTATCTTTAATATTATCCGGCTCGAAGGACCAAAAAAGTTTTTATTTTTTCTTATAAAATTTCAAAAGTCATTGTCTTTAATTAGTTCAAAAGTTGCAAATCTTTTATGTACTTTAACTCACATTTAACATTCAAATTAAAAAAAAACTTAAATCTCTGTATTTTTTTTTTTTTATATACTGAAATTAATATATTTTATATAATAACTTTAATATTTTATATCTTATTTTAAGACAATATTATCTTTAATATTATCCGGCTCGAAGGACCAAAAAATCACTGCTTAAAAACACAAATAAAAAAAAAATTTTAATTTAATATAATTCAAAAAGAACTGTGCAAATTCAAAAAAAATGTTCAATTCAATCTAAAAAAAAATGAATATTCACTACTTTTAAAAAGTTAATAACGCACTCTTATTTTTATGCTGAAATTAAAAACGCACTGTTTTTTTTTGTTTTAATAAAACGCACTGTTTTATTTCCAATTTAATTATTTTATTTTAGGAACTTTTTTTTACGACTCTACGATAACGATTAATTAAAAATTCATAAAATTTAGGTTTATACAAACTTGAGTTAAACGGTTCAGGACTAACGTTTAACCCAAGTTCAGTAATTTTGAATTTAAAGTACATAATAAAGTGAAACAAAAAAAAAAAAACAAAATATATAAAAAACATATGTAGTGTATATAAAAAATTAAAATCATTGAATATAGAAAAAATATAAAATTATTGTGAATTAAATTAATTTTAGTTAATGTAATTGACATCTTGTGTCCCAAAATGAAAACAATTTTTTTTTATATTTTGACAATTTCTATCTAAGATTGTGAATTTGTTTGGTTTTGACAATTAATGTAAGTATCAATAATACTTTAAAGCAAAATGTAAACATAAAATTTTAATTTTTATGTATATAAAGAAAAAAAACTCCGTCTTTGGTAATTGTTTGTTGTTTTCAATGTGACTTCTTGTTGTGATAAATTTACTGATTATTTTTCTGTTTTAGGTAAAAAAAACGAGTTAGCTTAAACACCGCTGGACACCGGTTGAATATTGTTGAATTGAATGCCCATCAACATGACTAGACCATGCAAAGAGAGTAAGGAATTAGAACACATACACACATACATATATATACATGTATACATACATACATACATACATACATTCATACATACATATACATGAACACATACATATATATATATGTATACAAGTATTGTAATCAGTATATTAGTATTATTTTTAAGTAGGTGTTCTCAGCTGTTGTGTAGAATTGCTATTGTAGGTGTTCTCGACTATTGTGTAGAGTAGTAGGACTTATTGTAGAATTATTCCATCGTAAAAATTAGGTAAATAGTGTAGTTGATTCTTTAACGTAGGTCTCTCGGTTGACGATATTAGGGTTTTTTTTTTTAATCGTTTGGTAATAAACAAATTTTGTAATCGGCTGTTTTTACGTACTGTGTTTAGTGCGTACGGTGACAACTCGAACCAATCCCATCAGATCCGGGATGTATTTCGATAATACGGCCTAATAACCATTTATTGGGTGGCAGATTATCTTCTTTTAGTGAAACTAGTTGGTTGGGTACTACTTTTTCTATCTTTCTCGTCCATTTAGGTTTCTGTTGTAACCTTGATAAATATTCAGAGTTCCATCGACGCCAAAAATTTTGTACTAATGCTTGCAAATATTGCCATCTCGTTAAACTTATTTCTGTCAATGGGCGTGAATTGAGACATGCTTCGATTTGACACAACAACGTATTAAATTCTTCGTATGTGATGGCGGTATTGCCCAAAATCCTTTTCAGATGATATTTTGTGGCTTTTACTCCCGCTTCCCACAAACCTCCAAAATGTGGAGTAAAGGGTGGGTTAAAATAAAACGCAACTCCATTATGCGCCTTCGGCCCGGCGATTTCAATATTTAAGTCTTGAATTATTTTTTTGCTTTGTTTAGTTAAAATTCTATGACCACCAACAAAATTTGTACCATTATCGCAGTATATGTTTTTACACAGACCTCTTCGGGCACAAAATCTTCTAAATGCAGCGACAAAGTCTTCAGATGACACACCACTTACTAGCTCCAAGTGTATAGCCTTAATTGCTATGCATATAAATAGCGCAACGTGTGCTATATATTTAGCTGAACCTCTGAATTTGTGATATTTCATTTCGAAGAGGCCACAATAGTTCAATCCGGAATTTGAAAACGGTCTAGCCATTTGTACTCGTGCATTTGGCAGGGTTCCCATTAGTTATTCACGCGTTTCGGCCTTTTGTTTGAAACAGGTGATACATTTTTGAATATGATATCTGACAGAATTTCTAGCGTTAATGATCCAAAAAGTTTTTCTAATCTGAGATAACATGAACTGAGTTCCACCATGCAATGTTTCCTTATGAATTTTGTCAATCAATAGTACTGTGAAATGATCTCGATCCTTTAGTATGTTTGAAAATTTTTCACTGTAATTTAGTTCGCTGGCGTTGTTTAATCGACCTCCCACTCTTAATATTTCGTCCTTATCAATAAATGGATTTAGTTTAATTAGACCATTTTTATTTGAAATTGGTTTGTTCTCTTAAAGTAGTTTAATTTCTTCACAAAAACTTCGGGTTTGTGAACGTTTTACCAGAATTGTCATTGCTTGTGTTACTTCTTGAGCCCGTAAATATCCTTTCAATTTTATAGATTTTTTCTTTGCGTTGTTGATAAAGCGACAACAATAAGCTATGATTCGTGATAATTTGGTCAACAATAAAAATTTACATTGGAAATCATCTTGCGTTGTGTTCACATGAAATTGCACAATTTTTCTTTTTTCTAGTTGAGTTTCCACTTGTTTACTGCGAGGCCAAGACTCTGCTGGTTTGGACGGCCATTCCGGCCCATTCCACCAAAGTTGAAAATTAGCTAATTCAGCTGTGTATAACCCCCTTGATGCACAGTCCGCAGGGTTTTGCTTTGTCAGTACCTGAGACCAAACATTTTTTTCCAGTATGTTGTGAATGTGTGACACCCTGTTTGCGACGAAGGTGATCCATCTACGGGGAAGTTCTCTCAGCCAAGCCAATACAATTTCTGAATCGCTCCATCCATAAACTGCGATGCTTTCGGTTAATTTTAGTGATTTTTTGACGAGCTGCACTAATTTAGCCAAGCTAACCGCACATAATTTCAAGCGTGGTAACGAGATTGTTTTGATTGGAGCGACTTTGCTTTTTGCTGCGATTAAACTTACAGCTCTTTGTCCTGTCTGGTCGATGGTGAACAAATAAGCAACTGCAGCGTATGCCTTGATGGATGCGTCTGAAAATACGTGAAGTACGAGTCCACAATTTTTATTGAATATTTGATCCATCTTGGAACTCGAATTTTTGACACATCAGTTAACTGGTTGTAGTATGTGTTCCATTGATGTTTTAACTCAGAAGTAGATAGGTAGGCACTTAGGTCAGACAGGTCAGTTGGTCAAGGACCCCCGGAAGTAGGTCAAGGTCACCCAGAAGTAGGTCAAGGTCACCCAGAAGTAGGTCAAGGCCAGACAGGAAGTATTTTTCCTACAACATATCAAAAATTTAGCGTAATCTTTAATAAAATTACTAATTTTAACGTAATCTTTAATAAAATTACTTTTAAGCCTTTTTAGTTATTTTTTCAGCTTGCTTTTTAACATTTGTAAAAGTAGAAGAGATTTTTTTTCAAAAATAAAAGTGGGATTGAAATTTTTTTTTGACCATAATCTAACATTTTAAATTAATATCAAGTTTTCATATTTTTATCTTTATTAAAAGCGTATAAATTATATATCAAAATAAAATTTAGAATTTTTTACTGTAAATTAAATTTCAATTCGTATTTTGTAGTAATGTTTTGGCAGTTTAAAAAAAAGACGACAATAAAATTAGTAAAACATTTTTGATATTTTTGATTGACAAAAAAGCAAGTCGTTGACTGTTTTAATATTTTAAAGTATTGCATACGCATTTAAGGTTTAAAATATGTTTTTATTATTATTAGTTATCTCTTAATTTTTATTTAATATTTTATTTACTATTAACTTCATGTTTCAATAATTCATTTAATAATAATAATTATATCGTATACTTTATCCAGCCAATGGTGTAGTGGTAATGTAATCGTAATGGAATGAGAGGTCTCGAGTTCGACTCCCGACTGGGTAGATAATTATAATAAAATATTCACATATCGCAATATATAAATACTTATATCATAATATCTAACATCTAAAATGAAAATAATAATTATTAACAAATAAATATGAATAAATTATCTATTGAAAAGCCTATATCTTATGTTCCTGAAATACTTTATAAACTAAATAACTAATATTATAATAAATACTAACCTATATCAACATGTGCATGTGTCAAATAGAGATGTCATATGTGTCATGTACGCCGTATCCTAACTGACAGGATTATGAAAAAAACACTACGACGTCTGACGCGAAAAAAATTGACGTTGTTCCTCTACAAATAGATAGATAGATTCCACAAACCCCATGGATAAGGATCATATAGGAATATACACATAGGAAAAACCGCTTTAATATCAGAAATACAGTAAGGTCAATCCCCTGCTTAGGACAGTAGGAAAAGATTTTACGCGCCAACGGAAGAAGTCGAACCAGATAAGAAAGAATTCAATACACAATTAACATCCACGCTGCAGAGAATTCACAAAAAGAGCAGTCATACTAATGGGTGATCTAAACGCGAAAGTAGGCTCTGATAATATCGGTTTAAGAAATGTTATTGGAAAACATTGGCTAGAGGTTAAGAACAATAATGGAGACAGATTGATCGAATTGTGTCAAACCTTCGCGCTAGTCATCTGTGGTACCATATTCCCTCACAAGGGCATCCATAAATATACTTGAACCTCTCTCAATGGTCGTACCCGAAATCAAAATGACCACATTTGCGTCAGCGGAACATGGAGAAACTCTATTACAGATGTGAGAAAACAGAAGAGGAGCAGATATAGACAGCGACCCCGAATTGCTCGCAGGGGATTTCAAGATCAAATTATATAGAAAGAAGCCTTACAACAACAAGCGCACACGCTTCAATACCATCAAACTCCAAAATGCCCAGGCCGCAAACAACTTTACCTCCAATTTCGCGAAATATTACCACCAGATCAAGATCACACATGGAACAACATTATGGCTAGACTACAAGCTGAAAAAAAAATTGGATTCGTACAGCCAGAAAGGAAAAAATGGATCTCAGACGAAACATTGGACCTCATAAATAAGAGAAGAATCCTGAAACAGCTAACCAATACCGATACAGGGAAACAACAATATAGAACCCTAGCGAAGCAGGTCAAGAAAGCTGCCAGAAAAGACAAAAAGAAAATTCTTCGACATGATAGCGTCCCTAGTTGAACAACACGCCAACCAGAACAACATGCGTATAACTCACAAATTAAAGGCAACACAGATCAGCCAATCAGAAATAAAAATGGCGATATATTGATAAATTAAAACTACAAGATTGAAACAACACTTCGAAACAGCGAAGTTACAAACAATGAAACTCATAGCAGAAACAGGTACTTGAGAATCTCCATAGAACCACCAAACATAAGTGAGATAAAAGAGACAATCAAAAATCTCAAAAGAAACAAAGCTGCAGGTATTGATGATATATCAGCCCAATTGCTACAAGTCGATGCTTAAACAATAGCTCAACTACTTCAGCCGCATATTACATCGTTCTGGCTAGAAGAAGGAGCACCAATATCACGGGAGAAGGGCTTAATGCCAAACTGCCAAACCAACCAAACAAAGGCGACCTAACATACTGCGACAACTGGAGAGGGATCACACGGCTCAACTTAATATACAAGCAGGATAATACAAGGCAGAATACAGGCTAAACTTAAAAAGACAATCTGGGATGAACAAGCTGGCTTTCGTCCGCACAGGAGTTGCGTTGATCAAGTTTTCGAATAATTTCGAAAAAACACCCTTCGAATAATAGTTGAGCAGTCAATTGAATATAGAACAGCATTATACATAATCATCGACTTCAAGAAGGCCTTCGATACAATAAAAAAGCATTCGAAAGCATTAATAGACAGGGGCACACCAGAAAAAAATAGTCCGTCTCATCCAGATACTCTACCGACAATACCGAAATCGCAGTATTACACAAGGGCCAAATCAGCAGTTCTTTCACAACATCTGGAATCAAACAGAGATGTCCAATCTCACCCCTCCTCTTCACAACCGTCCTAGACATCATCCTTAAAGAAATACCTACTGACCTACAGGTCAGTAGGTCAAGGTCACACGGAAGTAGGTCAAGGTCACCCAGAAGTAAGTCAAGACCAGACAGGAAGTATGTCAAGATCATTTTAAAAGTAGGTCAGACTGGCGGCTATCGTCAGTTGTTTATAAAGATTGTATACTTGGTTTAAGTAATAGGTATGCAGAAAAATAGTAGGAAAAAAAAATGCTTTTTCATACAATGTAAAGAGAAAAAAAATGTACCTATACGTTGCTTTAAAATTTAAAAAAAGTGCGAACTGGTTTTTTAAATCTTAGATAAAGAATCAACAAAATTAATGCAATTTTGAGATGCATTTTTTTTTTCTTTTTTCTTGTTTTTTCTTTTTTTTATGAAGTATTTAAAGAAGAGGAAATAAAAACCATTAATTAATTGCGAGTATCACCGTATAAGATTTTATTGTTATGTAAGAATGTTGACAAAAATATGAATAAAAAGAAAACAAACAGGAAATCAAAAATATCTAACATGTGGTTTAAGTAATAGGCGTGAATGGAAATAGTAAGAAAAATGCGTTTTTATAAAATGTAAAGAGAAAAAAGTGTACCTATGCGAATTTTTAAAATTAAAAGAAAAAAGTGCAAAGCTGGTTTTTAAATCTGAACCAACCTTGACCAAATTGAGATTTTGAGATGAATTTTTTTCTTTTCTTTTTTGTTCTGATGAAATATTTAAAGAAGAGGAAAGAAAAAATTATTAGTATTTTTAGATTTTATTGATATGTAAGAATTTAGAACAAAAAAAGATGTATTCTTATGTTGTGTTAAAAAAAACAAGGTAGAATGTAAACCAACGGTTTTTAAAAGTGCACATTTTCAAACTCAATACAAACTGTTTAGAATTTTGACTTGCACAAAAATTTGAAAATTTCATGTAATACGAAAAAACATGAAAATAGGACATTTTTGAAATTTTGAAGGGCGGTAAGTCCGGAATCCTATAATCCTAAGAAAAGCCATTAACACGCTTAAAAATATATTATAGAACCTTTAATTTTCATGCCTCGCCGAAGAAAAATTTTTACAGGTGCCTAGGTTACAGGTGTCTAAAAATAGCAAAAATTTCAATTTTTGAGGCGTAATAACTCTTAAACAGGGGGTGCTACCAAATTCTGAGGAAACTTATACTAGTTCTAAAAGTTCTTTCTTGTCTCAAAATTTTAGGTTTCTATCTAAAGGCGTGCCGGAGTTATGAAAAAAAAAATTTCATGCAAAATATGGTTTTCACATAACGTTAAATTTAAATAAATTACAAAATATTACATAATTTTGATATTGTTTTATATAGATAATAAAATTCTCGATCTTGTGGCTGTTTTAGATTGCAAAACTATTACGCAGGGCCTGAGATATATACATCTGAAAATGGGACTTTTTCGCAATTTTGAAGAGCTGCAACTTTGGAACCCTTTACAACTAAAACAAACCTTTAACACACATTAAAATATATTACTGTAGCTTTAAATTTTATATCTTGCAGAAGTAAAATGTGTACAGGTGCCTAAGTTACAGGTGTTTAAAAATAGCAAATTTTCAATTTTTAAGCCCTCATATCTCATAAACAGAGGGTGGTCCAAAAAAATTTTCTGAGCAAACTTATACTAATTCTAAAAGTTCTTTCTTGCCTCAAAATTTCAAGCCTCTATTTAAAAGCGTGCCGCAGTTATGAAAGTAGAAAAATCATGCAAAATTTGGTTTTCACATAACGGTAAATTTAAATACTAAATTTTAAAAATTGTATAATTTTGATATTAATTTACAAAGATAAAAGAAATACCTGTCGAATGACGTTTTCAGATTGAAAAAATCTTAAGTAGAACGTAAGATATATGCATTTAAAAATAGAGCTTTTTCAAAGTTTGAGGGGCTGTAGCTCCCTAATGGGAGGGGCTACATGAAAAAGTTGTTCCACAACATTTTTTTTTTTATGAGACCTACCATGGTTAAAATTTTTTTTCTCTATCTTTAACGGTGTAGAAGTTTTGTAAACAGACGGACGGACGGACGGACAGAGTGAAACTAATAAGCACATTTTTTCAAAATTTTTATGGAAATGTGCTAAAAATAAAACAAATTTATTTATATGTTTGAAATAATTTTTTATTTGAAAATATTTTACAATTTTATAGAAATCTGTGCTGTCTTAATCTAACATTTTTTCTTTTAAAAGATGCATATATACATTATAACAATTTTTAACAGCACATCTGAAATTGTTGTTTAATAAGTGTATAGGACAATTTGATTTAAAGTTATCAATCTTTTGTAATGACGGCAAGTTTGTGCTTAAATCTTTTATTTTATCACTGTCAATGTACTTTTGAAGGAATAGTTTTTTTTGTTCTCCTTTAACATAAATTTTTTCAGCTGACTCTAAATACTGTTTTAATATACATTTTACATCTAAATATTCAACTAGGCCGTTATTCCATTTAAGTCCATTTATTTTATTTTCGCAATACTGTCATTTCCTTGTAAAAATTGTAGGTCAACTATGAGAACTCGTTTAACCATGTTGACGGTTTGTGTAAGAATACTCATTAGAATAAATAAATTTACATTTATATTCACTTCGGCAAAAGAGCTTTTCATATAAATATAGGTTAACAGTGCTATTTTTAACTAATACAACTATGCTATTTCATCCATTTACAATGATGGTAGCGGGGCCATCATGCTGTGGTAAAACCACTTTTATTCATAATTTAATAAAGTATAAAAAAGAAAATATACAACCACATATTAATAGAATTATTTGGTGTAATCCAGACAAAAATGCTGTTCCAAAATATTTAAAAGATGTGGAATATAGTAACATTATTCCGGATTTTAATGACAATCAAGAACCTTTGTTAATTATTATCGATGATATGATGTTAAATTCCCATGATAAGTATGTATGTGATTTATTTACCAGAGGATCACACCATAGAAATTTATCTGTAATATTTGTAACACCAGGGTAAATTTTCAAGAGATATTTCACTCAACTGTAAATATTTAGTACTTTTCAAAAATCCTAGAGATAAATCGCAGATATTACCTCTAGCTCGCCAAATATATCCCAATCAAATTAAAGCATTTGAAAAAATATATAATGATGTGACGTCAGTCCCATATGGCTATATATTAATAGATCTTACTCAAGACGTTAATGATATATTTCGATTAAGAAGTGATATATTTGGAAAAGGTTTGTGTTATTGTACGACAGATCAATTAGAACAATTTGGCAAAGAATATGAAACGTTTGAAGGTCAACCGTCATATATTGCACCTATTAAAAAGCTCTAAACCGAAATTCCAGAAAGTAATTATAAAACACTGTGACCCTGAAGTAATAAAAACATTTTGCGAAATCTCTGTAAATATTTTAAAAGGTAATTGTAATCTGAGTGAAAAAGCAACAACCCAATTACGAAAGTATAAAAAAGAATTAAGATCACTTATTTGCCGGAAAAAATTTATAAATAGCAAAAGAAAAATTATTATTCAGCGTGGTGGATTTTTACCTACACTTCTTGGTGCAATACTATCAGGGATAATTGGAAATTTTATAAAATGAATAATACAACATTTAATAAAATGATAATTTTAAAACCTGCGATTTATGAGAAAATGAAGCAAAATGCGGACGTTGAACTTAATGAGTTGGATAAAAATATGAAAAAAATATTGTTAAATAAACATCTCACGGGCACTCAAAAATGGCATTTATACAGACAAAATGTATTTAAAATAAGAAACAAAAAACGACAACTTCCTAGAAATAAAGAGGAGAAAGTAAAAATTACGGAAACAAAAGGTACTCAAACTCGTGCAAAACCAATGTATATAGATACGGAAGCTCAATCGCATTTTCCTGAATATAAAAACATTGAAATACAAGTTGTTCCTGAAGAAGAAGTATATGAAAAAGAACCTGATGACGAAGTATTTGATGATGAAATTCAAGAAAATGTTTTAACAAAAGCATTGTCAGCTGCTTCAGCTGGAGAACGTCTTAGAAAAAGGAAATCAATTAGAAATAAAAATGTACAAATTTTTGAAACTGATACAGGAGACATTATAACGGTACCTTTAGATAGTCCAAGCCCACCAACGAAGAAAGAAAAAACTATAAATAGCAAAGAGTCGAATAATTCATCAAGACGAGTTTTAAGGTCAGCTATAGCAGGTAATACTCAAACAAAACTTAATTTTCCAATTCGTAAGAATAAAACCGCAAGCTCATGGACAACATACAAGTAAATGATGACTTTTATGTCACATTACTCAGTGACTCATCCACAAATTATTATTCGGAAAATACATTATCAGCTTTTAGAAACAAGTTGAATAAACAAAATATATTGTATTCAAAATGGAAAGTTGGTATTTCCGAAATATATATAAATGATTTTATTCCAAATATATATGGAGAAAACACAGAAAAAAGAATTGCAATTCATATCGGAAGCATGGAAGGTAATTATAATAGTATTGGTTCAACATACATTCCATACAGATTTCAACAAGTTAATTGTGATTGGAAAACATTTGTTTTACCAACATTAATACAAAATAAACAACCACGTCCTGGATATACAAAGACAGAATGTGAACGTCAACTTGTTTGGCAAATCCATGATTATATTTCTAAAGACTCTAGTTATAATATAAAATCTGGAGAATTGGCATCGTATACTGGAGATTTAATTACAATTTGTGTTAGTAATCCAAAAGTGGAAATAAAGTTACGTGGAGAAGGTGATTTTACAATAGACGTTTTCCTTAAGGAATGTTTTAAGCAAATTTTACACAAATTTCAAGATTTTAAAAAGCATAAAAATAGAATTGTTGAACTATACATTTAGAAACATTATACTTGATACCAGTTATTAAATCTGATATTATATTTGTGTATACTGATATTATTGAACCACATACCGTTGGAGATAATACTGTAAGATGTTTAAGAACAATGACGATTAAAAATGTATATAAAAATAATTCAATAGAATTTAAAAATATTCAATATTTTCCTGTTGAAAAGGGAAGATTTGACAATATTTCTATTTTATTATGTGATAAGTATGGTAGTCAAATAAATTTCTCTACGAGTAGCATTCCAACAAAAATTGTATTACATTTTAAAAAAGTATAAATAAAAGTAATTTTTTAACATTATATATTATTTTATTTAAACATTATGGAGAGAGCGTACTACAAATATTATTTAGTTCAATCAGGAAAAGGTCTTGAGGATATTGGCCCCTTGTTGCATTCAGTTGTACATTACCAAAGGGGACGCGGATTAAAAAAAAAATTTCATGCAAAATATGGTTTTCACATAACGTTAAATTTAAATAGTAAATTACAAAATATTACATAATTTTGATATTGTTTTATATAGATAATAAAATTCTCGATCTTGTGGCTGTTTTAGATTGCAAAACTATTACGCAGGGCCTGAGATATATACATCTGAAAATGGGACTTTTTCGCAATTTTGAAGAGCTGCAACTTTGGAACCCTTTACAACTAAAACAAACCTTTAACACACATTAAAATATATTACTGTAGCTTTAAATTTTATATCTTGCAGAAGTAAAATGTGTACAGGTGCCTAAGTTACAGGTGTTTAAAAATAGCAAATTTTCAATTTTTAAGCCCTCATATCTCATAAACAGAGGGTGGTCCAAAAAAATTTTCTGAGCAAACTTATACTAATTCTAAAAGTTCTTTCTTGCCTCAAAATTTCAAGCCTCTATTTAAAAGCGTGCCGCAGTTATGAAAGTAGAAAAATCATGCAAAATTTGGTTTTCACATAACGGTAAATTTAAATACTAAATTTTAAAAATTGTATAATTTTGATATTAATTTACAAAGATAAAAGAAATACCTGTCGAATGACGTTTTCAGATTGAAAAAATCTTAAGTAGAACGTAAGATATATGCATTTAAAAATAGAGCTTTTTCAAAGTTTGAGGGGCTGTAGCTCCGTAATGGGAGGGGCTACATGAAAAAGTTGTTCCACAAAATTTTTTTTTTTATGAGACCTACCATGGTTAAAATTTTTTTTCTCTATCTTTAACGGTGTAGAAGTTTTGTAAACAGACGGACGGACGGACGGACAGAGTGAAACTAATAAGCACATTTTTTCAAAATTTTTATGGAAATGTGCTAAAAATAAAACAAATTTATTTATATGTTTGAAATAATTTTTTATTTGAAAATATTTTACAATTTTATAGAAATCTGTGCTGTCTTAATCTAACATTTTTTCTTTTAAAAGATGCATATATACATTATAACAATTTTTAACAGCACATCTGAAATTGTTGTTTAATAAGTGTATAGGACAATTTGATTTAAAGTTATCAATCTTTTGTAATGACGGCAAGTTTGTGCTTAAATCTTTTATTTTATCACTGTCAATGTACTTTTGAAGGAATAGTTTTTTTTGTTCTCCTTTAACATAAATTTTTTCAGCTGACTCTAAATACTGTTTTAATATACATTTTACATCTAAATATTCAACTAGGCCGTTATTCCATTTAAGTCCATTTATTTTATTTTCGCAATACTGTCATTTCCTTGTAAAAATTGTAGGTCAACTATGAGAACTCGTTTAACCATGTTGACGGTTTGTGTAAGAATACTCATTAGAATAAATAAATTTACATTTATATTCACTTCGGCAAAAGAGCTTTTCATATAAATATAGGTTAACAGTGCTATTTTTAACTAATACAACTATGCTATTTCATCCATTTACAATGATGGTAGCGGGGCCATCATGCTGTGGTAAAACCACTTTTATTCATAATTTAATAAAGTATAAAAAAGAAAATATACAACCACATATTAATAGAATTATTTGGTGTAATCCAGACAAAAATGCTGTTCCAAAATATTTAAAAGATGTGGAATATAGTAACATTATTCCGGATTTTAATGACAATCAAGAACCTTTGTTAATTATTATCGATGATATGATGTTAAATTCCCATGATAAGTATGTATGTGATTTATTTACCAGAGGATCACACCATAGAAATTTATCTGTAATATTTGTAACACCAGGGTAAATTTTCAAGAGATATTTCACTCAACTGTAAATATTTAGTACTTTTCAAAAATCCTAGAGATAAATCGCAGATATTACCTCTAGCTCGCCAAATATATCCCAATCAAATTAAAGCATTTGGAAAAATATATAATGATGTGACGTCAGTCCCATATGGCTATATATTAATAGATCTTACTCAAGACGTTAATGATATATTTCGATTAAGAAGTGATATATTTGGAAAAGGTTTGTGTTATTGTACGACAGATCAATTAGAACAATTTGGCAAAGAATATGAAACGTTTGAAGACCAATCGACATATACTGCACCAATTAAAAACCTCTAAACCAAAATTCCAGAAAGTAATTATAAAACACTGTGACCCTGAAGTAATAAAAACATTTTGCGAAATCTCTTTAAATATTTTAAAAGGTAATTGTAATCTGAGTGAAAAAGCAACAACCCAATTACGAAAGTATAAAAAAGAATTAAGATCACTTATTTGCCGGAAAAAATTTATAAATAGCAAAAGAAAAATTATTATTCAGCGTGGTGGATTTTTACCTACACTTCTTGGTGCAATACTATCAGGGATAATTGGAAATTTTATAAAATGAATAATACAACATTTAATAAAATGATAATTTTAAAACCTGCGATTTATAAGAAAATGAAGCAAAATGCGGACGTTGAACTTAATGAATTGGATAAAAATATGAAAAAAATATTGTTAAATAAACATCTCACGGGCACTCAAAAATGGCATTTATACAGACAAAATGTATTTAAAATAAGAAACAAAAAACGACAACTTCCTAGAAATAAAGAGGAGAAAGTAAAAATTACGGAAACAAAAGGTACTCAAACTCGTGCAAAACCAATGTATATAGATACGGAAGCTCAATCGCATTTTCCTGAATATAAAAACATTGAAATACAAGTTGTTCCTGAAGAAGAAGTATATGAAAAAGAACCTGATGACGAAGTATTTGATGATGAAATTCAAGAAAATGTTTTAACAAAAGCATTGTCAGCTGCTTCAGCTGGAGAACGTCTTAGAAAAAGGAAATCAATTAGAAATAAAAATGTACAAATTTTTGAAACTGATACAGGAGACATTATAACGGTACCTTTAGATAGTCCAAGCCCACCAACGAAGAAAGAAAAAACTATAAATAGCAAAGAGTCGAATAATTCATCAAGACGAGTTTTAAGGTCAGCTATAGCAGGTAATACTCAAACAAAACTTAATTTTCCAATTCGTAAGAATAAAACCGCAAGCTCATGGACAACATACAAGTAAATGATGACTTTTATGTCACATTACTCAGTGACTCATCCACAAATTATTATTCGGAAAATACATTATCAGCTTTTAGAAACAAGTTGAATAAACAAAATATATTGTATTCAAAATGGAAAGTTGGTATTTCCGAAATATATATAAATGATTTTATTCCAAATATATATGGAGAAAACACAGAAAAAAGAATTGCAATTCATATCGGAAGCATGGAAGGTAATTATAATAGTATTGGTTCAACATACATTCCATACAGATTTCAACAAGTTAATTGTGATTGGAAAACATTTGTTTTACCAACATTAATACAAAATAAACAACCACGTCCTGGATATACAAAGACAGAATGTGAACGTCAACTTGTTTGGCAAATCCATGATTATATTTCTAAAGACTCTAGTTATAATATAAAATCTGGAGAATTGGCATCGTATACTGGAGATTTAATTACAATTTGTGTTAGTAATCCAAAAGTGGAAATAAAGTTACGTGGAGAAGGTGATTTTACAATAGACGTTTTCCTTAAGGAATGTTTTAAGCAAATTTTACACAAATTTCAAGATTTTAAAAAGCATAAAAATAGAATTGTTGAACTATACATTTAGAAACATTATACTTGATACCAGTTATTAAATCTGATATTATATTTGTGTATACTGATATTATTGAACCACATACCGTTGGAGATAATACTGTAAGATGTTTAAGAACAATGACGATTAAAAATGTATATAAAAATAATTCAATAGAATTTAAAAATATTCAATATTTTCCTGTTGAAAAGGGAAGATTTGACAATATTTCTATTTTATTATGTGATAAGTATGGTAGTCAAATAAATTTCTCTACGAGTAGCATTCCAACAAAAATTGTATTACATTTTAAAAAAGTATAAATAAAAGTAATTTTTTAACATTATATATTATTTTATTTAAACATTATTGAGAGAGCGTACTACAAATATTATTTAGTTCAATCAGGAAAAGGTCTTGAGGATATTGGCCCCTTGTTGCATTCAGTTGTACATTACCAAAGGGGACGCGGATTAGGGAGCTTTTTCGGTGGTCTTTTTAGATGTTTAAAACCAATATTTACGTCTGGAGCTAATATATTAAAAAAAGAGGTTATTAATTCTGGTATTAATGCTTTATCTGATACTGCCACAGGTGCAAATGTAAAAGAAGTAGTTCAAGATCGAAATAAAGAGATAATGAAAAATGTACGACGAGGTGCAGTACGGAAACTTAATGAAATGTATGGACAAGGAAAAAGAAAAAGAAATCCTATAAAAAGACCTCTCATTAATAATTTAAATTATTTTACGTCGAAGCGACGCAAAGTTAATAACAAAAAGAAACAAAAAGATATTTTTGAATAATTATGATTGAATGTATGAAATCAGAGCTTGATATTTTTAAATCACCGCCTATTCAGTCAAGTATTTTACGATCTGAAGAAGTCTTCTATAACCCTATTGCTTCGTTAAATAATCCATCAATCATAGAATTTGTTTCCCTAGGTCATGGAGATACATATAGAGACTTATCTTCTACATATTTAAAATTAAAAGTACAGTTAAAAATTAAAAGTTTTAAAAAAAGATGGAACTCAATGGAATAAAGATAAAGATAAAAAAAGTGATGGAGTAGCTATACAACAACCAAGTGTAGTTAATAATATTTTACATTCATTAATAAAACAATGTAACGTTAAACTAAATGGAAAGAATATATCTCCGTCAGATGGCAATTATCATCACAGAGCTTATATTGAATCATTGTTAAATGATGGTACGGATGCAGCTACAATGCATTTAGAATGTGGTGGATGGATGTTAGATAAGCCAAATATAGGAATAATAATGGTTCAAAAGAATGTCAAAAATTATATCAAAATAGCAATGTAGTAGAACTTATGGGTAAACTACATTTAGATATGTTTAACTGTTCCGTCAGCGCATTACATGGATTCACCTACAATTGAAAATAAGAAAACACAAAGAAACACATCAACAAAATATTTAAATTTATACTTATCTAAAATATGGGAGTTGAATCGTCACCATGTCACCGAGTCACCAAGTCATCTCTCACCAACAATATAATGTATTAATATTCTGTAATATAATAATATAATATAATAAGATTCTGTAATATAATAATATAATTTAGTATTTTGTTTATTACTTACATATTATTATGTGTTTATTGTTTACTTACCTTAAATGTATGTGACAAATATTGTTATGTCACATATTAATTCACAATAATTACTTTTTTTCAATAATATTTCATTTCTATTGTTTCACTTAGTTAAATATTAAAATTGAATTATAGAAATAAATTATTAAATTATATTTACATTAAATCTAATAGATGGCTCTGATCCATAATCATGGAATATTATTATAGAACATAATGTTAATTATTTCTGTACACTTAAAACTTATAATGTTAATTATTTCTGTAAACATCAACTGGAATGTGAAACTTTAAATAATTGTATATAAAAATGTAAACTGTTAAAACAGATGCTATTAATTATATTTTTTTTCTTATGTACTCTGTATTATGTACTTTGAAATGATTTAAATTTTAAACAAAAGTCATTGACCTCGAACGGTTATATTTTAAACAAGTTGTAAAGATAAGTTTAATGTTAGATTGTTTTAGAATTTTTTATATCAATCGTTGATTAACTTTCGAAAGAAAAACATGTAAATTGTAATTTAGAAATAAAAAAAATAAAGTTTTTTAATTACGTATAAAAACATTTGGTCCTTCGAGCCGGATTTCTGAATATAATGAATATTGTGAAGGTGACATTTCAAAGTGCGATATTTTAAACCGTCTATTCTAACACAGAATAATGTTTAAAATAAAATAAAAAAAAAAAAACTTGTGATTTAAGGTAAAAGGTGTGATATTTTAAACCGTCTATTCTAACACAGAATAACGTTTAAAATAAAATAAAACCTTGTGATAGTAAAATTTTTATGCCAGAATATTTTAAGTAAAACATATTGAAAAACTTGTGGTTTAAAATAAAGGGGTAAAGAACTTGTGATTTACATTAAAGAGTGTGATATTTTAAACCGTCTATTCTAACACAGAATAACGTTTAAAATAAAATAAAATCTTGTGATTTTAAAACCGCATATTCTAACACAGAATAGCGTTTAAAATAAAATAAAGATAACTGGTGATTTCAAAATTTCCATCACAGAATATTTTAAAAAATAAAAAAAAGAAAAAAAACCCAATTTGAAAATTAAATAAAAAAAATAAAAACTTATGATTTTAAGTGCTTCTGCTTTAAAAAAGAATTAACCTTTATTTGAATATAAATCAAAATTGTGTTTGAAATTGGAAAAAAATTGTTTGATCAAAAAAAAAAAATCAAAGAGAGTGTGTGATTAATAAAAAAATTACTTTGAACTAAAACTATTATAAACTCATAAACTTATAAACTATCTGAACTTATAAACTTACATAATAATAATATATAACAATAATTATTTATAAGTAATAATATAAAAACTAAATTTAAACATAATATAATTTAATATAATAATACAAAAAGCGCGCGCGGTATAACAAACGGTCTCGCGAACAGTAAAGGGCAGCATAAGGTCGGATTGGTAAGTGTGTTGTTGAATTTTCAATTCTAAAAAAAAAATATTTTTTGTATTAAACATTAGAAATTTTCATCTTGAATATATTAAATTATTAAGCTAAAAGATATTATATCAAATTACCAATAAAATTATAAAAAAAAAAGGAATCAATCATAATTTAAATTCATTGCATTATACAAATACATTATTAAGTTAAATTCTATTATATTTATTACGTTATTATATTCTATTATATTCACTATTATATTCAAATTCATTATAAAAAATGACCGACGCAAAAAGAATAGAGCAAATGATCGTCAAACAAAAGGTTCAAAAAATGCTAATGGAAAAATTCATAACTAACTATAAGAAAGATGGCTCAGTGAGGGAAACGAGACCATACTACGAAAAAAAATTAAGGGATTTCCAGACAATGTGGGACGCTTTCGAAGAGGGTCTTAGATCCATTCTATTCTTCAGTGTGAGCGAAGAACTAGAAATTAACCATGAATATATTGAGAATGACGTGCATGCGGAGACACATAGTTTTTTTGACAACAATTATCATGCCATGTTGGAGAAATACCAAGAGGAGGTGAAGAGAGATACGACTTCTGTCGAAACTCCAGTAACCATAGCAAACATATCGAAGGAGAATCGGAAATACATTGATAGCGGAATTCAACTTCCAAAAATTTCATTTGAAAAATTTGGCGGGGACTACACGAAATGGCCAACTTTCCATGATCTATTCACAACAATGATACATAATAATGAATCGCTATCGGATGTACAAAAACTTCAATATCTGAAAGTACAGCTAATCGGTGAACCTGAGCAATTACTTCGTCATTTTCAGGTTACCGAAAGGAATTATATGGCTGCATGGGAATTGTTGATGGAGAGATATGATAATAAGAGGGTGCTCGTCAACAATCAACTAAAGAGGCTTTTGAACCACAACACGACCATCAATGAGAATGCACAGGGCATTAAGGGGTTGTTGGATACAACATTTGAACGTTTACAAGCTTTAAATAATTTAGATATAAACACAGAAACATGGGATCCAATAGTCACGTTTATCGTCACCCAAAGATTGCCGCAAGCAACTCATCAGTTATGGGAACAAGAAATAAGCAAAACTAAAACAATTACCAGCCTTAAGACCTTAAAGGAATTTTTAGAAGCCAGATTTAGAGCGTTGGAAGCTGTAAATTCAAGAGGACCAATAAAAGCAGAATTCAAAAATACAAATAGTAATATCAAAGTTAAACCAACAATCAAGAATTTCCATTTACAAACAAATTCGATGTGCTCGTTGTGCAATGGCCACCATGTTATAAGAAGATGTCAAAAATTTTTAGCATTAAATCCTTTAAAACGGTCAGAAATTATACGAGAAAAACGACTATGTTTAAATTGTTTGGGAGCTGGGCATATGCTGAAAGACTGTTCAAGTCAGCATACATGTGTTCATTGTAACAAGCGTCATCATACTCTCATCCACTTCAAAATGAATAATGTTATGGTGGACAATCATTCCAATGGTGGCACCAGAGCAGTCTCCAGTCCTTCCACATCACGTCAAAATGACACAGTTATAGCGACAAACCACATATTAAATGTTGATAGTCCAGAATTTATACCGTCAGTTCATCACAATCGCACAAATGACAATAACTCATTTGGGTATAAAGGTCGAGCTCATCAAATTCTACTTGCAACAGCATTATTAAGAATTCTAAGCCCAACCGGAGAAGAAGGTGTAGTGGTTCAAAGGTATAGATTAACAAAGGAAGCAATCAACGCTACAATCCAAAGTATTGGTCGAGAAAAAGTACACTCTGTCAAGTCACGTGTTCGATTTACTTTGAAATCTCTTCATCAAGATATTGACATCAATGTGGAAGGTTTGGTACTACCGAAACTTACAAATTTGTTACCTCAAACTGATATACAAAATAGACATTGGAAACACATAGAAGGTTTAGAACTAGCTGATCCGAAGTTTTACGAACCCGGTCAGATCGATGTACTTTTGGGTGCTGACGTGTTCAGTCAAATTTTGTTAGAAGGTTTAATGAAGGGGGAACCAGGTATGCCGATCGCACAGCAAACCATATGTGGTTGGATTTTATCAGGCAAGAATCATGAATCCGCACCACAAAATGTAACCATAAGGAATTTTTATTTATCTTTAAATCTAGAAAAGCAGCTAAAATCTTTTTGGGAGGTGGAAGAAGTGCAAAACACTGTTTTGCAAACAGAAGAAGAGAAAGAATGTGAAAGGATATATACCGAAACAACAACGCGGCGTGCAGATGGTACTTATGAAGTTCAGCTACCATTTAGAACAACGACACATAGTGACTTTTTAGGTCCATCTAGAAACATAGCACTACAAAGGCTACACCAATTAGAAAAGCGTTTTAAAAATAATGTAGAGTTGAAATCAGAATATATTAAATGTATCAATGAGTACAAAACATTGGGTCACATGAGTCTAGTTGATCCAGAAGAGCTCTTTCAAAACAGTGGGCCAAACATCTTGTCGTATAAAACCAGCTACCTGCCTCATCACGGGGTTATTAAAGATACGAGTACCACAACAAAACTTCGAGTAGTATTCGATGCTTCTAGAGCGACAAAAAGTGGCAAGTCCTTAAATGACATGTTGTTAAAAGGACCAACGATTCAAGATGAGTTGTTGACAATGTTGATCAGATGGCGAAAACATCGAGTTGCTTTCACGGCCGACATCGAAAAGATGTATCGTCAAATATGGATAAAGAATGGGCACACGGAATATCAGAGAATAGTGTGGAGGGAAGATCCATCCCTTGCAATTCGAGATTACAAATTATTAACAGTCACGTTTGGCACAAAAAGTGCACCATACTTAGCAGTGAAAACTCTAAAAAAAACTGGCACATGATGAAATGGATAATTTTCCTGTAGGATGCAGAATCATAAACAATGACTTTTACGTCGATGATCTGTTATCGGGAGCAGATGACGTTGAAACAGCATTACAGGCTCAACAACAGATCATAAGCGCCACAAGATCGGCAGGATTCTCATTACGAAAATGGATGTCTAATAGTAACAAATTATTGCGATCATTGCCACTAGAAGATTGCGAAAAATTACTTCCAGATCAAAACAATGACGCAGAGACTACTCGAACTTTGGGTATACATTGGAATCCAAAGAACGATTCTTGTGGATATTCCATCAACCTTGAAGAAGCTCCTGTAACTTGGACTAAAAGAAGCATATTATCACAAATCGCAAAGTTATTTGATCCTATGGGATGGTTAGCCCCAATTATCATATCGGCTAAAATTATCATGCAAAGGTTATGGCTATCAGGGTTACAATGGGATGATGAAGTAACAGCTGATTTAAGAAGGGAATGGATTAAATACTTTCAAAATTTACAGAAAATTAAGAAAATTTCCATTAAAAGATGAATCGGATATTCCGAAAAAGATACAGCTATTGAGTTACATGTCTTTTCAGACGCTTCTACAAAGGGTTACGCAGCTGTCGTGTATATGAGTACGACAGATTCTAATGGCACAAGATCAACATCGATTATCATTTCTAAGACAAAGGTTGCACCAATAAAGACCATATCGTTGCCACGACTTTAATTATGCGCTGTCGTATTAGGAGCCAAACTCTTAAAATGTACTCTACAAGCTCTACGAATATCACAACCAATAAAATTATTTGGATGGACAGATTCCGAAATTGTACTCGCATGGCTTGAAAATCACCTAACAAAATGGACAACGTTCGTCGCCAACAGGGTTTCACACATTCACGAGCTGTTTGGTCAAAATATTTGGAATCATGTACCGACAAAACAAAATCCCGCAGACGTCGCGTCAAGAGGTTTATGTCCATCTGAACTTGAAAACCATCCCTTATGGTGGCATGGTCCAGACTGGCTAATGAAATCATACACACATTGGCCAAATAAGAGGGAAGCCCATAGCAGCCTTGAACAAAGAAAGCTTCAGATAAATCTTGTATTACCAACATTGAATAACGATATAATCGAGAACCAATTTTCGTCATATACAAAATTAATTCACGTGCTAGCATACTGTCACCGATTCATTGCAAATTGTAAACTCAAAGAGAAAGATAGGAGAGAAACCCACTATTTAAAATCAAATGAGATTAAGCAGGCGTTCAAACATTTAATAAAGCGGGCCCAACAAAGGACATTTGCAAGAGAGGTACCTATGTGTAAACGAAATGATAATTTAAAAAAGGGTACTTTAATAAAATTAAATCCGATTTTAGATCAAGAAGGTATCTTACGAGTGGGGGGTCGTCTTAAGTTTTCAGAACTTCCGTATTCAGAAAAACATCCAATCATTTTATGCGACAAAGATATTTTCACGAAATTATTAATTGAAAAGGTTCATAAAGAGTGTCTACATGGTGGACCACAACTGATGATGTCCATACTAAGAAAACAATTTTGGATTATTAATGCTCGGAATACGATCCTTTTTCAAATATACAAATGCATTCCGTGCTTTAAACAAAGGGCTGAAACACGAACTCAACTAATGGGCGAGTTACCAAAAAGACGAGTGCAGATGGCCAGACCATTCCTACATTCTGGTTTAGATTATTGTGGCCCATTCGAGTTGAAAACCCACAAAGGAAGAGGTGCTAAACGGTATAAGTCATATGTAGCTCTTTTCATTTGTATGTCAGTCAAAGCTATTCATCTGGAATTAGTAACAGATATGTCAGCAGAAGGATTTATAGCTGCTTATCGAAGATTTTGTTCTCGTCGTGGATTCTGTACCGATCTATATTGCGATTGTGGTACTAATTTTGTAGTAGGTTTGTAGGTAGGAGATATAAAAATGGAAGTTGCTGAATTTATGGAAAATGTCGGAGTTAATTTTCACTTCAATCCCCCTGGTTCACCACACTTCGGCGGTCTATGGGAAGCTGGAGTTCGCTCAACTAAACATCACTTAAAAAGAGTGTTAAATAATATCACACTAACATACGAGGAGTTCGCCACGGTATTAACACAAATCGAAGCATGCTTAAATTCAAGGCCACTTTGTGAAATGACAAGTGATCCTCAAGATTTATTACCGCTAACCCCAGCTCATTTCTTAATTGGTGATAGCTTGTTATCTACACCCCAACAATGTGTTTTGGACTTGAATGTGAATAGACTGGATCGTTGGCAACATTTGCAACATATCCTGCAGAGTTTTTGGCGACGATGGAATACCGAATATTTAAGCCGTTTACAACAACGCCCTAAATGGAACCGAACACGCGAAAATTTAAAGATAAATGATTTAGTCATAGTAAAGGACGAAAATCTTCCACCGAGTAAATGGCTTCTCGCTAGAGTTATAGATACTCATTCGGGCTGGAGAGATGGATTAGTACGAGTAGTGAGCGTTTGCACGAAAAATTCAATTTTCAAACGACCCATTTCCAAATTATGTGTTCTTCCAATCGGAAACCAACCGCTTGACCAAACTAATCATAATTCGCAAAATCAAACCGATTCTAAATTAAAATCAAACTAAATCATTCATATAATCAAACATTCAAAATCACATACAATTCAATAGCACACTTATAAAATTATCAAATTCGTTTTTTTTCCTATACAACTCATACACAAAAATTCTAAATTTATAACACACTTAAAAAAAAATAATATCATATTAACAATTTCTCACCATTACGTTCCTAGTTAGTTGAATGCGCAGTTCCAGATAGTGAGTAAGGGGCACTATATCCTCTATCTTCGGTGTCAGCGATCGTTCCGGTATAGACGTTGTCGTTTCAAGGATGATAACAATTTCAAAACAACCTAAAAACCTAAAAACCAAATGGCAGAATAAGTTTTTTTGTTTATCATATAAAAGTTGTATATAATTTTATTAAAATTTTGTTTTTTTTTTAGTTTAAAGAGAAACCTGAATTGATTTTAGATTTAGATATTCCTACGTAATATCAAGGGGGGGAGAATGTTCCGTCAGCGCATTACATGGATTCACCTACAATTGAAAATAAGAAAACACAAAGAAACACATCAACAAAATATTTAAATTTATACTTATCTGAAATATGGGAGTTGAATCGTCACCATGTCACCGAGTCACCAAGTCATCTCTCACCAACAATATAATGTATTAATATTCTGTAATATAATAATATAATATAATAAGATTCTGTAATATAATAATATAATTTAGTATTTTGTTTATTACTTACATATTATTATGTGTTTATTGTTTACTTACCTTAAATGTATGTGACAAATATTGTTATGTCACATATTAATTCACAATAATTACTTTTTTTCAATAATATTTCATTTCTATTGTTTCACTTAGTTAAATATTAAAATTGAATTATAGAAATAAATTATTAAATTATATTTACATTAAATCTAATAGATGGCTCTGATCCATAATCATGGAATATTATTATAGAACATAATGTTAATTATTTCTGTACACTTAAAACTTATAATGTTAATTATTTCTGTAAACTTCAACTGGAATGTGAAACTTTAAATAATTGTATATAAAAATGTAAACTGTTAAAACAGATGCTATTAATTATATTTTTTTTCTTATGTACTCTGTATTATGTACTTTGAAATGATTTAAATTTTAAACAAAAGTCATTGACCTCGAACGGTTATATTTTAAACAAGTTGTAAAGATAAGTTTAATGTTAGATTGTTTTAGAATTTTTTATATCAATCGTTGATTAACTTTCGAAAGAAAAACATGTAAATTGTAATTTAGAAATAAAAAAAATAAAGTTTTTTAATTACGTATAAAAACATTAACCAACCTACACTTCTCATAAACAATGTCGATGTTCGAGTTATCCTAACATTAGAAAAACCAGATTTTTACTTCTTTGCAGATGATACTGATGAATCTCAACTGAAAATTTTAGAAGCCACTTTATTTATGAGGCATGTAACAATTAATCCTAGTGTGCTATTAGCTCATAATGCTGTATTGGAAAAAACTAATGCCAAATACAATTACAAACGGATAGAAGTAAAAAGTTTTACCATTTCACAGAACGGTTCATCAATATCACTTGATAATGTTTTTATTGGACAGTTGCCAAACATAATAATTTTTTGTATGACAGAAAATGTGGGTTACTCTGGAAAAAGATCAAAAAATCCATACAATTTTAAACATTTTGATATTTCACAATTTGTGTTAAACGTAAATGGTGTTCAAATACCTAATTCAGCAATTGAAACCAGTTTTTCAGATGAAAATAATTGCTGTACAAGAGCATACAGTACACTTTTTTCAGGAACTGGAATTTACCATAATGATAAAGGTCATCAGATAAGAAAGTGTATGTTTAGTAATGGGTTTTTTATACCAGCTTTTGATTTAACTCCAGATGCATCAGGAAATGAAGTGCGTCAAGGTTTATTAAACCAGGGTACAGTTAGAATTAAGGCAAGGCTATCAAAACCACTTACATCTACACTGAGTGCTATTGTTTATGGAGAATTTGATGCAAGTTTACAAATTGATAAAAATCGAAATATATTCACAAACCTATAAATAGCATACATAAAAGTAAATATGAATATTTGACAAAATGTTGCTATCTTGTGCACTTCTGGATATAACATTTTGTTGTGATGATAATAATACCTTGTTTGCGAAAGATATTTGTATAGTTGGTATTAAAGAACCTTGTAAAAAGTTCGTAAAAGAGCTCAAGTATAAATTTCCAACTAGAGATTTTATAAATGATAATTTTCAAAATTACTCTTTTGGAACTGTGTACAACGATAAAATAATAAAGAGCTCTGTCAAATACTAGAAAAATTTGATGTTATTACAAAGAGTTTTTGTCGAACTACATTAAAAAAACAACTAAAGTATATGACTTGAGCCAATTTGATTGATGAACACCCTAGAGATAAGTGACGTATTAAGATGTAACAAACACACAGGTAAATTTTTTAAAGGAGTTTTTGCTCTGGATCAACTCCCCAGAATAATTGAAAAACAAACCTTTTTAATTGTAAACACTGATAAATCAAAAGATCCGGGAACACATTGGTTAGCTATTTTTAAGCCAAAGAATGGTTGCGTTGAATATTTTGATTCATTTGGTACAAAACCAGATAAATTAGAAATTTTAAGTTAGGTACTTAAAAAACCAATGTATAATTTTTAATAAGAAACAGATGTTTCAGATGTTTGTGGGCAATATTGTTGTGTTTATACGTGGTATAGATGTTGCGGTTGTTGCGCTTTTTTAAAACAATTTAATAAAGAAAATCATATAGAAAATGACAAAAATATAATAAATACTTTTCACCATATATTTGAAAATTATAATATTTTTCAATCATGTCTTCCTAAGAGATATAACATTTAATAATAAACTTTAGTGTAATTAAAATAATGGAAGAGCAAGGTCCTAGCATTAATTTGTTGCTGAGTTATACATATTTTCTCAACAGAAGTCGCACATTAAAAATAGTTGTCGGATTTGACACAGATTTTTTTGAAGTTGCAAGTGTTTTTCATTGGATTGGAATGAAACCAATTATTTTAAAATATCATGAATGGTGTAAATTTTATGACCTATTTCATAAAAAATTTTCTAAGCAGTCAATTAAAAATTCAAAATTATGTTTACAAAGTGGATTAAAATCTACAGTAGGACAGAATCTTAGCATTAAAAAAGAGGAAGCTGACGAGTTTTACAGTTTGATTGATTTCCTACATGCAGTAATTGCATATAATAAAACTGCAGAGCCAAATGTAAAGGAATATGTTAAAAAATACATAAAGACCTGTGAAGAAAAGAATGTTGCAAAGTTGAAAGAAGAGATTTATATTCCGGTTCAAAAATTTAATATACGATGTAATTTTTCTCGACTCTTTTATGAAATACCTGTATTTTTACAAAAAAAGATATTAAATAAAACAATTTTGTAACTATATAATTTGTTATTTATTTCATTATTTATAAATTAGGTATAATTTGTTATTTATAAATTTGGTATAATTTCTAAATAATCTGGATCTCCTTCTTCATCACTGATATCCCAAATTCCTGGAATACCTTCTTGGTTATTTATTTCCCAAACTTGTTCTAAATAATCTGGATCTCCTTCTTCATCACTGGTATCCCAAATTCCTGGAATACCTTCTTGGTTATTTATTTCCCAAACTTGTTGCTCCTCTGCATCTTCTTCTAAGATTTGAAACGGTGTTATGAATTCTTCAGTTTCAATTAATTCCTCATCATCTATAGTGGATGTAATTTCATCAACCTGAATCTCATTTGGTATACTGATTATTGCAGTTCCCTCAGTAAATGGAAATGTTGTTGAATCAGCGTCCATTTTTTCTTTTAAATTCTTTCTGTCGAGTTTTGTTAAGAATGAATGAAAAACAAATTAAAACCCAATACTTATACGAAGTTGTTGAGATATGGAGAACTTTTTAATGTAATGCAGAATAGGACAGTCAAAGAAACAATTCAAACTAATTTTCATTAATACATGTAATTTTAATTTTTATAAACCTGAATCTGAAAAAATAAATAAAAAGAAAATTTATTTGAATCTGAAAAAATAAAGAAACTAAATAAATAAAAAAGAAAATTTTTTTTTAAACCTGAATCTGAAAAATAAATAAAAAGAAAATTTATTTGGATCTGAAAAAATAAAGAAACTAAATAAATAAAAAAGAAAATTTTTTTTTTTTAAATTTTATGTTTATTTATATTATTTTAAACCTGAATCTGAAAAATTAAGAAACTGTATAAATAAAAAGAAAAATTTATTTAATTTGATATAGAGCATCTTGCTCCATCTCTTTTATTTTAAACCTGAATCTGAAAAAATTTTAAACCTGAATCTGAAAAATTAAGAAACTGTATAAATAAAAAGAAAAAAATATTTTTTAAATTTTATGTTTATTTATTAATTTTATTAGTTTTATAACTTAAGTTCTAGCTTAGATTATGAAACAAATTACATAATTTATTGGTAATTTGCATATATTTTTCCAAAAGACTCAAATAAGTCTATTAAATTTAAATTTTGGTTTTTATCTTTAGTTGAAAATTGTTCTTTTTCTTTTATTTCTAATAAAAAATTTTCATCATCAAAAATATCTGAATATTTTTGTGGTATAAAAATTATTAAATTTCGAGTCTCAAAGACCCACTTAAGACCATAAATGGTCTTAATTTGTTTAATGTTTAAAATTTGATACAGAGCATCTTGCTCCATCTCTTTAATTTAAAAAAAATTTTTTTTGCTTTCAATATTTTTTTTATTGAAAGCTTCCTTGAAGGACCTTTTTGTTGGTATTTCTTCTTCTTCCTGAAGACAAATAATTTCCTGTTCTTGTTGTTGTTGTTGTTGAAGTTGTTGTTGTTGAATCTGTTGTTGTTGTTGATCAACATGTTGATGTTGTTGTTGTTGTTGCTGTTGCTGTTGGTGATGAGGATGATGTTGTGGATGGAGCGGCTGCTCTTGTTGACTTCTTCCTCTTTTTCGCTTATTTTGATTAGAAGACAACTCTTGTGTTGGTCCCATCCAATACGAATACATTTCTGATTTGGTGTTTTCCATCTGAACTATTTCTTTCAATTGATATATCTTAAGAAAGATCCTACTTTATTTATACTAATTTTTTCTTCTAAATAATTGTATAAAAATCAAAAGACTTAAGAAAATTTTTAAAAGCAAAAAGTTGTAAATTATTTATTAATGTAATAAATTCTAAGTGATAATAATGAAACTTGAATTTTTTAAATAGCATTTTTTGTAACATTGTTGCATTTAACAGGGCTCAGTGTTAAAAAAAATCTGTTACATAAATTCAATTATTATACTTTTTTATGGAAGAATATCATATTTACTTATCCATTGATTATGACTATTATCAAAGCCTAAATATTTCACAAATAGTTTATTACCTTTTCGTTTTAAAATTTTTTCAATTAAATAAGCATTGGGGTCTTTGACACTAGTTAATTCCTGTTCATAGAAGCCACCACGAACTAAATTATTTTTATAATCTTTTAAACTATATGTAATCGGGTCTGTCTTGTTTTGAAATGTATTTTAAAAACCTCAGTTGAATAGTTAGGTTCATAACCTTTTTGAAAAGTACCTTTAGATCTTGCAATTCTAACAAAATCACCAACATTAAATTTTCCCTTATTAAATATTTTAGGGTAATTATAAATTGAACGAAGAATTTGTTTTTCATTTTGTGATGTTACTTGATTTGGTTTTAACTTAATTGTACTATGTTTTGTGTTATTATATTTTTCAATTAGTTTTGGTAAAAGTTCAATCCATTTAAAATTTCCTTGTAAACTAAATTGTTTCCACATAATTGATTTTAATGTTCTGTTAAATCCTTCACAAACACTAGCCTTCATTTCTGAATAAGTATGATAGTGATTTATTTTATAGATTTTCATTAAATTTTGGAATTTTTTGTTGAAAAATTCTTTTCCCTGATCAGAATGAATATTTTTTGGAGACTTCGCTTCTCTTTTAAAAATCCTTTCCATACTTTTTACTACGTCATCTGCTGCCTTTGATTTAACTTTTTCCGCATATGCATATTTTGAAAATATATCGATAACAGTTAAGAGGAACTTGTATCCATTATTTACTTTTTGATAGGCCGTCATATCTACAAAATCAATTTCCCATGTATAATTTAACCCTCTTTGAGGTATTTTTCGTCTTCGAAATGTACGTCTAACTGGACGATAAATTTCAGAAACTATTTGTGCTTTTGACATTATTATTGAAAAGTTAAACTGCAACTGTGAATTTGAATAAAATCAGTATATATATATATATATATACATATATATATAAATTTTGGATTACATTCTGAAAATTAAAAACTGTAAAATTAAAAAGATCTTTTTTTTTTTAAAAATACTATAAATTAATAGTTTAATACAAAATTTTTACAATATATTAACAATAATTATTAAATTTTTTCTTTTTGAAACCATAAGGAACTGAAGTACAATCATCTGCAAAAACTCGTTTTCTGGAATTTATTCGATATGTCTTTAATTTAGGAACAGTGATGACTCTGTGATCGTATGTTCGACGAATACTAGAAAATGTTATATTTATTTCCTGAAGATTGTTTAATTTTTTCACTAATTGTTTCATAGAACCGAAATTTATTTCTTGTGAAGCGTTATAATTTAAACGAATACCTTTGACTTTGCAAACAGTTTTTTCGCATTTGGATTTGGTACTATAAATTTTGTATGCATAGTTTTTGCGCCCCCACTGACAAATTCTGTAATGTAACTTCCAATTGTGTGGTAGTGTAAGCAGCTTACCAAAACTGTTTTTTCATTTGTTGGAGTTATTTGGTTCACATTCTTGGAAGGATCAGTAAGAAGAGTAAATAATTCAAAAGGCTCATTTATGATTTCAGTTTTTGATTGATTTTCTCTCTGCCCAAATTTACCCCAGAAAGAGTTTAACATTAATTTAGCTAATGATCTTAATCCAGGATTTTTTTCTATTTCGCTAAACTGTAAATTTATGCCTTACACTTTGGAAAATTTCTCTAAATATTTACATTTTTCCTTTGGTGTTCTACAAAAGGTAGGGCAGCCTGTAGCTTCTTGTTTAATTTTAAGGAACTTGTTCATCATTTCAGTAAAAATCCTCTTTTGTGATGTAAGGGGATTAAATTGTTTAACCGTATACTCCCATACTTCGTATATTTGCACAATTTTGTATACCTGTTTAACAGCTTCTCTTACTTCATCTATAACCCATGTTCCTAAAATTGACCTACTGCGATCGTCATGAGAGCAGTCATCATTATTCATTTCCATGCCAAATGTTCGACAACAGGAAAACATTAGCTTATTATTTTGATTTGTAGGCAAAACCGGGTGGTAGAGTTTTTCTGGAGGAAGTATCAATGCTTTTATTAATCATTTAAATTTAATTTGTTGCACTCAATTTGTCCAACATGGACTTTTGGATGCCCCACTGGAAATTTTCCGTATTTACACACCCAAGGATATAGTGAACATATATCTATGTACAGTATTTTCTCACCAGGTGCACATTTATAATATGTTCTTGTGTTTCCTGTTCTACCGCCATAAAACGCATCACGTGGTTTTAGTGGTATCAAACTTTGGGTCTCCAATTTTGAGAAAAATGCTATATATTCTTTTGATCTCATTTCTTTTTGAAATTCACACTTCCACTTTTCAATTTCTTGATAACCTAAAGATCATAATTTATTGACTTTGGATAGTGTAGCCTCATAACGTGTTTCATATTTTTTATCATTGTTATTTTTGCAACATTTTGGATGACCATGGTAATAACAACCATAAAACTCAAATATTTGTTTTGTGTCTGTACAATATCCGTCAACACGGAGACCAAAAATAACTTTTTCTTTTCCATTACCACTATGCTGAATACTTATTTTTCTTTGTTTTTCTTCCCACATTAACCATTTTATGGCAATAATTGATTGATTTTCTGATAAGCGATAACCTTGTTTAGGTATAAGTCCAATTGTATGCGGGTTTAAAAAATTCCTTCTAAAAACCAAATTACACGCTGAAGCAATTGTAGTGGCTTCTAAAAATGGCTCAACCTTACATTCTTTTAAAAATAAATTTCTGAATTTAATACAGGCTGCTGTTAAAATGTTTACGTCATTCAAACAATATTCTATAAGTTCATTTTGAAGGTTAAAGGATTTGTTTTTATTTTCTTCATACCATTCAAGAAATATTTTTCTTTCCGACGCACCCATTGAATTATAACAGTAATATTTACGATCGGGTAGCTTTCCATTATAATTGCAATTGTTTTTACGATTAAACATATGAGGAAAATATCCTTTTTTCAAATTTATGTCTAAATCAAACGCTTTCGGTAAACTAGACAACGGCATTGGAAAATAGTTTAATGAATCAATAAATTTCACGTTATCTAGAAGCTTTAAAATTATCTTTGTTTCTCTCATAATTAATTTTGGTTTTATGATTGTTTTCTCTAAGATATAGTTTAATGAAAACTGATTATCAAATGCTTGCCCATTATGTGCAATAACTATAACTTTATCAAATATTTTTCTTTGGTTGAGTATATATTCTAAAAATATTTGTATTGGATTCTGTTTTAACACATGTTGACGAAGTCCGCAAAAATTGCATCTTTCAACAATAGATAATATACAATGGGCGCAACGTTGTTCAAAAATACATAAATCAGACTGATGTTCAATTATATCTCCTATTGCAAGACCTTCATGAAGTTTCTCCCCGATAATATCATCTTGAGTTGTTTCGAGATCGTAGAAAATATATAATATAATCTTCAGTTCAGCTAATTCTTTACATGGTGTAATAAAGCATTGGTGATCTGAAGCTACATTTGTATTACAATTTTTACACAAATGTCCATAGCATATATGATTTACATCAGCTCTGTATACTTTAAAGCATTTTTTACAGGAATTTATAAGAGTACAAATAGATTTTTTATTTGTAGATGATGTTGCTTTATGATTATCAAAACAAGTTTGACCTTTAAAAATTCGATTACATACATCACATTTAATGTTTGGAAAATTTACGTCACACGCCGGAGTAAATTTACAGAAGAAACATGACTGTGCACATCGGTGAGACAATCTATTGTTATATGGAACATTGCATGTTTGGCAAAAGTAATCACAACTAAATGCTGCTGTTAATGATGTAATTACATTGAAGTGACCTTCATTGTATATCAAATTTAATCTTTTTTCCTTAGGTTCTTTACCTTGAAAAATAATCGTTTTTCCTTTCCCTCTGAAATCAAAAACTATAATTTGATATTTTGAGAGGTTAATTTTTTGAGCTCATTGATACTTGCTCCTTTTGCTGGAATACATACATTTGAATTTCTTATTAGTTGTAACTCCCCTTTCAATTGAAGTTGACCTATATATTTTCGAATTTTAGAGTAGTCAATTTCTTTTTCTATGAAAGAGATAGCAACAACTAACGCACGTGGTAAGCATAAACTATCATTGTTTTTATTGTAATTATGCCTCTTCTTTTATTACATTCCTCTTCAAAATTGTTGTATCTTTTTCCTCTACCTCTTCCTGCTGGAAGTCGTACATACGTTACATTTATACAGAATGTATCTGTAGATAATCCTTCGGAGTTACTTTGAAAAATTTTTGAAATGACGTCCCAAATTTCTGAAATGTCAAGATCTTTTGCATCTTTAAAATTGATCCAGGCTGGACCACGTTCATGAAAACTTTGGCATCCAAAAGTAACTCCAATTTTATCACTAGGATCAACATTTTCAAGTAAATTGTTAAATAATTCTTCAATACCAGTTTTAATCCAATCTATTGGATCTTTGTTGTCTCGTACTGAATTTATTGCAAACTCCAATTTTTTTCCAAAAATGTTGAATCTTTTTACATTCACTGATTTAATTGATATAATATTGAATTTTTCTGTATTCATTTTTGTATTTTTAATTAAATTTTTATTAATTATTATTATAATTTTATATTTTTCAATTTTTATTGTGAAAGAACCGACTGCGAACGTTTCTAATCTTCGAATTTTTCGCTATTAACAATTTTTTTACATTTTACAATTACTTATACTATATAATCCTTAATCAATGCTTATACATAATAAGAAAAAAATATTTCAAACATATAAATAAATTTGTTTTATTTTTTTTTTAACACAACATAAGAATACATCTTTTTTTGTTCTACATTCTTACATATCAATAAGATCTAAAAAATACTAATAATTTTTTCATTCCTCTTCTTTAAATATTTCATCAGAACAAAAAAGAAAAGAAAAAAATTCAGATTTAAAAACCAGCTTTGCACTTTTTTCTTTTAATTTTAAAAATTCGCATAGGTACACTTAATTTGTTTAAATTTTTCTCTTTACATTTTATAAAAACGCATTTTTTCTTACTATTTCCATTCACGCCAATTACTTAAACCACATGTTAGATATTTTTGATTTCCTGTTTGTTTTCTTTTTATTCATATTTTTGTCAATATTCTTACATAACAATAAAATCTTATACTGTGATACTCGCAATTAATTAATGGTTTTTATTTCCTCTTCTTTAAATACTTCATAAAAAAAAGAAAAAACGAGAAAAAAAGAAAAAAAAAATGCATCTCAAAATATAAATTTGGTCAAGGTTGATTCAGATTTAAAAACCAGCTTTGCACTTTTTTCTTTTAATTTTAAAAATTCGCATAGGTATATTTTTTTGCTCTTTACATTTTATAAAAACGCATTTTTCTTACTATTTCCACTCACGCCTATTACTTAAACCACATGTTAGATATTTTTGATTTCCTGTTTGTTTTCTTTTTATTCATATTTTTGTCAACATTCTTACATAACAATAAAATCTTATACGGTGATACTCGCAATTAATTAATGGTTTTTATTTCCTCTTCTTTAAATACTTCAAAAAAAAAAGAAAAAACAAGAAAAAAAGAAAAAAAAATGCATCTCAAAATTGCACTAATTTTGTTGATTCTTTATCTAAGATTTAAAAAACCAGTTTGCACTTTTTTTAAATTTTAAAGCAACGTATAGGTACATTTTTTTTCTCTTTACATTGTATGAAAAAGCATTTTTTTTTCCTACTATTTTTTTGCATACCTATTACTTAAACCAAGTATACAATCTTTATCAACAACTGGCGATCGCCGCCAGTCTGACCTACTTTTAAAATGACCTTGACATACTTCCTGTCTGGCCTTCCGGTTGGCCTTGACCTACTTCTGGGTAACCTTGACCTACTTCCGTGTAACCTTGATCTACTGACCTGTTTGGCCCAAGTGCCTACCTATCTACTCTCAGGGTTTACTTCTTCAACCCGGGTTAGTCCTTCTAACCATAGTTTTTGCATAATAATTTTCCAAATGATAATCGTTGGGGCCAACCATTCTAGCGGATCGAACAATTTTGCGATTTGTGAAAGAATTGTGCGCTTAGAATAACTTGACTGTAATGGTGTAAAATTAACAGAAAAATGGCACATGTCTGAATTAGATTTCCAAGTGAGTCCAAGTGTACGCACTTCATCCTGATCTTCTTCTGAATGTGAAGGCAAAGTTCTTTCTTCTCCTGGATCTTGGCTTGCTGATCTCAACTCTTTTGCATTTGACATCCACTTTCTCAAAGGAAATCCTCCGGTTTACATTAACTCAATCATTTCCCTCTGAACATGTAGAACTGATTCTATGTCTTCCGTGCCGGACAGCAAATCGTCGACATAAAAATCCGATAATGCAACTTTGGATGCCACTGTGTAATGCTCTGATTCGTCACATGCTAATCGTTGAATAGTTTTTGTTGCTAGATATGCTGCAGTTTTAGTACCAAATATCACCGTTAGCAGCTTGTAGTCTTTTATAGGTTGTTCTGTATTCTCTCGCCACACTATTCTTTGATAGTCTGCTTGCTTCTCATTAACCCATACTTGTCTATACATTTTCTCTATGTCGGCTGTGAAAGCGTTTTTTTGTTTACGTCACATCTATTTAGATGTATTAGTTCATCTTGAATTGTGGGGCCTTTTAATCAGCGAAGTTCCACCCTCGGTTGCTCGTGACGCATCAAGTACTACCCTTAATTTTGTTGTGATGCTCGATTCTTTGATAACTTCATGGTGTGGTAAATAACATGTGAAGTGTGTGTCTCGTGATTGATAAGTTGTATACATTTCTTTATTGTTCTTGATTGGGACCATATGACCCAACTGTAAGTATTCATTTATGACTTTCGTGTATTCATTTTGAATTTCACATTACGTTTAAACCGAGCTTCTAGTTGATAGTTGTAAAGCTGTATTACGCGATACTCCCAAATATTTTGTATTCGATATTGGGAAGAACGGTAGTGATACTTGGTGGCTTCCTGTTTACATCCGTATCGTTGTATTGTCATAAAATTGTTCACAATGTTGTTCATCTTCGATGTATTGTTTGTGATCATCTGGTAGTAGTTCCCAGAATTTTTTAAGTTGACTATCCAATGTTGTTACATGACAACTCCTAATTGTAGTCAAAGGTGCTTCTTGTTGAATCTCACCTGACAAGATCCAACCAAAAATTGTTTGAGCTAATGGGGTACCCTCTGTGCCTCCAGGTAATACTCCAGGTAATACAATTTTATTGAAGACATCGGCCCCCAGTAATAAATCAATCACTCCTGGCTGATTGAAATGAGGGTCCGCTAATTTCAGATCAACTATATGCTCCCACTTCTTATAAACGATCCTTGAAGATGGTAATATCTGAGTAGGTAACCCTGCACTTTGAGATGGGAAAAAAATTTGACCCATATCGCAGGACATGTTGACCTACATTTTGATTTATGGGTTTAATGTAGGTCATGCTTGGTTAGTAGGTCAAGAACTTGTTTTGATCGTTTCGGTTTAGGTTTTAAGTTAAGTTGTATGTGTGGGTTGTTAACTTATAAGTTCCAAATAGTTTTATAATAGGAAGTGAAGGTTGTATTGTGTAAGTTGTCAGACAGGGTTAATGAACTGAACAATTGATTTTATGTATCTTGGTTACTATAAGCCAAAAATTTATTTTGGTTTAGGTTTTAAGTTAGGTTGTATGTGTGGGTTGTTAACTTATAAGTTAACTTATGGTTTAGGTTTTAAGTTAGTTGTATGTGTGGGTTGTTAACTTATAAGTTCCAAATAGTTTTATAGTAGGAAGTGAAGGTTGTTGATATTGTGTAAGTTGTCAGGCGGGGTTAATGAACTGAACAATTAATTTTTTCATGGTTATCTTGGTATCTTGGTTACTATAAGCCAAAAATTTATTTTATTTGAGGTTTTAAGTTAGGTTGTATGTGTGGGTTCTTAACTTATAAGTTCCAAATGGTTGTATAGTAGGAAGTCAAGTGCCCTTAATAAACAAAATTGTATACCTGGTTTAAATACTAGGCGCACATATAAAAGTAGTAAGAAAATTTCTTATATGAAAATAAAAAACAGAAATCTTTAACAGCATCTTTAAAATTGAAAAGAAAAAGTGTAATCTTGTTTTTTTTTTTTTTTTTTTAGCATAAAGAAAAAAATTAAAGTACGATATAGATTTTTTTTTTGCTTACATTTATGTAATGTGGTCTCTTCTGTTCTATCCAGAATTTATAGAAGAAAAAAGAAAACGCATTTATGTTTTTATTGTTTTCTTATTTTTTATTTTTTTGGTTTTGTATGGAATAAAAAATAATTCAAAAATTTCTAGTTTTAAACTAAAAAAAAATTTAAGACTTGTTTTTGTTATTGTTAAATTAATATACGAGTATACAAATCACTAGTTATCTATTCAAAGCAAGGAATTGATATAAAAAAAATATAATGTAAAAGTTGAATGATTCTTTGATAGTATAGTTCTTGGTTTTAAAAAATTACAATATTCTAGTAATAACAAGATAATAATTAATAATTTATTAAGATTCTGAAAAATGTAATGATCATAAAAGAAATCGAAAGTATAGAAAGTGTATAATATGTATGTATTTACATGTAGAATTTTTTTGCTTAAATCTTTATTACATTCTTAAAAATTTTAAATTAATATACAAACAAATATTTTTACAATACAAATAAAAATGTTCAAATTTGAATGAATACTATTTTGATTTACTTATCAACATTTGCTTTTTTCTGCTATATCCATACGGTAAAGAACTACCATCTTCATTAAATTTTCGTTTTCCCGATTTTGGTTGATATTTTTTTATTTCGGGAATCGTAAGTACATCATGATTTTTATTTCGACAAATGTTTTCTGAAATGACATATGTGTCTGCGCTATTCATTGAATTTAAAACTGCTGCCTTTATGCTATTAAAATTAATTTTTAGAGAAGCTTCATAACTAAGAGAGAATCCTTTAACTTTACAAAACAATTTTCTCTGTATTATCTTTTGTACAGTAAATTTTGTAAGCGTAGTTCTTGGGACCACCAATTCCAAATTCTGTAATATAACTTCCTATACCATAACATTCTAATCATCAGTCATGTCGCCTATAAATTCACCTATTTCTGGTTCATATTCTCCTTCTCGGCTAATATACAACACTGAATCGGTGTCATAATATAATACTCTACTATCCAACTTCTCTAGATAACTTTAAAGTTGAAGACGAGCATGTGTTGTTGTATAAGCAGCGATACTTACGTTGACAATAGATAAAGAAGTTACTGCTTCTTCTTTATATTTCCAGCTAATCACTATGTTTTCTTCATTTACTGGAAATATGTGACATATTTCTACAGAAGGGTTTGTTATTAACTCATAAAGTTTAAAAGGTTGATTTATAATGCTGGTTTGTTATTGATTTTCTCTTTGCCCAAATTTTCCCCAGAATGAGTTTAAAATAATCTTAGCAAAAGATTTTAAACCAGGGTTATTAACTACTTTATCGTATTCTAATTTAATTTCTTCCTTTTCAAAAAAACTATCAATATATTCTTCCTTTTCTTTTTGAGTTTGACATTTTATTGGCCACCCAGAAGCTTCTTGTTTAATCTTTATAAATTTATTCATCATTTTAGTGAATAAACCATCCATGCCATTGCAATTGTCATATTTTACTGTTTCGTATTCCCAAACTTCATATATATTTAAAAGTTTATACCCTTTTTCAATTGCTTTTTTAATTTCATCAATTACCCAAGTTCCTACTAATGCTCTTTCATCGTCTGTATGTTCACAGTATTTTCCTTGATATTTTTGTTCACTACAAGTGTTACATAGTGAGAACATCAATTTATTATTTTGTTTGACAGTTAACACGGGGTGTAATAGTTTTGTTGGTGGTAAGATTTTACATTTAATAATACCGTCAATAGTCATTCTGTTTAGCTTGGAGCAAGTATCTTCTCCAACATAAATCTTAGGATGGTTTATGGGAAATTTTCCTCGTTTGCAAACATATAGGTATAAGGAACATTCATCTATGTATTTAATTTTTTCTCCTTGTTTACATTTATAATATGTGTAAGTATTTCCCGTTCTTCCGCCATAAAATGCATCACGAGGATTTAAAGGAAATAAATTAATTAATGAATGATTTTCCAAATATCTCATATTTTCATTGTGTCTCATTAGCTCCCGGAATTCACATTCCCACATCTCAATAACTCTATATCCACATGATTTTATAAACTCTGATCTCATTAATGTTTTTTCATATCGTAGATTCAAAGTATCGCCAGAGTTATCATGTAATGGTATATTCCTCTGGTTTGTTAAACATTTTGGACGTCCATGATAATAGCAACCGTAAAATTCAAATTTTTCCGTTTCCATTTCCATTTTTCCAATTTTCCATTTCAACCGTAAAATTCAAAGATTTTTCTCAAATCTTTTTCCCAAATAAGCCATTGCATGGCAATTTTTGACTGATTGTCTACCATGCTATATCCTTTTCTTGGTATAATTCCTATAGTATTCGATTTGAGAAAGTTTCTTCTATATACAAGATTACAGGCGGCAGCTGTTGTTGTTGCTTCTAAAAACGGTTCAACATTACATTCTTCTAAAAAAAATTTCTGAAAACCAGACATGCCATTAGAATTTCAACATCATTTTTACAATATTCTAAAATATCTTTCTCCATATTAAATTCTGAGTTTCTATTTTGTTCATACCACATTAAAAATTCATTACGCTCTTATCTACTTTCATTGTATTAGAGTTATAGTATTTAATTGCTGGAAGTGTGCCAATGTAATTTTCATTTTCCAATTTATTAAATAGATGTGGAAAATAACCCTTTTTCAAATTGATCGATAAATTAAAAGCTTTCGGTAATTTTGCCAAGGCCATAGGAAAGTAGTTCATAGAATCAATAAATTTAATATTATCAATTATCATAACAATAATTTTTGTACCTCGCATATTTAAATTTGGTTCAAGTACAGTTTTATTGAGTATATAATTCAGAATAAACTGATGGTCAAACGTCTGCCCATTATGAGCAATTATGACAATCCTTTTGAATTCCTTTCTTAATTTTAAAATAAATTCCATGAAATCCTCTATCACATTTTTCATTTTAAAAATTCTTTCTCTTAATTTACATTTTTGACAGAAGTATAGAGAATCAATGTTTATACATTTAAAGCACCTCAGTTGAGCCACACATAAACTTGGAACATGTTCTTTTATTTTTGTAGAGTTAATTTCTTCTTGTCTTGTTTTAAATCATAAAATACGTTTGCAGTTTATACGTTTTCTTGTTCTAAATCATAAAATGCAGTTTTCAAAATTTACTTTTGTTTTGTCTTGCTGAATGAAGTATTTATGGTATTCAGGAACATGATTATCGCAAATTTTACAAAAATATTCACCACATATATGAGTCCTACAACTTTTATGAACTTTAAAACAAGATTTGCATTTCCTAATTTCTTCACAGGTGCTTCTATTTTTTGAACTGGAAGCCTTATGATTTTCAAAACATGATTGACCACGAAATGCGCGATTGCACTGCATATATAAAACATTTTTAACATTAATTGAACAAGCAGGTGAGTTTTGACAGCAAGGACAACTTTTCGAACACCTATGTTCATTTTGTTTAGAATATGGAATATGACATTCTTCACAATAAAATGCTGTGCAAAAAGCAGCTGTGAGCGAAGTTATTACATTATAATAATTATTATGGTATAGCAAGTTAATTTTTTTTCCATTATTAAATCCTTCAAATATTACTTCTGCACCCCTTGTTCCATATTTATATACAAGAATTTTGTGATTATGTAAAAATTTTGAAATTTATTCAATTCACGAATTCTGCAACCTTCAGATGGAATTGTTATTTTTGATGTTTTTAATAATTTTAAAGCTATTAAAGTTTGAAGTTTTCCTATATTTTTTCGAATTTTGTCATATTCAATAAATTTTTCAATTTTAGCTATTGAAACAACAAGTGCACGTGGTAGACATAAATTATCGCTGTTTTATTGTTATTATTCCTTTCCTTTTTAAGCATTCCTCTTTATAATTTGAATATTTATTATTTCTACCTCTACCAGAGGGTAATCTAACACGGGTAACTGTTAAACAAACAGTGTCTGTACTTAAGCCTATAGACATAAAATAAAAATAGTTTATTATAAATGAAACAAAAAATGCATTATAAATAACTACCTTCAGAATTACTTTGAAAAACATTAGAAATTACATCCCAAACGTCGCTAAATTTAAGTACATTACAATCCTGATTATTTGATGTATAGCATCCTTAATCCAGCTAATTGGTTCTCTATTTTCAGGTACGGATTTAATTACAAATTTTATTTTATAACCGTTCATATTAAACCTTTTAACAAATGACGAATTTTCGCTTTCTATTATGTAAGGCGTTATAGTTTCGGTAAAAAACCTTTGTAAAATAATTTTTTTCGACATTTTCTTTATACGAATTTCAGATGTTAAATGCTTGAATAACAGAATAATATTAAATTTTCAATACAGATTTATTCTCTTAAATTAAAATGACGCTTTAATAAATTTTAGTTGTTTTAATTAGAATCCCATCTTAATCCTATATTAAGATGTAAATAGAAAATTCTATGCAACATTGTAATTTTTAAACTACAATTTAATTTAAAATTTATCTTAAAGATATAAATTATAATCAAATGACACTATAATAAATTATATTTCAATAATAATTAAATTCTCATCATATACCTACGTATTTTAAATAGAAAACAGTATTACAACATTGTAATTAAACTGCAATTTAATAAATTATCCCATTAAAATGACACTTTAATAAATTTTAGTTGTTTTAAGAATACCACCTTAATCCTATCTTTTTTTTTTCCTAAGGGAGGTGAGAATCTTCCAAAGACACCAAGAATTTCCCCCTTGGTAATGTCAGATTCTTACTGACTAAAACCACATCCCCCTTTAGCCAATATAATGGGATGAAACCCTTACCTGCGAACGCAGCATATTGGCTAGAGAGTAGGGATAGGAAAGGATAGGAAATGGATACGGAAACATTGAATTGGGAGTGGAAATGTAAGGAAACAATGAATCCGCCTATTATTATTACTATTTTGCTAACTAAAGCCGTCACAACAGTTACAACATGTAGTAGAAGTATATAGTAACTACATGAGGTAACTATTGAAAGCAACCCCCACTGTCACTGTAGCGGTTAATATTATTGGTATTAGTATTCTTATTAATATTATTATTATTTTACTACAGAGTCAGCGCCATCAGTGGATTACAACGTGCAGCAGTATATAACACCTTACTTGCATGATATAACCAAAGATAGCTCCACTGTAGCAGCTATTATTATTAATACTATTATTATAATTATTGTTATTAATTCTATTACTATTATTATTATTAATATTATTAATGTTATTATTACTACTATTAATTATACGATATAAAAGTACTACATTTTTTTATTTCTCACCTGACCGGGGAAGCCAAGACCCTTCGATTGAAAGGTTGGCGACTTAACCATTGCGCCATGAGTCAGATGAATCTTAATCAGATTTCATCTTAAGATGTCAGATTTATCTTAAGATGTAAATAGAAAATTCTATGCAACATTGTAATTTTCAAACTACAATTTAATTTAAAATTTATCTTAAAGATATAAATTGTAATCAAATGACAGTATAATAAATTATATTTCATTAATAATTAGAATTTCATCTTATACGTATTTTAAATAGAAAACAGTATTACAACATTGTAATCAAACCGCAATTTAATAAATTAACCTTTTTCTACATAAAAAATATTAGCAATATTGTAATCAAGTAATCAACTGATATTTTTGATAGATTTTACCCTTTCCACTTTGAAAATATTTGCAAGAGTGTCACTAGTTCTAAAGTTTTTATTTTGTTATAATATTACTCGAAATTTGTATATAAATACATCGAGATTTTATAAAAATATCAGTTTAATTTGAAACAAGCAGGATGGCACAGGAAATTGATAAAGTTTACGTGCTGGATGATGTAACAATACAGGCGCAAATTTCTACAAAAAAGAAAACGATGGCGAAAATACCACTTTATCATGAGCAACAACAACAACAGCAACATCATCATCAACAAGAGCAACAACAACAACACTCATTTTATCAGCCACCAGAGCAAATTGAACATTTGCTGGCGCATCATTTTCCCTATCATGAAACAACACCAAATTCCACCAAAAAAAGAAAACTGGTGGAATTATTTAATACAAAAAAAAAACCTTTAAAAAATGTTTAAAGGTTAAAGATATGGAGCCAAGTAGGCTCTATAAAATACATAAAATAAAAAAAATTAACACCGTTTACGGTGAAAAATAGGTCTTCGAGACCCTAAATAATATTATATTTATACCGCTACAAAAAGTTGTGGTATTTGAAGATAACGATTTCCGAGAGGAAATCGAAAAAAATACTTATTTCCTCGTAAACGAGGAAAATGAGTTAATTTTAAAAGAAGAACGTGGTGATTTTCAATTCGCCACAAAACAATAATTATAGTTTAAGCTTTTATGTTATATCATTTATAGAATAAGAATTATTATATATTAAGAATTATGTTTTTATATTAAGAATTTTATATAAAGAATTTGTTCAATAAAAAATTTTATTTCAAATAAATTTTGTACTGTTCTAAATTTATTTTCTTTTTTCAGATGTTAGGATTTTATTTATTTTATTTTATTTTTTAGATTTTAAGATTTTATTTTATTTTTCAGATGTTATCAAGTTTTATTTTAATATAAAGAATTTGTTCAATAAAAAATTTAATTTCAAATAAGTTTTGTACTGTTCTTAATTTTATTTTATTTTTCAGATGTTAGCAAGTTTTTCAGATCCTTATTAAAGTTTTATTTTAGAGATATTAAACAATATTTGTTGAATTTATCCATGTGTTATGTTTTTCGTTAAACCCAATTTAACAAAAACTTTATTGCCTTTTTCTTTAAAATTTTCTCGACAAGATATACATTTGGGTGTTTAACAGATATGAGTTCCTCCTCATAAAATCCACCAAATATTGAATCATTTTTATAATCAACCAGCTGATATGTGATGGGAGAGGTACTGTTTATGTGATATGTGATGTGATCGGAGAGGTACTACTAATTTCAGTAGACCTATTCGGTTGATAGCCTTTTTCAAAAGTTTTTTTGTATTTACTTATTCTAACATAGTCTCCAACTTTATATTTAGCTTTTAGAGAAAGTTTAGGTTGCATGTAAACATTTTTTAAAATAAATTTTTCGTTTTTCTTAGAAATTTTTTCAGGAGGTAATTTAGTTTTTCTATGTTTAGTGGAATTATAGGTGTTTAATAAAGATTGCAATATATTAATCCATTTGTAGTTTCCTTGTAAACTAAATATTTTCCACATTAAATTTTTTAAAGTTCGATTAAAGCGTTCTACAATAGATGCTTTCATTTCAGAGTAAGTATGACAGTGATTAATACCCTTCTTTACAACAAAATTTTGAAATATCGAATTGAAAAATTCTTTACCTTGATCTAAATGAATATTTTTAGGTAGGTTTTTAGCTCGTTTTATAATTTTCTTTAACGCATTTAAAACATTACTACTGGTTTTAGTTTTAATTGGTTCAGCATAAGTATATTTAGAAAATATATCTATAACGGTTAACATATATTTAAAACCTTTGTTGATTTTTGCATAAGAAATCATTTCCACCAGATCAATTTACCAGGTATCATTTACACCTTTCTGCTTGACTTTCCTTCTAAGACACTTTTTCTAGCTGGTCTATGTATTTCTTTTACTTTTTTGAGATCTTGACATGATTTTTACACCATCTAACTAGTTTTAAAAATCCAATTTTACATTTCTTTATATATTCTGAAAACTTTAAATTTTGACTGTGTTCTACAGTACATAATGCAGTTCAAAAACTGCAATAGTCAGTACACAAAATGAGGTTCAAGTTAATGAAATTACATCTACTGTAGATGACGAGGAATTAATGGAAACTGAAGAATTCATACCACCATTTCAAGTTTTAGATGAAGATACAGATGAGCAACAAATTTGGGAAATAAATAACCAAGAAGGAGATCCTGACTATTTTGCAGAATTTTTTAGAAATAATTTATAGCCTAAAATAATATAAAAGAATATTTGTATAAATGTATATGTATCTATAAGTATTTCTTAATAAAAACACATTAAATAAATTTTACAAATTACAATTTCATTTATTGTTGTTCTTGACTAAAATATTACAAATTTTATTTTCTAGTAGTACAGGTATTTCAAAAACAATTTAGAATAATTACATTGGACGCTATAACGTTGTATTGGAATATATATTTCTTCATGCAATTTCATAATATGCTTTTCTTGACACGTTTTTATATATTTAATAACATATTCCCGTATATTTAATTCAGCACTTTTATTGTGTATCATTACAGCTTGAAGAAAATCAATTAAGTTGTAAAATGTGTCAGCTTCCTCCTTTTTAATACTAAGACATCGACCAATAACAATTCTTAACCCATATTGTAAACATAATTTTGTATTCTTTATTGATTGTTTCGAGTACCTTTCACAAAATTGCTGATGGAACTTACACCAATCATGATATTTTAAAATAGCTGGCTTTTTTCCAATACGGTGAAAAATGCAAGTTGCTACAAGAGATTCTGTATCAAAACCGACAAGAACTTTTAATGACTGATTTCAGTTGAGAAAATATGTATAGCTCAACATCAAATTTGTGTTCGAACCTCGATCTTCCATTACTACGTTTTAACTAAAGCTTTTTAATATTAATTATATTGCTGAAGACACAAGATTTTGAAAAATTTGAATTTCCAAATAAATTATAGAACATATTAATAATCAGATTGTCGTTTTCTATATGATTATCTTTGTGAAATTCATTCAAAAAAGTTTTCATACTTAAACCAAAACATCTATACCAGCCAAAAACGCAACAGTATTGCCCACATACATCTGAAAGAATACCTTGTATCTGCTTATTATTAAAAACTATGCACTGATTTTTCAAGTATTACAAAATTTCCGGTTTATCTGGAACTCCACCATACGAATCAAATATTCTGTGCAACCATGTTTTGGAATATAAAGGGCAAACCAATGTGTTCCCGGATCTTTTATCATGTCAGTGTTTACAATTAAAAAAGTTGGTTTTTCTATTATTTTTGGAATTTTGTCTAAAGCAAAAACTCCCTTAAAATATTTGTTTGTAAATTTTGTTACATTTTAAAACACTAATTATTTCTAAAGTGTTCATGATTCAAACTGACTCAAATCATACATTCTACTTATTTCATTAATGTAGTTCATTAAAAACTCCTTTTTTATTTTTTCATTTGTTATAATAACATCAAATTTTTCTAGTACCTGTCTTAATTCTTTATTAATTTTATCATTATGTACAGTTCCGAAAGAGTAATTTTCAAAATTTTCATTTATAATTTCTTTGGTTGGAAATTTGTAAGTAAACTCTTTTACAAATTTTTTACAAAGTTCTTTAATTCCAACTAAACAAATATCTTTTACAAATAAAGTATTTTTATCATCACAACAAAACACATCCACAAGTGCACAGGACGATGACATCTTGTCGAATATTCAAATACATGTTTCAGTATTCTATTTATAGATTTGTAAATATATTTCGATTTTTATCAATTTGTATGCTTGCATTAAATTCTCCATCAACAATAGCAGTGAGTGTAGATGTAAGTGGTTTTCATAGCTTCAATTCTAACCGTACCCTGGTTTAGTAAACCTTGATATACTTCATTTCCAGATGCATCTGGAGTTAAATCAAAAGCTAGTATAAAAAACACATTACTAAACATAGACTTTGTTATCTGATGACCTTTATCATTGTGGTAAATTCCAGTTCCTGAAAAAAGTGTACTGTATGCTCTTGTACAGGAATTATTTTCATCTGAAAAACTGGTTTCAATTGCTGAATTAGGTATTTGAACACCATTTACGTTTAACACAAATTGTGAAATATCAAAATGTTTAAAATTGTATAGGTTTTTTGATCTTTTTCCATAGTAACTCACATTTTCTGTCATACAAAAAATTATTGTGTTTGGCAACTGTGCAATAAAAACATTATCAAGCGATATTGACGAGCTGTTCATTGGAATTGTAAAACTTTTTATTTCAACGCGTTTATAATTATATTTAGCATTGGATTTCCCAAGAACAGCATTGTGTGCTAACAGTACGCTTGGATTAATGGTAACATGTCTCATAAATAGCGTGGCTTCTATAATTTTTAATTGTGATTCATCAGAATCGTCTGTAAATAGATCAAAATCTGGTTTTTCAAGTGTTAAAACTATACGAATGTCAACATTATTTATAAGTAGAGTAGGTTGATTAAACATATCTACGTGTAGTTAACCCATAAGTTCCACTACATTGCTATTATGATACAATTTTTGGCGCTCTTCTGAACCATTATTATCAGATTTAGCTATATTTGCTTTATCTAAAATCCATCCTGCACATTCTAAATGAGTTGCAGCAGCATCTGTACCATAATTTAATAAAGATCCAATATAAGCTCTATAGTGATAATTTCCATCAGACGGTGTTATATTTTTGCCATTTAATTGAACATTACATTGTTTTATTAAAGAATGTAAAATGTTATTAACTACATTTGGTTGTGTTATTATTCTTTCTTCAGCATTTTTATCATTATTCCATTGCGTTTCATCTTTCTTTAAGATCTGTACTTTTAATCTCAAATATTTAGAAAACAAATCTCTATATGTATCGCCATGGCCCAGTGAAACAAATTCAATAGTTGAAGGGTTGTCTAAAGAAGCAATAGGATTGTAGGAAACTTCTTCAGATCGTAAAATGCTATACTGAATGGGTTGGGTTTTAAAAATATCCAACTCAGATTTCATACACTCAATCATAATTAATTAAAAATATCTTTTTGTCTCTTTTTGTTATTATCTTTGCGTCGTTTTGACGTAAAATAGTTTAAATTTTTATGAATGGTCTTTTTATAGCTTTTCGTTTTCTTTTACCAGAACCATACATTTCATTCAGTTTTCGTACGGCACCACGTCGTACATTTTAAACAATCTCTTTACTACGATCTTGCATAACTTCTTTTACATTTGCACCAGATGCAATATCAGATAAAGCATTGATACCAGAGTTAATAACCTCTTTTTCAAAATATCAGCGCCTGAAGTAAATAATGGTTTCAAATATCTAAAAAGTCCCCCAAAAAAGCTTCCTAATCCACGACCTCTTTGAAAAGGTACGGTTGAATGTAATAAAGGGCCGATATAATCAAGTCCTCTACCAGATTGAATTAAATAATACTTATAATATACTCTCTCCATAATGAATAAAATAAAATAATATATAGTTTTGTAAAATCGCTTTTATTTATATTTTTTTTAAATGTAATACAATTTTTGTTGGAATTGAACTATTGGAAAAGTTTATTTTGTATCCATATTTATCACATAAAAGTAATGAAATGTTATTAAATGATTTCTCCACATTGCAATATTGAATATTACTGAATTCTTTTACAGTATCAGTGAAAGAATTTTATATGTTAACAGATCTTAAACAGCTTACATCTTTATCACCTATTTTTTGCGGTTCAATTATCTCTGTGTATATAAAAAACATATCTGGTTTACTACATATTTTTTATTTCTCACCTGACCGGGGAAGCCAAGACCCTTCGATTGAAAGGTTGGCGACTTAACCACTGCGCCATGAGTCAGATGAATCTTAATCAGATTTCATCTTAAGATGTCAGATTTATCTTAAGATGTAAATAGAAAATTCTATGCAACATTGTAATATTCAAATTACAATTTAATTTAAAATTTATTTTAAAGATATAAATTGTAATCAAATGACAGTATAATAAATTATATTTCATTAATAATTAGATTCTCATCTTATACGTATTTTAAATAGAAAACAGTATTACAACATTGTAATCAAACCGCAATTTAATAAATTAACCTTTTTCTACATAAAAAATATTAGCAATATTGTAATCAAGTAATCAACTGATATTTTTGATAGATTTTATCCTTTCCACTTTGAAAATATTTGCAAGAGTGTCACTAGTTCTAAAGTTTTTATTTTGTTATAATATTACTCGAAATTTGTACATAAATACATCGAGATTTTATAAAAATATCAGTTTAATTTGAAGCAAGCAGGATGGCACAGGAAATTGATAAAGTTTACGTGCTGGATGACGTAAAAATACAGGCGCAAATTCCTACAGAAAAGAAAAAGATGGCGAAAATACCACTTTATCATGAGCAACAACAACAACAGCAACATCATCATCAACAAGAGCAACAACAACAACACTCATTTTATCAGCCACCAGAGCAAATTGAACATTTGCTGGCGCATCATTTTGCCTATCATGAAACAACACCAAATTCCACCAAAAAAAGAAAACTGGTGGAATTATTTAATACAAAAAACAAACCTTTAAAAATATGTTTAAAGGTTAAAGATATGGAGCCAAGTAGGCTCTATAAAATACATAAAATAAAAAAAATTAACACCGTTTACGGTGAAAAATAGGTCTTCGAGACCCTAAATAATATTATATTTATACCGCTACAAAAAGTTGCGGTATTTGAAGATAACGATTTCCGAGAGAAAATCGAAAAAAATACTTATTTCCTCGTAAACGAGGAAAATGAGTTAATTTTAAAAGAAGAACGTGGTGATTTTCAATTCGCCACAAAACAATAATTATAGTTTAAGCTTTTATGTTATATCATTTATAGAATAAGAATTATTATATATTAAGAATTATGTTTTTATATTAAGAATTTTATATAAAGAATTTGTTCAATAAAAAATTTTATTTCAAATAAATTTTGTACTGTTCTAAATTTATTTTCTTTTTTCAGATGTTAGGATTTTATTTATTTTATTTTATTTTTTAGATTTTAAGATTTTATTTTATTTTTCAGATGTTATCAAGTTTTATTTTAATATAAAGAATTTGTTCAATAAAAAATTTAATTTCAAATAAGTTTTGTACTGTTCTTAATTTTATTTTATTTTTCAAATGTTAGCAAGTTTTTCAGATCCTTATTAAAGTTTTATTTTAGAGATATTAAACAATATTTGTTGAATTTATCCATGTGTTATGTTTTTCGTCAAACCCAATTTAACAATAACTTTATTGCCTTTTTCTTTAAAATTTTCTCGACAAGATATACATTTGGTGGATGTTTAACAGATATGAGTTCCTCCTCATAAAATCCACCAAATATTGAATCATTTTTATAATCAACCAGCTGATATGTGATGGGAGAGGTACTGTTTATGTGATATGTGATGTGATCGGAGAGGTACTACTAATTTCAGTAGACCTATTCGGTTGATAGCCTTTTTCAAAAGTTTTTTTGTATTTACTTATTCTAACATAGTCTCCAACTTTATATTTAGCTTTTAGAGAAAGTTTAGGTTGCATGTAAACATTTTTTAAAATAAATTTTTCGTTTTTCTTAGAAATTTTTTCAGGAGGTAATTTAGTTTTTCTATGTTTAGTGGAATTATAGGTGTTTAATAAAGATTGCAATATATTAATCCATTTGTAGTTTCCTTGTAAACTAAATATTTTCCACATTAAATTTTTTAAAGTTCGATTAAAGCGTTCTACAATAGATGCTTTCATTTCAGAGTAAGTATGAAAGTGATTAATACCCTTCTTTACAACAAAATTTTGAAATATCGAATTGAAAATTTTTTTACCTTGATCTAAATGAATATTTTTAGGTAGGTTTTTAGCTCGTTTTATAATTTTCTTTAACGCATTTAAAACATTACTACTGGTTTTAGTTTTAATTGGTTCAGCATAAGTATATTTAGAAAATATATCTATAACGGTTAACATATATTTAAAACCTTTGTTGATTTTTCCATAAGAAATCATTTCCACCAGATCAATTTGCCAGGTATCATTTACACCTTTATGCTTGACTTTCCTTCTAAGATACCTTTTTCTAGCTGGTCTATGTATTTCTTTGACTATTTGAGATCTTGACATGATTTTTACACCATCTAACTAGTTTTAAAAATCCAATTTTACATTTCTTTATTTATATACTTTGAAAAGTTTAAATTTTGACTGTGTTCTACAGTATATAATGCAGTTCAATTTTACTGGCAAAACATTTTTAACTGAATTTTTGTAAGATATTTTATAAAAATGGCAGCTGATTGAACAACTTTTCCATTTACTGAGGAAAGTGCAATAGACAGTACACAAAATGAGGTTCAAGTTAATGAAATTACATCTACTGTAGATGACGAGGAATTAACGGAAACTTAAGAATTCATACCACCATTTCAAGTTTTAGATGAAGATACAGATGAGCAACAAATTTGGGAAATAAATAACCAAGAAGGAGATCCTGACTATTTTGCAGAATTTTTTAGAAATAATTTATAGGCTAAAATAATATATAAGAATATTTGTATAAATGTATATGTATCTATAAGTATTTCATAATAAAAACAAATTAAATAAATTTTACAAATTTTTCATTTATTGTTGTTCTTGACTAAAATATTACAAATTTTATTTTCTAGTAGTACAGGTATTTCAAAAAATAATCTAGAATAATTACATTGAACGCTATAACGTTGTTTTATATATTTCCTCGGAATATATATTTCTTCATGCAATTTCATAACATGCTTTTCTTGACACGTTTTTATATATTTAATAACATATTCCCGTATATTTGATTCAGCACTTTGATTGTGTATCATTACAGCTTGAAGAAAATCAATTAAGTTGTAAAATGTGTCAGTTTCCTCCTTTTTAATACTAAGACATCGACCAATAACAATTCTTAACCCATATTGTAAACATAATTTTGTATTCTTTATTGATTGTTTCGAGTACCTTTCACAAAATTGCTGATGGAACTTCCACCAATCGTGATATTTTAAAATAGCTGGCTTTTTTCCAATACGGTGAAAGATGCAAGTTGCTACAAGAGATTCTGTATTAAAACCAACAAGAACTTTTAATGACTGATTTCTGTTGAGAAAATATGTATAGCTCAACATCAAATTTGTGTTCGAACCTCGATCTTCCATTACTACGTTTTAACTAAAGCTTTTTAATATTAATTATATTGCTGAAGACACAAGATTTTGAAAAATTTGAATTTCCAAATAAATTATAGAACATATTAATAATCAGATTGTCGTTTTCTATATGATTATCTTTGTGAAATTCATTCAAAAAAGTTTTCATACTTAAACCAAAACATCTATACCAGCCAAAAACGCAACAGTATTGCCCACATACATCTGAAAGAATACCCTGTATCTACTTATTATTAAAAACTATGCACTGATTTTTCAAGTATTCCAAAATTTCCGGTTTATCTGGAACTCCACCATACGAATCAAAATATTCTATGCAACCATGCTTTGGAATATAAAGGGCAAACCAATGTGTTCCCGGATCCTTTATCATGTCAGTGTTTACAATTAAAAAAGTTGGTTTTTCTATTATTTTTGGAATTTTGTCTAAAGCAAAAACTCCCTTAAAATATTTGTTTGTAAATTTGTTACATTTTAAAACACTAATTATTTCTAAAGTGTTCATGACTCAAACTGACTCAAATCATACATTCTACTTATTTCATTAATGTAGTTCATTAAAAACTCCTTTTTTATTTTTTCATTTGTTATAATAACATCAAATTTTTCTAGTATCTGTCTTAATTCTTTATTAATTTTATCATTATGTACAGTTCCGAAAGAGTAATTTTCAAAATTTTCATTTATAATTTCTTTGGTTGGAAATTTGTAAGTAAACTCTTTTACAAATTTTTTACAAAGTTCTTTAATTCCAACTAAACAAATATCTTTTACAAATAAAGTATTTTTATCATCACAACAAAACACATCCACAAGTGCACAGGACGATGACATCTTGTCGAATATTCAAATACATGTTTCAGTATTCTATTTATAGATTTGTAAATATATTTCAATTTTTATCAATTTGTATGCTTGCATTAAATTCTCCATCAACAATAGCAGTAAGTGTAGATGTAAGTGGTTTTCATACCCTCAATTCTAACCGTACCCTGGTTTAGTAAACCTTGAAATACTTCATTTCCAGATGCATCTGGAGTTAAATCAAAAGCTAGTATAAAAAACACATTACTAAACATAGACTTTGTTATCTGATGACCTTTATCATTGTGGTAAATTCCAGTTCCTGAAAAAAGTGTACTGTATGCTCTTGTACAGGAATTATTTTCATCTGAAAAACTGGTTTCAATTGCTGAATTAGGTATTTGAACACCATTTACGTTTAACACAAATTGTGAAATATCAAAATGTTTAAAATTGTATAGGTTTTTTGATCTTTTTCCATAGTAACTCACATTTTCTGTCATACAAAAAATTATTGTGTTTGGCAACTGTGCAATAAAAACATTATCAAGCGATATTGACGAGCTGTTCATTGGAATTGTAAAACTTTTTATTTCAACGCGTTTATAATTATATTTAGCATTGGATTTCCCAAGAACAGCATTGTGTGCTAACAGTACGCTTGGATTAACGGTAACATGTCTCATAAATAGCGTGGCTTCTATAATTTTTAATTGTGATTCATCAGAATCGTCTGTAAATAGATAAAAATCTGGTTTTTCAAGTGTTAAAACTATACGAATGTCAACATTATTTATAAGTAGAGTAGGTTGATTAAACATATCTACGTGTAGTTAACCCATAAGTTCCACTACATTGCTATTATGATACAATTTTTGGCGCTCTTCTGAACCATTATTATCAGATTTAGCTATATTTGCTTTATATAAAATCCATCCTGCACATTCTAAATGAGTTGCAGCAGCATCTGTACCATAATTTAATAAAGATCCAATATAAGCTCTATAGTGATAATTTTCATCAGACGGTGTTATATTTTTGCCATTTAATTGAACATTACATTGTTTTATTAAAGAATGTAAAATGTTATTAACTACATTTGGTTGTGTTATTATTCTTTCTTCAGCATTTTTATCATTACTCCATTGCGTTTCATCTTTCTTTAAGATCTGTACTTTTAATCTCAAATATTTAGAAAACAAATCTCTATATGTATCGCCATGGCCCAGTGAAACAAATTCAATAGTTGAAGGGTTGTCTAAAGAAGCAATAGGATTGTAGGAAACTTCTTCAGATCGTAAAATGCTATACTGAATGGGTTGGGTTTTAAAAATATCCAACTCAGATTTCATACACTCAACCATAATTAATTAAAAATATCTTTTTGTTTCTTTTTGTTATTATCTTTGCGTCGTTTTGACGTAAAATAGTTTAAATTTTTAATGAATGGTCTTTTTATAGCTTTTCGTTTTCTTTTACCAGAACCATACATTTCATTCAGTTTTCGTACGGCATCACGTCGTACATTTTTAACAATCTCTTTACTACGATCTTGCATAACTTCTTTTACATTTGCACCAGATGCAATATCAGATAAAGCATTGATACCAGAGTTAATAACCTCTTTTTCAAAATATCAGCGCCTGAAGTAAATAATGGTTTCAAATATCTAAAAAGTCCCCCAAAAAAGCTTCCTAATCCACGACCTCTTTGAAAAGGTACGGTTGAATGTAATAAAGGGCCGATATAATCAAGTCCTCTACCAGATTGAATTAAATAATACTTATAATATACTCTCTCCATAATGAATAAAATAAAATAATATATAGTTTTGTAAAATCGCTTTTATTTATATTTTTTTTAAATGTAATACAATTTTTGTTGGAATTGAACTATTGGAAAAGTTTATTTTGTATCCATATTTATCACATAAAAGTAATGAAATGTTATTAAATGATTTCTCCACATTGCAATATTGAATATTACTGAATTCTTTTACAGTATCAGTGAAAGAATTTTATATGTTAACAGATCTTAAACAGCTTACATCTTTATCACCTATTTTTTGCGGTTCAATTATCTCTGTGTATATAAAAAACATATCTGGTTTACTACATATTTTTTATTTCTCACCTGACCGGGGAAGCCAAGACCCTTCGATTGAAAGGTTGGCGACTTAACCACTGCGCCATGAGTCAGATGAATCTTAATCAGATTTCATCTTAAGATGTCAGATTTATCTTAAGATGTAAATAGAAAATTCTATGCAACATTGTAATTTTCAAATTACAATTTAATTTAAAATTTATCTTAAAGATATAAATTGTAATCAAATGACAGTATAATAAATTATATTTCATTAATAATTAGATTCTCATCTTATACGTATTTTAAATATAAAACAGTATTACAACATTGTAATCAAACCGCAATTTAATAAATTAACCTTTTTCTACATAAAAAATATTAGCAATATTGTAATCAAGTAATCAACTGATATTTTTGATAGATTTTACCCTTTCCACTTTGAAAATATTTGCAAGAGTGTCACTAGTTCTAAAGTTTTTATTTTGTTATAATATTACTCGAAATTTGTATATAAATACATCGAGATTTTATAAAAATATCAGTTTAATTTGAAGCAAGCAGGATGGCACAGGAAATTGATAAAGTTTACGTGCTGGATGATGTAACAATAGAGGCGCAAATTCCTACAAAAAAGAAAAAGATGGCGAAAATACCACTTTATCATGAGCAACAACAACAACAGCAACATCATCATCAACAAGAGCAACAACAACAACACTCATTTTATCAGCCACCAGAGCAAATTGAACATTTGCTGGCGCATCATTTTGCCTATCATGAAACAACACCAAATTCCACCAAAAAAAGAAAACTGGTGGAATTATTTAATACAAAAAACAAACCTTTAAAAATATGTTTAAAGGTTAAAGATATGGAGCCAAGTAGGCTCTATAAAATACATAAAATAAAAAAAATTAACACCGTTTACGGTGAAAAATAGGTCTTCGAGACCCTAAATAATATTATATTTATACCGCTACAAAAAGTTGCGGTATTTGAAGATAACGATTTCCGAGAGGAAATCGAAAAAAATACTTATTTCCTCGTAAACGAGGAAAATGAGTTAATTTTAAAAGAAGAACGTGGTGATTTTCAATTCGCCACAAAACAATAATTATAGTTTAAGCTTTTATGTTATATCATTTATAGAATAAGAATTATTATATATTAAGAATTATGTTTTTATATTAAGAATTTTATATAAAGAATTTGTTCAATAAAAAATTTTATTTCAAATAAATTTTGTACTGTTCTAAATTTATTTTCTTTTTTCAGATGTTAGGATTTTATTTATTTTATTTTATTTTTTAGATTTTAAGATTTTATTTTATTTTTCAGATGTTATCAAGTTTTATTTTAATATAAAGAATTTGTTCAATAAAAAATTTAATTTCAAATAAGTTTTGTACTGTTCTTAATTTTATTTTATTTTTCAGATGTTAGCAAGTTTTTCAGATCCTTATTAAAGTTTTATTTTAGAGATATTAAACAATATTTGTTGAATTTATCCATGTGTTATGTTTTTCGTTAAACCCAATTTAACAAAAACTTTATTGCCTTTTTCTTTAAAATTTTCTCGACAAGATATACATTTGGGTGTTTAACAGATATGAGTTCCTCCTCATAAAATCCACCAAATATTGAATCATTTTTATAGTCAACCAGCTGATATGTGATGGGAGAGGTACTGTTTATGTGATATGTGATGTGATGGGAGAGGTACTACTAATTTCAGTAGACCAGGTTGATAGCCTTTTTCAAAAGTTTTTTTGTATTTACTTATTCTAACATAGTCTCCAACTTTATATTTAGCTTTTAGAGAAATTTTAGGTTGCATGTAAACATTTTTTAAAATAAATTTTTCGTTTTTCTTAGAAATTTTTTCAGGAGGTAATTTAGTTTTTCTATGTTTAGTGGAATTATAGGTGTTTAATAAAGATTGCAATATATTAATCCATTTGTAGTTTCCTTGTAAACTAAATATTTTCCACATTAAATTTTTTAAAGTTCGATTAAAGCGTTCTACAATAGATGCTTTCATTTCAGAGTAAGTATGACAGTGATTAATACCCTTCTTTACAACAAAATTTTGAAATATCGAATTGAAAAATTCTTTGCCTTGATCTAAATGAATATTTTTAAGTAGGTTTTTAGCTCGTTTTATAATTTTCTTTAACGCATTTAAAACATTACTACTGGTTTTAGTTTTAATTGGTTCAGCATAAGTATATTTAGAAAATATATCTATAACGGTTAACATATATTTAAAACCTTTGTTGATTTTTGCATAAGAAATCATTTCCACCAGATCAATTTACCAGGTATCATTTACACCTTTCTGTTTGACTTTCCTTCTAAGACACTTTTTCTAGCTGGTCTATGTATTTCTTTTACTTTTTTGAGATCTTGACATGATTTTTACACCATCTAACTAGTTTTAAAAATCCAATTTTACATTTCTTTATATATTCTGAAAACTTTAAATTTTGACTGTGTTCTACAGTATATAATGCAGTTCAATTTTACAGGCAAAACATTTTTAACTGAAATTTTGTAAGATATTTTACAAAAATGGCAGCTGATTCATCAACCATTTCCATTTACTGAGGAAACTGCAATAGTCAGTACACAAAATGAGGTTCAAGTTAATGAAATTACATCTACTGTAGATGACGAGGAATTAATGGAAACTGAAGAATTCATACCACCATTTCAAGTTTTAGATGAAGATACAGATGAGCAACAAATTTGGGAAATAAATAACCAAGAAGGAGATCCTGACTATTTTGCAGAATTTTTTAGAAATAATTTATAGCCTAAAATAATATAAAAGAATATTTGTATAAATGTATATGTATCTATAAGTATTTCTTAATAAAAACACATTAAATAAATTTTACAAATTACAATTTCATTTATTGTTGTTCTTGACTAAAATATTACAAATTTTATTTTCTAGTAGTACAGGTATTTCAAAAACAATTTAGAATAATTACATTGGACGCTATAACGTTGTATTGGAATATATATTTCTTCATGCAATTTCATAATATGCTTTTCTTGACACGTTTTTATATATTTAATAACATATTCCCGTATATTTAATTCAGCACTTTTATTGTGTATCATTACAGCTTGAAGAAAATCAATTAAGTTGTAAAATGTGTCAGCTTCCTCCTTTTTAATACTAAGACATCGACCAATAACAATTCTTAACCCATATTGTAAACATAATTTTGTATTCTTTATTGATTGTTTCGAGTACCTTTCACAAAATTGCTGATGGAACTTACACCAATCATGATATTTTAAAATAGCTGGCTTTTTTCCAATACGGTGAAAAATGCAAGTTGCTACAAGAGATTCTGTATCAAAACCGACAAGAACTTTTAATGACTGATTTCAGTTGAGAAAATATGTATAGCTCAACATCAAATTTGTGTTCGAACCTCGATCTTCCATTACTACGTTTTAACTAAAGCTTTTTAATATTAATTATATTGCTGAAGACACAAGATTTTGAAAAATTTGAATTTCCAAATAAATTATAGAACATATTAATAATCAGATTGTCGTTTTCTATATGATTATCTTTGTGAAATTCATTCAAAAAAGTTTTCATACTTAAACCAAAACATCTATACCAGCCAAAAACGCAACAGTATTGCCCACATACATCTGAAAGAATACCTTGTATCTGCTTATTATTAAAAACTATGCACTGATTTTTCAAGTATTACAAAATTTCCGGTTTATCTGGAACTCCACCATACGAATCAAAATATTCTGTGCAACCATGTTTTGGAATATAAAGGGCAAACCAATGTGTTCCCGGATCTTTTATCATGTCAGTGTTTACAATTAAAAAAGTTGGTTTTTCTATTATTTTTGGAATTTTGTCTAAAGCAAAAACTCCCTTAAAATATTTGTTTGTAAATTTTGTTACATTTTAAAACACTAATTATTTCTAAAGTGTTCATGATTCAAACTGACTCAAATCATACATTCTACTTATTTCATTAATGTAGTTCATTAAAAACTCCTTTTTTATTTTTTCATTTGTTACAATAACATCAAATTTTTCTAGTACCTGTCTTAATTCTTTATTAATTTTATCATTATGTACAGTTCCGAAAGAGTAATTTTCAAAATTTTCATTTATAATTTCTTTGGTTGGAAATTTGTAAGTAAACTCTTTTACAAATTTTTTACAAAGTTCTTTAATTCCAACTAAACAAATATCTTTTACAAATAAAGTATTTTTATCATCACAACAAAACACATCCACAAGTGCACAGGACGATGACATCTTGTCGAATATTCAAATACATGTTTCAGTATTCTATTTATAGATTTGTAAATATATTTCGATTTTTATCAATTTGTATGCTTGCATTAAATTCTCCATCAACAATAGCAGTGAGTGTAGATGTAAGTGGTTTTCATAGCCTCAATTCTAACCGTACCCTGGTTTAGTAAACCTTGACATACTTCATTTCCAGATGCATCTGGAGTTAAATCAAAAGCTAGTATAAAAAACCCATTACTAAACATAGACTTTGTTATTTGATGACCTTTATCATTGTGGTAAATTCCAGTTCCTGAAAAAAGTGTACTGTATGCTCTTGTACAGGAATTATTTTCATCTGAAAAACTGGTTTCAATTGCTGAATTAGGTATTTGAACACCATTTACGTTTAACACAAATTGTGAAATATCAAAATGTTTAAAATTGTATCGGTTTTTTGATCTTCTTCCAGAGTAACTCACATTTTCTGTCATACAAAAAAATTATTGTGTTTGGCAACTGTCCAATAAAAACATTATCAAGCGATATTGACGAGCTGTTCATTGGAATTGTAAAACTTTTTATTTCAACGCGTTTATAATTATATTTAGCATTGGATTTCCCAAGAACAGCATTGTGTGCTAATAGTACGCTTGGATTAACGGTAACACGTCTCATAAATAGCGTGGCTTCTATAATTTTTAATTGTGATTCATCAGAATCGTCTGCAAATAGATAAAAATCTGGGTTTTCAAGTGTTAAAACTATACGAATGTCAACATTATTTATAAGTAAAGTAGGTTGATTAAACATATCTACGTGTAGTTAACCCATAAGTTCCACTACATTGCTATTATGATACAATTTTTGGCGCTCTTTTGAACCATTATTATCAGATTTAGCTATATTTGCTTTATCTAAAATCCATCCTGCACATTCTAAATGAGTTGCAGCGGCATCTGTACCATAATTTAATAAAGATCCAATATAAGCTCTATAGTGATAATTTCCATCAGACGGTGTTATATTTTTGCCATTTAATTGAACATTACATTGTTTTATTAAAGAATGTAAAATGTTATTAACTACATTTGGTTGTGTTATTATTCTTTCTTCAGCATTTTTATCATTATTCCATTGCGTTTCATCTTTCTTTAAGATCTGTACTTTTAATCTCAAATATTTAGAAAACAAATCTCTATATGTATCGCCATGGCCCAGTGAAACAAATTCAATAGTTGAAGGGTTGTCTAAAGAAGCAATAGGATTGTAGGAAACTTCTTCAGATCGTAAAATGCTATACTAAATGATCGTACTATGCTATACTGAATGGGTTGGGTTTTAAAAATATCCAACTCAGATTTCATACACTCAATCATAATTAATTAAAAATATCTTTTTGTTTCTTTTTGTTATTATCTTTGCGTCGTTTTGACGTAAAATAGTTTAAATTTTTAATGAATGGTCTTTTTATAGCTTTTCGTTTTCTTTTACCAGAACCATACATTGCATACAGTTTTCGTACGGCACCACGTCGTACATTTTTAACAATCTCTTTACTACGATCTTGCATAACTTCTTTTACATTTGCAGCAGATGCAATATCAGATAAAGCATTGATACCAGAGTTAATAACCTCTTTTTCAAAATATCAGCGCCTGAAGTAAATAATGGTTTCAAATATCTAAAAAGTCCCCCAAAAAAGCTTCCTAATCCACGACCTCTTTGAAAAGGTACGGTTAAATGTAATAAAGGGCCGATATAATCAAGTCCTCTACCAGATTGAATTAAATAATACTTATAATATACTCTCTTCATAATGAATAAAATAAAATAATATATAGTTTTGTAAAATCGCTTTTATTTATATTTTTTTTAAATGTAATACAATTTTTGTTGGAATTGAACTATTGGAAAAGTTTATTTTGTATCCATATTTATCACATAAAAGTAATGAAATGTTATTAAATGATTTCTCCACATTGCAATATTGAATATTACTGAATTCTTTTACAGTATCAGTGAAAGAATTTTATATGTTAACAGATCTTAAACACCTTACATCTTTATCACCTATTTTTTGCTGTTCAATTATGTTTGTGTATATAAAAAACATATCTGGTTTACTAATGGGAATCAATTGTACACTATCTATAAAAGTTTTGAAAGCTTCTATCACACGTGATTTATATTTTTTAAAATCTGTAACTTTAAAAGATACTTGATTGAAACATGTTGTCAAAAGTCCTTCGAGGGTATAAGCGTAATGTGCTCTTATCTCTATATATATTTTAGGCTTAGTAACACATATTGTGGTGTAACTTAAATTTTTAAGCATCTGCTCAGCTTTTGTTGATTGTGTATAATGAACTTCATCGTTTATAAAATTAAAAATTCCCCAAATCAACTGTCGTTCAACTTCTTTTCTTGTAAACCTATTAAGTGGGCGTATATTTTGAATTAGTGTTGGTAGTATCATATCTTTCTGCATACCTTTAATAAATATTTGAGTACTTTTTTCCCAATCTTCACCATACACATTTGAAACGTAATCATTAACATACATTTCTGAAATACCGACTTTCCACCTTGAATCACACATGTATTTATTCATTTTATTTGTAAAAGATGATAGTGAATTTTCTGGATAATAGTTCATAGATGAATCACTGAGTAAAGTGACATAAAATTCATCATTTACTTGTATGTTGTCCATGAGCTTGCGGATTTATTCTTACGAATTGGAAAATTAAGTTCTGTTTGAGTATTACCTACTGCTGACCTTAAAACACGTCTTGATGAATTATTAAACTCTTTGCTATTTATAGTTTTTTCTTTTTTCGTTGGTGGGCTTGGGCTATCTAAAGGAACAGTTATAATGTCTACTGTATCAGTTTCAAAAATTTGTACATTTTGATTTCTAATTGATTTTATTTTTCTAAGACGTTCTCCAACTGAAGCAGCTGGCAATGCTTTTGTTAAAACATTTTCCAGAATTTCATCATCAAATACTTCGTCATCAGCTTCTTTTTCATATACTTCTTCTTCTTCAGCAACAACTTATATTCCAACATTCATATATTCAGGAAAATGCGATTGAGTTTCCACATCTATATATATTGGTTTTGCACGAGTTTGAGTACCTTTTGTTTCCGTAATTTTTATTTTCTCCTCTTTATTTCTAGGAAGTTGTCGTTTTTTGTTTCTTATTTTAAATACATTTTGTCTGTATAAATGCCATTTTTGAGTGCCCGTGAGATGTTTATTTAACAATATTTTTTTCATATTTTTATCCAACTCATTAAGTTCAACGTCCGCATTTTGCTTCATTTTCTCATAAATCGCAGGTTTTAAAATTATCATTTTATTAAATGTTGTATTATTCATTTTATAAAATTTCCAATTATCCCTGATAGTATTGCACCAAGAAGTGTAGGTAAAAATCCACCACGCTGAATAATAATTTTTCTTTTGCTATTTATAGATTTTTTCCGGCAAATAAGTGATCTTAATTCTTTTTTATACTTTCGTAATTGGGTTGTTGCTTTTTCACTCAGATTACAATTACCTTTTAAAATATTTAAAGAGATTTCGCAAAATGTTTTTATTACTTCAGGGTCACAGTGTTTTATAATGACTTTCTGGAATTTTGGTTTAGAGGTTTTTAATTGGTGCAGTATATGTCGATTGGTCTTCAAACGTTCCATATTCCTCCCCAAATTGGTCTAATTGATCTCTCGTACAATAACAGAAACCTTTCCCAAATATATCACTTCTTAATCGAAATATATCGTTAACGTCTTGAGTAAGATCTATTAATATATAGCAATATGGGACTGACGTCACATCATTATACTTTTTCAAATGCTTTAATTTGATTGGGATATATTTGGCGAGCTAGAGGTAATATCTACGATTTATCTCTTGGATTTTTAAAAAGTACTAAATATTTACAGTTGAGTGAAATATCTCTTGAAAATTTACCCTGATGAAAAACATTTTGTGTTACAAATATTACAGATAAATTTCTATGATGTGATCTAGTAAATAAATCATGAGAATTTAACATCATATCATCGATAATAATTAACAAAGGTTTTCGATTATCATTAAAATCTGGAATAGTGTTACTATATTTTTATATTTCTTTGACATATTTTGGACGGGATTTTTGTCTGGATTACACCAAATTATTCTATTAATGTGTGGTTGTATATTTTCTTTTTTATATTTTATTAAATTATGAATAAAAGTGGTTTTACCACAGCATGATGGACCAGCCACCATCATAGTAAACGGTTGAAACAGTATAATTGTATTAGTTAAAAACTAACTCTGTTAACCTATATTTATACGAAAAGCTCTTTTCCCGAAGTGAATATAAATGTAATTTAGTTATTCTATGGAACATTCTTCCATAAACCTTCGACATGGTTAAACAAATTCTCATAGTTGAGCTACAATTTTTACAAGGAAATGGAAAGCAATATTTCCTAAAAGAGTTAGCCATACTTGAAAAAGGAAGTTTAATTCCAACTGTGTATCACTTCAATGCACCGTACCCCATAGAAGAACTTAGTTAGGATATGAAATATAATAACCAGTATTGCGAAAGTAAAATAAATGGACTTAAATGGAATAACGGTTTAGTTGAATATTTAGATGTAAAATGTATATTAAAACACTATTTAGAGAGAGCTGAAAAAATTTATGTTAAAGGAGAACAAAAAAAACTTTTTCTTCAAAAGTACATTGACAGTGTTAAAATAGAAGATCTAAGCAGAAACTTGCCGTCATTGTAAAAGATTGATAACTTTAAATCAAATTGTCCTATACACTTATCAAACAACAATTTCAGATGTGCTGTTAAAAATTGTTATAATGTATATATGTATCTTTTAAAGGAAAAAATGTTAGATTAAGACTTTCAATTTTCATACTTGCACGATATGAATTTAAATAACAAAACTAAAAAAAGTTCACTTCAATATTAAACAACAAATTCACGTTATGCATGTATGGTAGTATGCTTACAGATGAGCAAGGAAAAGTCATTGGGAAGAATACGCACGTGATACAAGTAGATTTCAAAGACGTATAGAAAAAGTTGGTCTCACTATTTCTGCAATTTTAACATCTGATCATCGTAAAAAAATGTTAAAACTTAGATTTAAATAAAAATATAATAATAAAAGAATTTAAACATAAAAAAAATAAATGTCTTTTATTTTTATCTTATGTTTTTAAAATAGATACCATTTAACCTATCATTTAATCTACCATTTAACCTATCTTTGAATTATATTTTATTCCATAGAAAAACAAAAAAACATAAATGCATATCAAGAGTAACGAGTATATCTTTAGTTTAATCAGTTCCATATTTTTGATTTGCTGTTTGTTTTCTTTTTATTCATATTTTCTGAACATTCTTAATTAAAAAATAAAAAAAATATCTTACACGACATGCAGTCAGCTAATTAATGACTTTCGTTTTCTCTTTTCTTCTATAAATTCTTCTATCCAGAAGAGACCACATATTTATGTAAGCAAAAAAAAAATCTATATCTTACTTTAATTTTTTTTCTTTATGCAGGATTACAATTTTTCTTTTCAATTTTTAAGATGTAGATTTAAAAATAAGCTGTAGCTGTAGATTTAAAAATAAAAAAAATTTTTCTGTTTTTATTTTCATATAAGAAATTTTCTTACTACTTTTACATGTTCGCCTAGTATTTAAACCAGGTATACAATTTTGTTTATTAAGGGCGGACCTACTTCAAAATTGCTTAACACTTGACTTCCTACTATGCAACCATTTGGAACTAATAAGTTAACAACCCACACATACAACCTAACTTAAAACCTAAACCAAAATAAATTTTTTGGCTTATGGTAACCAAGATACTTAAAATCATTTGTTCAGTTCATTAACCCTGTCTGACAACTTACACTATATCAACAACCTTCACTTCCTATTATAAAACTATTTGGAACTTATAAGTTAACAACCCACACATACAACTTAACTTAAAACCTAAACCAAAACGATCAAAACAAGTTCTTGACCTACTAACCAAGCATGACTTACATTAAACCCATAAATCAAAATGTAGGTCAACATGTCGTGCGATATGGGTCAAATTTTTTTCTCATCCCAAAGTGCAGGGTTACCAACTTATCTAAGTTAATTTTCTCATTATGAATCCTTCCACATCAATAAAATCGTCATCCACGAGTGATTTTATGGTGAAATTGGTTTTATTATTAATTTTGTGGCCGCTCTGGTCTCCTATACCTTGTATGGTCGCACCGGTGAATTGTTTGTTCAAGTTCAAACGCTGTACCATCTTTTCTGTAACGAAGGATGTTTGTGACCCTTGGTCAAGTAGAGCACGCACTGTGATCTCATTTCTTGTTGAGTTAACCACCTTAACTAAGATGGTGGCCAACAAAATTTGTTTGCTGAATTTGGTGAACGCTGTAGTTCTTACATCCTTGTCAGGACACTGGAGCACTCCGGAGAGCTACTATTGTTTAAAGGTGTGAAACTGGGACTGTTTATATTCAAAATATGATTGCTTGATCGCACATGTGACATATATGGCGCTCCAAGTGGCTGCGTGTGACCAGCTCTCCTAGTTAAGTGCAATAAGGTATGATGTGGCTTCTGACACTCATGGCATTTGTGTTTGCTGGGATACTGAGGTACTTTGTGGCCTTCTCCTAATGTTTAAATTTTTTAAGGAATGATAGGCTGCAATAGTGGTGTCCAGCATGGTTTTGATTGCAATTGCCGACTCGGCTGTAATTTGCGGTTGATTTAGTAAAACCTTAGCTGGGCGTTTACCAACACTCTTTTTTTTCGTAACGATCAGTGAGAATAATTATGGCTGACTTAAAACCTGATTCTTCTAAATTTAAATGTTGAATGAGTATTGCTGCATCTCCCCCCACTTTGGTCTTTAGCACGTTCAACTTCTGAATATTCGACATTTGCGAGTATTGAAGGAAATAGGCGTCTAGGATATTTTTAAAGGCCGGCCAACTTTCATACGTGCCATCAAATGGGGGCAAACTCAAGCGCGGTGGCGCAAAATCTTGTTGAGTTGGAACCAATGATGAACTCAAATCAGGGGTTTCCTTTACTAGTTGGTCATAAGCATCCTTCAACTCAGGTTGCAGATCCATATATACTTCTAAAATCTTTGTCCATGTTTCACTTTTCAAATATTCTTCGACGTCATACATGCCAACAACAGCCATGTGCAATTTCTCTGACTCCTTGTATATGTTTTCTAGTAATGTCAGCCGTGTTTGCAATTGAGTCGCACGAAACTTCGGCCCTAATTCTTTAAAACCAACTTGAAATATTAGCATATCCTTTAAATAGGTTTCCAATTGTGCGATAATTGTTCCTTTCGTTTTTGCCTTTGACATCTTCAAAGCGATATAGAGCTACTTATAACTTATATAAATCAATTTAGTTAATCCTTATTTTATTAATAAAATTTTAGCATATAAAACAATGTTGAAAAAATATTTTTAAAATTTTTATATATTTTGTTGATGTTGTTGAATGCTTTTATAAATATTTTATTATAAATGTTGGTGTTGTTAAATGTGAATATTTAATGTCGTGTGAGTTTTGTTAGTACATAATAATTAGAACGGACTTACTTTGTTTTGTATATTCCTCTTTTATTTCCAGAACCCGTACCGAATGCGCGCGTGCCAAACCGTTAGGAATGTTGTACACTATAATTTTGTTCACTATATAAGGGCTTAAAATGTCACTGTTTGTTTTTTATTTTTTTATATTTTTTTTTTTTTATCGTTTTTACAAAATTTGAAAATTTACTGTCTTTACTTATAATTTATCTTATAAAATTTCAAAAGTCACTATTTTTAACTAGCTCAAAAATTGCAAAGTTTTTGTATAATTCACACTTAACATTCAAAATAAAAAATAACTTAAATCATCTCTATTTTTTTTGTATATTTGGAATCAATATCTTTTATAGAATTTTATGATTATAATTATTACTATAATATTTTTATTTCAATTTTTCTTATAAAATTTCAAAAGTCACTATCTTTAATTAGTTCAATCTTGCAAATCTTTTTTGTACTTTAACTCACATTTAACATTTAAATTAAAAAAACTTTTTTTTTTTTTTACCCTTTTTTTTTATATACTGAAATTAATATATTTTATATAATAACTTTAATATTTTATATCTTATTTTAAGCGCGACAACAGAAAATTGAAACCATTCCGGAAATTAAAATTCAGAAGACGAAAGAAGTGAAGAAAGTAAAACTAAACCAAAAAATCACAAATTTCCATAGAATATTGAACATAACTATCCTACCAGAACAGAGGGAAATATTTAGGAAAAAGATACAGGAACTCAAGAAAAACAAACGAGATCTGGTAAAATCGATGAAACAAAAGAAACAACAGAAATGGAAGGATGCCAATCAAAACAAGAGGACGTAGTATTTAATAATGCTGCCCCAGCCCCAATCATAGCTCCAACCAACCAACCAACCAACAAAAACATGATGAAAGAAGCAAAAACATTCTCTCTCATATAGAAATAATAACCATTATAATCCTTATTTTAATAATAGTAAAAATAATTATTGTAACTTTCAGAAAAATTATTATAAAAACCGTAAAAAAAGAACTCAACAAAACTCAAATAGTCTAACAATATTTTAAAAATTAAATTAAATCAAATTAAATTTCCTTTTAAAAGTTATATATATTATGTAGCAGAAATTTATATTTAAGAAAATTTAAAAAAAAATTTTTTTATATGTATTATTAAATATAATAATAAATAACACTAAACATACAGAAAATTTTATATTAGAAAAAAATAACCAAACTGATTACTTTAAAGACCATTAGAAACAACTTACAAGACCATTAGAAACAATTCAGGCAGAACTCATTTCTACGATTCAAGCCCAGAAACCTTTACAGAAGTACCTACGTAGAAAGAATTGAGAGACTAGTCGCAGAATTAAATACAGTTCAAATAAATCAAAATGGAGAAAATAATAGGCAAATTATTACAACTTTGAATAACAAATATGCCTTAGGTATTTTAAAAAGCGAACTCAACAAGTCGTTAGCAACCACTGTACATGCAGCACGACCAGAAACATTAGCATCAGCAATAAAAATTGCTACAGAATATGACACTAATAGGAATAAAACAAAACAAATTTTATTCATAAAAAATAGAAACAATAATTTTAATAACAGAAATACCAACAACAATAATTTTAATAACAGAAATTTCAACAACAACAATTTCAATAGAAATTTTAATACAATTCCAATAACAACAAAAATCTCAATAGGAACTTTAATAACAAAAACAAAACTAGAAACTTTAACAATTATAACGGAAACAACTATAACAATTACAATAACAATAATTGAAGTAATCAAAACAGAAATTGCAACAATTTCAACAACAGAAGCTATAATAACAATCAGAATAGAAATAGAAACAGCAGAAACGTAAATTACCTGAGCATAGAACAGGGAGACGAGGACAACCTCGAAGTACAACAGCTTGCCGACAAATTAAACAACTTACAAATGAATTAAAAATATACTTTATCAACAACAGAAAAATAAAATAGATATTCTTAAAAACACACTTAACTCAAAGATCTTTAACATTTTTACTGGAAACAGAAGCAGAAATTTCAATAATAAAAAATAATTTTATAGATGATCATGAACTAATTAACTCAGAAAATAAATGCAAAATAACCGTTGTAAATAAACATATCGTATTATCATTAGGTAACATACAAAGAACAATAAAAATAGAAAATTTTAACTCAAATCAAAACTTTCAAGTAGTAGACTCAGATTTTCCAATACAAACTAATGCTATATTAGGTACAGATTTCATACATACATATTACAGCTTAATTGATTTTAACACTTTCACAATAACATTAAAAATAAACAATGAAGAATAACTCTACCAATTGAAACTTACATTCCAAATTGCGACAACATTGAGATACCACCTAGAACAGAAATGATCCATCCAAAGAATAAAATTATGATACATAATAAAGAAAAATTTATGATAACTAATACACCATCATCTGCTTTCGAATCTATAAGCATAGACACAGTAGAACCTTTGAGAATATGTAATAACTACAGATATATATTAATTAACAGAGTACATAGAAGCTATACCAATAGAAACAAAAGAAGCAAAAACTATAGAAAAACATTAATCACAAACATCATTTTAAGAGGTACTGAATTTATTAACGAAATTTTTGCAGATATATGCAAAACTTTCAATATAGAACATTTAAAATCAACTCCATATCACCATGAGACATTAGGCTCAATTGAACGAAACTATTGAATATTAAACCAATATCTGTTATCGTTCACTCAAGACTATCAATAAAACGAATGGGTACCTTACTTTGCATTTTGTTATAACACAACACCACATACAGATACAAATTATTCACCATTTGAATTACTTTACGGAAAAATATCAAACATACCAACAAACTTTAACACAAATACACACATACCTATTAACAAGTAATGAACGACTATGTACTTGAACTAAAAACTAGACTGAAATTCGCAGCCGAACAGGGCAAAAATATGTTAAATCTAGAAAAAATAAATAGAAAATATATAAATGTTATCAATGTAAAACCAATAAATTTTAAAATAAATGATTTAGTTCTGATAAAAATTGAAACAAAAAATTAACTAGATAGTCCGTATGATGACCCATATAAAATAATTAAAACAAATAATGTAAATTCTATAATAAAAATAAAAAACAAAGAAAAGGAAATACATAATAATAGATTAAAACTTTTTAAAACTAGTTAAATTAAACATTAAATACTATTTTATAAAAAAAAAAAAGAAAATTTTTTTTTTACCAACAATTTTATTTTAAGCACAAAAAAAAAAAAAGAGAAATTTTTTTTATCATATAAAATTACGCATAAATACCTATCTATATTTTACTTATAAATTAATATAATAATAAATAATCTTTTTTTAGCATATAAGACAAAATACTAAATCAAAAATTTTTATTCTAAAAACATTTGTAAATATTAAATAAGCAAAAAAAATTACTTAATAAGCATTAACAAAAAACAAAAAAATATATTTTAAGATACAAAAAAAATAATTTTTTCTTTTGCACAAAATTCTTTTTTTTCTTTTACGGTAAGGACACTAGTGCATTCATTATTTTCACAATACTTCCACAAATTACAATTCAATAATAAATTACAATTATTACAATACTTTTCCGACTCTACTTTAATTCTGTAATTTAATATATAAGTTAAAAACAATTTCTTATTATAACTACTCGTACCATATGTACTTATACATAATTGCAATGTCATCTTTTTCAAATGACATAACTTATACCGTAATAAAAATACTTTCAATTTTCATTTTTATTTTATTTCAATTTTGTTTAGAGTCAGCACAAAAATATAATAACAGTTAGCTCATGCTGAACTGATTCTATATAGTAAGATAGTAATTAAGTAATTTGTAAATTCCTAAGGGAATTCCCAAAATATAAAATTAAGCAAAATGTAATAAAAATTATTCTGATGATATTTTCAAAGTAAACCTTTTATGTGTCACTACAATATATTTAACTCAAATTTTATGTTAACAATTTTATGATTTTTGAAATAATTAGTAATTTGTAAATTTAAATTAATGAACTAAAACTATGTCATAAAAATAATTGAGAAATTCATTTTTACCTAAATTTTATTGTGCCCATATGGCATCTTTTATGATTTGTAAAATAATGTAAATACTTTCACTTTTTTAAATAAAATATTCAGATATAACTTTACTTCTGATCGGATTATAAGACTAGGAGTAAAGAAAGAGAAAATATTAGTCTTTTATTTTAATACCTTGACTATTAGACTGCACTTCCTATTTGAGTTGATTGCTGACGGAAGTGTATCAGATATAATGATAGGACATTGAATTGTCTGAAGTAATACTGATGACAAAAGACTAAACTTTATAGGAACAAAACTTATTTATACATATAGAAATATATATAAAGCATTTATATTACATTGTGTCGAAAGGAATTTTATTCATTTTCAATAATTTCGCGGACTACAGCATACACAAAAAAAATCTCGAAATAAAAATGACGTTTTGCAGACATGAATAAAATTCTGATTTCAGCATACCATATGTAGAAGTTTCGTTCATCGAAACATTTCGACCATTTTCGCATAACCATTTATATTCTAATTGTTGACTGGTTTAATCCCGAGCTTTTATGTTGACAGTGATAAATCTTGCTACACACTCACCACATCATACACCTGTTTCCCCTCTTATTTTTATAACCTTACATTTACTACAATCCATTGCTATCACATTGCTTATGGTTGTAAGAACAACTACTGCACGATCACTTTAAATAATGAAGTGATTAAATTTCAAAAAAAAAAAATAATAAATTTTATAAAAAAGAAAACATACTAATTTCAATTATCCTTTAGTACGTCTGTATTCAATGAATCAATATTCAAATTAATTTTTAATAAACATCTTAAATTTTTTTAAATTCATTTTTAAATATTTCAATATCCAAATAATATAAGAAAACGTTCATTCTTGCTTATGATAATAATTTCTTATAATTTTGAATCTTATTTAAATTTTTGTCAAAATATTATATTTTTGAATTTTTCTTATCAGTTTAAATTTTTATTAAATTTAATAGTTAAATTTTTTTTTTAAACTAAAACTCTTTCATATTAATCTAATATATAAGGAAGAAATTCTGTTTGTTTGTTTGTTTGTTTGGCACGGATTCACGTAAAAACCACCAGTCCGATTGCAACCAAATTTTGCAGGAACATTTCTACGGCCGCGGAAGAAGTTATGGGCTACATCACGTTTTGGTTCATTAACCCATTGCGGCCCGAGAGCGTTTTAAAGCGTTTTGGTTTTTCCGTTGTTCTGCCTGAACGGTTTGACCGATTGAGTTGAAAATTTGCACAAATGTTCTTCTCATCTTTAGTGGTGTACCCAAGAATGAGAAGGGTTGGGTTGCCACATGTCACCCGGGTTCGGCCCGGCGGGCTTCCAAATTTTTTTTTGTTTTCGATTTATGTCCAATTTTGTATGGCGGTTTTATGGTCTGAAAAAACCCCTGAAACGAATTTTTGTAAATTTTTGGTAACCCGTTTGGGCACGAGAGCCGAAGGAAGTTCATTACATTTTTTGAAGTATGAAGTATTTTAATTTTTTTATTGTCGCGCTTAAAAGTTTTGACCAATTGAGTTGAAAAATTGCAAAATTGTTACTCTTTAGCACAGAAGCCTACTAAGTTGAATTGGTTACAATGCATTAACCCGTTTCGGCATCAGGTCTCAATGATAATTTTTAATTTCTTTGTTGTCGAGCTTAAAAAGTTTGATCAATTGAGTTGAAAAATTACAAAAGTGTAGCTCTTCACCGCAGAAGTCCACTCAGTTGATTTGGTTACGATCCACTAACCCGTTTCGGCACCACGGCCCAATGAAGTTTCTTAATGTTTTTGTTGTCGCGCTTAAACGGTTTGACTAACTGAGTTGAAAATTCACAAAACTTCTAGCTCTTTACCACAGAAGCTTACTGAGTTGATTTTGTTACGATGCATTAACTCATTTCAGCATCAAGCCTCAATGAAGTTTTTCATTTTTTTGTTGTCGTGCTTAAACGGTTTGACCAATTAAACATTGGCACAAGTACTGCACTTTAAGGCAGCAGCTCATTTAAGTAATTCTGCGGTGATACATTAACCCATTTGTACGATAGACTTTAAAAAAAAAATTTTGTTTCTAATTTTTGTCTAATTTAGCAGGATGAATTTGCGATTCTAAATAAAGCCTGTGACAAATTTTTGTTAACGTTCGTTAGCCCATTTCCGCACGAATACCTTTTAAAAATATTCTGCCCAATTTTTGGTATTGGTATTATTATTAAAAAGATATTTTCAACACTCTTTACTTTTATCTACACTGTTTTTAATATTCCATAAAAACCTTTCAATGCAAATTTCTAATATATAAAAGTAATTAAAATAACCTTATTAAGTATCTTAAGAATACTGTGTTTAAGTCTTAACAACATAACATTTTCGGCCGTTAAAAAACAGAGAAAATCTCCTACATACGACAGTTATCATGTCATCATTCAGAAATGCATGTGGTCTAGCTTTATAAGATGCATGTGTATAACATATTTCCCATAAAATATCATTGAAATGTATGTAAATAAATGTAAGTATGTATAACGTGCGTATATTTAAAAATACTATATATCACATTTCTGTACAGTATTTAATCAAAAATGAGTACATACATATTTAAAGAACAGAAAACCTTACATTCTAATCCATATACAATTTTTACACATATTTTTAGCCAATTAATTTGAAAACATAATTAGAAAAAGTAAACTTAAAAAAATTCTGGTAGATTTATAAAGGTAAAAAACAATCATGTATTTTTTATATTGAAAATATTTTAAACAGAACCTGAGATGTATGCATTTAAAAAGAAGTATTTCAAAATTTGAAGAGCTGTCGGTGCTGTAGGATCTCCAGCTATGAGGGTACATAAAAAAGTTGTTCTTCAACATTACTCTTTTAAGAGACCTATGCATAGTTAATATTTCATTGCTCCTTCTTAAACAGTATATAAGTTTTGTAAACAGACGCAGGGATAGAGCGAACCTAATAGCAAATTTTTCAAAATGTGCTTAAAAGGATAATTCACAAAAACATGAAGTGACATTACTTACGAAAAACAATGTATTACATTATGGTCTTTTATAATTGAAATGCGATTTTATGTTTCGATATTAACAAATATATTGTGAAAACTCATTTCGCCGTAATTGCGTACTCAATAGATTATTGATTCCTTTAAAGATTTTTTGTATTAAAAATAGAATATTAACTACCAGCATCTGTAAATGCATAGTAATAAGTTAACTATAAATTAAATTAACGCAGAAACAAAAGTTAATAATTTTTATTTCATAAAACCAATAAAATACTCCGGGCAACGCCGGGTACTCTGCTAGTATTTATATAATGAAAAAAAATGCATTTGGTTTTATATCTAATGCATTTGGTTTTACAAAATAAAAAGTTAAAACTCAATAAATGGTTTTCTTTTTATTATCTAAATATTAATATTTGATTTGGTAATTTAATTTTTTAATTAAAATAGAAATAAAACAATTTTCCAAAATATCTGTTCTTTAAAATTGATATAATTTAGATTAATTATATTAATCTAAGTATAAGAATATTAAAAAGAAAACGAAAAATATTAAATCAAAAGCATAATACTAATAATTAAATGAGAATAAAATGCACATTCAGAAGCGAAAAAAAGATATGTTAAAAAATCATAGTGTGGTGAAACCATAAATATATTACACCTAGAAGAAGAAAAACAATGAAGAAAATATTTTCAGTCAATTTTGAGAAACAGCTGAGTGAACCGTGCTTATGTATTGCTTTAGTTTTCTCAGAAACGATTTCCTAAAAGCTGAAATAGTGTCATTTCTAATTTTTTCAAGAATTTTATCACTTATTTTTTTACTTTACCTGTAGTTAAAATTTTGAATTATCTTAATTAAATTAAATTCTGCCGTACTACTTTTTAAAATTTGAAAACGACAGCGCTGTCTACATAACTTCCTATCTATTACCAGCAATTATATATATATAGATAACGCAAGTATAATAAAAAATCTCTCACAATTTTTTTTAATTTTTAGTGCCCCAAAGAAAGAGAAAAACATTAAATTAAAAAAATGAACATATTATTTTTGCTTGTTCTTTCTTATCCTTCATTCTTCAAATTTATTTATTTTATTTTTTTAACGAAAAATCAAACAACTCACAATGTAAAGGTTTATTTTTATTTAAGATGTTATTGGTATGTGTTGTCTGATGTTGTGTTAGGCTGTTAGATTTATTTTTTTTTCTATTCATTTCAAATATTTTATGAATAGCTTATATTTATACCCGTACGATAGGATCGGGTATAATAAAATTACTCTTCCGTTTGTAACACCTCGAAATAAGCGAGCTAGATATACCTTCAAAGGTATGGATCGGATCAGAAAAAAATTCTAAGACTTTTGAGCCATGTCCGTCAGTCCGTCCGTCAGCACGCTAACTCAAAAACTAAGAAAGCTAGAATCTTGAAATTTACACAAAATATTCTGGGAGTAATTTGTAGGTTCCCTATTTTTTTTGGTTGAGTTTGGACCAAACCTTAGGATAGCTCTCGAACACCTAACTTTTAGATCCCCATATTTTTTTTGAAATAGAGCTATGAAATTTTAACTGCTGATAGATGTCACAAAAATATTAATTTTATTTTTAATAACTTTTTTTTGTACCCCCACCCGTTACGGAGCTACAGCTCCCCAAAGGTTCAAAAAAGCTCTATATTTAAATTGTTATAGCACAAGTTGTATAAAGTATATCTTTATTTTCAAAACGCCAAACGATTACTACTTTTATTAGCTTTAAAAATGTATATATAATAAATATATATTTGTGGCATACGGTGTCTTAATTTACCGTTATGCGAAACTAAAATTTTGCACAATCCTTTAACCCTTCTATCTTCTAAACGGTTTAATTTAGAAACTTGAAATTTTGACAGAAGTTAGATCTTTGAAAATAAGTATGAGTCACTTCAGAAATTTTTTTTTGTATCACCCCCCGTTTAGGACCTGTAAGGGGTCAAAAACTGAAAATTTCCAATTTTTAAACACCTGTAACTTGAACACCTGTTAAAATTTTTTTGAAGTAATACACTTAATTAAAATTAAAGCTTCAATATTATACTCTTATTTCTGTTAACAACTTTATTTAATAATATATTGTTACTTTATAATTGACGAAAGAGTTACTTGATTTTTTCAAATTTTCTAACAAATTTCTTTAACGAATTTTTTGCATTTTGTTTTACTCGATAATTTGAAATTGTTGAGGATATAATGCGTAGTACAAAAATATGTAAATAAATAAACAACATAACGGTTGCTTGAAGAATTTGTATTTATATGATATTGATATATATACATACTTATATAATATCATGTTTATTTACAATATATCGTATATGTCACTAGTGAATGAATGATAAGAGTATAGATGTATATTATATAGCGCCGTATTTACATACATATATGTATTTTATTGTACTTATAAGAAATTATTCTGTCAATGGAATATTTAAATATAATATAATATAATATTTAAAATTATATTTATTATTTTGTACTAAGTAAATTTAATATACATTTACCGCTTAGTATTAAATGGTACTATAGAATATTTGAAAAAGTTTTGGATTGATAATCGTTATGTTAAGAATTTGCTTTTGAAGAATGTATAAACATATAGTTTGAATATATCTACAACCCATAGTTCTACAAATTATAAAATTCACCCAAATTATTTTAAAATACTAAAATATTAAAAAAATAATATTGTAAGCAGAGTGACAGGCTGTGAACATACTAACGGTTCGTACGGGTATCTAAGAGTTGACAAAGGCAACTGTATTCTTCCTCGTTTTTTTTTATTTTCAGTCACTTTACTATTTATAAAAAGTAACAAAAAAAAATATTAATGAATGGAGAGTAAGGAGTAGTATAGCCAGCTATATATATATAGATATGTATATATGTATATGTATATGCATATTAATTTTTTCTTTGCTTAGAAAATTTTACATTTTATAAATATTGAAATGTTAACCTCTAATCATAAATTTTTTATTTCTTTTTTATCAATTTAGGAATTTTGCAAACAGATTATATATAAAGTATGTAAGATTAAAAACTCGTGTGCTGTATAAAATTTTATACTGGATGAAAAAATTATAATTTTACCAGAAAACTTTGACCTAATTAAAAATGCATAATTGAATTCAAAATTTAATTTTTATTCATATAATATTTTTAAAAAAGGGAAAAGGCCGAATTGAAGTTTTAAGATAAAAAAAAATGTATTGAATTCAGTTAAACGTTCAATTCGGCATAAAAAAATCTTGTAAAGCAAAATTATAAGATAAATAGATTTTTAAAACTTTTGACAAATATTATAAACAAGTAAATTAAAAAATTCTATAATAATAATAAAAGTAAAACTTAATAAAAAATTTTAAAACAAAATTAACAAATGATAAATTCTCCAACGATAAATTAATATAATAAATAATAGAATTCAATTAATTAATAAAATTAAATGATAAAATGATAAATTAAATATATAATAAATGAAAAAATAAAAAAACTCCAACTAGTACTTAGTTGTTCCAACTTGAAGGATGCAAGGCTCCTATGATAAAATGACGATTGTAAAAAAATGTAAAATGTAAAATGTATATATTAGAAAGTTGAATAAAATTGTAAATTTATTATAATATATTTTGTAAATGTATTGAAACCAAATTTAAAAATTAATTGGGAAGTTATTAGGCTTGAATAATTTTTAATTTTTTATTGTTACTTTCCGCTTTATTTGCTTTTTTATTTTCATTTGCATTAGTTATTAATCTCTCATTGAACCACTTAGCTTCCTTTTTTAATAAAAGGCTAATCAATAGATCCAAAAATTTTATTTTGTGATCATAGCATTTATCATTTTCATCAAAGCATTTGCAATATTTTTTTGTCTTTTTTGTGACATCTAAACATAAGGTTATAATACTTTCATGTAATTTTTTAGTATGGTAGTATTATTATTTTTTTAGTTCCATTAAAATCGTATAAAAAATGAGGACTTTCATTTGTAATTCCTAATGTATTAAAGCATTTTCGATTATTGATACCTTGATCACATACCACAGCACGTATATTGAGATTTAAATTAAATGCTGAGTGTAAATTATTAAACAATAAAATGTTTAAATCTTCGGCTTTAACAGGTGTATCTATTGCGTAAAAACTGAGCACATATTTCCAATTTTCAATTAAACCTCTCACTAAAAAAACACAAATATATTTTGCCACATCTTTCGTTCTTTTAAATTCGTAATCTAAAAAGCCAGTAATTTCATCCAACGCGCTATTATAGCTTAAATTTTTTCTAATAGCAATTTCATCAAAAATTATTACTGCCTCTTTTGAAATTTTATCTTTGTTGGAAAAAATTATATTTAATTCTCTGAAATTTTTTTCATTTATACCTACACTTAAAAACTTAATTGGTATCCATCTATTAAGAGAAGCAAGATGTGGCAAATTTATTTTAATTGCGTTTCTTAAAAATTTGTATCCTTTAGGAGAATTAAAATGAATATTAAGAGCTATGTTTTTTTCGTCTGCCGTCCAATTTCGTACCGATTTAAAATTCATGTTCAGCAAAGTTTTGGCATTCCCTTGTATATTAAACTTTCCATTTATTAAACTTTTTATAGAATGCGTTTTTTGTTTATTCATTTTGTTTTTCAATATTGTATTTTGGGATTTAAGATAATTAATTTTACTTCTTAAATTCATATTTCTACGTTCAATTATTTTTATTGCTTTTCGTGCCGTTGAATATTTTTTACTGTAATACGCCTCATTTTTTTGAAATTTTGCTTAAAACAATGCTTACAAAAATTTTCCTTTAAATCAACTGGCGATTCTGCTCACACATATTCTTCAGCTTGTGCTAAGTGGTTTGAATAATAATCTATTGTGCAAGACTTACATGTTTTAATTTTTTCAGTTTTAAATACTAAAAACTCTTGCAATTCATTTTGTAAATTCTCCTTTCTATTTTTGAAAGGTTGCAATTCATTACTTTCTTCATTCTCAAATTCAAAAATATTTATATTTTGTGTTTGCCGCATTTCTTCGATACTTTTCATTCTAATATTTGTATCGAAATGGTTTTCACATACAAAATTTTCCGTTGAAAATTTTGTATGACCGTTTTTTGAAGAAAAAAGAAAATAAAAAAAATATTTATCATGTATGTACCTACATATCTAAAATTAAAATAGAATCAAATATTCACGAGAATATTTTTTTAAAAGAACTATTGAGAAAGAGAAAAAGGGCATAGGAAAAAATTAGAGAGCAAATGGGGCACTTGAAATCTGAAAAAATTTCGAGAATTGTTATTGACATTTTTTGTTCTGCTTGCGTTATCTATATATATATAATTTCTGATAATAGTATAGTATCTGGTTCAATTCAAAGCATATTAAAAGTGGAACGTTTAGTTAACCCACAGATGTCAGTCATTTGAAAATATTATAATAAAATTGGAAAATTAAACACAGCGACACAGCACAGAAAACTAACACAGCTAATGAAGTTCAAAGTATATTAAGTTTAAAGTTAAAAAATTAGAACTTTAAATAAAGTTTTAAACAAGATTTGAACTAAATTGAAAATAATTAAATAATCGATCCAAACATTCAATTGCCGGCATTTTGTCTTAAAATCGAAAATATGTACTAAAATTACAACGGCGTTCAATAAAAAAATTTTATGAAATACTTTGATTACTTTCAGCTAATTAATGAAAATAAAAAACTTTAAAGTACTTCGACATGCATACCACCAGAAATTATATCTTATACAAAATTATAAAATAAATATATACATTTTGAAGTCCATATATCAAACAAGCGGCTATCCTTTGGTAATCTGTAGAGCCTTCCATTAAAATTCAGCCCACTAGTTTTGCATGTGGCGCAGGGAATCTGATTTTATATTTTGAAACATTCTAAACAGAGGTTGAATATATTATACGTTCATGCTAATGAAAGCAAAATAGATGGAAAAGATAATAAAAGTATGTTGATAAATAAAAGAGTCAGAAAAATAGAAATTTTTAATTATAAGATTTGCAACAAGTTAATGAATAAAATAATTGAGACAATCAAATAAATTTGGAAACAAATTCTAAACAATAATAAAAAAAATGTTTTCCTACTTTTTGAATAGAAATGATGTTCCAACTTCTTGATTGATGAATGATTAAGAACAAAAGAACTTGTGCATTATATATTTCGCATATGTATATGAACTTAACTTTAACTTTTTATTAAACTTGTAAAACAACTTTTAATTTTTCACTTCTATAAAAAAATTAACTTATTTTAATAAAAAAATTCAAGTTATACACATTGGATAACTTACCGCTCAAATTTAAATTTCAATTTTCTTTATAAGTTTCTTACGTTAAAATTTTTTTAACCCATAATATCAGAAACTATATTTTTTATATAACTATATCACAAAAAAAGCACAAACCACTAGGGTTAACACTAACAATATCTTTTTTTTTTTTATTTTAAATAAAAACTACTCATGCATTTCTATAGATAAAAAAAGAAATATTAAAATCTAACGAATACATAGGTAAACATTATATACACTTGATCAACACATAATCATTAATCAGACCATCCAAAATAGAATACTAAGAAATCAGAAGTAAATTATTTATATAATGTTGCCATGTTATAATATATAATTATTTGATTTACTTCAATTTTTAAATACAAAAGATATTAAATACTCTTTATGCGAAATTGTTAGTTTGAAAGAAAAATGTTAAAATACGCTTTTTACATTATTTTTTGAATAATAAAATATTTAAAATTAAAAACAAAGAAATACAACCAAAATCATTGGTTGTATTTCATAATAATACAACCAACCAATCATCTAACTAGTTTTAAAATGTAAAAACACAAACATTATAAATAGTTTTTATTATACCATTTGTAATAATAGGGTATTTTCAAAGTGAATTCTTTATTTTCTTTATTTCTAATTATAATCATAAATAAATAAAGTAATTTTCAAAATATTTTAATTGTTTTCGACTTTAGACTAAAGTTGTGTGAACGAAGAATACATGTATTCAAGATTTGTTATCGTGTATTTTGGCTAAATTCGAGTTCCACCTAAATAGTTTTAAAAATAGTTTTATAATGGTAAATAATCTAATAATGATTTCGAATTGTACAAATTATACATAAAAATAAAAAAAATTAGTGAATCATACAAATGATATGGCAATATTGTCTTTTATTCAAATGCATTCTTCTAAAAAGAAGTTTTAAAGTTTTAAAGTTTTTGAAGAAAAAACAAAATAAAAAATATATATCATGTATGTACCTATCTAAAATTAAAATAGGATCAAATATTCATGAGGATATTTTTTTTAAAAGAGGAGATTTGAGAAAGAGGAAAAAAGCATAGGAAAAAATTAGAGAGCAAATGGGGCACTTAAAATCTGAAAAAATTTCAAGTATTCTTATTGAAATTTTTTGTTCTGCTTGCGTTATCTATATACATATTATATATAATTTCTGATATTATGTATGCCTATACCTATATTTCTTTCCTATTTTATTTTTCGAATTTATAAATAAAAAAAAGAATTTATATTGTGATAACAAATTTTATTTCAATAATAAAATTTAACAATCATGATTTTCACCTTCACAATATACTAAAGTACAAACAGCTTCAACTGATTTATCTTCCCAGCCTTCGAACTTTTTTTACAGTCCTTCTGTAAACATGTATCTTCAACCAAAACAGTTCCCTTTACTTGTTTTGCTGCTTCTTTACATTTTTTTTGACAAATTTCATCTATCTCACCTTAAATTAAAAACAAAAATTATTTTTAAATTAAATAAAATTATTTTTTAAGGTTAAGAGAATTAATTATAGGGATAATTATCACAGTCCAACCTTGGAATTCCGATAAATCTATCTTCTTTGTTTGCAAGGTACGAGGAAATTTAGGCCCTAAAATGGCAATGAGTTCCTCTAATTTTTTTGCATTTCCAGTAACAAATGTAAGCGAAAAAGTAAAAAAGTAAGTAAAAAAATAAATTATAAAATTTTATCTCTTCAATTAAATAAAAACTTACCTTTTAATTTTTAAAGCATATGATTTAAAATTTATTATTAATACCAAAACAATACACTAAACTGCTGCAGTTAAACCATTATTTGATTCAAAATGGATTCAAAACTGGCTAACATATGACTTTTGATCATTTAAAAAATTTCATATGGGAGTAATAAAAAAAATGGCGCTATTTTTGACATTAGGTGGAAGTATTTTGACTTTTCTAAAATTTTTGACAACAAAAAAATTTGTTTTAAGTCAACCACCCGTGGGTATAGGAATATGGGCGACATCTAGTAATTTTAAAATGAAACTGTTTAGCCACATCTATTGGCCTTTTAGATGTATTAGTTTCTTGAAACTAGGAGCACTTCCAGCGATGGCGGGGCTGGAATCTAAAAATTTTAAGTAGGCTATCTATAATTAATATATATTATCAAAAATTATATATATATAGATAACGCAAGCAAAACAAAAAATGTCAATAAAAATTCTCGAAATTTTTTCAGATTTCAAGTGCCCCATTTGCTCTCTAATTTTTTCCTATGCTTTTTTTCTCTTTCTCAATAGTTTTTTAAAAAAATATCCTCGTGAATATTTGATTCTATTTTAATTTTAGATATGTAGGTACATACGTGATAAATATTTTTTTTTATTTTGTTTTTTTTTTCTTTTTTTCTTCAAAAACTGTAAAACCTTAAAACTTCTTTTTAGAAGAATTCATTTGAATAAAAGACAATATTGTCATATCATTTGTATGATTCACGAATTTTTTTTTGAAACTAAAGTTTTAAAATTTTGTTAAGTATTTATTTTTACCTATAATTTGTACAACTCGAAACCATTATTAGATTATTTACCATTATAAAACTATTCTTAAAACTACTTAGGTAGTACTCGAATTTAGCAAAAATACACGACAACAAGTCTTAAATACATGTATTCTTCGTTTCACACAACTTTAGTCTAAAGTCGTAAACAATTAAAATATTTCAAAAATTACTTTGTTATTTATAATTATAATTAGAAATAAAGAAAAAAAGAATTCACTTTGAAAATACCCTATTATTACAAATGTTATAATAAAATCTATTTATAATGTTTGTGTTTTTATATTTCAAAACTGGTTAGAAGAGTTGTCTATCAATAATTTTGGTTGTATTTCTTTGTTTTTAATTTTAAATATTTTATTTATTTAAAAAATAATGCAAAAAACATTTTTTAACATTTTCCTTTCAATCTAACAATTTCGCATAAAGAGTTTTTAATATCTTTTGTATTTAAAAATTGAAGTAAATCAAATAATTATATATTTATAACATTTCAACGTTATATAAATAATTTACGTCTTATTTCTCAAGTATTCTATTTTGGGCGGACTGATCATGTCATGTGTTGATCAACTGTATATATAATGTTTATCTATGTATGCGTTAGGATTTAATTTTTTTTTTTTATATTCAATAGAAATGCATCAGTAGTTATTTATTTAAAATGAAAAAAAAATATTTGTGACTGACCCTAGTTGACTTGTGCTTTTTTTTGTGAAATTATCTTTTAAAATAAAGTTTCTGGTGATTATGGGTTAAAAGAATTTTAACGTACAAAATTTATAAAGAAAATTCAAATTTAAGTTTCGAGCGGTAAGATCCAATGTGTATAATTGAATTTTTATATTAAAATAAGTTAATTTTTTTAATAGATAGAAGTGGAAAATTATGTAAGGTTGTGAAAATAAATTAAATTTTTAAAATTTTCAAAAAATTGAATAAAAAGTAAAAGAAAATATAGGATCTTTAAAAGTAAGTATTAATGTTCATATACATATGCGAAATATGTATATATTTTACTATTAGTGCACAAATTCTTTTATTCTTAATCATTTATCATTGAAGAATTCGGAACATAATTTCTATTCAAAAAGTAAGAAAAAAGAATAATTTTTTGTATTATTGCTTAGAATTTGTTCCAAATTTATTTGATTGTTTCAATTATTTTATTCATTAACTTGTTGCAAAACTTATAATTTAAATTTTCTATTCTAACTCTTTATTTATCTACATACATTCTTTTATTATCTCTTCGATCTATCTTTTGCTCTCATTAACGGTAATTGTTTGCATGAACTTATAATAATATATTCATCCTCTGATTAGAATGTTTCAAAATATAAAATCAGATTCCCGTAAATCAAGTAGAACCTGCGCCATATGCAAAAATAGTAGGCGGAATTTTAATGGAAGGTTATACAGATTTCCAAAGGATAATACATACCATGTTTGATATATGGACTTCAAAATGTAAGGTAAGTGTTGAAAATTTAATTAAAACGGAAAATTTTGTATGTAAAAACCATTTCGAAAAATTTTTGTTGGGAAGAAGGCTTAAGAAAGGTGCAATTCCTACTTTAAATCTACCAGATACAAATATTAGAATGAAAAGTATCGAAGAAATGCGGCAAACGCAAAATTTAAATATTTTTGAATTTGAGAATGAAGAAAGTAATGAATTGCAACCTTTCAGAAATAGAAAGGAGAATTTACAGAATGAATTGAAAGAGTTTTTAGTATTTAAAACTGAAAAAATTAAAACATATAAGTCTGGCACAATAGATTATAATTCAAACCACTTAGCACAAGCTGAAGAATATGTGTGAGCAGAATCGCCAGTTGATTTAAAGGAAAATTTTTGTAAGCATTGTTTAAAATTTCAAAAAAATGAGGCGTATTACAGTAAAAAATATTCAACGGCACGAAAAGCAATAAAAATAATTGAACGTAGAAATATGAATTTAAGAAGTAAAATTAATTATCTTAAATCCCAAAATACAATATTGAAAAACAAAATGAATAAACAAAAAACGCATTCTATAAAAAGTTTAATAAATGGAAAGTTTAATATACAAGGGAATGCCAAAACTTTGCTGAACATGAATTTTAAATCGGTACGAAATTGGACGGCAGACGAAAAAAACATAGCTCTTAATATTCATTTTAATTCTCCTAAAGGATACAAATTTTTAAGAAACGCAATTAAAATAAATTTGCCACATCTTGCTTCTCTTAATAGATGGATACCAATTAAGTTTTTAAGTGTAGGTATAAATGAAAAAAATTTCAGAGAATTAAATATAATTTTTTCCAACAAAGATAAAATTTCAAAAGAGGCAGTAATAATTTTTGATGAAATTGCTATTAGAAAAAATTTAAGCTATAATAGCGCGTTGGGTGAAATTACTGGCTTTTTAGATTACGAATTTAAAAGAACGAAAGATGTGGCAAAATATATTTGTGTTTTTTCAGTGAGAGGTTTAATTGAAAATTGGAAATATGTGCTCAGTTTTTACGCAACAGATACACCTGTTAAAGCCGAAGATTTAAAAATTTTATTGTTTAATAATTTACACTTAGCATTTAATTTAAATCTCAATATAGGTGCTGTGGTATGTGATCAAGGTACCAATAATCGAAAATGCTTTAATATATTAGGAATTACAAATGAAAGTCCTCATTTTTTATACGATTTTAATGGAACTATAGAAATAATTTTTGGATTATTCGATCCAATACATCTTATTAAGTCTCTTCGAAATACTCTATTAAAATATGACTTTAATACCAAAGATGGTCTAGTGTCATTCAAAATAATCCAATCCTTATACTTACATGAAAGCAATAATAGGAAAAAAATGTGTACAAAACTGGCAAAAAAGCACATATTTCCTAATTCTTTTGAAAAGATGAATGTTCGATTAGCAAGCCAAGTTTTTAGTAGTTCTGTTGCTGCTGCTATTAAAACATTAATGTCATTGAAAATTTTTATCTCCAGAAGAGATTGTGCTTCATCCACTGCTGAATTTATTTTAAAAATAAATAATTTGTTTGATTGTCTTAATAGTAAAAAATTATAAGATAAAAATCCGTATCGAACTGCATTGCAACAAAATAATAAAATTTTTAAATATTTATTAGAAATGATTATATATTTTAAAGAAATAAAGCCAGTAACACCAACGAAAATTTATTGCATTGATGGTATGATCTAAACCCTTAATGGCATAACAGAATTAGCGATTGATATATTTTCAACTTATGATCATGCTGAGTGTTCATATTTATTGATATCGAGCCTTAATCAAGATGTATTGGAAAATTTATTTGTTTTGGTACGATATCGAAATGGATGTAATAATAACCCATCTGTAATGTAATTTAGTAATATTTTAGCAAAAATAATGTCAGTCGAGTTGATGAATCATAAAATGGAAAGCAGCAATTGTGAAGAAGATGATGCAGAATATCTGTGTGAAGATTTAAAGGAGTATAAAATAAAAATAGAAGAAATTTGTTCCGAAATAAAAGATGATGAAGCTTTTGATAAAATTGATAATCAAATAACGGATATAATAATAGATTATTATGATGAAGCAAATGATGAAAATCTGCCTAACAGAAAAAATATTATATCATGCAATGCAGAAAGATATATATGCGGATATGTAATTTTTAAATTAATGAAAAAGATTTCTTGCGATATATGTAAAGCTTCATTCTTCAAAAAGTCAGATGATAAGCTGACGCTTGATTCGGAACAATTTTTATATCAAAAAAATTATAAAAGTGATTGTGAAATTTTTTACTTGAAAGCTCCAACAGAAATTATATTTGAAATCACACAATTTCACATTAAAATATTTGATGATTATTTTTGCGATAACCATACTAAAAAATTATATGAAAATATAGGCTATAAGGCTATATTTTCATAAGGCTATATGTTTGAAGATAAGGCTATATGTTTAGATGTCACAAAAAAGACAAAAAAATATTGCAAATGGTTTGATGAAAATGATAAATGCTATGATCACAAAATAAAATTTTTGGATCTATTGATTAGCCTTTTATTAAAAAAGGAAGCTAAGTGGTTCAATGAGAGATTAATAACTAATGCAAATGAAAATAAAAAAGCAAATAAAGCGGAAAGTAACAATAAAAAATTAAAAATTATTCAAGCCTAATAACTTCCCAATTAATTTTTAAATTTGGTTTCAATACATTTACAAAATATATTATATTAAATTTACAATTTTATTCAACTTTCTAATATATACATTTTTTTTTTTACAATCGTCAACTTATCATCGGAGCCTTGCATCCTTCAAGTTGGAACAACTAAGTACTAGTTGGAGTTTTTTTATTTTTTCATTTATTATATATTTAATTTATCATTTTATTATTTAATTTTATTAATTAATTTTAAAATTTAATTAATTAAATTCTATTATTTATTATATTTAATTTATCATTGGAGAATTTATCATTTGTTAATTTTATTAATTAATTTAATTCTATTATTTATTATATTAATTTATCGTTGGCGAATTTATCATTTGTTAATTTTGTTTTAAAATTTTATGTTAAGTTTTACTTTTATTATTATTACAGAATTTTTTACAAGGGTTTCTTATGCCGAATTGAACGTTTAACTGAATTCAATACATTTTTTTTTATCTTAAAACTTCAATTAGGCTTTTTTCTTTTTTTAAAAATATAACATGAATAAAAATTAAATTTTGAATTCAATTATGCATTTTTAATTAGGTCAAAGTTTTCTGGTAAAATTATAATTTTTTCATCCAGTATAAAATTTTATACAGCACACGAGTTTTTAATCTTACATACTTTATTTATAATCTGTTTGCAAAATTCCTAAATTGATAAAAAAGAAATAAAAAATTTATGGTCAGAGGTTAACATTTCAATATTTATAAAATGTACAACTTTCCAAGCAAAGAAAAAATTAATATGCATATACATATACATATATACATATCTATATATATATGGCTGGCTATACTACTCCTTACTCTCCATTCATTAATCATTTTTTTGGCTACTTCTTGTTATAAATAGTAAAGTGACTGAAAATAAAAAAAAAATATAAACTATTCATAAAATATATGAAATTAATAGAAAAAAAAAATAAATCTAACAGCCTAACACAACACCAGACAACACATACCAATAACATCTTAAATAAAAATAAACCATTACATTGTGAGTTGTTTGATTTTTCGTTAGAAAAATAAAATAAATAAATTTGAAGAATGAAGAATGAGAAAGAACAAGCAAAAATAATATGTTCATTTTTTTAATTCAATGTTTTTCGCTTTCTTTGGGGCACTACAAATTAAAAAAAATTGTGAGAGATTTTTTGTTCTACTTGCGTTATCTATATATATATATAATTTCTGATATTATCTATGGACACTACTAGAGTAAAATCAAAATTTATATAAAAAGCAAAAAAGTACGTATGATCAGAAATTATATATATATATAGATAACGCAAGCAGAACAAAAAATGTCAATAAGAATTCTCGAAATTTTTTCAGATTTTAAGTGCCCCATTTGCTCTTAATATTTTCCTATGCTTTTTTTTCTTTCTCAAATCTCCGCAATAGTTCCTTTAAAAAAATACCCTCGTGAATATTTGATTCTATTTTCATTTTAGGTAGGTATATATATGATAAATATTTTTTTTTTATTTTGTTTTTTTTTTCTTTTTTTCTTCAAAAGCTGTAAAACTTTAAAACTTCTTTTTAGAAGAATGCATTTGAATAAAAGACAATATTGCCATATAATTTGTATGATTAACGAAATTTTTTTTTGAAACTAAAGTTTTAAAATTTTTTTAAGTAATTATTTTTATGTATAATTTGTACAACTCGAAACCATTATTAGATTATTTACTATTATAAAACTATTTTTAAAACTATTTAGGTAGTACTCGAATTTAGCCAAAATACACGGTAACAAATCTTAAACACATGTATTTTTCGTTCACACAACTTTAGTCTAAAATCGAAAACAATTAAAATATTTTAAAAATTACTTTATTTATTTATCATTATAATTAGAAATAAAGAAAATAAAGAATTCACTTTAAAAATACCCTATTATTACAAATGGTATAATAAAATCTATTTATAATGTTTGTGTTTTTATATCAATGATTTTGGTTGTATTTCTTTATTTTTAATTTTAAATACTTTATTTATTCAAAAAATAATGCAAAAAACTTTTGCACTTAAATAACAACAAATTGTGCACTTTAACTGTCAAAAAATTGAAATATGCTACGGTGCAAAATTGTGCACTTGTGCAAGACCACTTTGCACCAACTCGTGAATACCCCTATTAAATACTAAGGGTATTCAAACCCTCTATTCATTAATAATTTTTTTGGCTACTTCCTTTTATAAATTAAAGTAAAGTGACTGAAAATAAAAAGATATAAACTATTCATAAATTATATGAAATGAATAAAAAAAAAAAGTAAATCTAACAGCCTAACACATACCAATAACATCTTAAATGAAAAAAAAAAATTTACATTTGTGACTTGTTTGATTTTTCGTTAGAAAAATAAAATAAATAAATTTGAAGAATGAAGAATGAGAAAGAACAGTCAAAAACGAGGAAGAATACAGTTGCCTTTGTCAACTCTTATATACCCGTACGAACCGTTAGTATGTTCACAGCCTGTCACTCTGCTTACAATATTATTTTTTTAATATTTTAGTATTTTAAAATAATTTGGGTGAATTTTATAATTTGTAGAACTTGGGTTGTACATATATTCAAACTATATGTTTATACATTCTTCAAAAACAGATTTTAACCTTCCACATAACGATTATCAATCCAAAACTTTTTCAAATATTCTATAGTACCATTTAATACTAAGCGGTAAATGTATATTAAATTTACTAAATACTAAATAGTAAATATAATTTTAAATATTATATTATATTAATGCGTACATAGTATATTTATATTGTTATAAGTATATCGCCATACATTGCAATATTTCTTTAAAAATATTTCCATTCATAGAATAATTTCTTATAAGTACAATAAAATACTTATATGTATCTATGTAAATACGGCGCTATATAATATACATCTATACTCTTATCATTCATTCATCAGTGACATATACGATATGTAAATAAACATGATATTATATACGTATGTATGTATATCAATATCATATAAATAAAAATTCTTCAAGCAACCGTAATGTTGTTTATTTATTTAAATTTTTTTGTACTACGCATTATATCCTCAACAATTTCAAATTATCGAGTAAAACAAAATGCAAAAAATTCGTTAAAGAAATTTGTTAGAAAATTTGAAAAAATCAAGTAACACTTTCGTCAATTATAAAGTAACCCTATATTATTCAAAAAAGTTGTTAACAGAAATAAGAGTATAATGTTGAAGCTTTAATTTTTGTGTATTACTTCAAAAAAATTTTAACAGGTGTTCAAGTTACAGGTGTTTAAAAATAGGAAATTTTCAGTTTTTGACCCCTTACAGCTCCTGGAGTGATACAAAAACGGGGAGTGATTCTTAAATGACTCATACTTATTTTCAAAGATCTAACTTCTGTCAAAATTTCAAGTTTCCAACTTTAAGCGTTTAGAAGATAGAAGGGTTAAAGGATTTTGCAAAATTTGAGTTTCGCATAACGGTAAATTAAGGCACCGTATGCCACAAATATATATTTATTGTATATATACTTTTAAAGCTAATAAAAGTAATAATCGTTTGGCGTTTTCAAAATGAAGATTTACTTTATACAACTTGTGCTATAACAATTTAAATATAGAGCTTTTTTGAACCTTTGGGGAGCTGTAGCTCCGTAACGGATGGGACTACAAAAAAAAGTTATTAAAAATAAAATTAATATTTTTGTGAGATCTATCAGCGGTTAAAATTTCATAGCTCAATTTCTGCTGACGGACGGACGGACCGACATGGCTCAATCGACTTAGAATTTTTTTCTGATCCGATGCATACCTTTGAAGGTATTGCTAGCTCGCTTATTTCGAGGTGTTACAAACGGAGGAGTAATTTTATTACACCCGATCCTACCGTACGGGTATAATAATATGTTCATTTTTTAATGCAATGTTTTTCGCTTTCTTTGGGGCACAACAAATTAAAAAAAATTGTGAGAGATTTTTTGTTCTACTTGCGTTATCTATATATAATTTCTGGTATGATATATGAACTCTGGCTTGTGTTGTGCCATCTATATTCATAGTTATTGCTTGACATTTGTCAGTTATAAGTAATTATTTATTTATTTTATTATTGTGTGACTTTGTGTTGTTTATTATGAATTGCAAGCGACATTTTTTTTTATTTATTTATTTTATTATTGTATGACTTAGTGTTCTTCATTATGATTTGCAGGCGACACTTTTTGTTATTTGATGTTTTAAATTATTTTTTGAGGTGTATTTTATTATAATTATAATATGTATTTAGTTTTGAAATTAATTAAAAATGTGAACAATGTATACTACAAGTAACCCAAGCATTAAAATCAAAACCACGGCTCCAATCTTTTTTGTTTTTTATCCTAAATGATTCATTTTGATGTTTTTAATTTAATTTATTTATTTATTTATTTATATTAATATTACATACATAAATGTAATGCAATATTATTGAACCATCGGCTACTAAGGCCATTATAGGTTTTTACACTATTATTAAATTACATACTAATATTATTTATTTTGTTTATATTCTGTACTATATATTTACATTATATTTGGTCGTAAGGGGGGTATGTAAAGAAAAAAACACTTACGACCTGTGCAGAGATCGAACCCACACTCCTTCGGTTAATACGCCACACGCCTACCCACTAGGCTACCTAAGCCCCTTTTTAATTTAAATTTATTTTTCTATTTTCATTTATTTTAAATTTTTCAAATTTTTGAATATGAAAATCATATTTATTTAAAAGCCCCGCGATTTTTCAATACTAAGGTATTTTTAAAAGGCTACCATAGGCACTTCCTTAAAATAATTAACAAAACTTTCTTTAAATGACAATTCAAAAGGGTTGTACAAGAAATTTACATACAGTAAAAAATATATGAAAATTATTGTACATAATAATTTTTTTTTTACATACTGAAAATTTTCATTCATGGACAATATCATTTTAACCTTTTTATACAAAAATTTTAACATTTTAATTTTTTAACAGCTTTTTATTAACTTGGTTGGGTAAGGGATGGAATCTTAGAAGCCATTTTAAACACACTTCCCGTTGAGCTAGAGACTTGAAATTTTCTTCATTAGATCAGATCCCGATGACAATACATGATTTTAAAATAATAATATCGAAAAACATTAGAGGAATTAGCTTAATTTCAAAATTAAATTTTCATACAAAGATATAACAGAATTTTTAACAGAATTATTACAGAACGAAAATAAAACATTTTATCTAAATTTACTAAACTCACCAATACCAATACTAATACCAATACCAATACATATACGTAATACATAAATGTTTTCTTTTTTTCTATAAAACATTATTGTTTTTTATGTAGCCCATTGCATTGTATGCGTACATATACATAGGTACATACTTCAAAATAGTAATATATGTGCTTCGAAAATATTTTTGGTTTGAAAGCGATGAATTTGAAAGATATGAATGTGTAAACAAATTAATCACTTGAGAACACAGTGTAAAATTTAATATGCATTTACTTAAAATTTAGTAAGCAAGTGTTAAATTTAAGTTTTTTTTCATCAAATCAATTGATTTTTAGTATACATTTTTATTTATAAAAGCAATGAGTTAATTTATAATATTTATATAGATATGTGTTTTTCCTTTCTTAATTATAATTAAAATAGGGCTCTTCTTTCGAAACTCTTAACATATTAAAATCGCATATTATGGCCCTAACATTGATATCTAAATTGGGAGCTGCCTTTAAATTAAGATCTATTAGGGAATGATGATCTGCACCACTAATGCCTTATTCTGAAGTATAAAAACTAAGAATATATTTCCAATTATGTAAAAACATTAAACAACAAAAAGAATATATTAAAAATAAGAAATCCAGTCTTTTTTAAAAATAGTAAATAACAACAATATTTTTCTTTTCAATAACAATAATTATGAATTAATCATAAAATATATGTTATGTACATACATACATATATGTATACCTACATCGTCTAGATTCTAGAAAAAGCAAAATAATTTTTTTTTAATTCAAAAACATTAGCATTTAGAAGTAAGCAATTTAATATATTCACAATTACATACTTTTAAAACCAAACTTTTACTACATATGTAGCTACAAACATGTAGAAAAATGGTATGCATATTTTTAAGTGTGCTGTACTATTAAAAATCTGCTAAGACAGTAACACCAAATTCACAAATTCCCAACTATTATTATTTAGTTGATTTATCGATTTATAATTTTTAATATGTAGGCAACAGTTATATTTATATGAATGGACGGTAAACATAAATGAACAAAAAAAAATTTTATGTATGCATATGAATGGACGGTTAACATAAACGAACAAAAAAAAAATTCAGAATGTTCTATAGCTAATAATTTCTATTTTTGAAATAGACTGTATGCATAATTTTAATATTAAAAAAAAAATTAGTTCTTAGCTTACCTAAATAACAGAAAAAAAAGTAAAATGTAATACTGGAAGAAAAATAAAAACGAATAGAAAAAAATGAGAACAAAAAATTTTTGTTTGATTGTTTTTAAATATTTTTAAAGCCTATTTCTTATGTATATGTGCAGATCTGATATTTACCCACATAACAGATAGAAAAAAAAAAATATTAAAATGTTATGTTATGAAAAGAAAGAAAAAAACAAGGCAGAGTGTGAATCAAAGTTTTTAAAGGGTCGCATTTTTAAGTGGAAATAAAGAACATTATAAAATTGCAATAACAATTTTATTTAAATTTTTAATTTTGCTATGCAATGTTTCCTTAATTTTTTAAAAATCTTGCCACAATAGATAATATAATATAACAATTAGAAGTTCAGATCATTATATAGTACCCATACTACTATAATATGTATATGAATGAATATATCAATATATATGTGTTAATTATAGATTCATTATTTTTTCATACCAACAATTATATTTATATGAATGGACGGTAAACATAAACGAAAAAAAAAAAATTCAGAATGTTCTATAGCTAATAATTTATATTTTTTAAATAGACTGTATGCATAAATTTAATATTAAAAAAAAAAATAAGTTGTTAACGTACCTAAATAACAGAAAAAAAAAAGTAAAATGTAATAGTGGAAGAAAAATAAAAACGAATAGAAGAGAAGAGAACAAAAAATGTTACTTTGATTGTTTTTAAATATTTTTAAAGTCTATTTCTTATGTATATGTGCACATCTGATATTTACACACATAACAGATAGAAAAAAAGAAATATTAAAATGTCATGCTATAAAAGAAAGAAAAAACAAGGCAGTATATAAATCAAAGTTTTCAATGGGTCAAATTTTTAAGTGGAAATAGAGAACATTATAAAATTGCAATATTTTTATTTAAATTTTGAATTTAGCTATGCAACGTTTTCTTAATTTTTTAAAAATTTTGCCACAATAAATTAATAATAAAAAAATTCAATATATTCTATATTATAACAGGTAATAATATAATTATAGACTGTAAGGGCAACTGTAAAAATTCAAAATTAAACAAGGAAAAAAAAAATATCAATTTAATACTTATATTTGTCGTTACTAAAAAGAATAAAATAAAATAAATAAAAAAAATTTTTTAAAAAACAGCTTTTTTGAACTAAAAAGTAGAAAATAAATTTTTAATAGCAAATTTTTCTGTAATTTTCTAAACTATATTGTTACAATCGAGATTTCTTTGAAAAAGTTTATTTCAATATGTCAAATATATATATAAATATAAGTATATATAAGTTTTAAAGTCTGTGAAATTAAAATAAAAGCTGGAGGTAACAAACGCGTAACTATAAACTTATATTTTTAAATTTTGCCTCCAGCTTTTATATTAATTTCACAGACTTTAAAACTTATATATACTTATATTTATATATATATTTGACATATTGAAATAAACTTTTTCAAAGAAATCTCGATTGTAACAATATAGTTTAGAAAATTACAGAAAAATTTGCTATTAAAAATTTATTTTCTACTTTTTAGTTCAAAAAAGCTGTTTTTTTAAAAATTTTTTTATTTATTTTATTTTGTATGAAATAGGTATGCCGAATTGATATACTAGAAGTTTTTATTTTAGAGTTAGATGCAAAATCAGGGTTTCATACAAGGAAAAAAAAGTGTCAAATTGATTCTCAACGTATGCGTTTACTTACCGAATTCAAAAAGAGGATTGCTCAAATTTTTACCGGGAGTTTGGGGCAAGAGCCCCCAACTATAAAATATTTCAATTGTCATATCAAAAAGTTATAAATTTTACGTTTCAATATAAAAATGTCAATATTTACGTTTTCAATATAAAAATGGCAAAATTTAAATTTAACCTTTTCAATTTAAATATTGAAATAAATGATAAAATATGTTTATTTTTTGATTTAAAAAAGGTAAAATTAATGTTTTTACGTTTTCAATATAAAAATGTCAATAATTTTTTATTTTATGTAAATTTAAATTATCTGTAACTACTCAAATATTTTTTGTACAACCCTTCCTTCTTTATTATTTAAAAATTCCATTTTGAATCTTAGATAAATTGTGCAATCACAAAACCCTAAATATTGTTATTTTCACACGATCATAGGTTTTGACAGTAGCAATCTTTCCATATATGTTTATAATAAAAGAATAAAAATATTAAGATTGGATTAAAAAGTTAAAATGTCAGTCGACCTTTATTTTCATAACAAAATGTTCATTTTTGTATAAAAATTTTAAAATATTATTTTCGCTAAAAAGAATGTAAAAAAGTTTATTTGACTATTAAATTTTGGCAATTTTTAGGGGGTTCCGGACCATGGGCTTTTTTTTCCGCTGGGTTACACATAGTATATATGCCTCAAAAATGTTTTATATAATAATATTTCTCATGTTTTGAAATAATTTTGAGGATTTAAAAAAATTATCAAATAAATTGTACGACTTTCTTATAGATTCGTAAACTGAAATCATACTCTTTTCCATGCTATTACGTGAAGATTCGTAAAAGACTTCTCTAGATTGGTGAACAGAATTTATTTTGTTTTCTGTGTTAATTCTCACATGCACAATATGTATAAAAAATTATAAAAATAATGTGTACGATTTTTCTAACCTTTCTTTAGGAATTCCGTGTATTAATTTAACTAAATTCTGGTCAATTTTCGAGTTCGAATGCGAAATGTTTGTTCGTATTCGGCCGCTTTGTTATGGAGTGATACACCAGCAAAGAGCAAATTTGTTTAAAAACAAACTTACCATAACTCTGTTTCACACTTGAGTATCTCGCAGCTGCAGCACTTTGAATTTATAGGATTATATAGGAGCACGAATGGATATATGTATTTAATCGTGAAGTGGAGTAGTTTTAAAACAGTTTGTTATATTGTTTAACAAAATAAAATTTTTTTATTTTGATTGGGCGGAGTTATAAGGTTCTGAGTATGCTAATTCTATATGGTGATTGGTGAAGTTTATATACCAACTTAAAAAAATTAGTTTGCAGTAAATTCTTCTTTTGCTTACATCTAAACTTCTTTTTTTTTAAGAATAAAGACCGTTAAGAATAACAAAGACTGGTTTAAGTTTTCTGAGAATTTTCGTAAACTCCCTAATGACAAACTTCTTCGAATTTCTTTAATCTTTTTTTTTTTGTTTTTTATTTTTTTTTTGTAGTTAGTCACATAAATGTGATAGCCTTTCCTCTTCAGATGTAGCTGTAAATGTCGTAATGGGGAAACCCACATGTTTTTTGTTTCCCTCGGTGTTTTGTTTCTATTTATAAATTTCTGCTAGTACCAACAAAGCGATAATTTCAATCATTGTTCTACGGTGCCTTCTGATTTGTAAATAGAAAAATATCTTACCTTTCACAAAAGTTTAATATGTAGTGTGTGGTAAGCAGATAAAACACGGTGAGGTGACACAAACTCATAGGTCATAAAGCCATATTCCCTATTTGGCATCATGACTCTTTTAAATGGGTCATAAAGCCATATTTTTATAATAAATATTGTATCATAACTCATAAAACTATAATTAATTTTTAAAGTGACCAGCGTAGAGATATGAAAAATGTTAAAAAACGTTAGTAAAATATAAAAAAATAATAAGGAAGTATTGAGGATTTTAAGGGCGGCAACCTGCACTATTTTAAATGCTTTATATATACAATATGTATCAATGTAATTAGCAGGGATTGCATATTTGGTTATAAAATAAGAATTGGAACATAAAAATTTAAAAAAATATAAATCTAATAATAAGAAAGGAATTATGTTTGGTTGTTCGGGCCAGATTCACTTACAATTGCAACCAAATATTGCAGAAACATTTCTACGAGTCCGGAAGAAGTTATAGACTATATCGCGTTTCGGTTCATTAACCCATTGCAGTCCGAGATCCTTTTAAAGCTTTTTCTTTTTTTTATTGGCCTGCATAACTTGCAAAACTGTTGCGCTTTAGCAGAAAAGCTTACTAGATTAATTTGGTTACGATCCATCCATCGTTTCGGCACCAGGTCTCAATGAATTTTTTTAATTTCTAATTTGTCGTGCTTAAACGGTTTGCAAATTGAGTTGAAAATTTACAAAAGTCTAGTTCTTTACCACAGCTTTTATACCACAGCAGCTTACTTAGTTAATTTGGTTACGATCCATTAACACGTTTCGATACCAGGGCTCAATGAAATTTTTTAATTTCTTTGTTGTCGTGCTTAAACGGTTTGACCAATTTAGTTGAAAATTCACAAAAGTGTAGCTCTTCACTACAGCAGCTTACTTAGTTAATTTGGTTACGATCCATTTAACCCATACACATTCAGCACGAGTACCTATTAAACATATTCTGCTCAATTTTATGTATTGTTATTATTATTAAAAAGATATTTCCAACACTCTTTATTTTTGTCTATATTGTTTTTAATATTCCATAAAAACCTTTCAATGCAAATTGCTAATATATAATAGTAATTAAAATAACCTTATTAAGTATCTTAAGAATATTGTGTTTAAGTTTTAACAACAAAAGTGGGTTTGACAACATCGATTAGGAATAATTAATAATATAAATAATATTTACTTAATTTGTTTTAATTTATTTTAATTTATTTTAATTTTAATTTTAATTTAACTAATAAATTCACTTATTTTTTTTCTATCTATATATTTTTTTTTATTTTGTTTTAATTTTAATTATGTGCAAAGTAAAAGGTGCAAAATAAATATAAAGCACGTTTTAAACCTTGGCTGCACTTCCAATGGCGGCATTAAGATAAGTATTTTTTCTTTTTACTTTAATAACTCATTTATTTTTTTTTTATTTAATTTCACTTTTATTTTTTTTTTTATATATTTATTTAATATTTATTATATTTAAAATTGATTAAATTATTTTATTTATTTTTTTTCAACGCGCATTATACGCAAATTATATCAAAAAAAAAAATATAAGTTCTTTAAAATAAACTTTATTAATTCACTTATCGAACAGTGGTTACCAACTAACTTATTAATTTTTATTTAATGTCTTTTTTTTTTTAATCATTACTTAAATTAAACTTACTAAACTAAAAAGTAAGCATTTCTTATTAATTAAGTTGCTAATGTAATATTATCAATTTAAACAACATTGAACTTGAAGAGTTTTTTTTTTTTTTTTTTCTTTATTTTAATAAACAATTTTAAAGTTTATATACAATTTTAGTTTTACTTTAATTCTAAGTTAGTTATTTTAAAAAACAAAATATTTAATTTGTATATAAATAATGTATAATGGTATACGACCGTAGCGTATTAGCTGTCTGGTCTTATTATTTAGTTATAAATATTATTTGACATTATTTCTAATTTATATCACAATTTCATTTCATATTTCTACAATATCTTGATTTCGATTAATTATTTAATAATCAGAAAACTTTTGACTATCATTTCTTTACATAATTTACAATTAATAATTTTTCTAAAAGTTGAAAATAAATGAGAACAAAGACGTAGCGTAAAATTAAAATTAAAAAAAAAAAAAAATAGACTAAAATTATAAATTATAAATTATCTTAACTAAATGCGTAAAAACAAAAAAAAAAGTATTGAAACTACAACTGATTATTTGCTATAATATATTGCACTATTTCTTTTTTAAACACACATATTTCACTGATAGATTTTATTGCTAAAGGCAACTCATTGAAAGCTTTTAAACAATTATAAAGACAATTTTTCTTTTGTTGTTCAGTTTTAAAAATTGATAAATAGAAGTTAGTTTTATTTCTCGTATTGTGATTATGAATATCGATCATACGGTTAAGAATGAAGTGGTGTTTTATTTTATTGTTAATTATTTTAAAAGCTGTGAGAAACAATTCCTTTTTACATATATTAGCAAAACTTAGATATCTGCAATTGTAAAGAGATGCTGAAGGAAAACTTGTTGGCAATCCATGTATTGTTTTGATAGCCTTCTTATTCAAAATATCTAACTTCCTTAGAAGATATTGAGAAGAACCACTCCAAATTGGATTAAGATATGTTAAATTAGATAAAATATAAGAAGAGTATATGACAAATAAAGTTTTATCTAATAGAAAATTTCGTAACCTTTTTAGGATAAAAACGTAAGGTGAAATTTTTCTAGATATGTAGTCAATATGCTCATCCCATTTTAGACTTTTATCCAATATTAAACCTAGATAGTTAAACTTATTGACAACTTCGATTGTCGAATTACTAAATGTGAATTTGGTGCTTTGAAACTTTTTGTTATGGAATAATAATATTTTAGTTTTACTTATATTTAAAGAAAGTTTGTGCTTTCTTAGCCAAATATTGATTTTTTGAAGGTCAGAGTCTATAGCTCGTTTTAATTCATTTTCATTTCCTAAACCATATTTTAATACAGGGTCATCAGCATACAATTGCAAAGATCCTATCAAACTTAGTTTACAAATATCATTTATATAAAGCTTAAAGAGGTCGGGACCTAAAATTGAACCTTGTGGTACTCCTTTAATTACAGATTTTAGATTGCTAAAACAATTATTTAATCGAACTTTCTGCTTTCGATTTAACAAGTACGATTTAAAAAAGCTAATGTATTCTGCAGCGAAATCTAGTTGAGAAAATTTGTGAAGAAGTATCTCATAGTCAACACAGTCGAAAGCTTTTTTTAAATCAAGAAAGATACAACCTACATATTTCTTAGAATCAGAATCTGATCAGAATCAGTTCAAGGTTTTTATAATTTAAAAACAAAAATAATGTAGATTCAGCATTTTTACATATTTACTGAATTTTCCATATGAACATAAATTTTTAATTTTTTTGTTAAATTTTGTGATTAAAAAAAATAGAATAAAAAAAAAATCAAAATATACTTTTTTTTAATGGTGTTGTTTTAGATTCTATTACAACTTCAGGTGGTGAATCTGAAGTTGAATTAGTTGACGTTACATTAGGAGGTTTATACATAACCCCTCCTCGGTTAGAGTTGAAATTCTCCGGAATTTCTTTATTTACAATTTTTATTTTCGTTCCTTTGTTTCTTAAATATAATATTACAAAAGCAATGCTTATTACTATAACTACAATAATAGATATATTTATTCCATATGAAATGGCTTTATGATATTTTAGTTCATTTATTTCTTTAATATTTTCAAAGTTTTTTAAAACAATATCGTCAAAATTAATTGGTTTTACATAGGTATAATTAAAATTATTGCTAGGGTAAAAATATTTATCTTGAATAATTTTCTTTTGATTATAAAATATTTCATTCTCTATTTAATTATAAAAATTAATAAAATAGTTTTTATCCAGTGTTAAATTTCTATTGTCACAATTTTGTATTAATACATTTTTTTTTGCATTTTTTATTAATAAAATTTCATCATCTAAAATTTCAATTTTAGGGTTGTTATATCTAAATTTACATTTGTTTTTCAAAATACAGGTTTTAAATCTTTTAGCATAACATCATCTTGATAAGTTAAAATTTTATTTTCAATTTCTACAATATATTCATTATTTTCGTCAATTTCTACATATTCTTTATTAGGCAAAGGAGTGATAAGTTTTAAATCTGTTTGAATATAATTTAGTGGAATTTTAATTGCAATTACTAATAATTCATCTTTATAATTCATAATACCTATTTTACTTAATTTTAATTTATAAAAGTCAATTTGGTATAATTCTATTTCCTCTGCAGTTAATATGCTAGGATGTATTAAATTATATTTAGCTGACGCAATATTGTCTTGAATTTGGTTTATCTTATTTTCTAAAAATCTTAATTTTATTATTTGATCTAAGTATAATGAATATCTTATAATTTGTTTACTGTTTTTTTGTATTTTATTAAAGGCTTCTGTTTTTTTTATTCTGTCTTGTTCTATTGTCTGTTTAAGTATAGTTATAGTTTCGTTAAAATGTGAATTTATTGAGATTTGTTGATTTAGTGTAGTAATAGCTTTGTGATCGTTTTCTTCAATAGTTTTTAAATGTTCTAATATTTCTTCTCGATCTTCATCGTCCATTGTGCCGAATAACCATTTTTCAGTACTGCCTATGAATTAATTAGACCTCTCCTTTTTCTAATTTTAGTTGGCATGATAGATTTAAGTTTTGCTCTAATTGATTTAATTTCCGCTTTTAATAAATTTTTGTTATCTATTTCTTCTTCTTGTATAGTATTTTCTATTTGTGTAAGCATATTATCTATTTCTTTTGGATTTATGATATGTAAAATTGTATTAGTTTTATTTACTATTTCTATCTGTTGGAGTTTTATTTGAATATAACCGGCTTCTTCGTGAATTGGATTGACTTGAAGTAGACCTACCGTCAATTTTGTTGGTAGGATTATTAACAGCAATATTATTATGTTGAAAACCTAAAATTTTTAAAGGTCTTTTAATGTTCGAAAAATGCACATTTAATAAAGGCTTATGTCTATAATATGGTTCATCCTTATGTCTAAGTCTCTTATAATTTCTAATAGCTCCTATTGATCTATTTTCTACATAATGTTCTCTATTAAAGTTTCTTTTATTTATAATTTGAGTTTTCATTTTATTTATATTTATTTGCAATTTATTAACATCTATACTTTCTTTAGCTTCTCTAGGTGTATATTTTATTGTTGAATGATAGCGATCGTTATAGTTTCCTATAGCCATCTGTATCTTCATGTCAATTGAAAGTTCCCTATCCTAAATTCCTGTTATTTTTTCTAAGAGGGTTGAGCGTAGTCTGTCTATATCAGCATTTCCAGTGTGATTATTTGCTTTTGTTAGATGAGTTTCAACATTTTCACTATTTAAATACTCAATTAGCTGTTCAGCTCTAAATTCATTGTCCATAATTATTTTTTTTGGCTTTCCAAATTTTGCAAAATGTTCCATTATAATTGTTTTCTTTGCTCTCCAGTTGCGATCTGTTATACCGTATGCTGAAGCAAATTTTGTTAATTTATCAATTACTGTAACAAAGGATTGTTTTTTAAAATGAAATATGTCCAAATGTTCAACTTCGTTTTTTTCTTTCGGTGTTTCTGTAAATGCAAATTTGGGTTTTATTGGTTTTCGATCATACTTAATTTGTTGACATTTTTCACAATTATTAATAATTAAATGAATATGATCTTTTAAATTGGGAAAATAAATTTTGTCCTTTAAATTGTGGTAACATTCATTTATTCCACTGTGCATAGATTCTTTAGTGTGGTAAAGCGATAGTTGTTTATGTAATTCTTCTTCAGTTTTTATTTCTTTTGCTCTTTTTGTACTTAGTATAAATTTTATTTTTGAATCGAATGAAAACATTGATATTAAAATTAGTTGTATTTTATGATAATCAGTATCAGATACTTCCGAATAAATGCTTGTATATCCTTTCTTGATATAACGTTTTAAAATATCTTTAATTAAATTTTCATTTTCTAACGGATTTATTTCAATAATTCTTCTATTGTGAAGTGTTATATTCTCTTCAGGACTGTAAGTGAGTATGATTTGTGTTTTATATTTGTTTACGATATCCTCTTTTATTCCTATATGATCTAATTGATTTTCATCTGCAGAATGTATTGTATTATTAGATAATTCTAAATTGGACCTTGTATAATTTTCTTCATTAATTTTCTTTGTATTTTCTAATCTGCTTAAATAATCAGCTACTTTATTTTCTTTACCCTGCAAATATTCAATCTCATAATTATATTCTTGAAGTTTTAACAGCCATCTTTGGTGTCTTTGTGAAAATTCTTTTCCTTTGTATTTGTTGTTTAAATATTTAATTGGGACAGGGTCTGTTATGATTTTGAACTTATTACCATATAAATAAGGCCTGAAATAATTTACTGCATACATAATTGCCAAAAACTCTTTATCTGTAGTACAATAATTTTTTTCATGATTGTTTAACGTTCTCGAAACATAACAAATTAGATGCCCTTGTTGAGACAACACTGCACCTATAGCATGATCACTTGCATCTGTGGTCACAACAAACGGTTTATCGTATTCTGGAAATTTTAAAATTGGATGTGAAGTTATCAAGTTCATTAAGTTTTCAAATGCTGCGATATACTGTGGATCATTTATATTAATTTTGTTATCTTTTTTTAAATATTTAATCATAGGATATGCAACCTTAGAATAGTCCTTGATGAATTTTCTATAAAATCCAGTTGCTCCTAAGAAACCTTTTAATTGTTTTTCTGTTCTTGGAATTTGTAACTCTTGAATATTCTTTATTTTTTCAGGGTTAGGTTTTATCCCATCCTTTTTCAAAATATGTCCTAGAAATTCTTTCCTAGAAATTATTTCTTTTAAGAAAACTACATTTATCCACTTGAATTTTCAGATTGTGCTCTTGTAATCTCTTAAATATTTTTGTTAATGAATTCTCGTGTTCTTCTAATGTTGTCGAAAAAATTAATATATCATCAAGATATACAACACAAATTTGATTAATATATTCTCGAAGAATTTCGTTCATCAATCTCTGGAACGTTGCCGGTGCATTCTTTAATCCAAATGGCATACGTACACATTCATATAGACTTGCTGGAATAACAAAAGCAGTTTTTTCAATATCTTTTTCAGCTACTAATATCTGATCTAAATCTGGCAAAATCTAAAGTGCTGAAATATTGAGCTTTTCCCAATTTATCCAAGATGCTATCGATATTAGGTAAAGGAGATTTATCGTCAATTGTGACTTGATTTAAACTTTTATAATCCACCACTATTCTAAATTTTTGTACTCCTGAATTATCTTTTTTTTAGGTACTACTATAATCGAAGAACTATATCGACTTTTACTTTTTCTAATTATACCCTGTTTTTCCATTTCTTCCATTTGATTCCTCACTTCAGTTTCATGTTTAGGTGGATATCGATAAAGTTTTGAATTAATTTGTTCACTTGTTGTTGTTTTAATTTCATGTACCACTGTATTTGTGCTGGTCAAAATATCACCTTCTTTATATAATAGTTTAGTAAATTTCGAAACTAATCTTTTAATAATATGTTTTTCTTTTTCATTTAAATGATTCAATTGTAGATATTGAACTTCAGTTACTTCTAATACATTAACTTTTTTTTGAATAGTTTTAGTTAAGAATGGAAGACTCACTCCATTGGTCATATTAATTTGTTGATTTTCTACGTTGATATCTTTTACATTTTTTATTATCCAATCCATACCTAATAATAAGTCATATGACTTGTTTAATTTCATAGCAATCCATTTCATTCTTGCATTTTTAGGATATTTAAATTCTGTTGGACATAAGGTAGCAACAGTTCTATTAGGTTTGCTTACCTCTCCTTGAATTGTATTGATGGATATTGCAGTTGAATTTATTATAGTGAACTTATTACTACAAACTTTATTTTCGTTTAAAATGCTTATTGTTGAGCCTGTATCGAACAAGGCTGAATATTTGTTTTCTTCTATTGTTAAAATAGTAAAAATTCTATTTTGATCCAAGGCTAGTTTATAAAAAAATTCTCTTCAATTGTATTAATTTCATTATTTTTACTTAAGTTATCAACATCTATTGATCTAGTTTGTCTACTTGGATCAACTTCCATTGGTCTAGTTTGTCTACTTTCTTGTCTGTCATTATATCTATTATAATATCGGTTAAACTTAGAAGGTCTATTTCTATTTTGATAAATATTATCGTTTGCTCCGGATTGGAAATTATTATTATTATTTTTAAAATTCGAATTTGAATTGTTATTAACACCGTTATAGTTAAATCTATTTCTAATTTCATTATTTTTATTCCTAAAATTTTTATTATTATTATTATAATTGTAATTATTTTTATTATCATTCCAAAAAAAATGTTTACTTTCACTATTTCTAAGCAAATTTCTATGAGATAAATTGAGATTACTGTCATCTAAATCTATAAAACTCCTTATTATATTCCTAATTTCTGTCAAATTATTTTTCGACATTATTGCATAAGCTAACGATCCTGAAGCAAGTTCTTTAATTTTCTGAACTAACATTCCACTAAACATCTCAATTATTGTTTGGCTATCTTCAACAAAAGCAGCATATTCTGTTACATCTTCTATCAAAAATATTAACTTATTATCTAAATCTTTAATACTACTTACTTTTAAAGCTCCAATTTCCTTTGTGATTGTCATTTGGTCTTTTGATGCTCTGTAATGTTGTTTTAATTTTATTTTACAATCATTCCAATTTGCTGGACCGTTGACATTGAAAAAATTTCTTGCACTTCCTTGGATTTTGATGTTGTAAATAATATTAAAAACCTGGTCAGCTTCCGCAACATGATCAGCTAATACTCTGGTCACTGAATCGATGAAAGATGTTAAAGTACCTGGCTCACCATTAAAAGTTGGAATATATTGAATTTCTTTTTCAATTTTTGATCACCAATTTTGTGGTTGGTTGTTTTGTTGTTCACTAATAGCTACTAATACTAATAGCTACTAATAGCTGTTCACTAATAGAGTTAGTGCTACTAAGCACTGTTCAATACGATTAGCATTTTCTGCTTCTGCCATGATATTACGGTATTGATCGAATAAATTTCTCCTGTGTATTTGACGATCAATTTTGATTTATATACTTATGTATATATTTAAAAATAATTTTTTTTTTTTTTTTTTGTTTGTGTTCGTTTTTATATAAACCACTAAATTTTACTTTGACTTACTGACTTACTTTGTTGCTCACATTAAAAAAAAAGTTTTTGTAATATTATTTTTTTTCTTTTTTTAATCAGATTCGTTTCACTAGATCTCTTTTCTTTTGATAGAGATCCTACCGACTGCGCCAATTATATTTTTTGTCAAAAAAAAAAGTCTTTATTTATATCAAAAAAAAAAAATATACGTTCTTTAAAATAAACTTTATTAATTCACTTATCGAACAGTGGTTAACAACTAACTTATTAATTTTTATTTAATGTCTTTTTTTTTTTTAATCATTACTTAAATTAAACTTACTAAAACTAAAAAGTAAGCATTTCTTATTAATTAAGTTGCTAATGTAATATTATTAATTTAAACAACATTGAACTTGAAGAGTTCAAGGTTTTTATAATTTAAAAACAAAAATAATGTAGATTCAGCATTTTTACATATTTACTGAATTTTCCATATGAACATAAATTTTTAATTTTTTTGTTAAAATTTGTGATTAAAAAAATTTGAATAAAAAAAAAATCAAAATATACTTTTTTTTATTGGTGTTGTTTTAGATTCTATTACAACTTCATGTGGTGAATCTGAAGTTGAATTAGTTGACGTTACATTAGGAGGTTTATACATAACCCACGCGGTTATTTTGTTTACAATTAATTAATTTTAATTTAAAATTTTTTTTTTTTTCTTTTCTTTCTAACATCTCCTAGTTGTAAACAAGGCAAAAACAATATCCTTCTCACTCCATCCTGTTGTGTAGTCTTTTTCCTTTTTTTTGTATTGAACGTAAGGTTTGCTTTGAGTGTGTTTTTCGTTGTAACTGCGTTCAATAAGGTCACTTCACAGTGTATGCTAAAAGCTGTTGAACGTTTTATAAATCTTTTGCACATTCAAGGCAAACATTTAATTTAACTTTTAATTTACAAACAAATTGTGTTGTCAAGCTCGCGGTATTCATATCGTACACATATAATTTTTATAATTTTTATTCCTTCTTTATAAATTTAAAATTTAATTTGAAATTTCACTTTTTCATTTAATTTTAAATTTTAATTTGTTGATTTTTACTTTTATTGATTTTTAAAATTATACAAAATTACCAATTTTAACGTAGATTTCTGCAACATACGCGGTTTACAGACGAATTTCAATACCGTCGCTTGCCATTTAAATTCTAGCAAACCAGCAATTCTTGCAATCCAGCAATGTCAAACTCAAGTAACGGTCAGAATGATAATTTTAATATTACTGGCTACACAATCGTTTCACATTTCGTGTCTAAAAGAGGTATCGCCATCTATATTAAAAATCACACAGCTTTCAACGCTCTTAATAAATTCAAATGTTCTAGTCCAACTTTCCACTATGTTTGGGTAAAAATCCTTGTTAGAAAGCAAGTCACACATTTCTGTTTCTTATACAGATCACCCAACTCAAGTGAAGAGGAAACTGTTGTGGAAATTGAAAATCTCTCAAACCAGATTAATGAAATTTTGGATTCATCTCCAGGAACTGAAATTGTTCTGGCGAGTGATTTCAATATTCATAATAGAGACTGGCTTCACTTTTCTAGTAACACTTCTCTGAGTCAAAACTCAATTGGGAAACAAGTTGAACTATTCTCATCTCTTTACCATCTTTCTCAACTTGTCCAAAATCCCACTAGGATCCCGGACCATGCTGATCGAGAAAGCTACCTCTTGGATCTGTTCCTGATCACACACCCTGAAAAATATGTGGTTTCAATTGGTTACCCCTGGGTGGCTCCGACCATTGTTTGGTTAAAATAAGTTTCTGGGTAGGCCCAATTACCAATCAGGGGACTCCTTCAAGAAAATTAGTATCGCTACAGCCATGCGAACCGGGAGGGTCTTAACAGTTTTTTCAGATCCTTTGATTGTGCTTCCACGATAAGAATGTCGACTTTGCTACAAATGCGATTTGTGAAACAATTTTACTTGGAATGAGGTTATTTATTCCTCACTCCATGAGAACTATTAAACGGGAGTCTAAATCTTGGTTCAATCGCATTTGCAGTGAAGCTATTTTTAAAAAGGAGGAGGCTTTTAAACGTATCAGAGGAATAGCGCGGAGGCTCTCAGGGCAAACTATATAGTGGTTCGAACCAGGTGCAATAGAGTTATCAACAGGCAAATATTCTTATTCAACCTAAAATTGAAACGCAAACTTATTCACATGCCTCAGAATAGCAAATCCTTTTGATCATTTGCTAAAAGTTTAAAAGAGGACGCTAGCGGGTCTTCTTTTCCTCCGCTTGTTGATATTAATAACATGATTGTGACACATTCCAAAGAGAAAGCGAACTTGTTTGGCAAGCAGTTCTCTTTCAACTCGATACTGCCTCAGTCAACTTTAAAGCCACCAACTGTTCCTGAAGTTGACTACTTCTTCGGTAAAATATACTTTAAGACGAGAGCAGTGATGAAAATCTTGAAAAATCTTGTATCACTACCATGGTTCTTAAAAATACCTATTCAAGTATTTCAAAACCTCTACGCAACCTTTTTTATCTTTCCTTTACTTCGGGTATGCGCACTACCCAATGGAAGGTTGCGCATGTTTACCCAATTCCAAAAAAAGAAAATAGAAGCGATCCTTCTAACTATCGTCCTATTGCTATAACCTCGGTTCTTTCCAAAGTAATGAAGAAAATAGTAAACCAGAAGCTTTTGAAATATCTGAATTGTAGAGGTTTGCTTCATGATCGACAATACGGGTTCAGAGCCCGTCATTCAACTGGTGATTTCATAACTTACCTTTGCGAAAAGTGGAATATCAGCCTTGACCATTTTAGTGAGTCTGATGTAGTGGCTCTGGCTATTTCTAAAGCGTTCGACCGAGTCTGGCATGATGCTTTATTAGCAAAATGCAAAGCGTTAGAACTAGGTAGAGTCTTTTTAAAATGGATTGGAGATTTCCTTTCGATTCGCATGATTCGGGTACTTGTCGATGTTTATTCATCTGACAATTTTATAATTAATGCTGGGGTCCCTCAGAGATCGGTTTTGTCACCCACTCTCTTCTTAATATTTATCAATGACCTACTTTCAAATACCTCCAATCCAATCCATAATTTCGCAGATGACAGCACCCTTGTAGCTTCCTATGAATTTCATAGCCGCTGTGTATTAATCACCAAATTAATAGAACAGCAAGAAACTTCACTATCAGTGAGCTAAATAATGATTTAGCGAAAATCCAAAAATGATTTTCAACACCAACAGAGTTGATTTCAACACCAAAAAAAATGTAATGCTGTTTAATCTTGCGTAAAGTAGCTACTACTACATATATCTATCTCCCTTCCACTCGTATAATGAATGCTGGGGTTCCTCTTTGAATCTCAATTCTCTCAATTTTTAATACCACCATAGTTATTAATATACCGTAATTTAATTTATGAATTTTTGATGATAAATTTAGCTTTTAATGAGTTTTTGGTTGTAGCTTTTAATGAGTTTTTGGTTGTAAGATCACTTAAAAGTGTATGTTAAAAACTATTGAACGTTGTTATAAATCATTTGCTCGCTCAAAGCAAAATATTATTATTGTTATTAAAATTTAAATCTAAAATTTTTAAAATAAAAATCTAAATATTTTTTTTTTACTTTATAGTGTTGTCCAACTTGGGTTATTTAAATCGTACAATTTTACTTTTGACTTTAATTTTAATTTTTTAGATATTTTAACTTAATTTTTAACTTTTAATTTAAAAAGGTTAATTTTTAAGTTGACTTTAAGTCTAATTTTGATTTTAATTACAATTTCAACCCTGATTCTATTTTAATCTTGATTTAAATTTTGTTTATATTAATTATTCGTATATTAATTTTTCTAACAAAATTACCAATTTTAATGTTCATTTCTGTAACATTCGCGGGTTGCAAATGAATTTTCATGCCATCGATTGTCATCTTAGTTCAATTAAACTAACAATCTTAGCCCTATGTTAAACACAAGTCAGCAGCCATAATGATAACTTTAGTGTTACGGGCTACACATTTATTTCACACTTCGTTCCCAAAAGGAGTATCGCAATCTATATAAAAAATGACATAGTTTTCAACACACTTCAAAAATGTAAATGTTCTAGATCAACCTTCCACTATATTTGTATCAACATTCTCTTTGAAGAGCAAGCCATACAATTTTGTTTCCTATACAGATCGCCCAACTCAAGTGAACAAGAAACTGTTGTAGAAATCGAAAATCTATCGAACCAGATCAATGAAATTTTGGACTTTTCAACATTGATAACAGGAACTGGCTTCATTTCCCTAGTAACACTTTTCCTAGTCAAAACTCAATTGGGCAACAAGTTGAACTATTATCCTCACTGTTTTACCTTTCTCAACTTGTTAAAAATTCCACTAGGATTCCAGGTCCGCGCTTATCAAGAAGGTCACCTCTTGGATCTGTTTCTCACCACACACCCTGAAAAATATGTCATTTCAGTTGGTTTCCCCCTGGGTAATTCCGACCATTATTTGGTTAATACAAGTTTCCGGGTAAGCTCAATGAGAGGTTCCCTCTCAAAAAATTAGTTTGGCATTACAGCCATGCTAACTAAGAGGGTCTTAACAACTTTTTTCGAACCTTTGATTGGTCATTCTGCTTCCGTAATAGAAATGTTAACTTTGCTGTAAATGTGATTATTGAAAATATTTTATTTGGAATGAGGTTATTCCAGAATCAGATTCTAAAGAAAAGGCGAACTTATTTGGCGAGCAGTTCGCTTGCATTTCGATACAGCCACAGTCAGCTCAGATGCTACCCTCCCTTCCAAAAGATGGCTGCTCCTTTGGTAAAATTAACTTTAGGACGCCGGCGGTGATGAAAATCTTGAAAAATCTAGATACAAATAAGTCAGCCGGTCCAGATAGTATAACTACCATGGTGCTCAAAAATGCCTACTCCAGTATTTCGAAACCTCTGCGTAACCTTTTCTACCTTTCCTTCACTTTGGATATGCATCCTACCCAATGGAGGGTTGCACATGTTTTCCCAAGAAAGGTATCCAAAGCGATCTCTATAACTACCGCCCTATTGCTATAACTTCGGTCCTTTCCAAAGTAATGGAAAAAATTGTGAATCAAAAGCTTCTTAAATACCAGGATCACAAAGGTTTTCTTCATGACAGATAATACGGGTTCAGAGCCCGTCGTTCAACCGGTGTTTCATGACTTACCTTTGTGAGAAGCTAAACATCAGCCTTCATAATTCTGGTGCGTCCGATGTTCTGGCTCTTGATATTTCTAAGGCTTTCGACCAAGTTTGGCACAATACTCTATTGGCAAAATGCAAAACATTAGGTCTAGGCCGGGTCTTTTAAAATGGATTGGAGATTTCCTTTCGAATCATACGTGTACTGGTGCGATGGATATTTAACTTTCTTTATTTCTTTATTTCAATTATGCCTAAAGAGATTTCTCTCTTTACATAATATAATTTTTGAATTAAATACAATTTGTTTTTAATTAATTTTTTTTTTTTTTTATAAATTAAAAAGTAAACATTAAGGATTTAAGAATGAAATTACTAATATAAAGTAAGTGTAAAAAAATAATTAATAATTTGTAACAGCATTGATTGATGTAAACAAAAAAACAAAAAATCGATTAAATCCAATAAGTAATTAATAAAAACATAAACAACAATTTAGCTAAGAAGAGCAAAAGAAAAAATAGAACTATTATTTATTATTGTTTTTTGTTCTCTAATTCAGTTTAACTCATAATTTTATATGTACATGCACTTCAAGTGGCAAGAGATAATTATAAAGAAAGAAAAAAAAGAATATATACATACACAAATGTATTTATGAAGTTGACTATTATACCGCATAAACAATTGACTGAAAATTAAATGATCTAAAAGTTTACTTCAATTTTATTCGTACATGTTCAGGTACATTTTAGTTAATTTTTGCTTGAATTTGTTGCCATCCAAATGTTTTAAATTGATGTTGAGATTGTTATACAGTTGAATTCCTATATGAAGTGTTGTTAAGGTACCATAGTTAGATATTCTTTTAAAATCGATATGTATTAAATTTTTACTTCTAGTATTGACCTGGTGTTTGTCTTCACGTTTTGTTATATTCGTTGTGGTGTGTATTTGTTTTTTTCTATACTATGAATGTGTAAAATCAGCTTTAATTTTATTACATCTTTTATTAACAATACATTATTTAGTTTGTGAATCTTCAGTGTATTCTCGCGCCAATCGTAGTTAAACAAGTTTTTTAGTGCTTTGTTTTGGATCGCCTGTAAATGATCTACATTTTTTTGCCAGGTCCCCATATTTTAATACCATAGCTGAGATGACTATTAAATTGAGCATAGTAGACTGTTTTTTCTGCCCTTTCTGGTATGAATTGTGATACTTTACCAAAGATTCCAGCAACTGCGCTTAATTTTTTACTTAGTTTTTCTGTATGGGTAACCCATCTGACTTTAGTATCTATCCAAAAGCCTAGGTATTTAAACTCATTTACTTGTTCGTCTTTTTTTGTGATATATAAACTCATAGTGATGGCGAGTTAGTATGTATTATCATATATTTAGTTTTCTTCATGTTTATGGTTAACTTATAAATTGTCATCCATTCATTTATTTTTGTAATTTCATCATTCATAGTAGCTTCTAGTTCAACAAAGTTATTTGCTTTGAAAATAAAACATACATCGTCTGCAAAAAGGAATGTGTCGGCACTTATTCCAAGTTGCTGTAATGCTTCTATATAAATAGTGAATAATAAGGGACCAGAATACTTCCTTGCGGTACTCCTAAATTGACATATTCGTTTTGGCTTTGAAATCTTCCAATTTTTGTGTATTGCAATCGGTTGCTTAAATAGGACGCAAACCATTTATACGCCATCCCTTTCACACAGAAAATATGAAGTTTTGTTAATAAAATTTGTAGATCAACTGTGTCAAAAGCTTTTAACACTTTAACAGCTTTTAAATAGAAGTGAAACTATTTTATTTTCATCTTTGAGTTTTTGTACCTTCGATAGCATATCTACAAGTGCAGTTTCCGTACTTGATTTATTTTTAAATCCATATTGATTTTTTGAAAGGAGGTTACGTTTATGCAAATGTGCATTAAGCTGATTGCTTATAACTTTTTCAACAATTTTGGCTAAAATTGGTGTTATGCATATTGGTATATAGTTGTTCAGGTCTTCTTTAACTCCCGATTTAAAAACTGGTACAATTCTTCCGACTTTTAATTGTTGTGGAACAACTCCCTCATTTATGGATTTATTGGCTAGAATTGCGATGGGCTCACATAAATGAGTACTGCAAGATTTTAACATGTTGGAACTTATATTAAACGGATCTTTTGAGTACGAATTTTTAAAGCTTTTTATTATATTATATATATCATTTTTGTCGACATATTCTAATTTTACCGCTTGTGTAGTTACTCGCTTTGCATAAAAGACTCTATATTGACAATCTGGGACGAAATTTTCACCGATTTTTGCAAAATGTTTGTTTAATTAATTTATTTTGATTATTTTTTATTTATCAGTTAATCCTTTCAATAAGCTTATTACTTTTTCATTTTTATTTCTATTGTGAAGAACTTCATTTATACAGTCCCAAGTTTTAGATGTGTTTTCACTACATTCTTCAAATTTCCTTTGAAAATAAGTACGTTTCTTTATTCTACGTAGGCTGGTAACCTTATTTCTATAGTATTTATAAATTCGTTGCAATTCTATATTCAAGTTATCACGTAACATTTTCGTATACCAAAAGTTTTTTATATTTACGGTTGAAATTAATTCATTGTCAATCCATAGTTTATTCTTTTTATTTTTTTTTGTTTTTTCTCATTGACACACTGGAGACTTTTTTGATTTTTTCTGATAATTTGGAAACGAACTCTTCAATACTTTCTTTGCAATTTTTTGATTCATCAATAATGATTGGCTCTTTTCCCAATAGCACATTTAATTTTTTGATATCTATATTTAACACTTCAGTCCTAGCACTGTTATCTATTTGTTCATAATTTGTGCATTCATTTGACACTTCGATTATCAAGCATAATGATCTAACAGATCAACATTTACATTGACAGTGATAGTTTTTCATTTAAGTTATTTGTATAGAAGTGATCTTGATAAGTGTCTTGTAATGACTTTTTCATTACAGATAAAAAGTGAATTCATCGACATGAAATTTTTATATTGTATTATATTAGGAGTGTCATTAAATAAATTGAAGTTAAAGTCACCAACAACATATGTATTTTTATTGCAATTAGTGTTAACCAAACATTTTTCTAGGTTAACAAAGAAATTTTTGAATCTTGAATTTATTTCAGATGGTGCTCTGTATACAGTGATTATATTAAAGAGTGTGCATTTTTATTTATACTTGTACTTAGAAAACTATCATAATTGTTGCTATGTGAATATACTTCAGAAAAATTGTGTTTTTTATTTATAAATACTCCACAACCACCGCCATGTTTATTAGGTCGACATGTATATATTGATGAAAAATCAACAAAATTAAAATAACTTTTTTCTTCTTGTTTTACCCAGGTTTTTGTAATACAAATTATGTCTATGGTGTTATTTAATAGTTTTATGATAATTTCAATTTCATCAATTTTATTTTTTATGCTGCGTGCATTTAGATACAAAATTTTTAATGAGTTTTTAGAGTTGAATTGTAAGTCTGAAAAAGTGTTAATATTTTTATTGCATGGGTAAATTGAGAATAGGTTGGAGCTATTGATTGGTGAACTCATTTAATATATCAATATTATTTACATTTATTATCTTGCTATCCGCGAATTCGCGAATTAATATTTTTCCTTCAAATACCCATGCGTATGATATTTTATTTCTTTTTTTCAGATCTCTAGCTTTTTTAAAGATAAAACTATAATAATTCGTGAGGCATTCATTTATGAAAATCGGTTGAGAGCTACTACTAGCTACTATTCATCTGCCAAATTCAAAATAAATGCTGGTGTCTTCCAAGGATCAGTTTTATTACCCACTTTCTTCTTAATATTTATCAATGACCTATTTTCATTAACCTATAATCCGATCCATAGCTTCGCAGACGACAGCCCCCTTGTGGCTTCCTATGAGTTTCATAGCCGCTGCAACAATAATCTTCAAATTAATACAGCAAAAAATTTGATTATTAGTGAGCTAAATAATAATTTAGCAAAAATTCAAAAATGGGGTGAAGTCAACAGAGTTGATTTCAACACCAAAAAAACTCAATGCTGTCTGATCTCGCGAAAAATTGCCACCACTATTTCTAACCTACTATTTCAGGCAGAAGTTTTGCAGCATGCAACATACTAAATACGCTGGGTATCGAGTTAAACCAAAAATTGACTTGATCAAATCACATTGTTGGTATAGCTAAAGATGCAGCTAAATGTTTGGGATTTTTGTAACGCTGTAAAACCTTTTTATCTGCATCTGATCTTCTTAATATTTATAAAACGTACATTAGGCCGAAAATAGAGTATAATGCACACATTTGGGCTGCGGGCCCTCAAACAGCGCTGGGTTATGTTCAGGCTTCATCAGCTGAAAATTTTTCTCCAACCTAAAAAAAAAAAAAGCAAAATACATTACAAAGCATATACAGAAATACAAATACTTATTTGATGGAAGTCTTCTAGGAAAATCACGAACTGGGAATGCATCATATCAAATTCTATTTAAAAGAAAAATTATATTTAAAGATAATTAAATAATTATAACTATTATATTTTTTTGCTTGCTTCTATAAATTTATGCACTGTTTATTTTTTTTGTTTACTATTTCATGAAAAAGTCAAAACTAGCTAACTTCTCAAAATTTGATTGATCATTAATTCCCCAAAATAGAATATGTAGCAATTGTTTTTTTTTTTCGTATAATACACTTCATTTCTTTTGTTTAACATTGTTTCTAGAAATAAAAATTAAATAATAATTAAAAAAGCAACAAAAAAGGGGTTAATGACCTAGGACTAAATTAAATTTGTAAAATCATAGAAAACAGTTTTTTATAGGTTTCATAAATGTAAAAACCATTCAAATTAATTACTCGCAATAGTACGAACAAATCGACCAGTTCAACTAATAAAATTATAATTAAGGAAATTTAATATAAAAACAGATATAAAACGAAATAAAATTTTAGATTAAAGTGTTTCTAAACTATCAAGTGTTTCCACTATTTTCCATTTAAATAACTATATAAATAAAATTTCAGATTAAAAATTAGCATATAAAACTAAATTTTTAGAGTGAAGTGGTTTTGAATTATGTGAATAAAACATCTAGATAATGTGCAAAACAGCTATTCATCTTATCAACGACCCAGTCTAACTTCAATGCTCACTCCATTCAGCCATCGCCGTACAGTTGGGTCACTGACCTTGTTTTATATATATCTCGTAGGGATTAACACTTGCTCCAAAGAAATAAAACAGTTATCTGACTCATGGCGCAGTGGTTAAGTCGCCAACCTTTCAATCGAAGAGTCTTGAGTTCAAACCCCGGTCAGGTCATAAATAAAAAATATGTAGTATTTTTATATTGTAATAATGTATATCGTATAATTAATATTAGTAAAAATAACAATAATAATATTAATAATAATAATAATAACAATAATTACAATAATAATAATAGCTGCTACAGTGGAGCCATCTTTGGTTATATCATGCAAGTAAGGTGTTATACACTGCTGCATGTTGTAATTCACGGATGGCGCTGACTCTGTAGTAAAATAATAACAATAATAATAATAGTAATAATAATAATTATAATAATAATAATAATAGTAATAGTAATAAAACAATAACTATAATAATAATAATAGTAATAATAATAGCTGCTACAGTAGAGCCATCTTTGGTTATATCATGCAAGTAAGGTGTTATATACTGCTGCACGTTGTAATCCACTGATGGCGCTGACTCTGTGGTAAAATAATAATAATAATAGTAATATAATAATAATAGTAATAATAATAATAATAATAATTAATAATAATAACAATAGTACAATAATTAAATAGTATAATAAATAGTACAATAATAATATAACAATAATTATAATAATAATAATAGCTACTACAGTGGGCTATCTTTGGTTATATCATGCAAGTAAGGTGTTATATACTGCTGCATGTTGTAATCCACTGATGGCGCTGACTCTGTAGTAAAATAATAATAATATTAATAAGAATATTAATACCAATAATAACAGCCGCTACAGTGACAGTGGGGGTTGCGTTCAATAATTACCTCATGTAGTAATATAGATACTACTACTACATGTTGTAACTGTTGTGACGGCTTTAGTCACTGTTAGCAAAATAATAATAATAAGCGGATTCATTGTTTCCTTACAGTCCCACTCCCAATTCAATGTTTCCGTATCCATTTTCCTATCCTTTCCTGTCCCTACTCCCTAGCCAATATACTGCGTTCGCAGGTAAGGGTTTCATCCCACTATATTGGTTAAAAGAGGGAGGTGGGTTTAGTCAGTAAGAATCTGACACTACCAATGGGAAATTCTTGGTGTTTTTGGATGATTCCCACCTCCCTTAGGCAAAAAAAAAAATGTTAATGCCTCCACTCAAAACTATTCAACGAGAAACAAGGAGTGCAACAGAAGCTAATCCCTATCATAAATAGTTATCAAGATGGTGAAATATGGCTTATGGGAATTCGTTTGTGGAACCATATACAATCACATGTGTTCTCTAAAATTGATAATTCATATGTGTACGATTTACTTAAGTTTAGGAAGAACATTAACATCTTTCTTCAAAATATCCCTCCAAAATTTCCTACCTATCCCCCATAATTCTAAATTTCCCAATTTTCCCAATCATCCTTCCCCACATCTCTATCCCCAAAACCAAACTGTACATTTATATTAAAGGTTCCATCCTAAAGTTTGGTTTTAAAAGGGGGGTGGTTTTGGTTGGTTAAAGTCCAACACTACTCAGAGGAACTACATGCAGTTCCTCTTAGTGATTTTCGAGTTTTCCACCAACCCTCGTAAAAAAAAAACAAAAAACATTTTAAGTGTTTATTATTGAAATGATTTTATGTTTCGCTATTAAGGAATATATTGTGGAAATTCGCCATAATAATATACCCATTAGATTATTGATTCCTTTAAAGATTTTTTGTAAACGAATTGTCTCTAATTCGCCGCTCTGTTTATATAATTTGCTAAAAAAAATTGAATGCAATGTAATTAAATGATATTCATTAAATATATTCATCCGTATATATATGTAGAACTGTCACAAGTCCCTGCAAACAATAGATAAAAACACTCCCAGACGAAACATCAACAATGGCAATAATTAAAACAACAGACTTTGAAATATAAACTTCTTTTCCGGTATTTTTTTTCATCTTTCATCTCGAATCAACATCAGGACAGGGCAGACGTGTTTTTTTTCTTGATGCATTGATCAACATTCAACCTATCCAACACATTAATAAAAATCCTACAAATTATTGGGGCTGAACCAACACAGATAAAAGAGTCGAAGGAAGAAAATATAGAATATCAAACATAAAACAAAATTCCAAAATCAAGAAATTCCATAAGAAGAATAATCAATCACCAAAATTCCATAATCAAGAAATTTTATAATCATCAACACAAATACATAGGTAATTTTTATAAAATATTCTGAGATATCCAAAATAAAAAGTGTCACAAATTATCAATAAAAACCAAAAATAAAAGTTTTGTATTTAAAAATCACATCTTTTAAAATTATACATAATATTACATACATATATCAAATTACATATAAGAAAAAAAAAAATAAAATAAAATATTTCATTTAACAATACAGTAACAGCATAGACCATGGACATATAACAGAATACCAGATTATTAAAAATTATTAAATAAAAGTTGAACAATATTGAATTAAATTTAGTAAAAAAAAGATTTTGTTATTTGTTATATAATATTAAATTAAAAGTTTAATATTATTTCGTTAAATTTAGTAATAATAAAATTAAAATACGAGCTCACAATTTATTAAATTATTTTTGTAAATAATTTTTTTTTTTGTATGCTTACTTAAAAAAAATTTTTTTTGAACATTATAAAATATAAACTAGTAATAACAAACAAAATAAAAAACAAAAAAAAAGTAATAAAATTATTAAATAAAAATACGAATAAACAATTTATTAAAGAAGTTAAATTAAAATTAGTAATAACAAATTTAATACAAAAAAAAAAAAAAAATTAAAGAAAGTAATAAAATTATTATAATAAAATTAGGAATACACAATTTATTAAAGAATTTAAAAATTGAATATTGTTAAATTAAAATTAGTAATAACAAATTAAATATCAAAAAAAAAAAATAAAAGAAAGTAATAGTATGATTAAATTAAAATACAAATACACAATTTATTGAATCATTTTTTTTGTTTGTTTAGAAAATAATAAAATTATTAACTTAAAATACGAATACACAATTTATTAAAGAATTTAAAAATTGAACATTATTAACTTGAAATTGATAATGACAAATTAAATACAAAAAAAAAAAAATATATACAAATTTATTATATTATAATAAATTTAATATAATCGCACTCTACTCGTGTAATAATAGCACTAGGCTTCAATAGCACTCTACTCGTGTAAAAAAACCATTGGTAGGAAATGGGGGCTTCAGCCATAATTGACTTACTGGCTTTACACATCCGTTTGTATACCCATTCTTATGTATGGAGTCCTAGTATGGTGGAAGGCAATCGATAAAGAGGTCAACCGCAAGGCAATCGGTAGGGTCCAAAGAACTGCCACACTATGTATTAGTGGCTCTTTAATAACAACCCCTTCTGCGGCATTGGACATCATGCTTAATCTGATGCCTGTAGAATATTATAGTAAATTGGCAGCCGCAAACACAGCTGTGAGATGAAAAGCTACATCCCAGTTGATTAATTCACGAGAAGGTCACTCGGATATCATAAACCAATTCAAGTCCACTCCCGCCTTGGTGGACTACACGTTCCCCACTTACTTCTTCGGGAAATCTCATGACGAGTATACCAAGCTGTGAGAGTTGGAACTCGAACACAGTGATGACCTTCGAAGGAGTGCAATTCTACACGGATGGTTCAAAAATGAACAGCAGTGTAGCATGCGGCGTCTTCTCAGATAATCTGAATATCAGTCATAATTTCCAATTACCAGACCATTGTAGCGTCTTCCAAGCGGAAATTATGGCAATTCAAGAAGCCTTGATTCTACTGAATAGAAGCGTTTTGATTGTGGAGCAAGTACGTATTCTGTCAGACAGTCAGGCTGCGTTAAAATCTCTGGAATCAACATGCATAACCTCGAAGACTGTAATAAACTACCGAAAACTTCTTAACGAGATAACCAGGCAGTTTAGCATTCAGCTTTGCTGGGTATCAGATCATCGAGGTATTCCGGGAAATGAAAAAGCGGATGAACTCGCAAGAATTGGTACAACCTTACAAGTTCTGCCGGATAGGGCAGGACTAGGGGTACCTCTATCCACAAGCAAAACGTTATTTCGAAAGGAAATAACGGATATGGTAAATTGCAAATGGTCAAACTTAACCTCGTGCAATATCACAAGACTGATATGGTCCAAAACCGATTTAAGACGATCCAATGATCTGCTTTCCCTCAAAAGGGCAGACATTGGAATGACAATGGGAATAATCATCGGTCACTGTCTAATAGGGAAGCATGCCAGAAGACTTGGCCTGCAAGGATGAAGAAGAGGAGTAAACTACTCTCTATCTCCTATGCACATGCCCGGCCTTGTCGGGAAGAAGGAATACCCATTTGGGTATACCCATTTGGGGCAATATCTCTTCGACAGCCTTAGCGATCTGTCAGGTAAAAATGTGAAGAGTATTCTTCGCTTTGCAAAAAGCTCAAATTGGTTTTAACGAGTGGGATAGAAAAGCTTCTATGTGGTATCACAATGGACCAAATAAGGTCTAAGTGTGCCTTTTTGGCAGCCACCTTAACCTAACCTATTATATTATATAAATATATAATTGAAAAGAGAATACCTATTTTAACTTTACACTAGATTACATAAATATTTAAATTTAAGCAAACACTACAAATGTAATGTAAACATGGTTGGAAAAAGAAACAAGAAACATTCTAATGTAGGTATTTCAGACGAGGATTTATTTTTCAACTCTACAATTAAGGAAAGAGACAGAGAAATTAAATTAAAAGAATTGGAGATAGCAGAAATGGAGTTAAATCAAAGGTTGAAAGAGTTGGAAGTAAAAGAAATAGTCTTAAATAAAACAACAAGAGGAGCTGAAAAGGTAAAATTATGCCGACGAAGAAAATAGAGAAAATGAGAATGAATTATGGAGAAAAAGGGGAAATATTACATACGAGGATGTAATCAGTGTTTTGCCAGAATTCAACGGTTCGGATGATTACGATATCCGACTATGGGTCAGTGAAGTAGAGAGAATATCGGACGATATGGGATGGACACAGGCACAAAAAGCTTTATTTCCAAGAAGACTGTTAAACAGATCAGCAAAGCTGGCACTTAGATACAACCCACGCATTGAAAATTGGGATGAATTTAAAAAAAATCTTGTCGAAGAATTTTAAACACAAGTCAACTCAGCTGACATCCATAAGTTACTATCAAGGAGAAGACAACAAAAGGGAGAATCAATCACAGACAATTTTCCGAAGATAAGAGGAATTGCTTTAAAAGGAGATGTCAAGGACCAGATAACGATAATACAATATGTAATAGATGGAATTTACGACGACAAGACAAACAAAACTTTCATTGATGCCTTTATTAAAATTTCAACGAATTTAGGGAAAAACTACATTATTATACTAGATTTAAGTACAGGCTTGGATACAAAACGAGTAAACATGTGACAAAATATAATAATGAGAAAGAAAGTGTATACAGAGAAGTAAATTGTTTTAAGTGTGGAAAATTGGGTCACAAGAGCAATAATTGTAAAGAAACGAACAGCAAATGTTTCAAGTGCAAAGGTACAGGTCATTTCGCTAAGAACTGTACTAATGTAGGAACAAGCAGAACTCATGAATGCAAGGCAATAAGGAAAAGCTACATCCATGACAAAACAATAAAAGTAAATGGATAATTGGTTTCAGCATTAATAGATACGGGTAGCGACGTGATTATGATTGAATATAACGCGTATATACAAATTAACCTCACCATCGGTAACAATTTCTGCAATTAAACTACAAGGGTTATCAAGTTCATTTCAGAGTATACCAGAGGCGGATTCTTGGCGGAACTAGAGATTGATGGATCAAGATATATAACGACAATGCACATAGTGTCAGACGCAATTCTGAGAGCACCAAAAATAATTCGTAAGGACGTATTACAAGACACTATCATAACATTATCAAAAAAAAAATCATAGTGGAAAGAATTAAGCCGATATAGAAGAGGATTTTTTAAAGTGTTATAATGTAACAAACGTCAAACAGGAAATAAGTATTGCAAATAAGGAATAGGAGAAGAGGGTTATTAGTTTGGTGAACAACAACACCTCAACGATATGCGAAGAGTCAACAATAGAAATGAAAATACTCCTGTAAGACGCACAACCAGTGCAGCAACTGCTGAGAAGAGTAGCTCTAGCAGAAAAAATTATAATAGTGGTACTAAAAGAGTTTGCGTAGACTACAGAGAACTAAACAAAAGAATCATAAGTCTAGTATATTAGTTATAAATTATAATTGGTGTATATCAGTTATACTTAAATAGTTTAAGAAGCACTGTAAAGTATGGCGATAGCTTAAGTTAGTTTTAAGTGGATATATCAGTTCTAAGCCAGTTGTTCAAGCACATTGAATAAATACCACATGGCGCTGTGGACCAAAAAAGAATCTTTAAAAAAAATTTAATAACGATAGTATCCAAATACAAAGTAGAAAGAGCCACTAAAAAACCTCGTAGTAGACCACCGAAGCAGATCGGTCCCGAAGCGTTAGAAAGATATAATTCATTTGGTTTGTCGGAAGAGCAGAAATCAAAGAATGAAGATATAATTAAATCATTTAATGATTTTTGCGTGCCAAAAAAGCAGCATTTGGATTTCAAAATGGAAGCCAAAGACTTCAAGAACCATTCTATAATTTTTATTTGGACTTAAAGAAAATAATTGCGAATTGCGGTTATGGTAAACAGCAGGTACGAATGTCAAGAGATCGCATCGTGGTGGGTGTGCAAGGTAAAGGTCTTCAGAAAAGAATGTTGGAAACTGAAATCTAAATTTAAACAAAGCAGTAGACATGCCCAGAGCGTGTGAAGTCACATAGAAACAATTGCGTGACATGCAACAATTACCAGCTGGGTCAACATTGGATGCTGTAATAAATGGAAAATCAAACAAAGATAAGTATTTTAATCCAAATGAAAATTATAATAAGAAAGATAATGTAAAGAATTGTAATAAAAATAAAACAAGCAATAATAGATCATTTCAAAATAAAACTATGTCAAATTATAGTGAAAACAAAATTAAAACAAATATTCAAATAATTTTTCAGATTGTGTTAGCAAACGAATAAATTGTAAATTTTGTAAATTAAATCATGTTTATGGAAAATGTCCTGCGTTTGGAAAGAACTGCAAAACTGTGGTAGACCGAATCACTATGCTGTTGCGTCTAATTTTAAGCAGGTTAAAGCAATAAGATTGGTCGCTGATGAAGTAATATTAAGTAAGTAGTATAGGCTATGAGAGTTCTAGATATTGAAAATGTACATCTGGCAATTCTAAAATGGGAAAAGTCCTGCATAAAAAGTGAAGTTTAGGGTATACGGCAACCTTAATTATGAATAAAAATGAAATGAAAAAAAAAATGCTGATAATAAAATTTAGTATGTTTGTTAATAGCATAGAAAATTCAAATGACGTCAGGGAATTTCATAGTTGGTGTTATCAATGAATAGTTTAATTAAAAAACAAGACAAACAAATTTTTTTATTTATTTTTTTTTAGAAAATTTGAATACAGAATAAAGTTTCTTATTACATAGATAACATGAAAACTTTTCAATGTTTTGAGAATTATTTCTAAATGTTTCAGAAAAGCAATTTGTAGTCAAATGTTTTCTCATATAGTGCTCAACACAGTTTTTACACATTCTACGTGAATAGTCATTGTGATTTGTACCAAGAATCCAATATTTGTAAATTATCTTTTCATTATAAAATATCTCTTGTGCTCTTCTTTTCAACTTGTTTGTCCTATCTATTGATGATTGTTTCACACGTACAAATCTTCCTAACATTCCAAAATTTATATTATATATGGAGTTTTTCATGACTGTTTTCTTGTAAAAAAAATTTATTACACTAAAACAAAAATTTGTCATACACGCGTACTTCTACAAGTTTATAAGTGAATTAGAAAATTTGTTTTGTGGTTTCTTGAATTTGAAATTATGATGATAAGAAAATATGAATAGAAAGTTCTTATCAGTTATACTTAATAATGTACAATATTTAAAAATTAAGCAAATTTTTTAAATTGTAAAATAAAAATCTGAAATGACGTCAGGGGGATTCCTTTAAAATTATTTAAAAAAAGAAAAAGAAAAATATATGTTCGAAAACGTTTTATTTATGTTTTAGTATTTCTTCGATATTTCATTTTTTTTTCTTTAAATTTTTTCACAATTTTAGTTAATTTTAAAAGACATCTCTTAGAAAATTCAAATGAATTGAGGCTAAATAAATATATTCATTTATCATCTTGATCTTCTTTAAGCGAATTAAATTGAATTAGTGATGACTCCGCATAATTCCTAAGAAACTTAATATGATACTTAATTTCCTTCTAATGCTTCTTTCTCAAAAGAATTTTATTTTCCAAATACAATTTATTAAAGGGAAGAATTGTTCTTGCGAACTCCATTGTATGGTATAAACTAAAGAAAACTATTTAAGTAACTAATTTAGAAATAAAATATTATAATAATAAGAATTAATGAAATCTTCTGTGGGTAAGAGTGCTAGGGCGTAGATAGAATTCTATTAATGTTTTGGGCTGACAACATTCTACGTGGATATAAATATTGTATTTGTGGAAGGAAATGGGCTTCAATCAAAATAAATAATTGGAAAATATTCCATGATTTTTTGGAGATATATGTAACTCCAGAAGGTGGGGAAAAGACATATATTTTGAAAATTAGAATTGGCGAGTCATTAACTAACAAATTCGATTTATCTCCTTTGGATTGGCAACATATAAAAATTGAAGTTTATGGTGGTGATATTTCCATTATGGGTAAAGTAAGAGATACACCAAATAAAAAAAAGCAAATACCTAATCATTTTAATAATGATTGTCCATTTGCTGAAAAAGATGATTGGGAGATGATTGAGAAGAACATATCAAATGTATTACCAAAAGATAAGGAAAAAAGTATTTCACAACATATTGATTCATTGTCCATGAAAACAAATGAATATGAAGAAAAACGAAAGGAATTGAAAAGTCAATGATACGGACACGAATTGAAAAAAATAATAAATCAAAAATTGGTGATATGTTAACTAATTTTAGAAAATTACTTGAAAGTTTAAAAGAGGAATATTTAGTTCACATGGAATCTTATGGAGATGCAAAAGATCGCTATTTACCGCTTTTTATGTATGCGTATTCTATTATAAGTCAAGTAAAATTGATACACAAAAAAGAAATTTCTGGAAAATAAAAAAACTATATATATTTTTTAATTACTAATAAAAACATTACTTCGTTAACATTTAAAGAAGATACAACATATACTTCTTTTTCATTAATTATGAAAACATTTATATTTTTCTTATTCTGCTTGTTAACTATTCAAACAAATTCAGCTCCAACTTCTAATATTAGATTAGATGAATCAGCTTTTGGGAGCGCATATTTTAATATTTTACTTCCAAATAATGAGACTATTAAAGTAAATTTATCAGTTCAGTTATTAAAACATATAATTTCCTCAGAATCAAATTCTAATGAAATTACAACAACAACAATACAACCATTAACTACTTTGCAAGCAAACGATCAATTGTTATCAGATAAAGCTGATTCAGTACCACAATATGCGTCTATAGATGATGCTATTAAAGCTTTTAGAGATGAGTTAGTTTTAAAAGAACAGAATATTGGTGGAATAATAAATAGTGAGCATATATTTTATAGACATTTTGTATTGAATATTGGTGAGAATTAAAAACTCACTGTGAGATGTGAATATGAAAGCATTTTTATTAAGAAATATCTCAAAATTCAGTGTCATGAATATCGAGAAATATTAGCTGAAAGAATTACAGGTGATGGAGAAGTAGAAAAAATTATATTGGTAAATACCAAATATAAATCTGAATTAATCCATGAATTATGAGCGGATGAGAATCCAAGCCATTTTACAAAAACCTTGTTATCTTTACTTTTAATAACTTTTTCAACCTAGTAAATAGTATTATGTTTAGATTTTAGTAACTCATGCTCATAGAAACCTCCTTCAATAGGTTGACCTTCATAATCTTCTAATAAATATGTTACAGGATTAGTAATTTACAATTTTCTTATCTTAAATATTTCCGTCGTCCAATTAGGAGTATAACCTTTCTCAAAAACATGCTTGTACTTGCTTATTCGAACTAAGCCACCAATTTTAAATTTGGATGGTGGTGAGATTTTAATATGATTATATACAGTTTTAAGTAAATTTCCAGCATTATCTTTATTGACATCAGATGGTCGTTTCTGAATGGTTAATCCATTTATAATTTCCATTAAAACTAAATTCTTTCCACATCTTTCCTTTTAAAGTTCTATTAAAACGTTCTGCAATTGAGGCTTTTAATATGCTAAATGTTGAATAATGTTTTATATGATATTTATTCATTAAATTTTTGAATATTTTATTAAAAAATTCTTTCCCATCATCTGTTTGTAAATTTTGTGGATGTCTTTTAGAAATTTGAAAAATATTTTGCATAGCTTGTGTGACGTTCTCTGAAGTTTTTGTTTTTATAGGGATTGCCCATGCATACTTAGAAAACGTATCAATTACAGTTAATAAAAAATTAAAGCCTTTGTTTTCTTTAGCATATGAGTCCATTTCTACTAAATCAGCTTGCCATAGATCATCAAATCCTTTAATTATAACTCTACGTCGTTTAAAATTTCTCCGTGTAGGTTTATGCAGCTCTTCAACAACCTCTCTTTTACTCATTTTTAAATAAAATAAAATAAAATGTATATAATTATTATATAACTAATTAGAAAATCTTTGATTGAAAATGATATTTCGATGATTACTATCTAGACTCTTAGAAATAATATCATCGGTATTTTGAATTCTTTGATTAAATCTACAGCGATCCAGTGCTATCGTTTCCTAATATTTTTGTCGAGCTAATTTGTATGCTGTATTCCATTTGTATAGTATATGTATTTGAGGCTTCAAAATAAATTTGACTCTCTTTTTTACTTTTTTCTCATCATTATCATAATCCTCTTCCTCATGGCTTTCTTCAGATGAATCTGAAATACCCTCAGAAACAACTGAAATATCATCTTCATTCCCATTGCTCTCATCAGATGAATCTGAAGTATCATCGAATAAATCTACAACTTCATCCTTACTCATCTTGAAAATAACTAATTAGAATATGTGTACCTCTCTTTCAGTTATTTATAAATAAAATAAAATAAAATAAATAAAACGAACAATAAATGTTCATTGTATTAAAATTTATATTCTTTATTTGTATAATAGTTTACAAGTATGTATACTTTTATTATAATTTGTTTTCTATACTTTTATATAATTTCATTAGTTTGGAACAGTGTAACATACATTGTTCTGCTGAATGACATGGACAAGTATCTGGAAAACTTTCTATATTATCTGATGTATAGGGGCATATATCCCAATGATATCCATACTCCTTCGTTTCAATCTGTATAGAATTTTCAAATAACTTTAAAAATTTGAAATGTTCTTTTAACTGCTTATAATGTTCTTCCAATAAAATATTTTCATATTTATTTAAAAAAATATTTAAAGAATATCCGATGTGATGTATATCCATTTTGGAAGTTGAATGAAAACTTATCACAATTAATTCCTTGAATTATTAATTAAATCTAATGCTGATTGAGCTTTAGCTTCAGCGTTTTGTAGTCGTGCATTAATAAATCCAATTGGTTTTTTAACTTGAAATTCAATAAAATCATTCATTTTTGAAAATTTTTCATTTAACATTACAGAAAATTTGATCTGCATTTGCTCTAAACTATCTTGCATTTTTTCTTCTAATATTCTTAATTTTTCTTCTACTAATTTAAGTTCTATAGACATTATTGTCTCTATATGATCAAACATTTCTCTTATCTCGTTTTGCAATAGTTCTTTGTGAAAGAAAATTTGATTATTCACATTTGCGTTGCTGCATTATTTCCGTTAATTGGATCTTGAACATTTGATAAAATTTTGTTATCTAAATCATAATTTCCTTCAGAAGTTAATTTAAAACCTATACCTGGAGCACCTTGAGTATATAGTTTTCTAGAAGAAGAAGCTGTACTACGTCCAAACTTATCAAGTGGTATTTTGATTTTCACTGATTGTTAATGTAAAGTGTTATTGTATTATATTTGCTTCTCTCAATTCTTCAATTAGAGATACAATTTCATTGTGATGATTATTGTTACCAGCTGCTTCTGATGCAATTAAAAGCCTTATCTATCAACTAACTCATTAGGATCATCCCAATAAATATACTGATTTGATTTATTTGTATAATTTAATCGAGTTTCTGGTGTAGAAGATTTATGAAAAAAAAAATTATTAAAATTTTTTTTTTTTTAAATACCTAAACCAGTTTTTTTATGTCTAGTGTTATAATCGTGTTCATATAATTTTCTTAATATATTTTTGTATTTAAATCCTTTCCTTCCTTTTATTTGTTCTAAATGATTATAATTTCTTTTATGTGCATTCGTTTTGTTAAGTATTTGATGATACGTTCTTAAATCACTTTCAGTATAGCTTAAAGGTTTTTTTTAAATATTAATTCATATCGACCATCAGTTGCTTTAAAAGTTTCATTATCAATCAATATATTTTTATTAATTTCATCTATTTCAAATTTAGCATTTCCAAGTTTTCGAACATTTAACGACTCATCAAAATAGGGGCCGTATGACGTATCAAGTTCTGATTTGGTAAGAATAGGAAATTGTGAAGTTGGTGATTCATCATTAAACTTATCAATTATAGATGGTGTTTGAAATACTATAGTATTCGGTGTTGAAGTTTTAAATTTACTGTAAGAATTGCTATTGTTGCTAGGCGTTTTAATTTCCGGCATGAATGATGTCATTGACTTAATGCTGTTATCAGTCCATTTAACTTCCGGTTTGATAACATTATTTTAAAATTGTTGTTTGACAGCATTTGTTAATTCTTTTAATGCTTTTATAATTGGAGTAAATGCTTTTTCTCGATTGTGATCTTCAGATAGCTTCTCAACTTTAAGATTGAAATTTTCTTTTTAAACTTTTACGAGTTTTAATTAAATTTTTCATAAGTTGTTCATCCATTTTTCAATCAATTAATCAATCCAATCTAATCCGTTCAATTCTGTTCTGTTGCTAACTGCTAACTGCTATCTGTTAAATGATCTGTTTAGTTAGTAACTATCAACTACTGACAGACCTATTCTCTTCTTAAAGTTTAACAACTATATCAAAATTTTTTCTATAGCGACCATTAATTATCATTCCAACAGCATGCACTCAACCTTTTAAAATCATTATAAGACATATCAGAATTTACATGATCATTATATATATGTTTTAAATTCAAATCATCTTGTTTGAATATAATAAAAAAATTAGCCCTATCTCTAATTAAATGCTTTGGAATTCTTGTATACGACTGACACAAATAAAATCTATCTACTTCTTGGTGACGCCCCATAAAAAACGATTAGTTCGTGGCGATAAAGAAATTAATGGTTTAGATGAAGCTTATCGAGAGCATGACATAGCATATTCTCAAAATACTAATCAAAATCAACGTCATATAGCTGATCAAATACTAGCAGAAAAAGCTTGGTAAAGGGTTAAAGCTAAAGACTCAACTATTGGTGAACGGTTAAATTCATATCTAGTTACAAACGCAATGAAAACTAAAGTTAAACTAGGTACGGGTTTAAAAAAGAAAAGAAAGAAAACTCAAAGAAAAAAACCTTTGAAAAATATTATAAAGGAATCTAAAGTAGCTGTTAAAACTATAAAAAAAACCAATGAATGATAAAACTGTTATAAAAATTGCTTTGAATGCAGCTCGACAGTTTTCTAGAGGGCAGAAAAAAACGATTGTTATACCTCGAATAATTCCAGTACCAAAAATTGGTGGAATTTTACCTTTAATTCCAATATTTGCAGGTCTTTCAACTATTGGGGCATTATCAGGTGGTGCTGCTGGAATAGCTAAGGCTGTAAACGATACTAAAAATGCGCACAAACAGTTACATGAAAGTGAACGCTATAATAAAATGATGGAAGCCATTGCATTAAAAGGAGAAAAAGGATTACACTTAAAACCATATAAGAAAGGATTGGGTCTTTATTTAAATTCAAAAAACCATTAAACAAGCTAGCCAAAAGAGCACTTACCAATTATGATTTAGAAGAATTTGGAAGAAAACACTCAAAGCATTTCCGTGGAGTTTTTATGCGAGATAGTTTACCAACACGCAAACCTTTGAAATATGAATGTGGTATAATAAATTTAGATAATTCTATTGGGAATGGAACGCTTTGGGTAGCTTATTATAAAAAACCTCAAATCATACAATATTTTGACAGCTTTGGAAATTTGCAACCTCCATTAGAAGTAATTAAATAATTAGGAGATAAGCTTGTATATAATTACAATAAATATCAAGACTTTAATTCATATAATTATGGTCATTTATGTGTAGAATTTTTATTTTATATTGGTAACAAAAAAAATTATCAGTAAATAAAACATAATATATAACGAAAATCAAAACATTGCTTTTATTATTATTACTAGCCTAGTTTTATCAAACATAACCTACATTAATAATTTTGTTCAAGATCAAGGTTATTCTATTCATTTTGAATGAAAAAGAAACGAAAAAACTAACTGATAAAGATAATTTGAATTTAATTGTAAAGAAATTAAAAGAAAAAACAAATAGAATTAAAATATGTTATATAAGTATATGCATTATTTTTTATTATGATAATGATTAACATGGATTAAGCTTGAAAATCTATAAAAGCAGAAAAATGCTTCTGAAATATCTCATTATTATTTGAGTAAAAGATATGTCAATAAAATTAACCTTAAAAGGAAATTCTTCCATATTAACAAATAATTATTTTCCTAAGATAGACCTAAAGAGAAAAGAATATACGTGCGGTTTAGTAGATTTCCAAACATATAATTCGATACCGAATATAGATCACGAAAATAATAGATTAATTATTGATGATAAATCCATCATAATTCCCACAGGGTCATACGAAATTGAAAATATTGAAACATTTCTCAGAAAAAAGTTGAATATTGTTAAAGCAGACAATGAGAAGTTAATTGTAAGACCTAATAATAATACATTAAAATGTGAAATTTTCGCTGATAAAGAAATTGATTTTGAAAGAGAATGTACTGTTGGAAGTTTATTAGGTTTTAGCAGAAAAAGATTATTACCAAACAAATGGCATATTTCAGATCTTTTTGTTAATATTAATAAAATAAACATAATAAGAGTGGAATGTATTATTATTTCTGGAACTTATATTAATGGAAAAGAAGCTCATATTTTACATGAATTCTCTATTAATGTCAGTCCTGGCTATAAAATAATTGAAGTTCCTAAGAATGTAATTTATTTACCTATAACCATTAATCAAATAAGTTCTATTACTATAAAACTGTTTGATCAGAACGGTAATTTAATTAATTTTCGTGGAGAAACAATAACAATAAGATTGCATTTAAAGCCTGAAAATGATAGTATTTAACCAAAATCATCAACCCAATATAAATGCACAGAATAAAATACATCAGTTTAATTCATTAAACTCAGTTAAAGGAGCAACAACAAATCGAGATTTAAAATATACAAAACATTTATCATATGAAAACATTTATCATATGAAAATAAAAAATTTCTAAAATCTCTTGGATACCTATTAAAAATAAATTAAAATGGTACCTTTTCATGACCTCATTTTTAATGAAAGTGTAACTAGTGCTCAATGGCATTCATATTCACCATACTTAAACTCATTTGGATTAAGTGATATTTTACGAATACCAATACAAAATCAAAACTTAAATATATTACCCTCAACGAGTTTAATCTGTGTTGAAGGTTATGTAACAAAACATAATGGAACAACAACTTTTTTATTTATTTTTTTTTTATTCCTGTTACTCCACTAGGGAGCATAGGGCTTCCACTTGAAGTCTCCAATCTTCCCTGCTTAACGTTTTTTCTTCAATCATGTTCCAGGACAAATTGCATCTGCTTATTTCATTTAGGACAGTGCGCTTCCACGTCATTCTGGGTCTACCTCTAGCTCTAGAACCTCATTGTGGATTCCAACATAGCGAAACTCAGTTTATGTCATTTTCATTTTTCCTCAATGTGTGCCCGATCTATTTATACCTTCTCCTGGTTATTTCCACCTTCTCCTGGTTATTTGTTTTACTAGGGGTTTTTCATTTGTTAAGTTCCATAGATCTTTATTGCTGATTCTGTTCGGCCAAAAAATTCTGCATATGATTCTTAGGTGCTTGTTTATGAAGACTTGCAGCTTATTCTTGATGTAGTTCGTTAGCAGCCATGACTCACTACCATATGTTAGAGTGGTTTTAAAACAGGAGTTGAATATGCAAATTTTTGTTCTTTTCGATATTTGGTTGCTGTTCCATATAGGCCGAAGTCTGCCAAATGCTGACCTTGCCTTGCTGATTCTATTTTGTACATCTTCCCTAGTACCACCTGTAGGAGTTATTATGCTACCGAGGTAACAGAATTCGTCTACGCTATCTATGTGTTGGCCTTCTAGCATGATGGGGGTTTTTCTTGGGCAGTGAATAAACATTTCCTTAGTTTTGTTAATTTTTATTTCGAGCCCTCTTTTCCGTGCCGCCTGCTGTAGAAGGTTCAGTTTAGACTGTGTGACTGTGGTTCAGCTTGGCTGTGCGACAAGAGGCAGATGTCGTCAGCGTAGTCGAGATCAGAGAGATTCCTATCATCTGACCAATTGACGCCATCCCAGGTGTTACTAATTTCTCTCATTATGTCATCAAAGGCTATTATGACTACAGTGGCTATAAAGGGCATCCTTGTTTGACTCCTGCATTCGTTGTGAATGGATCGCTGATATTTCCACTATGCGATACCGAAAGTTCGGCGTTATCATAGAGAGCACAAATTATATTCACGATTTTTCTTGGTATATTCCTGTTCACAAGGGCTTTCCATATGGCTTCTCTTTGTATAGAGTCGAATGCCTTCTTAAAGTCAACGAAGACCAGACACAGCGGTGATCGCCATTCGTGTGATTGCTCCTCTATTATTCTTGATCGAGACAGCTTCTACCCGGTCTGAAGCCAGCTTGTTCGTTTCTTAGCGTGTTCTACACTTCTTCTGGGAGTCTATTCTGAATAATGTTTGTGATGATTTTATATATCGTATTCAATAATGTAATACCCCTCCAGTTATTGCAATCAGAAAGATCACCTTTCTTTGGAATTTTGATAATAATTCCTTTTTTCCATGATGATGGTATTGTTTCTGATGCCCAAGCGCTTGTTATATGCGGGTGGATGAGTTTTGATGATTGTGGATCTGATTTTAGTATCTCACTTGGTAGACCATCGTCTCCTGCCTTATTACTTTTCAATCTTAAGATGGCGTCTTTAATCTCACGGATTGAAGGTGCTGAGCTGAGAATAGCGGTGTTTTCTTCACTGAGGTCATTGGTGGTAACTTCCGAGTGAGGGCTGTGTGTCGGCTGAATGTTGCTCATTTCCTCAAAGTGCTCTTTCCAACGCTGGGTTTGCTCTTGAATGTTGGTTAGAGCGTTGCCGTTTCGATCTTTTATAGGGCGGTTAACTCTGTGAGATCGGTTTATAAGGCTATTTACGACATTGTGTACTGTTCTTATATCATTCTTGCCAGCTGCGGTTTCTGCTTCTCTAGCCATTTTCTTAATGTGTTTTCTCTTATCAGCCCTGGCTCCTTTCTTAACTAGTTTGCTCTGGGTCTGATACTGCTGCCTTAGCGAGATAGAGTTATCAGTGTTCATTTGGTTCTTTAGTTGTTGCCTATGTTTGATCAGGTTCCATGTATGGTCAGAGGATCCATGGTTTTCTATTAATCTGACGTATGCCTAGGACGTTTACTGATTTTTGTCGTATGGCTTTAGCTTTTTCCTCCCATGACTGCTGCATGTTTTCTGATACAGTTTGCTGGATAGCCGTTATGATATTTGATTTTACTGCTGGGTTTCTGAGCTGGTCTAAGTTCAATTTGGCTTTGGGCTTCTGCGTGTTGGTAGTATTATGCCTTAGCCGAATCTTCAGGTTAGCTGTTATAAGCTCATGGTCGCTCTGTATATCAGCACCTCTTCTATTCCTTACATCTTGCAATGAGTTTTTCCATTTTCTACTCACGTCTATATGGTCAATTTGGTTCTTTGTTCTACCACCAGGTGAAACCCATGTGTATTTGTGTATATCTTTGTGGGGGAACAGTGTGCCTCCTATGACCAACTGATTGGTTTGACATAATTCTACCAGTCTATCACCATTGTTGTTAGGTATTCCCAGACCATATTTCCCTATTGTGTTTTCTAGGTTGACGTTGTTGCTTCCAATTTGCGAGTTGAAATCACCCATCAGGATTACCAAATCGCCTCTACTGATATCATTTAAAACACCGCTTAGTTGGCTATAGTAATCGTCTTTCTCGTCATCTTCTGCGCTTTCAGTTGGGGAGTAACATTGAATGACCGAAACATGCCTGCCTCTGCCACGAAACCGAGCCGTAATAATTCTATCTGATATATCTATCTTCTATCTTCTCCTCTGTACTATAGTACCACTTTCTCCTCTGGATTCTTTGCCGCTGTACAGAAGAATGTTGCTGTTTGTCGATTTCATTTCACCACTTCCATTCCATCTTAGCTCACTTATGCCTAATATGCCTATCTTATATGCAGCCGCTTTTTGCTCTAATTGCACAAGCCTGGATGCCTCTCGAAGTGTCCTAACATTCCATTGTCCTACTCGTGTCCTTACATTCATGCCAAAGGTCATTGCCGTATTTCCAAATCTATTATATTCCAGGCTTCTTGCTTCCGTTTCTTGAATCCCTTTTAATTTAAGCTGAATAGGGGATTGGCATATTGCAACCGATCCTAGTGTTTGCTAGGAATATAAGTTATTTGTTTGCTATATTGAGTTATTGAATTATTAATTATTGACAACATATTATATCTGTGAGTTATATTTATAAAGTGAAAATAGTTATGTATATTGGTTATTCTGGTATGAGGGTTATTTTGAGATTATTGTATCTGTGAGTTATAGATATGAATTGAAAATTCGTTATAATATATATATGAAAATTACTTGATATGAGGATTATGCTAATATTAATTGCTATATGAAGGTATCCCCCATCGGGAATCGAACCCGAGAAAGCCGTAGCTGGTATGATTGCAATACCTGCGTTCCTACCAGCTAGGCCAGGGAGGGGATGGAACAACTACTGCAAATACTAAACTAGTTAATAATGCTATAACATTTTTATTTGATCAAATTAGTTATGAACTTAATGGTAAAGAAATTGATCAAAATCGCAATGTTGGAATAACTTCAACATTAAAAAACTATATTTCGCTGAACAAAAATGAAAGTGCAGCTTTATACAATGGAAGTTGGTCACCTACCTCATCAATTAAGCTAAACAATTTATATTTTAATTTTTGTATACCATTAAAAAGATTATTGGGATTTGCAGAAAACTACACAAATATTATTCCAAATGCAAAACATGAATTAATAATATATCGTTCTCGATCTAATGATAATTCAATGATATGCGTTGATAATACTGAAAAACCAAAAATTGTTATTACAAAACTATATTGGAATGTTCAACATATTAATTTAGCTGACAATCTCAAATTAAATTTATTCAAAAATATTGAAAAAGGATCTGTTATGAAAATTCCTTTTAGAAATTGGGAGTTACACGAGTATCCAACATTACCAACAGGAACTACTCATCATATATGGAATGTCAAAACTACCTCACAACTAGAAAAACCTCGTTTTATTATTTTTGTTCTACAAACCGATAAACAACATAAACTGGATAAGGATCCATCAAAATTTGATAATTGTGATATCAGCAATATAAAAGTATATTTAAATTCTGAAGTATATCCTTATGAAGACATGAATTTAGATTTTGATAAAAATCGCTTCGCCTTATCATATGAATATTATTCTAATTTTAGAAATTTTTATTATAATTATTCAGTGGCAGAACCTTTACTTTCATTGAGTGAATATCAAAATTCTTCATCAATTTTTGTAATCGATACTCGTCATCAAAATGAAAATCTTAAAATGGGTCCAGTTGATGTCAAAATTAAAATAAAGACTTTAAAAAAAATTCCAGATAATACTACAGCATATTGCCTTATTTTGCATGACCGTTTAGTAGAATTTAAACCATTAACAGGAGAAGTTAATAAAATTTTTAATGTATTAATAAATAATATGAGATCAAACTGTACGGAATCATCACCTTCAGATTCTTGCTGTGTTTTTGAAATTTCATCATTTATCAGTGGAATATTTTTTTTTTATGATTGGACTACACTGTATAAGTTTTTTAATTTACAAACTTTATAAATGTATTAAATTCTTTTGAAATTAAAATTAAAATGGAATATGTAATAATTGATATACAAGGTTTTCGAGATAATAATAATAAATTTATTTTAAAAGAAATTGCTATTCTTTCATCAAATAACGAAATTCAACATTTTATAACAAGATCACCTTATGGTTACCATTATTTAGATACAAAAGCAAAATACACAAATAAATAGTTCACTAAAATCATCATGGCTTACAATGGTCGGACGGCAAAACACGTTTCTGTGATGTTATCAATTTTTTAAAAATTTTTATATCTAATCAAACAAAAATTTATGTTAAAGGAGAAGAAAAACAATCTTGAATTATTAATATATTGCAAAATAATTATAATATTTTTGATTTGAATAATCATGATTCTACATGCTTAAAAATATGGAAGAATTGTCAAATTTATTATTCTAAAAGATGTTCTTTTAACCATTTTGGTGTTTGTGCTTTAGAAAATGTTTCCTTGTTAAAATTGCTGATTTAGCTAATTCAAAAGTATTTAAGAAGATAAAAGATCAGAAACATATTCATTTTAATATTCACAATCAATCGTTAATCAATTCAAAAAAGTAAACAAATATGGATAAAATAAAAAAGACCTTCAATAAAAATCAATGTTCGCAAGATTATCAAAAATTAGTGAACATTTCATCGGAGTCTGCAAAGAAATGGAAGGAGGAAACCAGATCTGAATATCATAAAAAAAATTTCAGTGAGCAGTACAGAAAACAATCTAAATAACTAATTAAATATTTATATCAATGTGTTTGTTTGATTCTAACATTTCTGAAAATTTTAAAATAAAAATTTAAATTGAAATAAGAAAATCATTTTTTTTTTTTTTTTATTCAAAATAGTTACACATTAAACAGAAGGTTTTTTTTTATTGCTCAGATTGTAGGAGATAATGTCCCCACGGCAAAGTATCTGTTGAATCAGGTAACATTTTTCGTTTATCATCACTTGCTGCAAGAGCAACTTTTTTTTGTCTTAAAGAATACACGTTATGCTTATCGGAAATGATATTATTTTGATACCAATTTTTTACAGTATTTGATGTTAAGCATTCTAAGTAGTCTTCGAAAGTTATACTTTTTTTTACTACAGAAGTTTTAATTCCCTTAGCTTTTTTACATGTATTTACTCCATTTACTTTAATTGCATACATTTTTGCTCTTAGACCAATAAATCCTGTAATTATTTTACCATTGTTCTCATCTTTCATTAATCCAGGAACATTTTTGTTCACTAAAGGTATATTGTAAATATTTTCAGGTTCAAAATCACTAGTATCAAATTTATGAATATTAGATTTCATGATTTCATAAATATCATTACATTTTATTTCGTATATAAGCGAATCTGTATCTGTATACAGTAACTTACACTCTAAACCAAACGTTTTTAGCATAAATTCAAAATGGAAATCATATATCTTAGTTTTAGCAACATCTAAAATAGTTAAACCTAAAATAATAGGTTTATTCATAACAATTTCTGTTTTTTTCAATTCAATTGCTACTAAATTTTCATTAAATATTCTAGAACTATGAAACTGGGGCTGAGCAATGAATGTATTTGCTCCATATCTTCCGTCCCATTTTAACATTAATTTAATGCTTCGATGTTTTCTAACATTTTCCATAAATTTACCAAATATGGCATTGATTATTAATTTATATAAATCTTTTTCAAAATAATTTTTTGCTAAAGTTCGTAATCTAGTATTAAGATCAATATATGGCTTTAACCATTGTGATTGTTTAAACTTTAATATATTATGAATTCTTTTTAACTTCAGACCATAATTTAAGACTTATTTTAGATTTTTATAGTGTATAATATACTTTTCCTTGTTATATAGGGTCGCTAAGAGTTTTTCACTTTTACCTCCAGGTTGTATTATATGTTCTGAACAAAATGGCAAGTCCTTATGAATATCATGTAATTCTGAAGGATATTCTAAATCAACTTCTAATATATATCCCACAGACGAGTTATCTGAAATATTTTCAATATTGAATATTAAAATTTCTTCTACACTAACCCATTCAAAATTGCTTAAAGGCAGATCTTGTGACATAGCCCATCCATATAAATTATTGACATCGTAGTACATTAAAAAGGTAGAATCTTCATCTTCAATATATTTACTCATATATTTATTGTTAGCTCATTTATTTATTGAAATACAACTGGTACTTCTATAATGTGACTGTATTCAAGGTTACAAGAAACGTGAGCAGCACCTCTATATTTTCCTGTTAAATGACAATGATCTTTCACCCGAATCTCACTGTCTTCAAATTTTTTCTCACATATATGACAAAAATTAGAGTTTTTAAAAGAATTAGTATCATCATTGTTAAGTTTTATAGACAGGGGGCTACCATAAATTGAAATTATTTAGGTAGCAACTGCTTCTAATTCTTGTGAAAACCATTTTGAACTGTCATTACCTCTGAAGGATTTATAATATGATTTTTTATCATCGTAAGAACATTTAAAATAATATCCAATGCTATATACTTTATGATGTTCATAATAAACAGAATCAACTGTTTTTTGTTGCGATATTTTTTTGAGCATTGCTTCTCTTTAAATTTTTAAAAAAAATAGTTTTTTCCTTTGGCAGTAAAATGCAACAATTATTTTGGTTTTGACAATTTTCTTCATGCCTAAGTAGTTTCTCCTCAGAATAAAAAAAATGTAGGCAGCGATCACATATGAATTTTTTCCCATTATGTTTAGATACTTTTGAAGATATAAGTCGAGATAAATTTTTAATCCAACAAAAATGATATTTTGATAACTGCTCGTAATAATTTTCGTAATTAGCGTCACCATCATCATCATCATTGTCACTATCATCTTCGAAATCATTTTTTTCTATTATATACATTTCTGTTATTAATAAAATGTTAATATGTCTGCCAGAAATTTTTTGATTTGTTAATTTTATAGGTAAAACACGAAATTTGGTAAATTTAGTTTTTTTCAAAATAAAAACATTAATAGACACATTATTCATTTTTTGGAATTTGGTAATATCTGCAATTTTTACAGGTTTTTCTATTCGATCAGTTATTAAGATGTTATTGTAATGTGGATATGAGCTAGTTGAACAAACGTTTGTATTAGCAGGATATAAAGCAGAAACAACATTCCAAAAAAAGCAAGCATCATCATTATTTTTTATATTAATACAAGATTTTTTTTTGATATTTGTTGAGGTTATTCTATATAGCTGGAGCCAATCATAGAATTAAATGAATTCATATAAATGCTCAAACTAATAATACTTTTCAAACTCCATCCACTATCTCGTTCTTCCAACTTTGTTAATAATTTTTGGCTTACTTTATCTTCAACCCATTTTTGGAAATCATCAGATTGTAATAAAAGTTTATTTGATGTATTGATATATTTCTTTTCTATCACAATTTGTTCTTCAATTCCTTGTTTTTGAAATTCGCCACATAAATTTGTGTTGATTTTAAAAGAAAAAAAATTTTTATTAATTTCGAATTCTCGCTTTTTTTTGCAAACAAAAAAGAACATTCATCTAAAAATGTTTTCAGATCAATATGATCTATATTAATAATAGTAGCACTTTTAATGCGACTAGCAAACGCTGACTCTGTATCAATCCATTAAATTTTTTTCTTATTGTCAGAATTCAACGATCCACCACTAATTTCTTTATATTTATTTAGTTTTCCCAATAGTATATTTCTACAACACTGAAGCCATTCTAATTTAGTTTCAATTTTCCTTTTAGTTCCAGTTTTAGAAACCAATTTTAGTTACTCTTCTAAGAGCTTTTTCACTTCTTCAATTTTTATTAATTTTGTTTCAATTTCAGATTCTCGAAATATAGTTTCCCTCAAATATTGTGAATTCCATTGTGAAATTTCCTTTGAACACATTTTCATTAGTACTTTCGATCTGAATGATAAATATAAACTGAAAAAACGTCTATAAAAATATATATTTTTTTATTTTTATCTTATAAGGTGACCTATGAAAAAAAAACCCATGAAAAAAAAATAAAAAAATATTTAAAAAATTAAATTGAAATAAGAACACCATTTTTTTTATTTTTATTTTTTTTATTTTTATTTTTTTGTATTTGTTTAATTGAATATAAACTAAAAACGTCTATAAAAAAAAACATTTTTTTTTTTTTTTTTTAAATAGAATAAGCCAATATCTTTATGTAATTTAATTTTTACATTCTTCACAATAAAACTTTAACATAAACAATTTATCTATTTTAAATAAAACATTAAATTTATATACAGCTTTATTATTTTGAATTTTTTTATTTAAAGCATCGATAATGTCCGTTTTATGCATATCAGCATACCTCTTGGGTAAGTAAGTGTAAAACTCGCTGGTTTCAATTAGCACGCTTCTTATAATCTCATCATCGGTGATTTAATTTTCGGATAAAAATGTTATTGAAAATTCCTTCCCCATTGGAATGCTTGATAGTGGTTTATACCGTTTTGGTGGTGTATTAACGCTGGATAAGAAATTCGTAAGAATATCTTGATCCTCATCCTTATGCTCTTCTTCACTTTGAATGAATAGTGGATATTTTTCTACTTCATTATCATCATCATCATCCTTTCTGTTGATTTGTTTTATTTCTTTTTTTAAATTATTATGATTCAAGCTGTTCATCTGTTGATCCTCAAAATCAAGTTTTCTTTTGAAATTATTTTTATTCATTTTTGTTCTTTCTTTTTTTTTTGTGTAGCTTCACTCATATGTAGTTCATTAGTACTAATGTTTTAAAGGAATTGTTTTTACCCTTTTATAGTACTTCATATCAAAGACTTTTTTAAAATTCTTATGAAATTATTACTTGGAATCAAAAATTTGGTGATATGATTTGCGGTTTACTTTTTTCTTCTAATATTTATATAAATCTGAAAATATATTATATATAAAAAATAAAAAAATTAAATTGAAACCTAAAAATTTTTTTTATTTTGTTATTTTTTATTTTTTTTTTTATTTTACACTCTGTTTAAAAGTTTTTTTTTCAATTTTTGAGTTTCAGTGCTCACTTCAGCTGAAGTTATCAAGGTACACTTCAATTTGTGACAGCCTAAGCATTGTACACCATACTCATCTTCAAATTCCTTGGCATCTTCCACAGAATCAAAAGGTGTCATTGAACGTTAGATAACGATTGAACCTTAACTATTAAAACTCAAACACAAAAAAAAAAAATCTTAAATTTCTTTGAATTTTAGTACCAGAAAACCACAAACATCCTGACTCTGAATTTTAAAAAATAAAACTCAAACAATATTTTTTATAATAAATATTTAACCTCGCTCCATCAAATTTTTCTTTTTTTTTTTAGTATCAGAAGAACACATACTAGAAATTGAATTTGATTATTTTGCACATATAAAGTTAATATATCAAAGAAAAGAAAAAAAAATGGTTTCATAAGAAAAGTGATTTTATGTATAGATTAATTTCATTAGAATATTTAGAATTATTGCTTTTCTATTAATTTTTACTTTTTAAACAAATAAGAATTAGACTTAATTTTAGATTCTTTGCTCTTTTGGACACTATAAAACCACATACATCCTAATTGAAATTGAATTAAAAAAAAACTTTTTTTGTTTTTTAAAGAATTCCTAAGAAATTTAGTTTATTTCACTCAACACTTTTTTACAACCCTTATCTAACATTTATGTTTTTTAAATTCTTAACGTAAAACCGCATACAAAAACTACTCATTGATAACAGCCATTTATTTATTAAATAATTACTATGAAATTTATGATAAATGGATAGATTTATTTAACCTCAATTCATTTGAATTTTCTAAGAGATGTCATTTAAAATTAACTAAAATTGTGAAAAAATTTAAAGAAAAAAAATATCGAAGAAATACTAAAACATAAATAAAACGTTTTCGAACATATATTTTTATTTTTCTTTTTTTATATAATTTTAAAGGAATCCCCCTGACGTCACTTCAGATTTTTATTTTACAATTTAAAAAATTTGCTTAATTTTTAAATATTATACATTATCAGTTATACTTAGATAAGAACTTTCTATTTATTCTATTATTTCAAAACCTAATTATTCATATGTTTTTATCATCATAATTTCAAATTCAAGAAACCACAAAACAAATTTTTAATCTTAATTTTATTTATTTTTTTCTAAAAGGAATTTCTCTAGCACCATACACTCAAACTTAATAATTTACTACACTTTTTAATAACTCTTATGTTTTTGTTAAATTCTTAATTTAAAACCGTATACAAAAAACTATTCATTGATAACACCAACTATGAAATTCCCTGACGTCATTTTAATTTTCTATGCTATTAACAAACATACTAAATTTTATTATCAGCATTAAATTATCAGCATTTTTTTTTTTTTTCATTTCATTTTTATTCATAATTAAGGTTGCCGTATACCCTAAACTTCACTTTTTATGCAGGACTTTTCCCATTTTAGAGTTGCCAGATGTACATTTTCAATATCTAGAACTCTCATAGCCTATACTACTTAAGTATTGATACAGTAAGTAATAATTTAAATAGTAGAAATTCTGATTCATGGTTTCAGAAAATTAGAATTAAAAATAAATTTGTTAATGTAAAGTTAGATACTGGAACGGAAGTAAATGTGTTGCCCTTGACCTATTTCAATAAATTTAAGAATGTAGGATTAAATAATGGTAATAAAAAAGTAGAAGCGTACGGAGATATAAAATTAAACGAGGAAGAGTGCAGTAGAGTTGTCTGTGTCAACTCTGGGATACCCGTATGAACGTAATATATCCTGTTTCTATAAAACTTGATCATCTTTTAAAAACATTCAGATGTTGTAGTACCGAACTACAGAGATATATTTATGTAAATTGTGGAGTTGTATGACAGCTACCCGAATCTATTGCGCGTAGCTTCATTAAGTTCCAAGAGGTGCAAGAAGCCTGAACCGGCTGCTCTGGGCCAAAAAAATTTTACAAAAGTTGTTGGCCTGTAACTCGACACCTCTTTACTAAATTTCAGGTTCCTAGCTTCAATAGACACTGAGTTATTCTCATTTAAACGGATAAGTTGTATGGCAGCTACCCGAACCCGTCGCACCACCACAACCAAATTTTGCAAAAGTTGTTGCCATAAAACTTGATCACCATTTGCAAGATTTCAGACGCCTAGCTTCATTAAGTTGCAAGAGGTGCAAGAAGCCTGAACCGGCTGCTCTAGACCAACCAAATTTTACAAAAATTGTTGGCATGTAACTCGACACCTCTTTACTAAATTTCAGGTTCCCAGCTTCAATACACACTGAGTTATTCTCATTTAAACGGATAAGTTGTATGGCAGCTACCCGAACCCGTCGCACCACCACAACCAAATTTTGTTGTTGCCATAACCACTACAGACATGTTGCACCACCACAACCGGAAGTTGTTGTCATAAAACTTGATCATCATTTGCAAAATTTCAGAAACCTAGCTTGAATAGATACTGAGTTATTTCTATATAAAGATAGAAGTTGTATGGCAGCTACTCGAACCCGCCGACCGAAAATGTTGGATTTAAATAGCAAAACTAACAATTTTGTAAAAGTGACGTAAAAAAAATTTCAGCCTCCTAGCTCCTTTATTTTTTGAGTTATCGTGCGGACGGACGGACGGACGGACGTACATGGCTTAATCGACTCAGAATTCGATTCTGAGCCGATTCATACCTTTGACACTATATCTAGCTCGACTCCTTTAAGGTGTCACAAACGTAATGGCAAATTTATTATACCCTTGAACATAGTTCATACGGGTATAATTATTAGGTATTAGAATTTCTGATAATAGACACGTTGTCACCGCCAATATTCGGTCTGGAAGGGTGTATTAAATTAAACTTAGTAAAAAGAATTGATTCAATTAAAAAAGATGAGAAACAAGTATAGAAAATTTTAAGATAGAACTAGTTAATGAAGCGAAGGGTGTTATTAAGTGTTCTCGGCGAGTTGCATTATCCTTAATGACTCCCTTAAAAAATACATTAGAGTCAATGTGCGATAGAGAAATGATTGAAAAAGCGAATGAGCCTAATGAATGGGTGTTAAATTTAGTTATTGTGGAAAAAAAAGACAGCTCATTTCAATTGTGTCTAGATCCACAAGATTTGAATAAATATATTAAAGAATAAATTCATCCAATCCCTACATTTGAGCAATTATCAGAAAAATTAAATAATAATAAAGTTTTACAGAAAGTTTTTACAGTTTTTGTTTTAAAAGAGGGCTATTGGCAAGTAAAATTTAATAAAACCTCTAGTAAGTTATGTACTTTCATAACACCATTTGGGTGTTACAGATTCCTTCGCCTTCCCTTTGGCATAAAAATTGCGCTCGAAGTGTTTCAAAAATATAACGAAAACAATTTCGCTGATATACCTGGTGTTGTTGTGTATATCGATGACGTATTAATTTCTGCCACTACGGTAGAAGAATATGATAAAATTTTAAAAAGTGTAATGGAAAGAGCTAAAAAATTAAATATCAAATTTAATGTGAATAAACCACAATACCGCGTACTACAAGTGAAGTATTTAGGCCATGTTATTTCAGAAGGAGGTGTGTAGTGTGGCCCTGATAGAATAGTAGCATTCAGAAAATAGAAGATGCCAAAGATAAAAAAGGATTACAAAAACTATTAGGAATGATTAGTTATGTAAAAAATTACATTCCAAACTTTTCTGTTATTTCAACCCCTCTCCGGGAATTATTAAAAAATAAAGTGCTATTCCAGTGGTTGCCTTGTCATGACCGTTGCTTAGAAGCAATTAAGAATAGTATTTGTAATTCGCCCGTGTTAAAAACATTTGATAAAAATAAGGAAATAACAATTGAATGTGACAAATCACAATGAGGACTGGGTTGGCGCCTTTTACAGGAGGGCCCAGTAGCATTCGCGTCTCGTAGTTTGTGCGATGCAGAAACAAGATACGCACAGATAGAAAAGGAATTTTTGGTAATACTGTTTGCTGTCCAAAAATTCCATTATTATATTTATGGCCGCCGAATCAATGTTAAAAGTGATCACAAACGACTAATTACCATAATGCAGAAAGAAATTCATACCATACCCTTAGCAGGCTTACAACGAATGAAGTTGCGTTTGTCAAGGTATAATTTAAATATACAATACGTTCCAGGAAAATACTTATATATAGCACATTTGCTGTTTCGATTTTACAATAAAGATAATAAAGAGGGGACAAAGATCGATTTTATAATAAAGATAATAAAGAGGGAACACCAAAATCGTATGGGATTGAAATGGAAAATGGTACAGTTTTTAGAAGAAATTCAAATGTAATTCGGAAAAGAACAGCATAGTGATTCGATCTAGTATGGGTACGTCTTGCTCAAATTCATGAATATGAGTAGAGTATATATATATAAGATCAATCTTTTTAATTTTTTATTCAGGAATTAGAAATAAAATAAAAACTCCAAAGTGTTGCTCTATAAATAAAGTTTTTTCTATTTTTAATAACCAAAGAACTATTTACAAAAATTCCTACCTGTAAATAAAGAAACGACAATTAAAGTCTATTTTTAAATTTTCTAATTCCCTTTTATAAAACTTTATTTAATTATATCGACTTAAATATTGTTTTAATTTTATTTTATTAGACTTCATCATAAAGTAACTATATACATAGAGTATTCACATGGAAGAAAAAGTTAGACAGTTTTTTTAATTTCGTAAAATCAACTTGATCGTATTTTAGTTTATTTTTATTTTAGTTTTAGTTTTTCTTTTTTTTTTGTTTGTATGTCAATTGATGTATGTACATTTGTATATATTTCTTCATATAACTTTTTCGACTTCTTAAAAAAAGAAAAAACCTCAATTCTACCTCGATTTTTTATCAATCCACTTTAGTTTTTTTCATAACCCAACTATAGGTACAAGAATTATTATTGTAAAAGTATAAAATATGAAAAAATGTGTACATATTAATATAAATTTAAAGTTATTTTCATTCCCTCTAAAAATATATTTTTTTTTCTTTTTAGTCATCTTACAATATTTTAAAAATTCAAACTACAAGCTATTTAGTTTAATATCAGATCGATATTTATTATCAGAATATAATGATCCACTGTTGATACTAATAGCGGCACTCACTTTTCTACTACATATTTGTGTTGCTAATTTAACTGTCATTTTTTCAAAAGTATGCGGATTAATATGTTATCTAGTTAATTTGGTACACATCTTAGTTTTTTAATTTATTTGAACTTCCATAATTCTATGAGAACTTTAAAGCTTATAATACCATCTGAGGTTTTTAAATCGGAATCCATTAATGTATTTCTAAGAGATTTAATTAGATGGGGAAAATCGAATAAGCAAAAAATGTTTTATTATTATAATTATAAAATGGGTTATCAGGTGTTATTTCTAGCAAAGAAAAAACTTTGGCTAAAACTTGGTTACAAGGAATTATCCGTATTATAATACCAATATCGAACAAACTTTTCAAATTTTTTTAATAATTTCCAAAAGTGTTACAAGACGAATATCTGTATTCTATATTTTATATTCTAAAAATAAAATTTAAAAGTGTTACGAGTGGAATATCTGTATAGATATGGATGTATGTATATCCATACATCAGTTACAAAAAAAAATATTCAAAAAAAATTTTAAAATATTTTATAAAAAACGCCTAAATATCTTACAAGCCGAATTGGAACACTCAATTTATTTTGTACACAAATAGCCTTTTTTTTCAAAGTTTTTGTTGAATGTTCCGGATTGTAAGTGTAAAGTCGTTGTTATAAATATCGTGTATTAAAATAATTTTTTTGTTGTTCATGTAGTTGTTTCTTCTTAATTAAATTTTTTTTTGTAAAGATATGGTAAGTTGTTTAGCTCCTTCGTGCCGAATGTTTTTTCTTTTCAAAAATACCTTCTTAATTTTAAAAATTTTTAAATTCTGTTTTTTATTATGACCAACTATATGTAGCTACTTTATTCAATATCAAAAAATACTTTTAAGATTTTTGCTATCTAGAAAGAATTACATATCATATCTATCTATAGTCATATAGGCTAGTTTGCTTGAGAAATTTCATGAATATTATCGCAACTTTAGAAAGAGAAAAATATAGTGCACTGCCAGTGGGAAAGAGGGAAAAAATTATATTATTAAAAAATATTACAGCAACACTTTGACAGTTAAAATTGTACATAATCTAATTTAATAATGTTTATATTCATATTTAGTTAAAAATTTTTCATTTATAAAGTTGTTAAAAATAATATACATAGTTTATTAATAATATTTTTATACTGATAATATAGTCATTTTAATATAGTTTCTTACTAAAAAATAAAATTTGAACATTTGTTTATTTTTTTGACACTTCAAAATTTAAATGCCATGGTACCTAGTAGAAATATTTTTGTAAGATATACAATTTTTGCATACATATCTAATTCGTGGATATTTATGGATACTTTCTTGGATATTTTCAAATGTTTCATGGATATTTTTTTTAGCTTAATCTCTTTCAAAATCATTTTTGTATGTTCTGCCTGTACTCTAACATTTTTGTGTATATATCGGTCTAATGAAAATCTGCCTTAATACATTCAGTAAATTTGATCTTAATTTACTACACCTTTGTGGGTCCACAAAGGTTAATACCAATATTTTAGAAAATTTAAATATTCCATCCAAAAATATTTTTTATTTTTTAGAAAAAATATTCTTCTAAACAAAAAAGAAAAAAATAAAAACAAATAGATCTCCGTTACAATTTACATCACACTTGCAATATTATAATAAAATTTTGTTGGCCTTCAAATATTATTTAATTATCTATGTGTTGTGTAGATTTATTCTTTATGAGATCTATAAAATTACATTTTAAAATTAGGTATAAGAACATTTGTTTGTGATGCATAGATAAATATGTATGTATTTATGTATGTATGTAGCAATATAAAATAAATTTTTAGAGAAAAAAAAAATCTGTTCCAAGAAAATGAATTATGAACTGAATGAATGAAAAAATATTTTTTTGTTTTGTTTTTCTTATGTTCTTTGATGGTATACCAAAAATACGGTCATCTTTTTACGAAATAACCCCAAATACGATCTTGGGAAGAAATTGCTCAATTTATTATTATTATCTTTTTTTTTTGTTTTTATTTTTTTTTTTTAAGTTTGTTCATTTTCTTCTTCTTCTGTATCTCCATCTTGTTCTTCTAGTGTATGAGCTGGAATGAGTTTTGTGATATGGAAACTGCTAGACTTTGACTTTGTGTGGCCTGTGTTTATTTTATATATTGATTTTGATATCTTTTCCACAATTTCGTAATTTTTAATTCATCCAATTTTTTCCTCTTCAATTTGTTTCTATTTTCTACATATACCCAATCTCCAATGTTGAACTCGAGGTATTTTCGGTTTTTATCAAATAGTCTTTTGTTATAATTATAAGATTTAATCGTATTTTCTAATGCTATCTCTTTGTCTTTTAACCAATTGTCTTCTGTTTTTTTATATTTTAGTTCACATGGTAAAATCGTTACATCTGTGCCATACAATATCTTGGTGCGAAAGCAGTAACTGAGTGTTCGGTGGCGTTGTATTTATTGACACATTTTTTTGTTATTGTGGCGCAAGCTACCTTTTTATTTTCCTCATTTATTTTGCATCTAATTTTGTTTATAAAAGTTTGATTAAGTCTTTCATTTAATCCATTTGCAAACGGTGTGTTAACCGCAGTAAAGACCATTGGTATTAGTTTTTTATTTAAAAAACTTTTGAATTCTTTTGAGTTTATTCCAGGGTCAGTCAGTAAGTAACATACCAATATCCTCTGTTTCTGATATGTTAGTGACTAGTTTTATAAAATCATTCGCATTCTGGGTTTTTGATGTTAAAATAAATGCGTATCTCGTGAAATGATCTACTAGGAGATGTAGATATTTCATTGTTGAGCTTGAACCTCCAAAAGCTCCAATGGTATCTATTGAAATTATTTCGAAAGGTCTTCTGGCTGGACCTAAATGAGACATAAAACTAAACTTGTCATGCCCTCTAGATTTATTTTTTATGCAAATATCACAGTTTTTACAGATCTTTGTAATGATTTTTGTCAGATTTCCCGTTGTGTATAGTGGACTAATTTTCTTTTGTAACTGTTTGATACCAATGTGGAAAAAGTGTTAATACTAAATTCTTCTGATAGAATAATTTTTTCTTTTTTATTGACTTTTTTAAAATATACTTTATGTTTTTGAATTAACTTGTTTTTTTTTGTTTTGTATTTCTTCATTTTTTTCTTGGTCTGTCCAGATTTCTTTTAATTTTATTAAATTCACGATTTTTAGTTTTTCTTCTTTATTTTCTTCTGTGTTCAATACTGGGTTTCTGCTTAGGCAGTCTGCTTCCAAATTATTTTTTCCTGGAGCATATTTTATTTTAAAATCATATTGTGAAAGATAATATGTCAAATCACCCAGCTCTTCATCCGTTCTTGATTTCAAATTCATGTATTCGAGTGGTTTATGGTCTGAATGATTTACCTATGAGCCAATATTGCCAATATCTAATTGCTTCTTCGATAGCCAAGCATTCTAAACATATTGCTTTTTTCTTTTTTTGTACTTCATTAAGTTTTTCTGAGAAGTATGCCACTGGTTTTTTTTTGCCGTTAGGTTGGTCTGAATATTTTGAGAAAATATTCAGACCAAATAAATTTCTGATTTTTTCTTAGTAAATTATGGAGTGGGTCTAAAATTATTGCCCTTTTTGTATGTATTCATGATAAAAATTTATTTTTCCTAGAAATTGTCTTATATTTTTCTGGGTTTTTAGAACCGGAAAATTCCTTATAGAAATCAAGTTGTCTTTTACTGGTCTGATTGAATTATTTTGAATAATATGGCCAAGATATTTTACCCTGTCTGATGCAAACGTGCATTTTTTTAATTTCAATCTGAAGCCTTCTTTTTTTATTGCTTCCAACAATTTTGTTAAATGGTCAATGTGTTCTGTAAAAGATTTTGAAAATATAAGGATGTCATCTATATAATTCACTGCAAAATCTGTAAGTTTATTTTTTCTTAATATGTTACTTAGTATTCGTTGAAATATTGCTGGCGATGCTTTTAGTCCAAAAGGGAGGATGGTCAATTGAAAATGTCCTTCTTGTGTCACGAAACCTGTTTTTTTTCCATCTTGAATTTTTAGGGGGATTGACCAAAAGGCAGAGTTTATATCCAGTGTTGAATAAGATTTACAATTTCTTGTTTTTATCATTAGGTCCTCAATCAGTGGAAACGGCTGAGCTTGAGGTACTACGATTTTATTGAGGTCTCTGAAATCTATACATAGTCTGGATTTTTTATTGTCTTCTTTTTTGAATGCTAAAGTTACTGGTGCGGCAAATGGGCTGTATGATTTTAATTTTCTTACCTGTCAACACATCATTTGTTTTTTTATTATTAGAAGTTTCTTCTATTTTTTCATTATTTTTATTTTCATCAGAAAGTTTTTCAATTTTATTTTCCTCTTGTAGATAAAATATCTTTCTGAGATATTTTTAAGTTTTCGTTTTGAATTAGTCTGAATATCCTTATCATATCTAATCCAATTAAATAAAAATTCAATCCAATAAAAATTCATATTAAAAATTCTTATTATCTATAATATAAGCTTCCACATTCTTTTCAATTTCAAAGATTTTTATTTTTAAAATTGTCAAACCATTTGTTTTCTTTACACCATTAATTGTTTTTAGATTATCCTATTTTGAAATATTTATTTTATTCTTTCTTAATTTCAATAATTTTGAGTTTATCAGAAACATTAGATCCTGAGTCGTATATTCCAAATACTTCTAATTTATTTTCTAATAATAATTTGTCTTTTATTAATGGTGTAATTAATAGTTTGTTTGATCGGTGTTATTTAATTCAGCTTCAATTACTGAATTATTCACATTTTTAATTAGATTTTTTCTTCCTTTATCCTCATTTGTTCTAAACCAGCATATTGATTCAGAATGATAGCGATTGTTTTTGTTTAAGCTCTCACAAACTCCACATGTCTTTTTATCTTCAATTTTTAATTTATAGTCAGACCTTAAAGTTTTTTTATTGCCAAAACTTTTATTATTTGCTAAGTGCTCCAGTCTTCCAATATTATCGAACAAATCTTTTGTTTCCAGTATTTCTTCTCTGTTTATTCTGTCAGAAATATAATCTGGTAAACCAGCTGCAATTATGTCAATCAATGTTCCCTAATCTATTGAGGTTCTCACTTCTAGCATAAGTTTTTCTTTCTTTAGTGCATATTCCAGTAGAGAACCTGTTTGATACTTGAATGAAAAAGCATATTTACTACTTGACCACCCTTTATTAGCATATGTAGTGCAACAATTTTCTTTCCAGGTATCCCATTCAGAATTTAAAGTATATTTTATCATCATAGCACTGTACCAGTCTAAGCATGATCTATCCAAAAAAATTTTTTAAATTTCAATTTTTTCTTCGTTTTCTGATATTATCTAATCTTTCACATTCTTTTTCAAAAACCTTTAATCACTCATAAGCATTACCTTTTCCACTGTGTTTTTCAATCACAAATTTTTCTGACAATTTCCTTAGACTTGGTCTTTCATTACTTTTTTGATTGTTAATTATCATTTGAAGAGCCTTTGCCATTTGGTTTGCTATTGAATTTTCTGACATGCTTGTATTATTTTCATTTTCGTTTTTAAAAGTAGTCTCTTCTGGGCATGCACCTGCAATAACTACATTTCCATCAGCATCCCAGTATGCTTCTTTCATATTTTCAGTTACATTAATCCACACATTTCTTGTTTGATGTCTTTTTTTTAATGTATTTTTGATATTTGCATAAACTGCAGATTCTAAAATACTGTTCTGGATGTTGTGCTACAGGTTGAGTTATTTTGATACTATATAGCTTTTACCATCTTCAGTTGTAATTGAGGTTATACAAATCATATTAGTTTTTCCATCATCTAATGCATTTACTGTAAACGTGAAATATAATTTTTCTATTTTTTCACTTTGTTGACTAAGATTGTCGTTTTATAAGATAATCTTTTTAATTTTTTATTCAGGAATTAGAAATAAAATAAAAACTCCAAAGTGTAAATAAAGTTTTTTCTATTTTTAATAACCAAAGAACAATTTACAAAAATTCCTACCTGTAAATAAACAAACGACAATTAAAGTCTATTCTTAAATTTTCTAATTCCCTTTTATAATTCTTTATTTAATCCTATCGACTTAAATATTGTTTTAATTTTATTTTATTAGACTTCATCCAATTTTGTTCAGCTTTCTTATCCCATGATTTCAATCATTCCACATGTGTCATGTGTCAGTTGTCTTTACCGCACCCTGCCGGGCAAAATATTTAGGTTAATGAAGTATAGTGTCGAATATTTAAATTAAAGAAATATAAATTCTTTACATACATATATAACCCAAAAATAAAAATAAAAAATAAAAAATCGGCCTTAGCCGATGGTTCAATAATATATATTGCATTACATTTATGTATGTAATATTAATATAAATAAATAAATAAAAAAATAAATAAATAGAAATAAAAAAGATATATATATATAGAATAGAAATAAAAAAGATATATATTATAGTTGCTCTAGGTAATAGTAAAATAGATAACAATTGTCATTACATTGTAAAAAAAAAAATTTTCTTAAATAGTAGCAGCTGGTTTATATACAATAAGATTACTAATTATTGCAAACATATTATTCACGTATATACTAAGTATTAAAATAGAAACAAGCTTTGACATTGTTGTTGTTTGTGTTAAATTTGTAAATAATAAAGAAAAAAAAAATTTTTTTTTGTTACATTGAAATAACATATAAATAATAATAAATAATGAAAAAAAAACAAAAAAGAAAAAAAAAGGAAAAAAAAAATGGATAGATAAATAGAATAAGAGTTTCAAATGCTATGCAAAAGGTAAAAGTAAATTTGAAATGTAAAATAAGTATGAAAATAAAAATATTGAAGTGGTTTAAAGTTGATTATGGTATTAGTAATTGTAAGAGCGGTTGTTCGAAATACAAATTGTAATTTTAAAGAATAATTATACAAAAATAATTAAAATAGAAAAAAAAATTAAAAAGGGATATGTAGTATATTAGTTATAAATTATAATTGGAATATATCAGTTATACTTAAATAGTTTAAGAAGCACTGTAAAGTGTGTCGATAGCTTAAGTTAGTTTTAAGTGGATATATAAGTTGTAAACCAGTTGTTCAAGCACATTGAATAAATTCCACAATAAGAGATAGATTCCCTCTACCGTTGATCGAGGGTCAGACAGATACTTAAACCTCGGCCAAAATATTCTCCACCCTTGACTTGGAAAACGGGTTTTTTCACGTCAAAGTCGAAGAAAACAGCAAAAATTACACGTCATTCGTTATTTTTAAAGGACAGTATGAGTTCAACAAGGTACGGTTCGGATTAAGTTCATCACCGGTAGTATTTCAACGTTTTATCAACAACGTTTTTAGAAATTTGCTGAAAAAGGGCTATGTTCTTCTATATTTAGACAATATTATAATATTAGCAAACACTTACGAAGAAGCTACGATAGACTCCAGGAAACTTTAAATCTATGTTCAAAGAACGGCTTGAAAATTAAATAGAGCAAATGCCAATTCTTGGAGAAACGAATATTAGGATTCACAATAGAAAACGGCAATATAAAACCATCAGAAAGAAAAATTTCAGCAGTAATCAAATTATCGATTCCAAAATCAATTAAAAACATTCAAAGCTTTCTGGGTTTAACCGGGCACTTCAGAAAATATATAAAAGGATATTCAATAATAGCAATACCACTAACCGACCTATAAAAAAAATTAAGACTTCAAAATGGGTTCACAGGAAATGTAAGCATTTGAGGAATTAAAAGGAAGTTTAACAGAAGAACTGCTTCTAGCAATGTATAAAGAAAACGCGGAGACGGGGCTTTATACGGATGCTTCGAAACATGGCTTTGGGGTAGTATTGCTACAAAAGAATGATTGTGGTCAACTTCAACCTGTATACTATTTTTCAAAAAAGAGTATACCGGCGGAAGAATTATATTGTAGCTTCGAGTTAGAAGCTTTGGCTAGAAAAAAACTAAGAGGATACCTATTAGGAATAAAATTTTAAATCATTACTGACAGCTCGGCGTTCAAACTCAAAAGAAAACAATACCACCTAGAATCGCGGGTTGGGCAGCCACACTTTAAGAATTCGATTTCGTAATGGAGCATACAGGAAGCGGTAAAATGCAACATGCAGACTCGCTAAGTCGCAACCCAACCGTACAATCTATTAAGAGCGAATTCCTAGAAAGAATAAAGTCAACACAAGATAAAGGTAACCAATTTAAAGCAATAAAAAGAATTCTGAAGAAGACCAACTACGAAGACTACAACATGGAACACGGCATATGGTTCAAACAAACAGAAGAAGCAAGAAAATTGCTGTGCATCCCCCGAAAAATGGCAGATGAACTAATAAAAATGCACCACAAGGACGGCCACTTTGGAACGAAAAAATTGGAAGAAATAATCAGCAGGGAATTTTACACCGGCAAGTTAAAAGAAAAAATCGAGAATTGTCGGAGCAATTGCATAACATATATCTTGGCGGACAGCAAAATTCGTAAATAGCAGGGAGATTTTTACACCCAATACCATAAAACGAACATCCGTTGGATACTCATTTGGGTTCAATGACTTCAACCACAAAACAGTGCGCCTACATGGACAGTAAACAACATGGAACACGGCATATGGTTCAAACAAACAGAAGAAGCAAGAAAATTGCTGTGCATCCCCCGAAACATGGCAGATGAACTAATAAAAATGCACCACAAGGACGGCCACTTTGGAACAAAAAAATTGGAAGAAATAATCAGCAGGGAATTTTACACCGGCAAGTTAAAAGAAAAAATCGAGAATTGTCGGAGAAATTGCATAACATATATCTTAGTGGACAGCAAAATTGGTAAATAGCAGGAATTTTTACACCCAATACCATAAAACGAACATCCGTTGGATAGTCATTTGGGTTCAATGACATCAACCACAAAACAGTGCGCCTACATTTTATGTATAATAGACGGTTTTACAAAATTCTGTTGGATCTACACTGTTAAAACAGCAAATGCGGCAGAAGTAATACGCAAACTAGATATTCAACAAAGCGTCTTTGGAAATCCGAAAACAATAATAACAGATCGTGAAGGGGCTTTTACCTCAGAAGCGTTTAGATAATATTGCGATTCACAAAGTATAAGACCTATTAACAACCGGAGTCCCCTGTGGAAATGGGCAGGTGAAAAGATTAAATTGGATAATACTAAATGTTTTCAGCAAATTAACAATTGAAAACCCCAGTAAATGGTATACAAACGTAAGTCAATTGCAAAGATGTATTAACGGAAAGTTCCAAAGGTCAATTGGCAAATCCCCATTTGAGCTGTTAACCGGAGTCAACATGAGAAACGTAAAAGACGTAAAGCTGAAGCAGTTAACTTTGAAATACAATCACTGTTTGAAAAAGACCGAGATTTGTCAAAAAAAACATAAGAAAAATAAAAGAAGAAAATCGTATCAAGTACAATAAACAACAAAAAGAACCACATAGATACAAAATCGGAGATTTGGTTGCGATCAGACGCACCCAATTTACTAATAATATAAAACTTTTTCTAAATTTTTAGGCCCATACAGAGTGACTAAAACAAAAAAACACGAAAGGTATGAAGTAGGAAAAGTCGGTACTCAAGAAGGGCCAAAGAAAACAACAACAAGTGCACATAATATGAAGCAATGGGATAATGTCAACCACCAGGATGACCTGAACGATTCCGACCAGAGTCAAAATTAAACACGTTTTCGGGGCGAAAACTTTTTCAGGAAGGCCGAGTGTAGAACTGTCACAAGTCCCTGCAAACAATACATAAAAACACTACAAGACGGAACACCAACAATGGCAATAACTAAAATAACAGACTTTGAAATATAATCGTCAACTTCTATTCCGGTGTTTTTTTTTCATCTTTCTTCTCGAATCAACATTAGGGCAGGGCAGACGTGTTTTTTTTTTCTCGCCATTGATCAACATTCAACCTATCCAACATATCAATAAAAATCCTACATATATTCATATACCAGCATCTGTAAATGTATAGTAATAAGTTATACTAATTAAATTATATTAACGCAGAAACAAAAGTTAATTTTTATTTTATAAAGCCAACAAAATACTCCGGGCAACGCGGGGTATTCCTGCTAGTTTATATAATATATAAGTAAGACATTCTGTTTATTTGTTTGTTTGGGCCGGATTCTCGTAAAAACCACCAGCCCGATTCCAACCAAATTTTGAAGATACCTTTTTACAACCCCGGAAGAAGTTATAGGCTATATCACGTTTCGGTTCAATACCCCACTCCAGCGCGACAGCTTTTGCTTTGTTGCTCTTTGTAGCTCTTTACGACAGAAGCTCACTAAGTTAACTTGGTTAGGATCCATTAACCCATTTGGGCATCAGGGAGAGTTGAAAATTTACAAAAGTGTAGTTCTTTACCAGAAAAGCTCACTAAATTGATTTTGTTACGATACATTAACCCCTTTCAACGCCAGGCCCCAATGAAGTTTTTCATTTATTTGCTGTCGTGCTTAAACGATTTGACTAATTGATAATTCTCAGAAGTAGTGCACTTTAGCACAGAAGCTCATTCAATTAATTCTACCGTGATGCATTAACCCATTTAGGGTGAATTTACGGTTCAAAATAAAGCCTGTGACAAATCTTTGTGAACGTTCGTTAACGCATTTTCGCACGACCACTTATTAAAATTTTCTTCATAAGCCTTCAATGCACATTTCTAATGCATAATAGTAATTAAAATAACCTAATTAAGTATCTTAAGAATACTGTTTTTAACTTTTAACAACATAACATTTTCGGCAGTTTTAAAAAAACAGAAATAATCTCCTCCATTCGACACTCAGAAATGCATTACCAACATGTGGTGTACTTTTATAAAATGTATGTGTATAATATATTTCCCAAACAATATTATTGAAATATGTACATGGTGTATGTACAATGTACGCATGTTTAAAAATACTATAAACACAATCAATTAAATTGGAAAACATATTCACATTTCTGTACAATATTTAATCAAAAATGAGTACATACATATTTAAAGAACAGAAAACCTAACATTCTTATCCACATACAGTTCTTCCACATATTTTTAGCATTATTCAATATCAATTTGAAGACATAATTAAGCATTATTTGAAAACGTTAATGTAAAAAAATTCTGGTTGATTTATAAAGGTAAAAAGCAATCCTGTCTTTTTATATCCTACACCTAAAGTATAGGGTATATTAAGGTATATTAACTTTGGTATGGTGTTTGTAACCACCAAAGAGAAGCGAGTTAGATATGGACATGTATATATATTCTGAATCAGGATCACCTCCTGAGTCGATTTAACGATGCCCGTCCGTCCGTCCGTTCGTTCGCACGATAACTCAAAAACTAATAAAGCTATCTTGATGAAATTTAAATAGTACGTTACTAATTATGAAAGGAAGGCTAAGTTCAAGTCTGGACATAATCAGTCCATGGGTTCAAATTCTGGAAGCTTCCGAATGATTCCGGAGCAAACGAGATTATCTCCAAAACCAATAAAGATAGAACCTTTAAATTTTGTACAATGATGTTCCTTACCGTTCGATTTATGTCTCTGAAATTTAAGAAGGTTTGGTCCTTGGTTTTGGATTTTGGAAGCTTCCTAACGAGCACCAGAGCAAATGAGATTATTTCCAAAACCAACCAAGATATAACCTTTAAATTTGACAGAGTGGTGTTCTTTCATGTTTTATTTAAGTCTCTAAAATTTGACAGGATTTGGTCCATGGGTTCGGATTTTGGAAGCTTACGAACGAGCCGCAGAGCAAACGAGATTATCTCCAAAATCAACAAAGATAGAACCTTTAAATTTTGTACAATGATGTTCCTTCCCGTTCGATTTATGTCTCTGAAATTTAAGAGGATTTGGTCCATGGGTTTGGATTTTGGAAGCTTCCAAACGAGCACCAGAGCAAATGAGATTATCTCCAAAACCAACCAAGATATAACCTTTAAATTTGACAGAGTGGTGTTCTTTCATGTTTTATTTAAGTCTCTGAAATTTGAGAGGAGTTGGTTCATGGGTTCTTATCTTGGAAGCTTCCGAACGAGCCCCAGAGCAAACGAGTATATCTCCACAACCAACAAAGATAGAACCTTTATTTTTAGTACAAGAGTGTGCGGTTATGTATCCTTTTCTATAAAATTTGGAAACTGACATTTGAAAGAATTTGAACCATGGATTCGTATTTTGGAAGCTTCCGAACGAGCCCCAGAGCAAATGAGATTATCTACAAAACCAACAAAGATAGAACCTATAAATTTTTTATAATGATGTTGCTTCCCGTTTGATTTATGTCCCTTAAATTTAAGAGGATTTGGTCCATGGGTTTGGATTTTGGAAGCTTCCGAACGCACCTCAGAGCAAATGATATTATCTCCAAAAACAACAAAGATATAACCTTTAAATTAGGCAGAATGGTGTTCCTACATGTTTGATTTGTGTTTCTGAAATTTGTGAGGATTTGGTCCATGGGTTCAAATCTTGGAAGCTTCCAGACGAGCCCCAGAGCAAACGAGTATATCTCCACAACCAACAAAGATAGAACTTTTATTTTTAGTACAAAAGTGTTCTGTTATGTTTCCTTTTCTGTAAAATTGGAAACTGACATTTGAAAGAATTGAACCATGGGTTCGTATTTTGGAAACTTCCGGACGAGCACAAGAGCAACGAGCACATCTCCAAAACTAACAAAAGTAGAATCTTAAAATTTAGTACAATGGTGTTCTGGCATGTTTTCTTTATGTTCCTGAGATGGATTCGATGAATTGGAGTGGAAATTCGGGTACCTGACACACACCTCCCAAGGACTAACAATCTTCGAAATTAATAAAGATAGAAACTTAAAATTTTTTACAAGGGTGTCAAGCATATCCCAAGAGGATGCCTCTTTTACGTTCCTGAAATTCGAGTTGAATAAGACAGAAAAGGGAAGAAGTTCAAGCAACTGCCAAAAAAACTTATGGATTTTTAATTTAATTCGAAATATTCAGGTGTAGGGTATTAATAAGTCGGTTGCGTCGACTTACTGTTACATTTACTTGTTTATATTACAAATATGTTAAACAGTACCTGAGATGTATGCATTTAAAAAAAACAAATTTCAAAACAGCTGTAACGGTGAAGCTACATAAAAAAGTTGTTCTACAACATTGCTGTTTTAGGAGATCTATACATTGCTCTTCCTTAAACAGTGTATAAGTTTTATAAACAGACGGACAGACACAGTGAAACTATAGCAAATTTTTCAAAATGTACTTAAAAGGATAATTTATAAAAACATTAAATGATAATACTTACGTAAAAAAATGTTTTACATTATGGTCTTTTATAATTGAAATGCGATTTTAAGTTTAGGTTTTAGCGAATAAGATATTGTGAAAACTGAATTCCAACAATTCCCTAATATTATACTCAATAGATTATTGATTCCTTTAAAGATTTTTTTGTAAATGAATTGTCTCTAATTCTTCGCTGTTTATTCAATATGTTAAAAAAAGTAAAAATATTAACTAGTAAATGCATAGTAATAAGTGAATTATATTAATTAAATTATATTAACGCAAAAACAAAACTAAATAATTTTTATTTTATAAAGCCAACAAAATACTTCGGGTACGCCTGGTATTCCCTAGTCTAATAAATAAGGAAGAAATTCTGTTTGTTTGTTTATTTGGGCCAACGTAAAAATCAAAACCAGCAGTCCAATTGCAACCAAATTTTGCAGGAGCATTTCTACAAGCTCCGTTGGAGTTATAGGCTATATCGCGTTGCGATTCGTTACTCCATTGCGGCCCGAGAGCCTGTTAAAGCTTTTTGGTTTTTTGGTTGTCCTGCCTAAACCGTTCAACTGATTGAGTTGAAAATTACAAATGAACATTTAGCTTTAGGCGTGCTTAAATGTGCTTAAAAGGATAATTCATAAAAACATGAACTAACATTACTTGCGAAAAAAAATGTATTACATTATGGTTGTTTATAATTGAGATGCGTTTTTATGTTTCAGTATTACCGAATACATATATCGTGAAAACTCACTTCGCCCTAATAATATACCTAATAGCTTATTAATTCCTTTAAAAATTTTCTTCTTTCCTTTAAAGAAATTTTACATTCATCAACACACATACTAATAATTTATAAAATGTTCTGAAATATCCAAAATAAAAAATGTCACGAATTATCAACAAAAACCGAAATTAAAAGTTTTGTATTTTAAAACCATATATTTTAATATTATACATAATATTCCATACATATAAAAATTATAAGAAAAATAAATAAAATAAAATATTTCATTTAACAATACAGTAACAGCATAGAACATTGACATATAACAGAATACCAGATTATTAAAAACTATTTAATAAAAGTTGAACAATATTGAATTAAATTTAGTAGAAAAAAGCTTATTAAAAATTATTATATAAAATTAAAAGCCGAACATTATTGCGTTAAAATAATAAAATCAAAACACGAAATTAAAAAAATTAAAATAATAAATTGTGTGTAAATCAAAAGTTTTGCATTTGAAAATCAAATGGTTTAAAATTATATATAATATTACATACATATCAAATTATAAGAAAAAAAAAAATAAAATAAAATATTTCATTTAACAATACAGTAACAGCATAGAACATTGACATATATCTGACTCATGGCGCAGTGGTTAACTCGCCAACCTTTCAATCGAAGGGTCTTGGGTTCAAACCCCGGTCAGGTCATAAATAAAAAAATATGTAGTACTTTTATATCGTAATAATGTATATCGTATAATTAATAGTAGTAATAATAATAATAATAGTGTCAATGTCACTGTTAGCAAAATAGTAATAATAATAGGCGGATTCATTGTTTCCTTACAGTACCACTACCAATTCAATGTTTCCGTATCCATTCCCTATTCTTTACTATCCCTACTCCCTAGCCAATATCGGAGCATCTAGAATACAATTCCATCAATCGCTCAATGATTTTTTCGTGTGTACCGACTGCCAAAATACTCACGTTCTTCTTAGGACCATGTATGACAATATCGACAACCGAATAACTGCTCTAAGTAAAGAAAAAGATGGCATGGCACTTAAATTACATGGAGTGATTCAACTCAATAATGAAAATTTATTGGAGACCTCGAGGAACATCGACAACCTCTCGAATAAAATATGTATAAGTAAAAACATAACTAATCCATCAGAGTGTTTCTACCAGTCCCTCGATTATCAAAATTTTAAATCATAAATTGGATGAATTAAGTAACAAATTTTTAAACACAATGTCGGACGTAAATAATTCATTGGAGGTTATACAAAAAAACCAAAATAACTTACAACTCTAAGAACTCTAGTAAACCTAAATTAAAAAATAAATGCAAAAATGTAAGTAATGCGAAAAAATTTCCTAATCTTTACAATTATAAGTTAACAAGGATTCTTCCACCTCAACATAAACCTATCCAACACTTACACAAGCCTCTCTCAAACCTGTACTTTCAAAGAAAAACAAATCTGTAGACACTACTACACAATTAAGTAATTATCTAAACAATAGTTCAACACACACACAAATAAATTTATTGAACGGTATACATGACGCTAGCTTAATTATAGCTGAAAAACACACTTCTACTTCATCGGTAGTTGATAATGACACTAGCTTAGTAATAGCCAAAAATCATTCTTCTACTTCATCAGAAGTAGATAATCCCAAACCATCTACCAGCAAAAATTATGATAACTTTATTTATTCACATACAATAATACCGGGTGCTTGCAATAATATCATTGATAACATTAATAATATTAAGTATAATAATAATAATAATACTAATAATAATAATAGTAATAATAATAATAGTAATAATAATAATAATACATATTAATAATAATAATAAATTACTAATTACTAATAATAATAATAATAATAGTAATAATAATAATAATAATATTAATAATAATATTAATGATAATAATAATAATAATAATAACCATATTATTGATAATATTGACAGCACTGGTAATAATAATATCAATAGTAACAGCGATAGTAATACTAGTAGTATTAATACTAGTAATATTAGTAATAATAACTTATCGCCTTATTTTACCAACCCTCTCATTCCTCCGAAAATTCACCTAACGCTGAATTCAATAGTTAATGGTGATAATGTATATGCATTATTTCGTTTCAGAGGGCCTAGTTTGCTCTATAATATTAGATTATATCTTGCTTATCTCTTCGATCAAGATAACCACGTTTGCATTGAAGGCAAAACGAAAACATTCTTAAAAGTACTCATTCAACAAGAGGGCCTCCCCTCTGACTACAAGGAACTAAGTAAATTATTTTATAAATATTATGAAATTGAAAGAATGTCTGCTAAAGAAGACCTAAGTGCCTTTCGTAGTCACTTGTCCAGCAAAAAACGTGAATATATCCAAAAGCTTAGAGATATTGATCAAAAGTTTTTTCGTGCCTAATAAGCCAAATAATACTTATCAAAATAAAAATAAGTCTCAACTTTATAATAACACTATTAGGATGTTCTATCACAATTGCAGTGGTTTAAGAAGTAAAATAAAAAACTTTTTTATCGACGCCAAATCATGCAATTTTAATATACTAGTGATTACAGAAACCTGGTTGAGCGACTATTTTAAAAATGAAGAAATTCTCGATAACAATTGGTCAATTTATAGAAATGATCGTAACTACCTTTCCACAGGTCTCTCTAGAGGTCGTGGTGTTCTAATTGCTGTCAATAACGGCTTTTCATGTGAATTAATATGTTCCAACAACTCCTTATCTTTTGAATACATATTTGTTAAAATTCTACCAGTAAGAATAAAAGTATTTATCTAGGAGTAGTATATTTTCCTCCAAATTCTGATGAATCCTCTTATTACGAATTCAGAGGATGATAATATTTTTGTCTTGGGCGATTTTAACCGTCCATCTTTATCTTTTGTGATTTGTTGAACTGGATAATAAACTACTACCAGTTAACTTTTTAGATGAAATTGAGTTTAGTATTATAAATACATTTTATGGAAATGATATACAACAAATAATACAACATCCTAATAGTAATGGTAGATGGTTAGACTTAGCTTTTTCAAATGCTTATGATGATGTTGTGGCTCATCTGTCAATGATACAGATAATCTTTTTACCAACTCACTCCATCATAATGCAATATCAATAGAACTAACTCAAGCTAACCAACAATTTTCGAAGTCCTACAATAATGAAATTGTATATGACTTCCGTAACGCTAATTACGAAGGCATTAACAATGCCTTATCTAATATAAACTGGTACAAGCTGTTAATACAGCTAGATTTAGATTTAGTAGTTCTGGATTTTCATACAATTTTATCATCTATAATTGATAATTACACGCCAAGGATACTAAAAAAAGATAAATTAATGGAACCTTGGTTAGATAGGGAACTCAGATCGTTACGTAATCGTAGAAATAAATTATATAAAATTATTAAATCAAGCTCCAAAACTATTAATGAGCATAAAAAATTAGCTGATGAATTTAAAATAAAATGCATTGCATCGTACGATAATTACGTTCAAAATATTGGTAACTCCATTTTAAGTAACCCTAGAAAATCTTTTGAATTTGTTAATACAAAACGTAAGTCGTCAGGTTACCCAAACTCTATGTCCTATAGATAGTAAAGTCTCATCCTCCCCTGATGAAATTTGCAATTTTTTTGCACACAAATTCCAAAACGTGTACCGTGACTCGCAAACAGGGCATGGAAACGTGAATTTCCAGACCTTAAATAACACTATTCCTCTCATTCAAAATTTAAACTTATCTTTAGAAGATATTTTTTCAGAAATTAGTAATTTAGATATTAAAAAAGGATCTGGTCCTGTTCTTCTTCCACCTATTTTTTTACATAACTGTATTCATAATTTAACTGTCCCACTTGCATTAATTTTTAACAGATCTCTTATGTCAGGTACTTTCCCACAATTTTGGAAAACCTCATACCTGATTCCGATTCACAAAAAAGGTGACAAAGCATTAATAGACAATTATAGAGGTATAGCAATTTTCCTGATAAAATTACACCTATAATAGATCCTTATCTTAATCAAGAACAACATGGTTTTAGAAAAGGTCGTTCAACCACCACCAACCTGATGGTTTTCACATCAGATATATTATCTTCTATTGAAAAAGGTCTACAGGTAAACGCAATATATACAGATTTTAGTAAAGCATTTGACCGAATAAATCATGATATACTAAAAGATAAACTGGCAAAGCTAGGATTCAGTGGCTCCATACTAAAATGGATTAAGTCATATGTCACTGAAAGAGTACAATTTGTTAGATTTCAAGGTACTATATCTAAGCCCATTTCTGTCTACTCTGGGGTACCCCAAGGTATTCACTTAGGACCACTTTTATTCATTATATATATATAAGTGATCTTTCGAATTTCTTATCAGGCGTTGCCCACCTTACTTATGCTGATAATCTTAAGATGTATCATGTAATTAAGAATGATACTGATTGCTGTTTTCTTCAATCAAAATTGAAGTGCTTAGAAAAATGGTGCTATGACAACATGCTAGATCTCAACATTAGTAAGTGCTATACTATGACCTTTTCACGGAAAAGATCCAAATTGATGCATAATTATTCCATACAAAACTGCAACCTAGAATGTGTGGATCATATTACAGATTTGGGAATGATTTTGGATAACAAACTGAATTATAATCTTCACTATGAATCAATGTTATTAAAAGCTAACAAAATGCTAGGTTTTATCAAAAGAAGAGCAAGAGAATTTAACAATATCTGGGTAACAATAAGTTTGTATTGCTCACTTGTACGCTCAGTTTTAGAATATGCTAGCATTATCTGAAATCCAGCCTTTCCTATTCATAGTACAAGAATTGAATCAATCCAGAAGCAGTTCCTCCTCTTTGCTTTAAGACACCTTATAATCCCAGAGACTTTCATAACCTTCGATCATACAATGACAGGCTGCAGTTAGTCAATTTACTTAGTTTAAGTTCCCGTAGAATCTTACTATCTAACAGCTTTACATTTGATGTCTTATCCAATAAGATTAACGTCGATTTTATTAAAGATAAAATCAAAGTCAACAATAATGTCAGGCCTACAAGATACACCAAATTCTTAATTGAAACAACACATAGAACTGAATATGGGAAAAACGAACCCACAAACAGGTGTTGCATATTATTTAATCGATTCGACAACCTTTTCTGTGACACAATTTCAAAAAATGCTTACATATCTAAATTACACAACATTCTTAAACAATCGTAAAACATTGACATAATGTATTTCTAAATGATATAATTTATTAATAATAATATTTCCCTTGTATTTTTTTTTTTTTGTTACATAATTATACATAACTTATTTATTTATTTATTTATTTATAAATAAATACATAACTATAAACTCTAAGTAATAAAAATTAAGCATAAATATTATGTGATAAAAAGAAAAAAAAAAAAAAAAACCATATTAAAAGTATTGACTCATTTTACATACATAGAATAAAAATAATTTTTGTCTTTATTGTACCTATCATAATTAATTTAATTTTAACGAAGTACAAAAAAATTATTGTATCACCTTACATCTTTTTTTTTTTTTTTTCCTCTCTTTCTTAATAGTAAGACTAAGCTATAGGCTTAACTTAGCTTCTTTATATTGCTCTGAATGATTCATAATTCATACATATAATTTTTAAATGTATCTAAAAAAGAAGAAAAAAAGAGAGAAAACAAAAGAAAAAACTAAAAATAAATTGTAATTTTTTTGTAGTCTTAAGTCAGCAAAATAATGTACTTTTTTTTTGCATTGCATTGTGTAATAATAATTTTAAGTTTAACTTTAAGAATTTTTGTAACGACCTTGCTTTGGTTCTAAAATAAAATAAATATACTGCGTTCGCCGGTAAGGGTTTCATCCCATTATATTGGCTAAAGGGGGGAGGTTGGTTTTGTCAGTAAGAATCTGACACTACAAAGGGGGAAATTCTTGGTGTCTTTGGAAGATTCCCACCTCCCTTAGGAAAAAAAAATAACAGAATACCAGATTAATAAAAACTATTAAATAAAAATTGAACAATATTGAATTAAATTTAGTAGAAAAAAGATTTTGTTATTTGTTATATAAAATTAAAAGTTGAACATTATTTCGTTAAATTTAGTAATAATAAAATTAAAATACGAGCACACAATTTATTAAATTATTTTTGTAAATAAGTTTTTTTTGCATGCTTACTTTTAGTTTTTTTTCAACATTATTAAATATAAATTAGTAATAACAACTTAATTATAAAACAAAAAAGGAAAATAATAAAATTATTAAATTAAAATACGAATACAAGATTTTTTAAATGATTTTTTTGTTTGTTTAGAAAGTAATAAAATTATTAAATTAAAATACGAATACATAATTTATTAAAGAGTTAAATTAAAATTAGTAATAATAAATTAAATACAAAAAATCAAAAAAGAAATAAAATTATTATAATAAAATTAGAAATGCACAATTTATTAAAGAATTTAAAAATTGAACATTGTTAAATTAAAATTTGTAATATCAAATTAAATATAAAAAAAAACAAAATAAATAAAAGAAAGTAATAGTATTATTAAATTAAAATACAAATACACAATTTATAGAATCATTTTTTTGTTTGTTTAGAAAATAATAAAATTATTAAATTAAAATACGAATACACAATTTATTAGAGAATTTAAAAATTGAACATTATTAACTTGAAATTGATATCGGCAAATTAAATAAAAAATGAAAAAAAAAGAACAAATTTAATATCATTAATTAAGCAAAACAAGAAACCTAGCAAAAAAAAAGAATAATAATAGAATTATATAAATAAATAATAGAAAAGAGAATACCTATTTTAACTTTACCCTAGATTACATAAATATTTAAATTTAAGCAAGCACTACAAATAAAAGGTAAACAAGGCTGGAAAAAGAAACAAGAAACATTCTAATGTAGGTATTTCAGACGAAGATTTACTATTTAAATCTACAATTAATTAAAGAAGCAGAGAAATTAAATTAAAAGAATTGGAGATAGGATAATAATTATATAATTAAATAATTATATAATTAAATCTAAAAAAGCACAAAATGTGTTACAAACGAAAAAAGATTTAGAGAACTCTGTTGATCCAATTTATATTAATTGCATTAAAATTAAGGCAAGTCTTAATGGTAAATTAGAAACAGAAAGTAACAACAAAGAAGAAAGAGAACAAATAAAAAAAATAATTGAAGAAAACCTGGGTGAGAATTCTGTTGATCCAATTTATATTAATTGCATTAAAATTAAGGCAAGTCTTAATGGTAAATTAGAAACAGAAAGTAACAACAAAGAAGAAAGAGAACAAATAAAAAAAGTAATTGAAGAAAACCTGGGTGAGAATTACGATTATAATATTTCAGATTTACGATCCACAAAATTATTTATTACCAAAATGTTTATTTAAGAGAAAGACAAATGAAATGTATAAAGGTAATGGAAAAATATAAAAATAACTTTGTCTTATATAATGCTATAATTGAAATAGATAATAAAGGTTTTCATAATGCTTTAGAAGAAGGAAAAATAATTATAGATGGAATGGGATTTATGTAAAGTTTATGATGCAACATATGTTAAGAGATATTATAATTGCTTAGGTTTTAATCACAAAGCAAAAAAATGCATGATTAGATGTGCAAAATGTTTGAAGGAACATTCAACAAAGGACTGCAAAGAACAGAGTTATGTACAAAGATGTTCAAATTGTCATAATGATAATAAAACATTAAATGTAAATAAAGAACATAATGTTATGAGTAGATTATGCCCAATGTAGATAGAGAAGTAAAATATTGAAAAACGTAGAGTAAATTATTAGCAAATAAAGAATGTTAGCGGTATGTATTTAAATATTCAAGGTTTATTAAATAATTTTAATGACTTAGAGCTTATTCTTGATGAACATGAAATAGAAATTGTAACAATAGAAAATAATGAATTTTGATAATGAGTTAATAATAGATAAATATAAGATAATAAAGCTAGATTCGGAATCAAAAAGAACTGGTGGAATATGTATGTATATTAAAAAAGATTGGCGAACTGAGATTATTAAGAATTATACAATTGGACTTAATATATGGTGCCTTGCTGTAAAATGCGAAAAAGACAATATTAAATTTATTGGTGTCGTTATTTATTGATCACGAATTCTTTCGATTGGATGGAAGAATTAGATAATTTAAATCTTAAAATAATATGACAGGTGATTTTAATTTAAACTGGGCTGAAAACGATACATATAAGAATGAATTAAAAAATATAATATGTTATAATGGTTTTGTACAAAAAATTAATGATTTTACCAGAGTTACAGAGACATCTAATACAATCATAGACTATGTGATTACTAATATAATTGATTTAACTACAACAGTAAATAATGATTTAAATATAAGTGATCACGAAACTATATGTATAAGTATGAAAGCTAATTAAAAATGAATGTTGCAAGTAAAATTATGAAATGGTAGATGTTTTAAAATATAATAAAAAGGATATGGCAAATGAATTTGTTAGAAACTTTAACTTTAATTTGTTGGACTTAAACTTAGATTTAGAAAATGATATAAATGATTATACAAAGAAGTTTGATGAAAAATTTAATGACGTCATTAATAAATTTGGAATAAAAGTTAAAAATCACCAATTGGTAGAAATTGGTTTGACCTGAGATTAAAACGTTTGAAAAGGCATAAAATAATAGCATACAAAAGGGCAAGAATTGGAAGAGATGAAATTGATTGGAGAGAATATAAAAACTTGAGAAATTATTATAAATCTGAAAGTGAAAAAAAGAAAAATTCTTTTATCAAAAATAAAATAGAAAATGGTAGTGATCCAAAAGAAAAATGGAGAATAATGAAAGAACTGGTACTAAAAAAGGATAGAAAAGAATTAGACAAAGTTAAATTTGGAAATGAGATTATAAACGATAATTATGATATATCAAATAGATTGAATGAATATTTTATAAACAGTGTGGAAAATATATATAAATCTATTATTTTTAAAGCTTATAAGGAGAACCTAACCGAATTAACTTCAGAATTTAAATTCAAAATGATAAATAATACAGAACTAAAAAATATTGTTTAAAATATGAATAGAAAGAAAGATTATAATGGTAATAATAAAGATATTTTAATAGAAAACTGGAGCAATATTGGGGGTATATTAGTAGAGATTGTTAACAACGCATTGACCTTGGGAGAAGTTCCAAGATGCTGGAAAAATTTTTTAGTCATTCCTATACAAAAAATGAATAATTATTATTATTAATGAATAAGATTTACGGCCAATAAATATGTTAAATATTTTTGGAAACATTTTGGGGAAAGTTGTACAAATCCAATTAGAAATTATTTTGAATGTAACCAGTTATTAATTGAAGAGCAATCTGGAGTCAGAAAGAACCACTCATGTGAAACGGCTTTAAATTGCGCAATTATTGAATGGAAGGAAATAATTGAAAATAAACACGTCGGGCTTGTAGTATTTATTGACTTCAAAAAGCATTCAAAACTATTGACAGAAAAATATTACTTCAATAATTATTTAAATATGGAATAAAGGATAAAGAATTGAAATTCTTCAATTCATATATAAGTGGCAGAAAGCAAAGTACGAGAGTGAAAATTTGTTATTCTGATTATAAAGAAATTAACCTAGGAGTTCCACAAGGTGCTTGGAGTACTTTTGTTTTTGATCTACATCAATGATTTATAAAAAGTGATGAATTTTTGCAAAGTAAAACTGTTTGCTGATGATGCCTTAATTTATTTGGAAGATAGTGACATCAACGAATGTAAGAGCAAAATTGAAATTGATTTAGGTGTGTTGGAAAAATGGATTAATGAAAACAAATTAAAATTAAACGTAAACAAAACTAAATTTATTGTAATTAATAGCAACGAGTCAACGGCAACATTAAGATTTGGAAATTTATAGTATAGAAAGTATAGAAAGAAAGTATAGTAATTATAGCATAGAAAGTATAGAAAGAAAATATAGTAATTATAGCATAGAAACAGTTAATGAAATTACATATGTAGGGGTGGTAATTGATGAAAAAATTAATTCGAAAATTTATATCGATTTTATTTGTAAAAAAATCAATAAAATCAAATAAATAAAAAAAATTTTTAAAAAAACAGCTTTTTTGAACTAAAAATTAGAAAATCAATTTTTAATAGCAAATTTTTCTGTAATTTTCTAAACTATATTGTTACAATCGAGATTTCTTTGAAAAAGTTTATTTCAATATGTCAAATATATATATATAAGTATAAGTATACATAAGTTTTAAAGTCTGTGAAATTAATATAAAAGCTGGAGGCAAAATTTAAAAATATAAGTTTATAGTTATGCGTTTGTTGCCTCCAGCTTTTATTTTTTGGCAAAATTTTTAAAAAATTAAGAAAACGTTGCATAGCTATAAAATTCAAAATTTAAATGAATATTGCAATTTTATAACGTTCTTTATTTCCACTTAAAAATGCGACTCTTTGAAAACTTTGATTCATATACTGCCTTGTGTTTTCTTTCTTTTATAGCATGACATTTTAATATTTCTTTTTTTCTATTTGTCATGTGTGTAAATTTTAGATGTGCACATATACATAAGAAAAAGCCTTTAAAAATATTGAAAAACAATCAAAGTAACATTTTTTGTTGTATTTTTTTTCTATTCGTTTTTATTTTTCTTCCAGTATTACATTTTACTTTTTTTTCTGTTATTTAGGTACGCTAAGACTTATTTTTTTTTTTTAATATTAAATTTATGCATACAGTCTATTTAAAAAATAGAAATTATTAACTATAGAACATTCTGAATTTTTTTTTTTTTCGTTTATGTTTACCGTTCATTCATATAAATATAATTGTTGGTATTAAAAAATAATGAATCTATAACTACACACATTTATACTGATATATTCATTCATATACATATTATAGTAGTATTGGTACTATATAATGATCTGAACTTCTGATTGTTATATTGTATTATATATTGTGGCAAGATTTTTAAAAAATTAAGGAAACATTGCATAGCAAAATTAAAAATTTAAATAAAATTGTTATTGCAATTTTATAATGTTCTTTATTTCCAGTTAAAAATGCGACCCTTTAAAAACTTTGATTCATACACTGCCTTGTTTTATCTTTCTTTTCATAACATAACATTTTAATATTTTTTTTTTATCTGTTATGTACGGAAATATCAAACGTATGTTTCTTTCTTTTAAAATCATAACATTTTAATAGTTCTTTTTTTCTATCTGTTATGTGGATAAATTTCAGATGTACACAATATATACATAGAAATAGACTTTAAAAATATTTAAAAACGAGGAAGAATACAGTTGCCTTTGTCAACTCTTAGATACCCGTACGAACCGTTAGTATGTTCACAGCCTGTCACTCTGCTTACAATATTATTTTTTTAATATTTTAGTATTTTAAAATAATTTGAGTGAATTTTATAATTTCTAGAACTATGGCTTGTACATATATTCAAACTATATGTTTATATGTACATTCTTCAAAAGCAGATTCTAACCTTCCACATAACGATTATCAATCCAAAACTTTTTCAAATATTCTATAGTACCATTTAATACTAAGCGGTAAATGTATATTAAATTTACTTAGTACAAAATAGTAAATATAATTTTAAATATTATATTATATTATATTTAAATATTCCATTGACAGAATAATTTCTTATAAGTACAATAAAATACATATATGTATGTAAATACGGCGCTATATAATATACATCTATACTCTTATCATTCATTCACTAGTGATATATACGATATATAAATAAACATGATATTATAAAGGGTGTTCAAAATTGAGGTATCATTTTAATTTTAATAAAAAAAGACTTTTTTTTTGAAATATTAAATATATTTTTATTTTAATTTATTACAAATAGGTTCCGGTTAATAATGAAAAATTATGTCGGCCAAGTGGCCCCCTCTACTACTTCGGCAGGCTTCCAATCTTTTACCAAAATTCTGAATCACGTTGTTCAATAAATTGTTCTCAATGGTTGAAATCTGCTCGATAATGTTGTTTTTAAGCTCTTGAATTGTTGTGGGATTATTGCTGTACACTTTCGAATTTACAAAACCCCACAAAAAAAAATCCAACGGTGTCAAATCGCACGATCTTGGTGGCCACATCACTCCTCCTCTACGAGAAATAATGTGATCTTCGAACTTTTCCTTCAAAAGATCCATTGTTTCTCTGGCTGTGTGGCAAGTGGCACCGTCCTGTTGAAACCACATATTCTCTACGTCCAAATCATCAATTTCCCGTCACAAAAAGCTTCGGATCATCTCCCTGTAGCGATTTCCATTGACCGTAATCGCATTTCCATTTGCGTTTTCAAAAAAATATGGTCCGATGATTCCTCCTGACCACAAACCACACCAAACCGTATCTTTTTGTTGATGTACTGGTTGCTCTAAGATAACTCTTGGATTCTCTTCACCCCAAATGCGGCTATTCTGTTTATTGACGTAGGCATTGAGCTGGAAATGAGCTTCGTCGGTGAAGATTATTTTGTTAAAAGAATTCTCATTTTCTTCTTGTTTTTCGATTGCCCAAGAAATGAATTGCCGACTTAATACATGGTCAGTTGGTTTTAATTGTTGCGTCAGCTGGATCTTATAAGCCTTTAAATGGAGATCACGATGCAAAATGTTGAATAATGTGGATGGTTTGATGTTTAATTGCTGCGAACGATGACGAATGGAAGTTTTTGGATCTTCTTCAACACTTCTGCTCACAGCTGCTACATTCTCGGTTGAACCGCCACTACGTTGATAAATGTTGCCTCCGTTATCAAGAACAGATCCAGTTTCTATAAATTTATCAACCATCAGCTTGATGGCACGATTTGTTGGAGCATTTTCTCTACCAAATTTTGTTTGAAATTTCCTAATTACATCTTGAAAACTTTTACCATTTTCAAAAAATGTTGTAATAACAAAAACACGTTGTTCCTTCGTGTAACGTTCCATATTAACTAACCGGAATGTATTTAGAATATATATAAAGAAACCTCGTATAAAAATTCCAGGTAGAAAAAAAATGGCGGCAAAATCAAAATGATACCTCAATTTTGAACACCCTTTATAAGTATGTATATATATTAATATCATATAAATAAAAATTCTTCAAGCAACCGTTATGTTGTTTATTTATTTACATTTTTATGTACTACGCATTATATCCTCAACAATTTCAAATTATCGAGTAAAACAAAATGGAAAAAATTCGTTAAAGAAATTTGTTAGAAAATTTGAAAAAATCAAGTAACACTTTCGTCAATTATAAAGTAACCCTATATTATTAAAAAAAGTTGTTAACAGAAATATGAGTACAATGTTGAAGCTTTAATTTTTATGTATTACTTCAAATAAATTTTAACAGGTGTTCATGTTACAGGTGTTTAAAAATAGGAAATTTTCAGTTTTTGACCCCTTACAGATCCTAAACGGGGGGTGATACAAAAAAAATTTCGGAAATGACTCATACTTATTTTTAAGGATCTAACTTCTGTCAAAATTTGAAGTTTCCAACTTAAACCGTTTAGAAGATAGAAGGGTTAAAGGATTTTGCAAAATTTTAGTTTCGCATAACGGTAAATTAAGACACCGTATGCCACAAATATATATTTATTGTATATATACTTTTAAAGGTAATAAAATCCCTTTATTACCTTTAATAGGTAATAAAAGGTAATAAAGTAATAAAATCGTTTGGCGTTTTCAAAATGAAGATATACCTTATACAACTTGTACTATAACAATTTAAATATAGAGCTTTTTTGAACCTTTGGGGAGCTGTAGCTCCGTAACGGGTGGGGTTACAAAAAAAAGTTATTAAAAATAAAATTAATATTTTTGTGAGATCTATTAGTAATTAAAATTTCATAGCTCTATTGCAAAAAAAATGTGGGGATCTAAAAGTTAGGTGTTCGAGAGCTACCCTAGGGCTTGGTCCAAACTCAACCAAAAAAAATAGGAACCTACAAATTACTCCCAAAATATTTTGTGTAAATTTGAAGATTCTAGCTTTCTTAGTTTTTGAGTTAGCGTGCTGACGGACGGACGGACGGACATGGCTCAAAAGTCTTAGAATTTTTTTCTGATCCGATCCATACCTTTGAAGGTATATCTAGCTCGCTTATTTCGAGGTGTTACAAACGGAGGAGTAATTTTATTATACCCGATCCTATCGTACGGGTATAACAATCCAAGTAACATTTTTTGTTCTCTTTTTTTTCTATTCGTTTTTATTTTTCTTCCAGAATTACATTTTCCTTTTTTTTTGTTTTCCGTTATTTAGGTACGCTAAGTATTTCTTTTTTTTTTTTTTAATGTTTAATTTATACATGCATTCTATTTAAAAAATATAAATTTTAACCTATAGAACATTCTGAATTTTTTTTTGTTCGTTTATGTTTACCGTCCATTCATATAAATATAACTGTTGCCTACATATTAAAAAATAATAAATCAAAACTACATACATAAATAGCCATATATTCATTCATATACATATGTATCTATATTATGAGCTGAACTTCTCAGTGTTGCATTATATCATAATGCGGCAAAATTTTTAAAAAATTAAGAAAACGTTGCTTAGCTAAATTCAAAATTTAAATAAAAATATTGCAATTTTATAATGTTCTTTATTTCCACTTTAAATGCGACCCTTTAAAATCTTTGATTCATACACTGCTTTGTTTTTTCTTTCTTTTCATAACATAACATTTTAATATTTTTTTTTTTATCTGTTATGTACGGAAATATCAAACGTATGTTTCTTTCTTTTAAAATCATAACATTTTAATAGTTATTTTTTTCTATCTGTTATGTAGGTAAATATCAGATCTGCACATATCCATAAGAAATAGCCTTTAAAAATATTTAAAAACAATCAAAGTAACATCTTTTGTTCTCTTTTTAACAGCTTTTTATTAACTTGGTTGGGTAAAGGATGGAATCTTAGAAACCATTTTAAACACACTTCCCGTTGAGCTAGAGACTTGAAATTTTCTTCATTAGATCAGATCCCGATGACAATACATGATTTTAAAATAATAATATCGAAAAACATTAGAGAAATTAGCTTAATTTCAAAATTAAATTTTCATACAAAGATATAACAGAATTTTTAACAGAATTATTACAGAACCAAAATAAAACATTTTATCTAAATTTACTAAACTCACCAATACCAATACATATTCGTAAAACGTAAATGTTTTTTGTTTCTATAAAAGACTATTGTTTTTTATGTAAACCATTGCATTGTATGCGTACATACTTCAAAATATGTAATAATATGTGCTTCGAAAATATTTTTGGTTTGAAAGCAATGAATTTGAAAGATACGAATGTGTAAACAAATTAATGTGCCGCACTTGAGAACACAGTGTAAAATTTAATATACATTTACTTAAAATTTAGCAAGCAAGTGTTAAATTTAAGTTTTTTTTCATCAAATCAATTGATTTTTAGTATACATTTTTTTTTAAAAAAGCAATGTGTTTATTTATAATATTTATATAGATATGTGTTTTTCCTTTCTTAATTATAATTAAAATAGGGCTTTTCGTTTGAAACTCTTAACATATTAAAATCGCATATTATGGCCCTAACATTGATATCTAAATTGGGAGCTGCCTTTAAATTAAGATCTATCAGGGAATGATGATCAGCACCACTAATGCCTTTTTCTGAAGTATAAAAACTAAGAATATATTTCCAATTATGTAAAAACATTAAACAACAAAAAGAATATATTAAAAATAAGAAATCCAGTCTTTTTTAAAAATAGTAAATAACAACAATATTTTTCTTTTCAATAACAATAATTATGAATTAATCATAAAATATATGTTATGTATGTATGATATATATCTACATCGTCTAGAAAAAGCAAAATAATTTTTTTTTAATTCAAAACCATTAGCATTTAGAAGGAAGCTCAATTGTACTATTAAAAATCTGCTAACACAGTCACACCAAATTCCCAACTATTATTATTTAGTTGATTCATCGATTTATTATTTTTTAATATGTAGTCAACAGTTATATTTATATGAATGGACGGTAAACATAAACGAACAAAAAAAAATTTTATATATGCATATGAATGGACGGTTAACATAAACGAACAAAAAACAAGTAAATGTAACAGTAAGTCGATGCAACCGACTTATTAATACCCTACACCTGAATAATTCGAATTAAATTAAAAATCCATGTGTTTTTGGCAGCTGCTTGAACTTCTTCCCTTTTCTGTCTTATTCAACTCGAATTTCAAGAACGTAAAAGAGGCATCAGCTTGGGATATGTTTGACACCCTTGTATAAAATTTTAAGTTTCTATCTTAATTATTTTCGAAGATTGGTAGTCCTTGGGAGGTTTGTGTCAGCTACCCGAATTGCCACTCCAATTCATCGAATCCATCTCAGGAACATAAAGAAAACTTGCCAGAACACCATTCTATTAAATTTAAAGGTTCTACTTTTGTTGGTTTTGGAGATATGCTCGTTGCTCTTGTGCTCATCCGGAAGTTTCCAAAATACGAACCCATGGTTCAAATTCTTTCAAATGTCAGTTTCCAATTTTACAGAAAAGGAAACATAACAGAACACCTTTGTACTAAAAATGAAAGTTCTATCTTTGTTGGTTGTGGAGATATACTCGTTTGCTCTGAGGCTCGTCCGGAAGCTTCCAAGATTTGAACCCATGGACCAAATCCTCACAAATTTCAGAACCATAAATCAAACGTGAAGGAACACCATTCTGCCTAATTTAAAGGTTATATCTTTGTTGCATTTGGAGATAATCTCATTTGCTCTGGGGTTCGTTCGGAAGCTTCCAAAATCCAAACCCATGGACCACATCCTCTTAAATTTTAGAGACATAAATCAAACTGGAAGAAACATCATTATAAAAAATTTAAAGGTTCTATCTTTATTGGTTTTGGAGATAATCTCGTTTGCTCTGGGGCTCGTTCGGAAGCTTCCAAAACCCGAACCCATGGACCAAATCTTCTCACATTTCAGAGACTTAAATAAAACATGAAAGAACAGCACCCTGTCAAATTTAAAGATTATATCTTTGTTGGTTTTGGAGATAATCTCATTTGCTCTGGTGCTCGTTCGGAAGCTTCGAAATCCAAACCCATGGACTAAAACCTCTTAAATTTCAGAGGCCTAAATCATACATGAAAGAACACCATTCTGCCAAAAGTAAAGGTTTTATCTTTATTGGTTTTGGAGATAATCTCATTTGCTCTGGGGCTCGTTCGGAAGCTTCCAAATCCAAACCCATGGACCAAATCCTCTTAAATTTCAGAGACATAAATCGAACGGGAAGGAACATCATTGTACAAAATTTAAAGGTTCTATCTTTGTTGGTTTTGGAGATAATCTCATTTGCTCTGGTACTCGTTCGGAAGCTTCCAAAACCCAAACCCATGGACCAAATCCTCTTCAATTTCAGAGACATAAATCGAACGGGAAGAAACATCATTGTACAAAATTTGAAGGTTCTATCTTTGTTGCTTTTGGAGATAATCTCGTTTGCTCCAGAATCATTCGGAAGCTTCCAGAATCCGAACCCATGGACGGTTTTTGTCCAGATTCGAACTTAGCCTTTCTTTTGTAATTATTAACCTACTATATAAATTTCATCAAGATAGCATCATTATTTTTTGAGTTATCGCGCGGACGGACGGACGGACATCGCTAAATCGACTCCGGCGATGATCCTGATTCAGAATATATATACATGTCTATACCCAACTCGCTTCCTTTTGGTGGTTACAAACACCATACCAAAGTTAATATACCCTATACTTTAGGTGTAGGGTATAAAAAATTCAGAATGTTCTATAGCTAATAATTTCTATTTTTGAAATAGACTGTATGCATAAATTTAATATTAAAAAAAAAAAATAAGTTCTTAGCGTACCTAAATAACAGAAAAAAAAGTAAAATGTAATACTGGAAGAAAAATAAATACGAATAGAAAAAAAAGAGAACAAAAAATGTTACTTTGATTGTTTTTAAATATTTTTAAAGTATATTTCTTATGTATATATTGTGCACATCTGATATTTACACACATTACAAATAGAAAAAAAGAAATATTAAAATGTCATGCTATAAAAGAAAGAAAAAACAAGGCAGTATATAAATCAAAGTTTTTAAAGGGTCGCATTTTAAGTTGAAATAAAGAACATTATAAAATTGCAATATTTTTATTTAAATTTTGAATTTAGCTATGCAACGTTTTCTTATTTTTTTAAAAATTTTGCCGCATTATGATATAATGCAACACTGAGAAGTTCAGCTCATAATATAGATACATATGTATATGAATGAATATATGGCTATTTATGTATGTAGTTTTGATTTATTATTTTTTAATATGTAGGCAACAGTTATATTTATATGAATGGACGGTAAACATAAACGAACAAAAAAAAATTTTATGTAGGCATATGAATGGACGGTAATTATAAACGAACAAAAAAAAATTCAGAATGTTCTATAGTTAATAATTTCTATTTTTTAAATAGACTGTATGCATAAATTTAATATTAAAAAAAAAAATAAGTCATAGCGTACCTAAATAACAGAAAAAAAAAGTAAAATGTAATACTGGAAGAAAAATAAAAACGAATAGAAAAAAAATACAACAAAAAATGTTGCTTTGATTGTTTTTCAATATTTTTAAAGGCTATATTTTATGTATATGTGCACATCTGATATTTACACACATAACAGATAGAAAAAAAAGAAATATTAAAATATCATGCTATAAAAGAAAGAAAAAAACAAGGCAGTACATAAATCAAAGTTTTTAAAGGGTCGCATTTTTAAGTGGAAATAAAGAACATTATAAAATTGCAATATTTTTATTTAAATTTTGAATTTAGCTATGCAACGTTTTCTTAATTTTTTAAAAATTTTGCCACAATAAATTAATAATAAAAAAATTTAATATATTCTATATTATAACATTTAATAATATAATTATAGACTGCAAGGGCAACTGTAAAAATTCAAAATTAAACAAGGAAAAAAAAATATCAATTTAATACTTATATTTGTCGTTACTAAAAAGAATAAAATAAAATAAATAAAAAAAATTTTTAAAAAAACAGCTTTTTTGAACTAAAAATTAGAAAATAAATTTTTAATAGCAAATTTTTCTGTAATTTTCTAAACTATATTGTTACAATCGAGATTTCTTTGAAAAAGTTTATTTCAATATGTCAAATATATATATAAATATAAGTATATATAAGTTTTAAAGTCTGTGAAATTAAAATTAAAGCTGGAGGCAACAATCGCATAACTATAAACTTATATTTTTCAATTTTGCCTCCAGCTTTTATATTAATTTCACAGACTTTAAAACTTATGTATACTTATATTTATATATACATATATTTGACATATTGAAATAAACTTTTTCAAAGAAATCTCGATTGTAACAATATAGTTTAAAAAATTACAGAAAAATTTGCTATTAAAAATTTATTTTCTACTTTTTAGTTCAAAAAATCTGTTTTTTTTTAAATTTTTTTTATTTATTTTATTTTCTATTCGTTTTTATTTTTCTTCCAGTATTACATTTTCCTTTTTTTTTCTGTTATTTAGGTACGCTAAGAACTTATTTTTTTTCTTTAATATTAAATTTATGCATACAGTCTATTTCAAAAATAGAAATTATTAGCTATAGAACATTCTGAATTTTTTTTTTGTTCGTTTATGTTAACCGTCCATTCATATGCATACATAAAATTTTTTTTGTTCGTTTATGTTTACCGTCCATTCATATAAATATAACTGTTGCCTACATATTAAAAAATAATAAATCGATAAATCAACTAAATAATAATAGTTGGGAATTTGACAATTTGGTGTGACTGTGTTAGCAGATTTTTAATAGTACAGCACACATAAAAATATGCATACCATTTTTGTACATGTTTGTACCTACTTACATATGTAGTAAAAAAATTTGATTTTAAAAGTATGTAATTGAGAATATATTAAATTACTTACTTCTAAATGCTAATGTTTTTGAATTAAAAAAAAATTATTTTGCTTTTTCTAGAATCTAGACGATGTAGGTATACATATATGTATGTATGTACATAACATATATTTTATGATTAATTCATAATTATTGTTATTGAAAAGAAAAATATTGTTGTTATTTACTATTTTTAAAAAAGACTGGATTTCTTATTTTTAATATATTCTTTTTGTTGTTTAATGTTTTTACATAATTGGAAATATATTCTTAGTTTTTATACTTCAGAAAAAGGCATTAGTGGTGCGGATCATCATTCCCTAATAGATCTTAATTTAAAGGCAGCTCCCAATTTAGATATCAATGTTAGGGCCATAATATGCGATTTTAATATGTTAAGAGTTTCGAAAGAAAAGCCCTATTTTAATTATAATTAAGAAAGGAAAAACACATATCTATATAAATATTATAAATAAACACATTGCTTTTTTAAAAAAAAATGTATACTAAAAATCAATTGATTTGATGAAAAAAAACTTAAATTTAACACTTGCTTGCTAAATTTTAAGTAAATGTATATTACATTTTACACTGTGTTCTCAAGTGCGGCACATTAATTTGCTTACACATTCATATCTTTCAAATTCATCGCTTTCAAACCAAAAATATTTTCGAAGCACATATTATTACATATTTTGAAGTATGTACCTATGAATATGTACGCATACAATGCAATGGGCTACATAAAAAACAATAGTCTTTTATAGAAAAAAAAAACATTTATCTATTACGTATACGTATTGGTGTTGGTATTGGTGAGTTTAGTAAATTTAGATAAAATGTTTTATTTTGGTTCTGTAATAATTCTGTTAAAAATTCTGTTATATTTTTGTATGAAAATTTAATTTTGAAATTAAGCTAATTTCTCTAATGTTTTTCAATATTGTTATTTTAACATCATGTATTGTTATCGGGATCTGATCTAATGAAGAAAATTTCAAGTCTCTAGCTCAACGGGAAGTGTGTTTAAAATGGCTTCTAAGATTCCATCCTTTACCCAACCAAGTTAATAAAAAGCTGTTAAAAATATCTTATTTTAGAATAATTAGAAAAAAATTAACGTTATTTAATGCAATAAACATTTATAATGCCATAATAAAACCACTCTTTCAATACTCCCCAACAATATTGTATTTAAGTACCAAAGAAGATATTGACAGATTGCAAAAATTACAAAACCAAGCAATGCGAAATAAACTTAAAGTAAATAGATATGCGTCAATTAACTGGATGTTAGAAGCACTGAAATGGTTAAGTATTAAACAGAGAATTGATCTGAATGTTCTTATGTTTATTTTCAATTTAAAGAATGGAAAGTTACCAAAGTATTTGTCTAATAAACTTGTGACAGTTAAAAGTGTGCAGCGATATATGTTAGGAAATGCAAATATTAATATTAAAATTGGTAATTTTAGAAGAGCCAGCTCAAATAATTCGCTAATATAAAACGGTTTCCAACAATTTAATAATTTGCCAGATCATTTAAAAAGAGAAACTAATAAAAATTTATTAAGCAGCAAAATACTTGAAAATAACATATGTACTTGTTATTGTAAAATTAATTTAAAAATTGATATTGTTAATACTTGTAATATATTAGGTTCTATTAAAATAATTTAGTTCAAATTTTAATAATTTATAATTTATAAAATGCTTTATAATGTTAAAAATAAAAATGAAATGTTAAAAAAAGTATTTTTTTATACTAATAAATAAATAAATAAAAAAAAAAAAATATTCTAGCCCAGTTGTCTTAACAAATAAAAAAGATGGTACTAATATACTATGATAATATATACTTGACATATATTAATTAAGTATAACACTTATACTTAATTAATATATGTCAAAATGTGAAACAAACTAAGTTGTAAAAAGTGCAATAAGAATATTAATTTAAAAAAGGATAATGCTATACAATGCGATGGAGAGTGCATAAAATGGTTTCACGACAAATGTACTGGTCTGGTAAATGAAGATTTAAACATTCTTCATGAAAACCCGGAGAAATTTTGGTTGTGTCCAACTTGCAAAATAAAGCGAAATCTTTAGAACAAATTGGACGTAACAACTCATCAGTGGTAGCTAGAAATACATCTCTTATCCAAAGCAATGTATCAATAATTGATAAATTAGATGAAATACTACAAAAGCAGGCTCTGCAAGACAAAAAACTTGATGAGCTACAAATTGAGGTTAGAGAATTCAGGGAAACCTTGGATTCTTTAGTAGATGATAACTTACAGCTTCAAAACACTAACACTCAACTGAAAAATGACTCAGTATTCAGCAAAGTAATTGAACATGTTTGTACATGTTTGTACCTACTTACATATGTAGTAAAAAAATTTGATTTTAAAAGTATGTAATTGAGAATATATTAAATTACTTACTTCTAAATGCTAATGTTTTTGAATTAAAAAAAAATTATTTTGCTTTTTCTAGAATCTAGACGATGTAGGTATACATATATGTATGTATGTACATAACATATATTTTATGATTAATTCATAATTATTGTTATTGAAAAGAAAAATATTGTTGTTATTTACTATTTTTAAAAAAGACTGGATTTCTTATTTTTAATATATTCTTTTTGTTGTTTAATGTTTTTACATAATTGGAAATATATTCTTAGTTTTTATACTTCAGAAAAAGGCATTAGTGGTGCGGATCATCATTCCCTAATAGATCTTAATTTAAAGGCAGCTCCCAATTTAGATATCAATGTTAGGGCCATAATATGTTAGGAAATGCAAATATTAATATTAAAATTGGTAATTTTAGAAGAGCCAGCACAAATAATTCGCTAATATAAAACGGTTTCCAACAATTTAATAATTTGCCAGATCATTTAAAAAGAGAAACTAATAAAAATTTATTAAGCAGCAAAATACTTGAAAATAACATATGTACTTGTTATTGTAAAATTAATTTAAAAATTGATATTGTTAATACTTGTAATATATTAGGTTCTATTAAAATAATTTAGTTCAAATTTTAATAATTTATAATTTATAAAATGCTTTATAATGTTAAAAATAAAAATGAAATGTTAAAAAAAGTATTTTTTTATACTAATAAATAAATAAATAAAAAAAAAAAAATATTCTAGCCCAGTTGTCTTAACAAATAAAAAAGATGGTACTAATATACTATGATAATATATACTTGACATATATTAATTAAGTATAATACTTATACTTAATTAATATATGTCAAAATGTGAAACAAACTAAGTTGTAAAAAGTGCAATAAGAATATTAATTTAAAAAAGAATAATGCTATACAATACGATGGAGAGTGCATAAAATGGTTTCACGACAAATGTACTGGTCTGGTAAATGAAGATTTAAACATTCTTCATGAAAACCCGGAGAAATTTTGGTTGTGTCCAACTTGCAAAATAAAGCGAAATCTTTAGAACAAATTGGACGTAACAACTCATCAGTGGTAGCTAGAAATACATCTCTTATCCAAAGCAATGTATCAATAATTGATAAATTAGATGAAATACTACAAAAGCAGGCTCTGCAAGACAAAAAACTTGATGAGCTACAAATTGAGGTTAGAGAATTCAGGGAAACCTTGGATTCTTTAGTAGATGATAACTTACAGCTTCAAAACACTAACACTCAACTGAAAAATGACTCAGTATTCAGCAAAGTAATTGAACATGTTTGTACATGTTTGTACCTACTTACATATGTAGTAAAAAAATTTGATTTTAAAAGTATGTAATTGAGAATATATTAAATTACTTACTTCTAAATGCTAATGTTTTTGAATTAAAAAAAAATTATTTTGCTTTTTCTAGAATCTAGACGATGTAGGTATACATATATGTATGTATGTACATAACATATATTTTATGATTAATTCATAATTATTGTTATTGAAAAGAAAAATATTGTTGTTATTTACTATTTTTAAAAAAGACTGGATTTCTTATTTTTAATATATTCTTTTTGTTGTTTAATGTTTTTACATAATTGGAAATATATTCTTAGTTTTTATACTTCAGAAAAAGGCATTAGTGGTGCGGATCATCATTCCCTAATAGATCTTAATTTAAAGGCAGCTCCCAATTTAGATATCAATGTTAGGGCCATAATATGTTAGGAAATGCAAATATTAATATTAAAATTGGTAATTTTAGAAGAGCCAGCACAAATAATTCGCTAATATAAAACGGTTTCCAACAATTTAATAATTTGCCAGATCATTTAAAAAGAGAAACTAATAAAAATTTATTAAGCAGCAAAATACTTGAAAATAACATATGTACTTGCTATTGTAAAATTAATTTAAAAATTGATATTGTTAATACTTGTAATGTATTAGGTTCTATTAAAATAATTTAGTTCAAATTTTAATAATTTATAATTTATAAAATGCTTTATAACGTTAAAAATAAAAATGAAATGTTAAAAAAAGTATTTTTTTATACTAATAAATAAATAAATAAAAAAAAAAAAAATATTCTAGCCCAGTTGTCTTAACAAATAAAAAAGATGGTACTAATATACTATGATAATATATACTTGACATATATTAATTAAGTATAATACTTATACTTAATTAATATATGTCAAAATGTGAAACAAACTAAGTTGTAAAAAGTGCAATAAGAATATTAATTTAAAAAAGGATAATGCTATACAATGCGATGGAGAGTGCATAAAATGGTTTCACGACAAATGTACTGGTCTGGTAAATGAAGATTTAAACATTCTTCATGAAAACCCGGAGAAATTTTGGTTGTGTCCAACTTGCAAAATAAAGCGAAATCTTTAGAACAAATTGGACGTAACAACTCATCAGTGGTAGCTAGAAATACATCTCTTATCCAAAGCAATGTATCAATAATTGATAAATTAGATGAAATACTACAAAAGCAGGCTCTGCAAGACAAAAAACTTGATGAGCTACAAATTGAGGTTAGAGAATTCAGGGAAACCTTGGATTCTTTAGTAGATGATAACTTACAGCTTCAAAACACTAACACTCAACTGAAAAATGACTCAGTATTCAGCAAAGTAATTGAACATGTTTGTACATGTTTGTACCTACTTACATATGTAGTAAAAAAATTTGATTTTAAAAGTATGTAATTGAGAATATATTAAATTACTTACTTCTAAATGCTAATGTTTTTGAATTAAAAAAAAATTATTTTGCTTTTTCTAGAATCTAGACGATGTAGGTATACATATATGTATGTATGTACATAACATATATTTTATGATTAATTCATAATTATTGTTATTGAAAAGAAAAATATTGTTGTTATTTACTATTTTTAAAAAAGACTGGATTTCTTATTTTTAATATATTCTTTTTGTTGTTTAATGTTTTTACATAATTGGAAATATATTCTTAGTTTTTATACTTCAGAAAAAGGCATCAGTGGTGCGGATCATCATTCCCTAATAGATCTTAATTTAAAGGCAGCTCCCAATTTAGATATCAATGTTAGGGCCATAATATGCGATTTTAATATGTTAAGAGTTTCGAAAGAAAAGCCCTATTTTAATTATAATTAAGAAAGGAAAAACACATATCTATATAAATATTATAAATAAACACATTGCTTTTTTAAAAAAAAATGTATACTAAAAATCAATTGATTTGATGAAAAAAAACTTAAATTTAACACTTTCTTGCTAAATTTTAAGTAAATGTATATTAAATTTTACACTGTGTTCTCAAGTGCGGCACATTAATTTGCTTACACATTCATATCTTTCAAATTCATCGCTTTCAAACCAAAAATATTTTCGAAGCACATATTATTACATATTTTGAAGTATGTACCTATGAATATGTACGCATACAATGCAATGGGCTACATAAAAAACAATAGTCTTTTATAGAAAAAAAAAACATTTATCTATTACGTATACGTATTGGTGTTGGTATTGGTGAGTTTAGTAAATTTAGATAAAATGTTTTATTTTGGTTCTGTAATAATTCTGTTAAAAATTCTGTTATATTTTGTATGGAAATTTAATTTTGAAATTAAGCTAATTTCTCTAATGTTTTTCAATATTATTATTTTAACATCATGTATTGTCATCGGTTAAGTATTAAACAGAGAATTGATCTGAATGTTCTTATGTTTATTTTCAATTTAAAGAATGGAAAGTTACCAAAGTATTTGTCTAATAAACTTGTGACAGTTAAAAGTGTGCAGCGATATATGTTAGGAAATGCAAATATTAATATTAAAATTGGTAATTTTAGAAGAGCCAGCACAAATAATTCGCTAATATAAAACGGTTTCCAACAATTTAATAATTTGCCAGATCATTTAAAAAGAGAAACTAATAAAAATTTATTAAGCAGCAAAATACTTGAAAATAACATATGTACTTGTTATTGTAAAATTAATTTAAAAATTGATATTGTTAATACTTGTAATGTATTAGGTTCTATTAAAATAATTTAGTTCAAATTTTAATAATTTATAATTTATAAAATGCTTTATAATGTTAAAAATAAAAATGAAATGTTAAAAAAAGTATTTTTTTATACTAATAAATAAATAAATAAAAAAAAAAAAATATTCTAGCCCAGTTGTCTTAACAAATAAAAAAGATGGTACTAATATACTATGATAATATATACTTGACATATATTAATTAAGTATAACACTTATACTTAATTAATATATGTCAAAATGTGAAACAAACTAAGTTGTAAAAAGTGCAATAAGAATATTAATTTAAAAAAGGATAATGCTATACAATGCGATGGAGAGTGCATAAAATGGTTTCACGACAAATGTACTGGTCTGGTAAATGAAGATTTAAACATTCTTCATGAAAACCCGGAGAAATTTTGGTTGTGTCCAACTTGCAAAATAAAGCGAAATCTTTAGAACAAATTGGACGTAACAACTCATCAGTGGTAGCTAGAAATACATCTCTTATCCAAAGCAATGTATCAATAATTGATAAATTAGATGAAATACTACAAAAGCAGGCTCTGCAAGACAAAAAACTTGATGAGCTACAAATTGAGGTTAGAGAATTTAGGGAAACCTTGGATTCTTTAGTAGATGATAACTTACAGCTTCAAAACACTAACACTCAACTGAAAAATGACTCAGTATTCAGCAAAGTAATTGAAATTTATGTTAATAATCAACTTACTCAATATCTTCCAGACAATATGTTAATAAGGAAAATACAATATGGAGTTACGAAAAATTCGAACACTTGCACGGCATTGTTTGATGTCATATCTTATGTCCAGAACACAATTAGCAAAGGAAGAAAAGTAGTACTAGTATTTTTTGACCTAAGTAAGGCGTTTGACTCAATTGATAGAAAAATCATGCTAAGAATACTATTCGAATGCGGCGTGAGGAATAAAGAATATAAGTGGTTCGAAAGCTACCTTAGTGAAAGACAACAATATGCAACGTGTGATGTTAAAAGTGAAATAGGTCATGTTGATTATGGAGTAATTCAGGGAAGCTCTTTGGGGCCAGCTTTGTTTTCTTGTTATGTAAGCAGTTTCTCGAGTTTGAATCTGGTAGGTAAAGCCTTCATGTATGCGGATGATCTTGTTGTAGTTTATGCAGAAAACAACCATTATGAACTGGAGTGGAAAATAAACAAGGACATGCAAATAATACATAACTTGATGTCGATGCACAAACTAACAGTTAATGTAAATAAGACCAAATACATGTTAGTTAAATGTGAAGATGTTAACATACCTATTTATTACAATAAAGCTCAAATCGAAAAGGTGCAAAAATATAAGTATTTGGGAATTTTGGTAGATTCTGAGCTAAACTGGAATCACCACATAAATGAACTTATTCGTAAAACAAGAAGAATAGCTGGGCTCTTCAGAAAACTAGGAAAAAGACTACCGCAGAAAATTAAAATGTCAATATACTATAGTATGTTTCATAGCACGTTGACGTATGGAATAGGTATATCGGGTAACACGTTCATTAAAAATATCAATAGTCGACAAATAATACAAAAAATAAAGCAATTAAAAATCTTTTTGAACTCGAAACTAGAACATCCTCCAACTATATCCATAAAAGCTACAATATATTAAAAGTAAAAGATTTTAAATAACTAAGCCAAATTATGCACATTCACAATATCATAAACCAGAATATCAAAACAAATACCATAGTTCTAAACAATGAAGTACACATATATAATACAAGAGGAAACAATCAACTGAGACGGGTACAAATTTGAATGGGATTGAACCTATGTTGAATTCAGGTATCAGGCTATTTAACAACATACCATTAAGTATACAAAACTTATCCAGAAATAAATTTAAAAAATAATGTAAACAGTTATATATTTAAAATATTAACAAATTAGTTTGTTCTGTTTTCCTATTTTTTTTATTTTTTTTTCAACTTTGAACTTAAAGTACTAAAAAATTTTATTATGTATATAACTTAAAATAACATCTCGCTCTTTCTTTTTTATTTCATTTTCTGTTTTGTTTTTTTTTGCTTTTGTTTAATTACAAGATTAAAATATAATATCTAGATTTAAGCCTATTTTAATATTATTATTGCACTGATTTGAATTTAAGTGAATTTGATAAAAAAAAAAAAAAATGTATACACTCTGTACGAGCTTCACAGAGCTCTTCTTGAGAAATGAATAAATAAATAAATAAAAAAATAAAAAGACTACAGAGAGCTAAACAAAAAAATCATAAGAGATAGATTCCCTCTGATCTACCGCTGATCGAGGGTCAGATAGATACTTTAAACTCGGCCAAAATATTCTCCACCCTTGACTTGGAAAACGGATTTTTCCACGTCGAAGTCGAGGAAAACAGCAGAAAATTCACGTCATTCGTTACTTTTAATGGCCAGTATGAGTTCAACAAGGTATCGTTAAGTTCACCTCCGATAGTATTTCAACGTTTTATCAATAACATTTTTAGAAATTTGCTGCAAAAGGGCTATATTTAGACGATACTATAATATTAGCAAACACTTACGAAGAAGCGTACAATAGGCTCCAGGAAACTTTAAATCTATGTTCAAAAATGCTTAACAATTAAATGGAGCAAATGCCAATTCTTGGAAAAACACATCGAATACTAGGATTCACAATAGAAAACGGTAATATAAAACCATCAGAAAGAAAAAAATTTCAGCAGTAATCAAATTCCCGATTCCAAAATCAGTAGTATGTATATGCCGTTTCAGCGCCAGGAGGAGCTTTTTTAAATCTTTTATTATGCCGTTTCAGCGCCAGGAGGAGCTTTTATTCAACAGTTCTCCTAAATGTATGCAATAAAATTGTGATAAGTAAAAAGTTTTATGCTTTTGAGTATTTTAAATTAAGCTTAGCGGTTAGAATATCAGTTATGTTTAAATTTCAAATTAAAACAGTAATAAGCTTAAGATATTGTGCTTACTGTTCTTAATTAAATATGAAAAAATTTTAAAGTTTGGGTTGGTTTAAATACAAAATTAAGCTTGATTTAATATTTGCATAAAAATTGAAAAAAAAGTTTTATAAATTAAAAAAAAAAAAAATACGTTTAAGCTATTGAGCTGAATATTCCTAATTAGATATGAAAAGTTTTTTAAGTTTGGTTTATTTTTAATATTATTAAAGTTTAAGTTTGTTTTAATATTTAAATGAAAATTTGAAAAAAAGTTTTAAAAAATATAACCATAATAAGCTTAAGCTATTGTGCTGAAATTCCAAAATTAGTTATAAAAAGTTTTTAAAGTTTCGTTTATATTCAAAGTTATTATTATCATATAGTTTAAGCTTGATTTAATATTAACTTACCAAAAAAATTTAAATATAAAACTTTTTATATTTAAAACAATAATAAGCTTAAGAAGTTAAACTGTAGTGCTGAGTATTAAAAAGATAATATGAAAAGTTTTTAAAGTTGGTTTAATACAAAACTATTATTAGGAAAGTTTAAGCTTGGTTTAAAATTTACTTGAAATTATTAAAGAAAAGTTTTTTAAATTAATAACAAGCATAAGCTATATAGTGCTATTGAAAAGTTTTCAAAGTTAATATTATTGAAGTTTAGATTTGAAAAATTAAAAGTTTTTTATGTTTTAAAATTTTAACAAAATTATTATTAAAGTTTAAATTTGATTTACTTGAAAATTAAAAAAAAAATTTTAAAAACTTGATTTGAATACATAATAATTCTTCAAATGAAATGTTTTGTAATGTTTTTACTTCAATAAAAGCTTGATTCAAATAATTGAAATTATATTGTTAATAATATAAGTTATGAAAAAACGTGATCGAGTTCAAGTTGAAAATAAAAAACTAGTTTTATAAAGTTGTTTTTATTAATAAATAACAGCATTGCATTTTGTCTTTTGTTTTTTGTTTTTTTGTTTTTAATTAAATAATATCTTGTTTATTTATCCACGAATCATGTTTTTTATCAAAGCCAAGCCACCTAACCAAAACTTGATTTCCTTTTTTTTTATTATACAAGATAAACATTAGGAAATTTAACAGATGTAAGTTCAGGTTCATAAAAACTGCCTTTTATTGGTTTTTGTGTGTAATCAAGTAAATTGCATGTTATTGGATCAGTTCTTTTAATTTTCGCTATTGTATAAATTTCTGTTGACCAATTGGGTTGATAACCTTTTGTAAATATACCTTTAAATTTACTAATACGAACAAAATCTCCAACTTTATATTTTCCTTTACGAAATACTTTTATTTTATTGTAGACTGTTTTTAATAACAATTTCTCATTTTTCTTTGTAACCTTTTTAGGTGGAAGTTTAATTGTGTGATGATATGTTGAATTATATTTTTCTATTAGTGGTGGTAGAATAGATAACCATTTATATGTGCCTTGTAAACTAAATTTTTTCCACATCGTATTTTTTAGGGTGCGATTGAAACGTTCTACAATTGAAGCTTTTAGCTCTGAATATGTATGATAATGGTTAATTTTATTTTTCCTCATTAGATTTTGAAATTTTTTGTTAAAAAATTCCGTACCTTGATCAGATTGTAAATTTTTTGGTTTTTGACCACCACGCTTAAAAATATTTTTCATTGCGATTAAAACATTATCAGCGCTCTTATTTTTAACTGGTTCGGCATACGCAAATTTTGAAAATGTATCTATGACTGTTAATAAATATTTATATCCCTTATTGAATTTGGCATATGGAATCATTTCAACCAAATCAATTTGCCAAGTATCATTTAAACCCTTTTGAATAAATTTTCTTCGAGTAAATTTTCTTCTAGCTCCTCTATGAATTTCTGACACAACTTGTAACCTCGACATTATTCTTGTACCATTCAATTAAATTTTTCAAAGTGATTTTATATTTTTCTATTGTATGACATTCACATGTATCTGGTCCAGAAGTAGAATTATCATATGCCCACGGACAAAGGGCAAAATGAGTACCATAAATTGAAGTGTATTTATTGACTTCAGAAAAATTTTTGATGTGTTTATATAGATGTAATATTAGTTTCTTATGATCATCTAATAAGACGGAGGAATAAATATTTAAGAACTCCTCTACTTCCATAATTCAAAATGACTGTACTAAGAATATGTTCGCTGCTTTTATATTATCTCTAAATTGTATTTTAAATACAGTTTCTTATCAGACACAGACCAAAAATGATTAATTTTATTCATCCATTTACAATGATGATAGCGGGACCATCTGGATGTGGAAAAACAACATTTGTGAGCAATTTAATTGAAAATATTGATAGATTGATTTATCCGAAAATTGAAACAATAAAATGGTGTAACCCAGAAATTTCTGCTATTCCAAAAAATCTAGCTTTTCCTTATATAGACTTTTATACCAGTATCCCAAAAGAATTTAGTGGTAATGAAAATAAACCTACTTTAATTGTTCTAGATGACTTAATGTTAGATTCTGCAAATAAACAGGTATGTCAGCTATTTACTAAAGGTTCACACCATCGTAATTTATCTATTATATTGTTAACACAAAACGTTTTTCATCAGGGAAAATTTTCAAGAGATATTTCATTAAATTGTAAATATTTAGTGCTTTTCAAAAACCCTCGAGACAAATCACAGATTTTTCCTCTTGCTAGACAACTATATCCAGAAAATATAAAAGATTTCTTGAGAGTATATAATAAGTCAACATCAAAACCTCATGGTTATATTGTGTTGGATTTAACACAAGACATTAACGATTTATTTCGTATTAGAACTAATATTTTTTCCAAGGAATATTGTATATGTTTCTGTGATACGAGTGATTTGAATAACAGCAGCTGTGAAAAGTATGAAACGATTGAAGAAAAACCAACATATATTACGTGTACTAGGAAAGTGCAACAACAAGAAATTTCGTAAAAATATTCTTAAATATTGTGATGACGATATTATAAAAACTATTGCTGAAATTGCAATGAATATATTAAATGGTAATAATAAAATATCACCAGCACAAAAATCAAAATTAAAAAAACATAAAAAACAATTAAGATTTCTAGCCTGTTCTAAGAAAAGTATAAAGGCCAAAAGAAAAATATTAGTTCAACATGGTGGGTTTTTACCAACTTTAATCGGAACTATATTATCTGGTGTAATAGGGAAATTGCTCAGTAAAACATAATGCAGCGAATGATTGTTATGTCACCAGAAATATTTTCAAAATTTAGTAAATTGTTTCAGGATGATAAAAACTTGGATTTATTAGATCAAAAAATGAAAAAAGTTTTATATGATAAAAAACTAAAACCATTGCAAAAATGGTACTTATATCGTCAAAATCTCCTCAAATATGGAATTAACAAAAGACACGCAAAAAAATTACCAGAAAAGGCTAATAATCTTACATTTGATACAGGCACTCAAACAAAATTCTTTTCTAAACGAAATGCATATACAGAAACTGAATTGCCCAAATACAAATCAACATCAGCACAGACTAATTTTGTACCATTAGTTCCTCATGAAGTGTTTGAATATGATCCAAAAAAAGAGCATTCAGATATGGATATTGATTTAACACATTACGACTTAGATGATGAAAATTCATTTAAAGAATTAGCTCAAACTGAAATGCTGAAAGACGAAAAACTAATACAAAGACCATCTCTAAGCTCTGATTATCGAATGTTTGAAACACCAAGTGGTGATGTAATTACCGTTGCTGTACCATCTCCTGAAAAAAAGAAGACACTAAGATCAGCCGGTAGTTCAATTTCCTCAACTATACTTTCACAGTTTCCTGAAACAAAAAAACGAAAACTAAAACCTTTACTAAGAAGTCCAAAACTAAGAACTTCATCAACACCAGAATGGACAACATATAAATAGTGCAACATTTTATGTTTTAGAAGAAGTTAACAAAGATGGATAGTCAAGATGATTTCTACGTAACATTGTTTAGTAATGATAATTTAAAACTGTTTCCAGACAACACTTTAGCTTCATTCGAAAATAAACTGCCTATTCACTTTGATTTAAGAAACGGAAACTGGAAAGTAGGTCTTTCAGAAATTTATCTGAATGATTTCCTACAAACGGAAAAATTTAACAAAGAGAATTGTGCTCTTATTAATATCGGGGAGTATAATGTTTATGTAAGAAACATTGAAAAACCTCTTGAAAAAATCAAAGTAACCAAATCTATATGTCACACATATTATTCATATGACGATTCGGAATTACATTTGGATGATTGGAAGTTTAATTTTTTGCCAACACTTATTAAAAATATAACTCCTAATCCAGGATTTACTCGAAACCAGGTTTTTACAGAATTTTTTAATGAAATTTTGACATATATCTCTAATGCAAAAAATTATGATGATGTAGCATTTAAAAAAATGTCAGAATCTAATCGAAAGGATTTAATTCGTATATCGCAAACTTTTGATGAAGATAGTTTCTATATAAAAGTTAATCATAGCTATAACGTAAAAACATTATTAACTGAACTATTTCAACAGGCCAAATCCTCTCAAATTTCAGAGACCTAAATCAAACATGAAAAAACACCATTCGGCCAAATTTAAAGGTTATATATTTGTTGTTTTTGGAGATAATCTCATTTGCTCTGGGGTTCGTTCGGAAGCTTCCAAATCCAAACCCATGGACCAAATCCTCTTAAATTTTAGAGACATAAATCAAACTGGAAGAAACATCATTATAAAAAATTTAAAGGTTCTATCTTTATTGGTTTTGGAGATAATCTCGTTTGCTCTGGGGCTCGTTCGGAAGCTTCCAAAACCCGAACCCATGGACCAAATCTTCTCACATTTCAGAGACTTAAATAAAACATGAAAGAACACCACCCTGCCAAATTTAAAGGTTATATCTTTGTTGGTTTTGGAGATAATCTCATTTGCTCTGGTGCTCGTTCGGAAGCTTCGAAATCCAAACCCATGGACTAAAACCTCTTAAATTTCAGAGGCCTAAATCATACATGAAAGAACACCATTCTGCCAAAAGTAAAGGTTTTACCTTTATTGGTTTTGGAGATAATCTCATTTGCTCTGGGGCTCGTTCGGAAGCTTCCAAATCCAAACCCATGGACCAAATCCTCTTAAATTTCAGAGACATAAATCGAACGGGAAGGAACATCATTGTACAAAATGTAAAGGTTCTATCTTTGTTGGTTTTGGAGATAATCTCATTTGCTCTGGTACTCGTTCGGAAGCTTCCAAAACCCAAACCCATGGACCAAATCCTCTTCAATTTCAGAGACATAAATCGAACGGGAAGAAACATCATTGTACAAAATTTGAAGGTTCTATCTTTGTTGCTTTTGGAGATAATCTCGTTTGCTCCAGAATCATTCGGAAGCTTCCAGAATCCGAACCCATGGACGGTTTTTGTCCAGATTCGAACTTAGCCTTTCTTTTGTAATTATTAACCTACTATATAAATTTCATCAAGATAGCATCATTATTTTTTGAGTTATCGTGCGTACGGACGGACGGACGGACATCGCTAAATCGACTCCGGCGATGATCCTGATTCAGAATATATATACATGTCTATACCCAACTCGCTTCCTTTTGGTGGTTACAAACACCATACCAAAGTTAATATACCCTATACTTTAGGTGTAGGGTATAAAAAATTCAGAATGTTCTATAGCTAATAATTTCTATTTTTGAAATAGACTGTATGCATAAATTTAATATTAAAAAAAAAAAATAAGTTCTTAGCGTACCTAAATAACAGAAAAAAAAAGTAAAATGTAATACTGGAAGAAAAATAAAAACGAATAGAAAAAAAATACAACAAAAAATGTTGCTTTGATTGTTTTTCAATATTTTTAAAGGCTATATTTTATGTATATGTGCACATCTGATATTTACACACATAACAGATAGAAAAAAAAGAAATATTAAAATATCATGCTATAAAAGAAAGAAAAAAACAAGGCAGTACATAAATCAAAGTTTTTAAAGGGTCGCATTTTTAAGTGGAAATAAAGAACATTATAAAATTGCAATATTTTTATTTAAATTTTGAATTTAGCTATGCAACGTTTTCTTAATTTTTTAAAAATTTTGCCACAATAAATTAATAATAAAAAAATTTAATATATTCTATAGACTGCAAGGGCAACTGTAAAAATTCAAAATTAAACAAGGAAAAAAAAAATATCAATTTAATACTTATATTTGTCGTTACTAAAAAGAATAAAATAAAATAAATAAAAAAAATTTTTAAAAAAACAGCTTTTTTGAACTAAAAATTAGAAAATAAATTTTTAATAGCAAATTTTTCTGTAATTTTCTAAACTATATTGTTACAATCGAGATTTCTTTGAAAAAGTTTATTTCAATATGTCAAATATATATATAAATATAAGTATATATAAGTTTTAAAGTCTGTGAAATTAAAATAAAAGCTGGAGGCAACAATCGCATAACTATAAACTTATATTTTTCAATTTTGCCTCCAGCTTTTATATTAATTTCACAGACTTTAAAACTTATGTATACTTATATTTATATATACATATATTTGACATATTGAAATAAACTTTTTCAAAGAAATCTCGATTGTAACAATATAGTTTAAAAAATTACAGAAAAATTTGCTATTAAAAATTTATTTTCTACTTTTTAGTTCAAAAAATCTGTTTTTTTTTAAATTTTTTTTATTTATTTTATTTTCTATTCGTTTTTATTTTTCTTCCAGTATTACATTTTCCTTTTTTTTTCTGTTATTTAGGTACGCTAAGAACTTATTTTTTTTCTTTAATATTAAATTTATGCATACAGTCTATTTCAAAAATAGAAATTATTAGCTATAGAACATTCTGAATTTTTTTTTTGTTCGTTTATGTTAACCGTCCATTCATATGCATACATAAAATTTTTTTTGTTCGTTTATGTTTACCGTCCATTCATATAAATATAACTGTTGCCTACATATTAAAAAATAATAAATCGATAAATCAACTAAATAATAATAGTTGGGAATTTGACAATTTGGTGTGACTGTGTTAGCAGATTTTTAATAGTACAGCACACATAAAAATATGCATACCATTTTTGTACATGTTTGTACCTACTTACATATGTAGTAAAAAAATTTGATTTTAAAAGTATGTAATTGAGAATATATTAAATTACTTACTTCTAAATGCTAATGTTTTTGAATTAAAAAAAAATTATTTTGCTTTTTCTAGAATCTAGACGATGTAGGTATACATATATGTATGTATGTACATAACATATATTTTATGATTAATTCATAATTATTGTTATTGAAAAGAAAAATATTGTTGTTATTTACTATTTTTAAAAAAGACTGGATTTCTTATTTTTAATATATTCTTTTTGTTGTTTAATGTTTTTACATAATTGGAAATATATTCTTAGTTTTTATACTTCAGAAAAAGGCATTAGTGGTGCGGATCATCATTCCCTAATAGATCTTAATTTAAAGGCAGCTCCCAATTTAGATATCAATGTTAGGGCCATAATATGTTAGGAAATGCAAATATTAATATTAAAATTGGTAATTTTAGAAGAGCCAGCACAAATAATTCGCTAATATAAAACGGTTTCCAACAATTTAATAATTTGCCAGATCATTTAAAAAGAGAAACTAATAAAAATTTATTAAGCAGCAAAATACTTGAAAATAACATATGTACTTGTTATTGTAAAATTAATTTAAAAATTGATATTGTTAATACTTGTAATGTATTAGGTTCTATTAAAATAATTTAGTTCAAATTTTAATAATTTATAATTTATAAAATGCTTTATAATGTTAAAAATAAAAATGAAATGTTAAAAAAAGTATTTTTTTATACTAATAAATAAATAAATAAAAAAAAAAAAAATATTCTAGCCCAGTTGTCTTAACAAATAAAAAAGATGGTACTAATATACTATGATAATATATACTTGACATATATTAATTAAGTATAATACTTATACTTAATTAATATATGTCAAAATGTGAAACAAACTAAGTTGTAAAAAGTGCAATAAGAATATTAATTTAAAAAAGGATAATGCTATACAATGCGATGGAGAGTGCATAAAATGGTTTCACGACAAATGTACTGGTCTGGTAAATGAAGATTTAAACAATCTTCATGAAAACCCGGAGAAATTTTGGTTGTGTCCAACTTGCAAAATAAAGCGAAATCTTTAGAACAAATTGGACGTAACAACTCATCAGTGGTAGCTAGAAATACATCTCTTATCCAAAGCAATGTATCAATAATTGATAAATTAGATGAAATACTACAAAAGCAGGCTCTGCAAGACAAAAAACTTGATGAGCTACAAATTGAGGTTAGAGAATTCAGGGAAACCTTGGATTCTTTAGTAGATGATAACTTACAGCTTCAAAACACTAACACTCAACTGAAAAATGACTCAGTATTCAGCAAAGTAATTGAACATGTTTGTACATGTTTGTACCTACTTACATATGTAGTAAAAAAATTTGATTTTAAAAGTATGTAATTGAGAATATATTAAATTACTTACTTCTAAATGCTAATGTTTTTGAATTAAAAAAAAATTATTTTGCTTTTTCTAGAATCTAGACGATGTAGGTATACATATATGTATGTATGTACATAACATATATTTTATGATTAATTCATAATTATTGTTATTGAAAAGAAAAATATTGTTGTTATTTACTATTTTTAAAAAAGACTGGATTTCTTATTTTTAATATATTCTTTTTGTTGTTTAATGTTTTTACATAATTGGAAATATATTCTTAGTTTTTATACTTCAGAAAAAGGCATTAGTGGTGCGGATCATCATTCCCTAATAGATCTTAATTTAAAGGCAGCTCCCAATTTAGATATCAATGTTAGGGCCATAATATGCGATTTTAATATGTTAAGAGTTTCGAAAGAAAAGCCCTATTTTAATTATAATTAAGAAAGGAAAAACACATATCTATATAAATATTATAAATAAACACATTGCTTTTTTAAAAAAAAATGTATACTAAAAATCAATTGATTTGATGAAAAAAAACTTAAATTTAACACTTTCTTGCTAAATTTTAAGTAAATGTATATTAAATTTTACACTGTGTTCTCAAGTGCGGCACATTAATTTGCTTACACATTCATATCTTTCAAATTCATCGCTTTCAAACCAAAAATATTTTCGAAGCACATATTATTACATATTTTGAAGTATGTACCTATGAATATGTACGCATACAATGCAATGGGCTACATAAAAAACAATAGTCTTTTATAGAAAAAAAAAACATTTATCTATTACGTATACGTATTGGTGTTGGTATTGGTGAGTTTAGTAAATTTAGATAAAATGTTTTATTTTGGTTCTGTAATAATTCTGTTAAAAATTCTGTTATATTTTGTATGAAAATTTAATTTTGAAATTAAGCTAATTTCTCTAATGTTTTTCAATATTATTATTTTAACATCATGTATTGTCATCGGTTAAGTATTAAACAGAGAATTGATCTGAATGTTCTTATGTTTATTTTCAATTTAAAGAATGGAAAGTTACCAAAGTATTTGTCTAATAAACTTGTGACAGTTAAAAGTGTGCAGCGATATATGTTAGGAAATGCAAATATTAATATTAAAATTGGTAATTTTAGAAGAGCCAGCACAAATAATTCGCTAATATAAAACGGTTTCCAACAATTTAATAATTTGCCAGATCATTTAAAAAGAGAAACTAATAAAAATTTATTAAGCAGCAAAATACTTGAAAATAACATATGTACTTGTTATTGTAAAATTAATTTAAAAATTGATATTGTTAATACTTGTAATGTATTAGGTTCTATTAAAATAATTTAGTTCAAATTTTAATAATTTATAATTTATAAAATGCTTTATAATGTTAAAAATAAAAATGAAATGTTAAAAAAAGTATTTTTTTATACTAATAAATAAATAAATAAAAAAAAAAAAATTTTCTAGCCCAGTTGTCTTAACAAATAAAAAAGATGGTACTAATATACTATGATAATATATATATGTCAAAATGTGAAACAAACTAAGTTGTAAAAAGTGCAATAAGAATATTAATTTAAAAAAGGATAATGCTATACAATGCGATGGAGAGTGCATAAAATGGTTTCACGACAAATGTACTGGTCTGGTAAATGAAGATTTAAACATTCTTCATGAAAACCCGGAGAAATTTTGGTTGTGTCCAACTTGCAAAATAAAGCGAAATCTTTAGAACAAATTGGACGTAACAACTCATCAGTGGTAGCTAGAAATACATCTCTTATCCAAAGCAATGTATCAATAATTGATAAATTAGATGAAATACTACAAAAGCAGGCTCTGCAAGACAAAAAACTTGATGAGCTACAAATTGAGGTTAGAGAATTTAGGGAAACCTTGGATTCTTTAGTAGATGATAACTTACAGCTTCAAAACACTAACACTCAACTGAAAAATGACTCAGTATTCAGCAAAGTAATTGAAATTTATGTTAATAATCAACTTACTCAATATCTTCCAGACAATATGTTAATAAGGAAAATACAATATGGAGTTACGAAAAATTCGAACACTTGCACGGCATTGTTTGATGTCATATCTTATGTCCAGAACACAATTAGCAAAGGAAGAAAAGTAGTACTAGTATTTTTTGACCTAAGTAAGGCGTTTGACTCAATTGATAGAAAAATCATGCTAAGAATACTATTAGAATGCGGCGTGAGGAATAAAGAATATAAGTGGTTCGAAAGCTACCTTAGTGAAAGACAACAATATGCAACGTGTGATGTTAAAAGTGAAATAGGTCATGTTGATTATGGAGTAATTCAGGGAAGCTCTTTGGGGCCAGCTTTGTTTTCTTGTTATGTAAGCAGTTTCTCGAGTTTGAATCTGGTAGGTAAAGCCTTCATGTATGCGGATGATCTTGTTGTAGTTTATGCAGAAAACAACCATTATGAACTGGAGTGGAAAATAAACAAGGACATGCAAATAATACATAACTTGATGTCGATGCACAAACTAACAGTTAATGTAAATAAGACCAAATACATGTTAGTTAAATGTGAAGATGTTAACATACCTATTTATTACAATAAAGCTCAAATCGAAAAGGTGCAAAAATATAAGTATTTGGGAATTTTGGTAGATTCTGAGCTAAACTGGAATCACCACATAAATGAACTTATTCGTAAAACAAGAAGAATAGCTGGGCTCTTCAGAAAACTAGGAAAAAGACTACCGCAGAAAATTAAAATGTCAATATACTATAGTATGTTTCATAGCACGTTGACGTATGGAATAGGTATATCGGGTAACACGTTCATTAAAAATATCAATAGTCGACAAATAATACAAAAAATAAAGCAATTAAAAATCTTTTTGAACTCGAAACTAGAACATCCTCCAACTATATCCATAAAAGCTACAATATATTAAAAGTAAAAGATTTTAAATAACTAAGCCAAATTATGCACATTCACAATATCATAAACCAGAATATCAAAACAAATACCATAGTTCTAAACAATGAAGTACACATATATAATACAAGAGGAAACAATCAACTGAGACGGGTACAAATTTGAATGGGATTGAACCTATGTTGAATTCAGGTATCAGGCTATTTAACAACATACCATTAAGTATACAAAACTTATCCAGAAATAAATTTAAAAAGTAATGTAAACAGTTATATATTTAAAATATTAACAAATTAGTTTGTTCTGTTTTCCTATTTTTTTTATTTTTTTTTCAACTTTGAACTTAAAGTACTAAAAAATTTTATTATGTATATAACTTAAAATAACATCTCGCTCTTTCTTTTTTATTTCATTTTCTGTTTTGTTTTTTTTTTGCTTTTGTTTAATTACAAGATTAAAATATAATATCTAGATTTAAGCCTATTTTAATATTATTATTGCACTGATTTGAATTTAAGTGAATTTGATAAAAAAAAAAAAAAATGTATACACTCTGTACGAGCTTCACAGAGCTCTTCTTGAGAAATGAATAAATAAATAAATAAAAAAATAAAAAGACTACAGAGAGCTAAACAAAAAAATCATAAGAGATAGATTCCCTCTGATCTACCGCTGATCGAGGGTCAGATAGATACTTTAAACTCGGCCAAAATATTCTCCACCCTTGACTTGGAAAACGGATTTTTCCACGTCGAAGTCGAGGAAAACAGCAGAAAATTCACGTCATTCGTTACTTTTAATGGCCAGTATGAGTTCAACAAGGTATCGTTAAGTTCACCTCCGATAGTATTTCAACGTTTTATCAATAACATTTTTAGAAATTTGCTGCAAAAGGGCTATATTTAGACGATACTATAATATTAGCAAACACTTACGAAGAAGCGTACAATAGGCTCCAGGAAACTTTAAATCTATGTTCAAAAAAGCTTAACAATTAAATGGAGCAAATGCCAATTCTTGGAAAAACACATCGAATACTAGGATTCACAATAGAAAACGGTAATATAAAACCATCAGAAAGAAAAATTTCAGCAGTAATCAAATTCCCGATTCCAAAATCAGTAGTATGTATATGCCGTTTCAGCGCCAGGAGGAGCTTTTTTAAATCTTTTATTATGCCGTTTCAGCGCCAGGAGGAGCTTTTATTCAACAGTTCTCCTAAATGTATGCAATAAAATTGTGATAAGTAAAAAGTTTTATGCTTTTGAGTATTTTAAATTAAGCTTAGCGGTTAGAATATCAGTTATGTTTAAATTTCAAATTAAAACAGTAATAAGCTTAAGATATTGTGCTTACTGTTCTTAATTAAATATGAAAAAATTTTAAAGTTTGGGTTGGTTTAAATACAAAATTAAGCTTGATTTAATATTTGCATAAAAATTGAAAAAAAAGTTTTATAAATTAAAAAAAAAAAAAATACGTTTAAGCTATTGAGCTGAATATTCCTAATTAGATATGAAAAGTTTTTTAAGTTTGGTTTATTTTTAATATTATTAAAGTTTAAGTTTGTTTTAATATTTAAATGAAAATTTGAAAAAAAGTTTTAAAAAATATAACCATAATAAGCTTAAGCTATTGTGCTGAAATTCCAAAATTAGTTATAAAAAGTTTTTAAAGTTTCGTTTATATTCAAAGTTATTATTATCATATAGTTTAAGCTTGATTTAATATTAACTTACCAAAAAAATTTAAATATAAAACTTTTTATATTTAAAACAATAATAAGCTTAAGAAGTTAAACTGTAGTGCTGAGTATTAAAAAGATAATATGAAAAGTTTTTAAAGTTGGTTTAAATACAAAACTATTATTAGGAAAGTTTAAGCTTGGTTTAAAATTTACTTGAAATTATTAAAGAAAAGTTTTTTAAATTAATAACAAGCATAAGCTATATAGTGCTATTGAAAAGTTTTCAAAGTTAATATTATTGAAGTTTAGATTTGAAAAATTAAAAGTTTTTTATGTTTTAAAATTTTAACAAAATTATTATTAAAGTTTAAATTTGATTTACTTGAAAATTAAAAAAAAAATTTTAAAAACTTGATTTGAATACATAATAATTCTTCAAATGAAATGTTTTGTAATGTTTTTACTTCAATAAAAGCTTGATTCAAATAATTGAAATTATATTGTTAATAATATAAGTTATGAAAAAACGTGATCGAGTTCAAGTTGAAAATAAAAAACTAGTTTTATAAAGTTGTTTTTATTAATAAATAACAGCATTGCATTTTGTCTTTTGTTTTTTGTTTTTTTGTTTTTAATTAAATAATATCTTGTTTATTTATCCACGAATCATGTTTTTTATCAAAGCCAAGCCACCTAACCAAAACTTGATTTCCTTTTTTTTTATTATACAAGATAAACATTAGGAAATTTAACAGATGTAAGTTCAGGTTCATAAAAACTGCCTTTTATTGGTTTTTGTGTGTAATCAAGTAAATTGCATGTTATTGGATCAGTTCTTTTAATTTTCGCTATTGTATAAATTTCTGTTGACCAATTGGGTTGATAACCTTTTGTAAATATACCTTTAAATTTACTAATACGAACAAAATCTCCAACTTTATATTTTCCTTTACGAAATACTTTTATTTTATTGTAGACTGTTTTTAATAACAATTTCTCATTTTTCTTTGTAACCTTTTTAGGTGGAAGTTTAATTGTGTGATGATATGTTGAATTATATTTTTCTATTAGTGGTGGTAGAATAGATAACCATTTATATGTGCCTTGTAAACTAAATTTTTTCCACATCGTATTTTTTAGGGTGCGATTGAAACGTTCTACAATTGAAGCTTTTAGCTCTGAATATGTATGATAATGGTTAATTTTATTTTTCCTCATTAGATTTTGAAATTTTTTGTTAAAAAATTCCGTACCTTGATCAGATTGTAAATTTTTTGGTTTTTGACCACCACGCTTAAAAATATTTTTCATTGCGATTAAAACATTATCAGCGCTCTTATTTTTAACTGGTTCGGCATACGCAAATTTTGAAAATGTATCTATGACTGTTAATAAATATTTATATCCCTTATTGAATTTGGCATATGGAATCATTTCAACCAAATCAATTTGCCAAGTATCATTTAAACCCTTTTGAATAAATTTTCTTCGAGTAAATTTTCTTCTAGCTCCTCTATGAATTTCTGACACAACTTGTAACCTCGACATTATTCTTGTACCATTCAATTAAATTTTTCAAAGTGATTTTATATTTTTCTATTGTATGACATTCACATGTATCTGGTCCAGAAGTAGAATTATCATATGCCCACGGACAAAGGGCAAAATGAGTACCATAAATTGAAGTGTATTTATTGACTTCAGAAAAATTTTTGATGTGTTTATATAGATGTAATATTAGTTTCTTATGATCATCTAATAAGACGGAGGAATAAATATTTAAGAACTCCTCTACTTCCATAATTCAAAATGACTGTACTAAGAATATGTTCGCTGCTTTTATATTATCTCTAAATTGTATTTTAAATACAGTTTCTTATCAGACACAGACCAAAAATGATTAATTTTATTCATCCATTTACAATGATGATAGCGGGACCATCTGGATGTGGAAAAACAACATTTGTGAGCAATTTAATTGAAAATATTGATAGATTGATTTATCCGAAAATTGAAACAATAAAATGGTGTAACCCAGAAATTTCTGCTATTCCAAAAAATCTAGCTTTTCCTTATATAGACTTTTATACCAGTATCCCAAAAGAATTTAGTGGTAATGAAAATAAACCTACTTTAATTGTTCTAGATGACTTAATGTTAGATTCTGCAAATAAACAGGTATGTCAGCTATTTACTAAAGGTTCACACCATCGTAATTTATCTATTATATTGTTAACACAAAACGTTTTTCATCAGGGAAAATTTTCAAGAGATATTTCATTAAATTGTAAATATTTAGTGCTTTTCAAAAACCCTCGAGACAAATCACAGATTTTTCCTCTTGCTAGACAACTATATCCGGAAAATATAAAAGATTTCTTGAGAGTATATAATAAGTCAACATCAAAACCTCATGGTTATATTGTGTTGGATTTAACACAAGACATTAACGATTTATTTCGTATTAGAACTAATATTTTTTCCAAGGAATATTGTATATGTTTCTGTGATACGAGTGATTTGAATAACAGCAGCTGTGAAAAGTATGAAACGATTGAAGAAAAACCAACATATATTACGTGTACTAGGAAAGTGCAACAACAAGAAATTTCGTAAAAATATTCTTAAATATTGTGATGACGATATTATAAAAACTATTGCTGAAATTGCAATGAATATATTAAATGGTAATAATAAAATATCACCAGCACAAAAAGCAAAATTAAAAAAACATAAAAAACAATTAAGATTTCTAGCCTGTTCTAAGAAAAGTATAAAGGCCAAAAGAAAAATATTAGTTCAACATGGTGGGTTTTTACCAACTTTAATCGAAACTATATTATCTGGTGTAATAGGGAAATTGCTCAGTAAAACATAATGCAGCGAATGATTGTTATGTCACCAGAAATATTTTCAAAATTTAGTAAATTGTTTCAGGATGATAAAAACTTGGATTTATTAGATCAAAAAATGAAAAAAGTTTTATATGATAAAAAACTAAAACCATTGCAAAAATGGTACTTATATCGTCAAAATCTCCTCAAATATGGAATTAACAAAAGACACGCAAAAAAATTACCAGAAAAGGCTAATAATCTTACATTTGATACAGGCACTCAAACAAAATTCTTTTGTAAACGAAATGCATATACAGAAACTGAATTTCCCAAATACAAATCAACATCAGCACAGACTAATTTTGTACCATTAGTTCCTCATGAAGTGTTTGAATATGATCCAAAAAAAGAGCATTCAGATATGGATATTGATTTAACACATTACGACTTAGATGATGAAAATTCATTTAAAAAATTAGCTCAAACTGAAATGCTGAAAGACGAAAAACTAATACAAAGACCATCTCTAAGCTCTGATTATCGAATGTTTGAAACACCAAGTGGTGATGTAATTACCGTTGCTGTACCATCTCCTGAAAAAAAGAAGACACTAAGATCAGCCGGTAGTTCAATTTCCTCAACTATACTTTCACGGTTTCCTGAAACAAAAAAACGAAAACTAAAACCTTTACTAAGAAGTCCAAAACTAAGAACTTCATCAACACCAGAATGGACAACATATAAATAGTGCAACATTTTATGTTTTAGAAGAAGTTAACAAAGATGGATAGTCAAGATGATTTCTACGTAACATTGTTTAGTAATGATAATTTAAAACTGTTTCCAGACAACACTTTAGCTTCATTCGAAAATAAACTGCCTATTCACTTTGATTTAAGAAACGGAAACTGGAAAGTAGGTCTTTCAGAAATTTATCTGAATGATTTCCTACAAACGGAAAAATTTAACAAAGAGAATTGTGCTCTTATTAATATCGGGGAGTATAATGTTTATGTAAGAAACATTGAAAAACCTCTTGAAAAAATCAAAGTAACCAAATCTATATGTCACACATATTATTCATATGACGATTCGGAATTACATTTGGATGATTGGAAGTTTAATTTTTTGCCAACACTTATTAAAAATATAACTCCTAATCCAGGATTTACTCGAAACCAGGTTTTTACAGAATTTTTTAATGAAATTTTGACATATATCTCTAATGCAAAAAATTATGATGATGTAGCATTTAAAAAAATGTCAGAATCTAATCGAAAGGATTTAATTCGTATATCGCAAACTTTTGATGAAGATAGTTTCTATATAAAAGTTAATCATAGCTATAACGTAAAAACATTATTAACTGAACTATTTCAACAGAAAAAAAATATAAAAAGTTTCAAAACAAAATTACCTGAACTATTCAAATTAGCTGTTGCTAATAATAAAGACGAATTGAATGGAATGGTGATGATTTATTCAGATATAGTCCAATCATCTGTTTTTGGAAGTAGCAAAGTGCGTGCATTAAGAGCTATCAATATAGAAAATTGCAGAATACCTACAAATATTGAATTTGAAAATGGCCATTACATACCTACAGACAAAAATTGTTTTGAAACTATAGCGATTAAAATTTGCAACCAATACGGTGATGGAATAAATTTTGTTTCCAGTTACTATCCAACAAAAATTGTATTACACTTTATAAAGCATTGATTGCCCGAAGACAATATAAATACTACTACTCAAATATAATATCATATCAAACATGGAAAGAGCTTACACTGAGATATTATTCCTCTCAAGTAGGTGGAGGAATCAACGATATAGGACCTTTATTACAATTTTATCCAGCTATTCAAAGAGGTCGTGGTTTTGGAAATATATTCGGAAGTTTAATTCGTTACTTAAAGCCGGTTTTTACATCAGGTTGGGACTTAATTAAAACAGAGGCTGTGAACACAAGTAAAAATATTTTAAGTGATATAGCATCTGGTGCAAACATAAAAGAAGCTGTAATTGATCAAAGTAAAGGTGGCATGAAAAATCTACGAAAATCCGTAGTTAATCAACTGCATTCAATGTATGGTGGAAGACGAAAAGCCATAAAAAGACGAAGCGGTATAAAAAGACGAGCAGTTTCTAAAAAGACACATTTAAAGTCGAAGCGACGAAAAAAGCAAATTAAAACCTCTGATATATTCAATTAAATATGGAATGCATGAAATCCGAACTTGATCTTTTTGCATCATTACCAGTACAAACAAGTATATTGCGTTCAGAAGAGGTAGCATACAATCCTTTAGCTTCTTTAGAGGCATCACCGTCAACTATTGAATTTGTTTCGCTTGGAAATGGAGATACATATCGAGATTTATCGTCAACCTACATCAAATTTAAAGTTCAAATATTAAAAAAAGATGAATCAGCTTGGAGTGCAAATGATAAAGTAGGAACCGGAACTGATGTAAGAGCAGCCCCGCAGCCCAGTATTGTAAATAATTTATTACACTCTTTAATTAAACAATGTAATGTAACTCTAAATGGAAAAAAACATCACTCCTTCAGACTCCTTATACCATTATAAAGCATACTTAACTACTTTACTAAATTATGGTACAGATTCCAGTCAAACACATTTGGAAGCATCTGGTTGGGAATTGGATAAACCAAATGTAAATGATTTTAGCAATTCTGGTTCTAAATCATGACAAAAATTGTACAATAATTCTACAATAGTAGAATTAATGGGAAAATTGCATGTAGATTTCTTCAACACTTCCAAATTACTTTTAAATAACGTTGACATTCGAATTGCTCTGGCATTAGAAAAACAAGATTTTTTTATTTTCTTTAACTATAACGATGAAAGTTATTTAAAAATTCTCGAAACATTATACATGAAGCATTTAACAATTAATAGCACATAATACTGTTTTGAAAAAGGCTAATACAAAATATTTTTATGTTAGAAGTGAAATCAAAGCATTTACAATTCCAGCTAACACATCCAACATATCATTGGATAATATATTTATAGGGCAAATACCAAAAGCTCTTGTATTTTGTATGGTTAATAATGAAAATTTTAATGGTAAAAGATCAAAAAATCCATACCATTTCGATCATCAAAATCTCACACAATTTCAATTATATGTGAATGGAGTGCCTACACCAAACTCTACAATTGAAACAAGTTTTACATCGAATAACAATTCCAATTCTCGTGCATATTTAACATTATTTAGCGGAACTATATACATCATTCTGATAGAGGACATCAAATTTCAAAAGAACTATTTGCAAAAGGTTATACAATACTAGCTTTTGATTTATCACCAGACGGCTCTGGAACTGATACATGCCAGAGTTTATTAAACCAGGGATTTGTAAAGATTGAAGCAAGATTCAGTTCTCCATTAACTTCAACATTAACATGCATTGTGTTTGCGGAATTCGACGCCAGTATCGAAATTGATAAAAATCGTAACGTCTACGTAAACATATAAAAGGCAGTTTAGTGAACCATTTTTAATCACTTGACGTGCGCAATGACGTGCGCTCTAGTAGATTTATCGTTCTGTACGGACGACAGCAATACAATATTTGTTACAAATCTTGCTGTGGTTGGAATAAAAGAAAAATGTAAAACTATTGTAAAAGAATTAAAGTATAAATTCCCAACCAGAGACTTAAAAAGAATAGACCTCAAGAATTATTCTTTTGGACATATGGACAATGAAAAAACAACTAATCAAATAATAAATTTGCTTGAAAAATTCTATATAGTGTTAACAAATGGAAAACTTAAAGCTGAATTTTTAACAGCATACATAAGTGGAAATACTCGACTAATTGATATTTCTCATTTGCAAAAGAATGAACACACTTCAGATAACGAAAGTTCTGAAATGTAATAGTGCAACACGTAAATTATTTAAAGGAGTTTTTGCGCTTGATCTAATACCACAAAAGATTTCTAAACCAGGTATTTTAGTAATAAACACTGACACTTCTGCTAAAAAAGGAACACATTGGTTAGCAATTTTCGTGCCAGTTCAAGGTTGTGCAGAATATTTTGATTCATTTGAAAATCTACCATTCCACAATGAGATTGTGAAATTTCTACAAAATCAATCAAAATGTTTTGTTTTCAACAATAAGCGTTTACAAAGTGATCTTACATCAGTCTGTGGACAATATTGTTGTGTATATTTATGGATGCGATGTAACTGCAAAAGTATGAAAAATTTTATTAATTTATTCAACACAATGTCGTCCGCCGCCCCACCCAAAATCGATAAAAAAATACAATTAATGTTTCGGAAAATTTTCAAAAAATGTATACGATAAAAGCTATAAATACAAAACTTTCAAGCTATAAAACTAAACATAGGTTAAAAAACATGGAGCCAACATCAAATGCTGAAATATTTGTCGAAAAACAAATAAACAACGACAACAATAACGATAACGACGAACAACAACAAAAAAATCTTTTATTAAGCTATATTTACTATTTGGATAAAAAACAAACAATAAAAATACAAATTGGATTTAATGTTGAAAATTTAGCTGCGATGAATTATTCATTAGCGAGATGAATTATTTGCAGTGGCATGCTTTTTATGTAGATTTTATAACAAACATTCAACCTAAATTAAATTCAAATAAATTTCCACTCAAATTCAATCATACAGAGCAAACTAAAAAACTAACATTGGAACTAGATGAGTATACCCGCTTTTGCCTTATGTTGGACTTTATGTAAGCAGTGATGTCATATAACAATGGAGCTGAATTAAATGTACGGGAATATGTATTCAAGTATTTCAACAGATGTATTGAAAGGAATAAACTGAAATTGGAACAAGAAGATTTTTACATTCCTATGAATTTACATATAGCTCAGTGCAATTATTCTAGACTATTTTATGAAATACCATTGTTTATGTCTGAAAAAATATATTCTTCAATAATAAATAAAACAAATATTTTTTAAAGCCAATTATTATTATTATTATCTTTTATTAAATACATATACAAGTTCATACAATTTTTTACAGCACATCTTTGCAACAAATTTTCTGTATTATGATGGTGAGGGCAAATGGTGATGTAATTCCTTAGTTTTTGTAGAGATGGAATTTTGTTATCTAAATTAATAACTTTTACTGAATTTGAAATAAAAGTGTCTAAAAATTGCTTTTTTTTAAGACCTTTTACATAAACAACATCAAATAATGTTGTTAGATGTTCCTCAAAGACATTTTTAACTTTTAAATACTCTATAAAGCCATCATTCCAATCCAAGTTATTAATGTTCTTTTCGTTGTACCCATTTTGTCATTTAACATCACTATTTAACTCTTCAAATGAATACAGTGCTTTAAACATAAATAACACTGGTATTAGAGAACCATCAGCTATCAAAGAAAATTTTTTCAAAAAATATTGTTTGTTATTTCCAATAACAAATTGTAAATCAACTATAGCTTTCCTATTGCCATTGTTGCTACTGCTGCTACTGCTGCCGCTGTTGTTGTTGTTGTTGTTGTTGTTGCTGCTATTAATTTTGTTCTTTATTATAATAAAAAAAAAACTAATAACCTAGCCTTTTATTTATAACTCTGATTTCATAAACAAAAGTGGGGATACCTACCTATACTAAAGAGCAGTAAATTTTTAAAGCCATTAACGCACCTTCGCAGACCGTTTCCGAACCTTCACAGACCGTTTTCGGACCTTCACAGGCTGTTTTCAGACCTGCAAAGACCGAAACTAGTCTTGAATACGGGCCTTTGCGCCAAGGGGTCGCCTAAGCACTGTAATAAGTATCTGAAAAAAAAATTTTTTTTTCAGACCATTTTCGGACCTTCACAGACCGTTTTCGGACCTTCAAAGACAGTTTTGGACCTTCAAAGACCGAGACTAGTCGTGAATACAGACCTCTGACACCTTTAAGTTTATTTATTTCAAAAATTTTTCTTGTGAATCGATATCAATCGATGGAATGCCATATTTTGTCTGTCTTTATCCCGTCCCAAAAATTTGAAATAAAACTGCGCTCTATTCAATTCCTCTAATTCTGGTTCGTTTGTTACTTTTTTTGAAAACCTGTCCGGCATGAAAAATATAATTTTTTCATTGGTTAGTGGATCTTCTACCTCGCAAAGCACCACCGTTTGACCTCTTTTCGTCTCTAAAAAGCGCCAGGAAATCACCTCGTATATTTTATTCTGTTGTAAAATATCAATATTTTGATATTTTTCACTTGAACCCACTCCCAATTCCATTAAATTTTTTAAAAAGGCAGCCTATTTCATATTAAAAAAATAGAAAATAGAAAATTAAAAATAAAAAGAAAACAAATATCTTACCATATTGTTTGTTTTATTTTGTAATGTTATGTATATACTTAATAAAGTAAATAATTTCTAATGATATTAAAGGAAAATTGTTGTTTTTATATATGAAAAACTTTATATATCACATCCCTACTATATAGTATACAATCACAAGTTTTTCTTTTTGTTTTTGAAAACATAAAATTATCTTTAAAAAAAACAAAAAAAAAAACCAAATAACTAACTCATTATGCAATTAAGCAATTTTTTGTTTTGTTTTTGTTTCTCTAATTGATATTAAATCTGTAAAAGATTTTTTTTTTTTTTTTTTTTAAGTTGATATTCTAATACGAAACAACAATTTTGCCGTATTTGAAAAATATCGTATCAATTAAAAAGTTATGAAGGTTGCTGCAGCTGCGCTGTGCCAAAAAACATTTTTTTATAGATTTATTTTATTTTATGATTAGAATAGTAATGCGAGCACGCCTTTCTAAACAAGTTAATATGTTAATACGATGCAACATTGTATGCAGTATTTGAAAAATATAATATAAATTAAATAGTTGTCAAGGATGTGACAGTTGATGTAGTGTCTCAACAACTTTTTATAGATTTATTTATTTTTATGATTAGAATAGTAAGGTTGCCTTTCTAAAAAAAAAAAAAAAAAAACATAAAAAAACAGTTAATATGCTAATACGATGCAACATTGTTGCAGAATTAATAAGTTACAGTAAGTAAATTCATAGTCAGCTTTTTAAATGTATTTACCCGATGGTGGTTTTTAAAAATATATATATGATCTTATGTTAAAACCCATTTTTAGTTAGCAATAATTTTTGTTACGAAATAATAACGTTTTACATAAATAAAAACAAACAAAAAAAAAATGAATTCAGCAAATAAAAAAATGAAATTAGAATGTAATGAGTGTAAAAAAATTTTTACAAAATCGGATAATCTAAAAAGACATAAATGTAGAACACAATTAAAACATAAATGTGATTTATGTCAAAAAACATTTAGTAGAAAAAGAATTTTATTAGATCATATAAAAAACCACAGAGAAAGTTATGAAAATACAAAATTTTGTGAGAAGTGCAAAACAACAATCTCAAATAATTTGTGGAACTACCACATTCGGACAAATAAACATAAGAAAAATGCAGCAGAAGTCATTAAAACTAATGTTAGGTGTATTAATGAATGTTTTCAAAATAGACTAGAAACATTTATTAGAGATAATGATGATGAAGGCATATTAAACCCAACACAATTTTTAGAAAAGGCTCAAACCGATATAATTGAATTGTTGAGACAATCACTAAAAAAGCACAATGCCATTAAAGTAAATCTTGAACTTTTCGGCGAATATATGAGACCAACAGAAAAAGGGTTTGAAAATATATCAATCAAATCTTTTCAAACTCGAATGTTTACCATTACACAGACAGACGATCTTAATGATTTTTTTGAAAATGCTAAAGAAGTTATTCAACAACAAGCAGAAGACTTCCAAGAAAAGGATAGTGGCTGGGCGTTGATTAGAATTTTACACGTGGAAATAAATATTAATAAATATGAACCAATCCGCGTTTCTAGTTATATTAAGTTACCAAAAAACATAGAAGATAAAAAAGCCTGCATTAATATCAACAATAATGATAACTTCTGTTTTAAGTGGAGTTTGGTATCAGCCTTACAAACTTGTGCTGAACATGCAAAACGAACATCTTCATACAAAATTAGTGACATTTCTCAACCCATAGTCAAGCTTGAGTTTAGCGATGTTTTACAACTTAATTTTGGTAATATGCAATTTCCAGCTAAATTGTCTGAATTAAATTTATTCGAAGAACTTAATAATGACATAAGCATAAATTTGTTTGGACTGGAAGAAACATTTATCAAGATTGATAAGTCGATCTGTAACAAAGAATACTCATCAAATTTATATTTGTAATATGTGCTTGCAACATTTTCATACATTACAACAACGTGACTTACACATACTCGAATGCAATAAAGTAGTTACAAAGCTTCCATCTGTTGAAAAAAGTACACTAGAGTTTAAGAATTATCAACAACAATTGAAAACACCTTTTGTTATTTATGCTGATGTTGAGAGTATTTTACAGCCTATTGCAACAAGCAATCCTAATCCCATGATGTCTTCAACAACAAATATTCATCAACATGTTCCAATAGCTTTCTCGTACTACATTAAGTGTTCTTTTGATGATAGTCTAAGCTGTTTCAAAGAATTTGTTGGAGCTAACTGTGCTAAGGAATTTATCCAATCATTGACGGAAACATGCAATGAATTATATTCAACCTTCTTTATGAGTTCAAAGCCGATGAATCCACTAACACTGGATGAGCAGCTGCAACAATTGGTTCAAGAAACGTGTCACATATGTGGTAAGCATTTAGATTTTAATAATAGAATTAGAGACCATTGTCACTTTACTGGTAATTATAGAGGTCCTGCTCATTCTTATTGCAACTTATTGTATAGGCGATCAAATATTCTTTCACAATTTTTCCGGCTATGATTGTCATCTTTTATTTAAAGAGCTAAACGAAGTGAATGGACATATTGGTGTCATTTCTTTGAATAAAGAACGTTATATTTCATTATCTAAAAAAATTACAATAGATAATAATCATTCATTTTATTTACGTTTTCTTGATAGCTTCAGATTTATGGCTTCTAGCCTTGATTCATTGTGTAAAAATTTAAATGAAAACGATTTGTTTCATATAAAAAAAAGAATTCAATAATAATGAAAAATTTATACTTATGACTCGAAAGGGGGTTTTTCCCGAGTATTTAAATTCCATTAAACGTCTTGACGAAACATGTTTACTGTTCCGATGAAGACTACATTCATGCAGTTAATGTATGGAATACGTTTAAATGTCAAAATTTATGGGACTATCTTAAACTTTACCTTAAAACAGATGTATTTATTTTGACTCATGTTTTTGAAAACTTCCGAAAAATATGCTCCAAAATCTATTCTTTAGATCCTGCAAATTTTTACACCACACCAGGTTTGTCATGGGCGGCTATGTTAAAATACACTGATATCAAGTTAGAGTTGTTAACTGATGTTTATATGTATAATTATTTTAAAAAAGGGATACGTGGTGGAATTAGTCAGTGCTCACTTAGACATTCAGTAGAAAATAATAAATTTATGGGGGAATCTTATAAAAAAAACGAACCTTCTAAATACATAGTATATGAAGATGCTGATAATTTATATGGGTAATGATACAATATTTACCACATAAAGATTTTCAGTGGGTTGATACTCCTGAAAATATTGATGTGCTTTCAGTTGCCGATGATTCGCAAACTGGTTACGTTTTAGAAGTGGATTTAGATTACCCTCAACATTTACATGATTTGCACAATGATTTTCCTTTTTGTGCTGAAAACAAAGTTCCACCGAAAGGTAAAATTCCTAAACTGTTAGTTGACTTAACAAACAAACGAAAATATATTATTCATTATCGAAATTTAAAACAATGTCTTCGAAACGGCATGATTCTCAAAAAAATTTATAGAGTACTAAAATTCACACAAAGCAATTGGTTAAAAAAATATATTGATTTAAATAACGCACACAGGTCGGTAAAACAATGGAAAATGTAGATAAAAGAAAAAATGTCAAAATAGCTACGTCTTGGGAAAGTCAAGGAGGACATTTAGGTGCTCGAGCGCTAATAGCAAAACCAAATTATCATAGCCACTCTAGATTTACTGAAAACTTGATAACCATTCAGCTTAATCATACAAATATATATTATGACAAACCTATATATTTGGGATTTACGGTACTCGAACAATCTAAAATTCTTATGTATGATTTTCATTATGATTATATTAAACCTAAATATGGTAGTAAGGCTTTATTAAATTATACAGACACTGACAGTTTTATTTATACTATACAGACAGATGATTTTTACGCTGACATATTTAATGAAATACCAAAACGTTTTGATACATCAGATTATCCATCAGACAATTTATTTAATTTTCCTCTAATGAATAAAAAAGTTCTGGGTCTTTTTAAAGATGAATTTAATGGAAAAATTGTTTCTGAATTTATTGGATTAAAATCTAAAATGTATTTCCTTCAAACATATGAAAATAAAACTATTAAAAAAGCTAAAGGAATAAAGAAATATGTTGTCAATTCTTTAACATTAGATAATTATAAAAATTGTTTGTTAAAAAATGAAACTTGTTTAAAACAAATGAAAATATTTAGATCACATTTACATACAATTTATACGCAAAATTTAAATAAAGAAGCTTTAAGTTCATTAGATAATAAAAGATATGTAACTGAAGATAATATAAAAACATGTGCTTGGGGGCATTATGCCATTGAGCAATAGTTGTAAAAAAACAAAATAAAAAAATTGAATTTTTGTTAGCTTAATATTAATAATAAAAATCACAATTTAAAGATGTTTAAAAAAAAAAAATATGATACACACATTAAAAGTGTCTTTCAATTTTTTAAAAACTTTTTTTTTTAATTTTTCAGATAAATATTAAACCAAAAGCTTTAACTTTAATAATTACTTAAACAAGACTTTATAAACTTTTCATATCATCACTTTAACCACCTTAACTTTTAAAATTTGAAAACATAAAAAACTTTTAACTTTTCAGTTATTTTTTTAACCAATTCATCTAAATCTAAAGTTTAATAATATTAACTTTGAAAAATTTTCTAATCTGTTTGAAAATTTTCAACAGCGCTATAGCTTAAGTTAAATATTATTAATTTAAAAAAATTTTTCTTTAATTTTTCAAGTAAATTTTAAACCAAGCTTAAACTTTCCTAATAATAGTTTTGTATTTAAACCCTACTTTAAAAACTTTTCATATTATCTTTTTAATACTCAGCACTACAGTTTAACTTCTTAAGCTTATTATTGTTTTAAATATAAAAAGTTTTCTATTTAAATTTTTAGGTAAGTAACTATTAAATTAAGCTTAAACTTAATGATAATAATAATTTTGAATATAAACCAAACTTTAAAACTTTTTATAACTAATTTCGAATTTTCAACACAATAGCTTAAGTTTTTTATGGTTAAATTTTTAAAACTTTTTTCAATTTTTCAGGTTAATATTAAATCAAGTTAAACTTTGATTATAATAACTTTGTATTTAAACCAAACTAAAAGCTTGGAAAACTTTTCATAGCTTCCCACATATAAAAATATTTCAGCAATTTTAAATCAAGTTTTAAGTTTCATAACCAAGCGTTTTAGAAGAAGAAGAAGAATTTTAACATTGATATTAGTTTTGTATACTAACTTTGTATTTAAGTCAAAACTTTAAATTCTTTTCATATCTAATTAAGAATATTCAACACAATAGCTTAAGCTTATTTTTTTATTTTATAAAACTTTTTTTAATTTTTCACGTAAATATTAAACCAAGCTTAAACTTTAATAAACTTTTCATATCTAATTAAGAATATTCCGTTCAATAGTTAAGCTTATTTTATTTTTTATTTTAATTTACAAAACTTTTTTTTCATTTTTCACAGAATCAAGCTTAAACTTTAATAATATTAAAAATAAACCAAACTTAAAAAAACTTTTCATATCTAATTAGGAATATTCAGCTCAATAGCTTAAATTTATTTTTTATTTTAATTTATAAAACTTTTTTTTCAATTTTCATGGAAATATTAAATCAAGTTTAAACTTTGATAATATTAACTTTGTATTTAAACCAAACCAAACTTTAAAAACTTTTCATATTTAATTAAGAACAGTAAGCACTATATCTTTAACTTATTACTGTTTTAATTTGAAATTTAAACATAACTGATATTCTAACCGCTAAGCTTAATTTAAAATACTCAAAAGCATAAAGCTTTTTACTTATCTCAATTTTATTGCATACATTTAGGAGAACTGTTGAATAAAAGCTCCTCCTGGCGCTGAAACGGCATATACATACTACTAAAATCAATTAAAAACATTCAAAGCTTTTTTGGTCTAACCAGGTACTTCAGAAAATATATAAAAGGATATTCAATAATAGCAAAGCCACTGACCGACCTATTAAAAAAAATCAAGAGTTCAAAATGGGTTCACAGGAAATTAAAGCATTTGAGGAATTAAAAAGAAGTTTAACAAAAGAAGCAATGCTAGCAATGTATAAAGAAAACGCGGAGACGAAGCTTCACACGGAAGTTTCGAAGCATGGCTTTGGGGCAGTATTGCAAGGATGATTGTGGTCAATTTAAATCTGTATGCTATTTTTCAAAAAAGAGTACATCGGCGAAAGAGTTATATTGTAGCTTCGACTTAGAAGCTTTGGCTAAAAAAAAACTAAGAGTCTACCTATTAGGAATAAAATTTAAAATCATAACTGACTGCTAGGCGTTCAAACCTAGAATCGCAGGTTGGGCCGCCACACTTCACGAATTCGACTTCGTAATGAACCATAGAAGAAGCGGTAAAATCCAACATGTAAACGCGCTAAGTCGTAACCCAACCGTACTATCTATTAGGAGCGAATTCCTAGAAAGAATAAAATCAACACAAGATAAAGAAAACGGATTTAAAGCAATAAAAACAATACCAACTACGAAGAATACATCATGGAACAAGGCATATGTGTTCAAACAAACAGAAGAAGGAAGGAAATTGCTGTGCATCCCCCGAAAAATGGCAGATGAACAGGCAGATATAGTAAATGCATAGTAATAGTCAACTATAAAATTATATTAACGCAGAAACAAAAATTAATTTTTATTTTATAAAGCCAACAAAATACTCCGGGACGGCTATTCCTGCTAGTTTATTTAATATATAAGGAAGACATTCTGTTTGTTTGTTTGTTTGTTTGTTTGGGCCGGATTCACGTAAAAGCCACCAACTCGATTGCAACCAAATTTTGCAGAACCTTTCTATGACCCCAGAAGAATTTATAGGCTATATTACGTTTCGGTTCATTAACCCACTCCAGCGCGACAGCTTTTTAAAGCTTTGTAGCTATTTGTAGCTTTGTAGCTCTTTACGACAGAAGCTCACTAAGTTAACTTGGTTAGGATCCAGTAATCTGTTTGGGCACCAGGGCTCAATAATTTGTTTTAATTTCTTTATTGTCGCCCTTAAACGGTTTGACCAAAGGAGTTGAAAATTTACAAAACTGTAGCTGTTTACCAGAACAGCTCACTAAGTTGATTTTGTTACGATACATTAACCCCTTTCAACGTCAGAACCCAATGAAGTTTTTCATTTATTTGCTGTCGTGCTTAAACGGTTTGACTAATTGAAAATTCGCAGAAGTATTGCACTTTAGCACAGAAGCTCATTCAATTAATTCTGCCGTGATTTATTAACCCATTTAGGATGAATTTACGGTTCTAAATAAAGTCTGTGACAAATCTTTGTGAACTTTCGTTAGCCCATTTCCGCACGAGCACCTGTTAAAATTTTCTTCATAAGCCTTCAATGCAAATTTCTAATACAGTAATTAAAATAACCTAATTAAGTATCTTAAGAATACTGTTTTTAAGTTTTAACAACATAACATTTTCGGCAGTATTTATAAAGGTAAAAAACAATGCTATCTTTTTTATATTGCAAATATGTTAAACAGTACCTGACATGTATGCATTTAAAAAAAAAATTTGGTGAAGCTACATAAAAAAGTTGTTCTACATTGCTGTTTTCGGAGACATATACATTGACATATAATAACTTTTCAAATTTTACAAAATGTGCTTAAAAGGATAATTTGTAAAAATATAAAATTACAATACTTACGTAAAAAAATGTTTTACATTATGGTCTTTTATAATTGAAGCGCGATTTTAAGTTTCGGTTTTAGCGAATAAGATATTGTGAAAACTGAATTCCAACAATTCCCTAATATTATACTCAATAGATTATTGATTTCTTTAAAGATTTTTTGTAAACGAATTGTCTCTAATTCTTCGCTGTTTATTCAATATGTTAAAATAAAATGAATGAAATGTGTAATTAAATGATATTAATTAAATGTAATAAAAAGTTAAAATATTAACTAGTAAATGCATAGTAATAAGTGAATTATATTAATTAAATTATATTAACGCAAAAACAAAACTTAATAATTTTTATTACATAAAGCCAACAAAATACCCCGGGTAACGCCGGGTATTCTTGCTAGTCTAATAAATAAGGAAGAAATTCTGTTTGTTTATTTGGGCCAGATTCACGTAAAAACCAAAACCACCAGTCCGATTGGAACCAAATTTTGCAGGAATATTTCTACGAGCTGGGATGCGACCCGAGAGCCTCTTAAACCTTTTTTATTTTTTGGTTGTCCTGCCTAAAAAGTTCAACTGATTGTGTTGAAAATTTGTACAAATGAACATTTAGCTTTAGGCGTGCTTAAATGTGCTTAAAAGGATAATTCATAATAACATGAAGTAACATTACTTGCGAAAAAAAATGTATTACATTATGGTTGTTTATAATTGAGATGTGTTTTTATGTTTCGGTATTAGCGAATACATATATTGTGAAAACTCACTTCCCCGTAATAATATACTCAATAGATTATTAATTCCTTTAAAGATTTTTTGTAAACGAATTGTCTCTAATTCGTCACTCTGTTTATTCAATTTGCTTAAAAAAATTGAATGCAATGTAATTAAATGATATTAATTAAATATATTCATTTATATATATATATATATACATACATATTTAGAACTGTCACAAGTCCCTGCAAACAATATATAAAAACACTCCCAAACGAAACACCAGCAATGGCAATAACTAAAACAACAGACTTTGAAATATAAACGTCAACTTCTTTTCCAATGTGTTCCTTCTCGAATCAACATCAGGACAGGGCAGACGTCTTTTGTTTCCTTCTCGCCTATCCTATCCAACACATTAATAAAAATCCTACAAATTATGTGGGCTCAACCAACACTATAGATAAAAGAGCCGAAGGAAGAAGAAAATATAGAATATCAAAAATAAAACAAAATTCCAAAATCAAGAAATTCCATAAGAAGAATAATCAATCTCCAAAATTCCATAATCAAGAAATTTTATATTCATCAACACACATACATAAGTAATTTTTATAAAATGTTCTGAAATATCCAAAATAAAAAATGTCACAAATTATCAACAAAAAACATTGACATATAACAGAATACCAGATTATTAAAAACTATTAAATAAAAGTTGTACAATATTGAATTAAATTTATTAGAAAAAATATTTTGTTATTTGTTATATAAAATTAAAAGTTGAACATTATTTTGTTAAATTTAGTAATAATAAAAATTAAATACTAGCACACAATTTATTAAATTATTTTTGTAAATAATTTTTTTTTGTATGCTTACTTTTTTCAACATTATTAAATATAAATTAGCATAACTAAATATAAAACTAAATATAAATAACAAACTAAATATAAAACAAAAAAGGAAAGTAATAAAATTATTAAATTAAAATACGAATACACAATTTATTAAAGAAGTTAAATTAAAATTAGTAATAAAATTAAATACAAAAAAAAAAAATTAAAGAAAGTAATAAAATTATTACAATAAAACTAGGAATACACAATTTATTAAAGAATTTAAAAATTGAACATTGCTAAATTAAAATTTGTAATAACAAATTAAATATAAAAAAAAAATAAAAATAAAAGAAAGTAATAGTATTATTAAATTAAAATACAAGTACACAATTTAATGAATCATTTTTTTTTGTTTGTTTAGAAAATAAAAAAATTATTAAATTGAAATACAAATACACAATTTATTAAATAACTTAAAAATTGAACATTATTAACTTGAAATTGATAACGACAAATTAAATAAAAAATTAAAAAAAAGAAGAAATTTAATATCATTAATTAAACAAAATAAGAAACCTAGCAAAAAAGAAGAATAATAATAGAATTATATAAATAATTATATTAACTTTACACTAGATTACATAAATATTTAAATTTAAGCAAACACTACAAATAAAAGGTAAACATGGCTGGAAAGAGAAACAAGAAACTTTCTAATGTAAGTATTTCAGACGAAGAAAATAGAGAAAATGAGAATGAGTTATGGAGAAGAAGGGGAAATATTACATACGAGGACGACTTCAACGTTTCGGATGATTACGACGTTCGACTATGGGTCAGTGAAGTAGAAAGAATATCGGACGAAACGGGATGGACACTGGCACAAAAGAAGAAGACTGTTAAATGGCTCAGCAAAGCTGACACTTAGATTCAACCCACACATTAAAAATTAGGATGAATTAAAAAAATATCTTGTCGAAAAATTTTCATCACAAGTCAACTCAGCTGACATTCATAAGTTACTATCAAGAAGAAGACAACAAAAGGGAGAATTAATCACAGAATATTTTCTGAAGATGAGAGAAATTGACTCATGAATGCAAGGCAATAGGGAAAAGCTACATCTACATCAAAACAATAAAAGTAAATGGAGAATTGGTTTCAGCATTAATAGATAAGGGTAGCGACGTGACTATAATTGTATATAACGTGTATATAAAAATTAACGCACCATCGGTAACAATTTCTGCAATTAAACTACAAGGGTTATCTAGTTCAGTTCAGAGTATACCAGAGGCGGATTCCCGGCGGAACTAGAGATTGATGGATCAAGATATATAACGACAATGCACATAGTGTCAGACGCAATTCTGAGAGCACCAAAAATAATTGGTAAGGACGTATTACAAGACACTATCATAACATTATCAAAAAAAGAATCATAGTGGAAAAAATTGAGGACGATATAGAAGAGGATTTTTTAAAGTGTTATAATGTAAAAAACGTCAAACACGAAATAAGTATTGGAAATAAGGAACAGGAGAAGAGGATTATTAGTTTGATGAACAACTACACCCACGAGATGCGAAGAGTCAACAGTAGAAATGAAAATACTCCTGTCAGACGAACAACCAGTGCAGCAACGGTCGAGAAGTGTAGCTCCAGCAGAAAAATTATAATAGAAAAACAGGACAATGAATGGTTACAAAACGGCATAATAAGACCAAGCACTTCAAATTATTGTTCTGAAAGTGTAAAGGAAATTAAAAAATTTGGGAACATAAAGCAAGAAATTGATAATTAAAAAAATGAAATTGGCTCTGAAGTAAAAAAAATTGTAAACTTAAATACGCATAAAAGTTATGTTTCTATTTGTAAAAATGTGCCACCAATAATAATTAAACCTAAAAAAGCACAAAATGTGTTACAAACGAAAAAAGATTTGGAGAACTCTGTTGATATTAATATTAATTTCAATAAAATTAAGACAAGTCATAATGGTAAATTAGAAATGGAAAGTGACAACAAAGAAGAAAGAGAACAAATAAAAAAAGTAATTGAAGAAAACCTGGGTGAGAGTTACGATTATAATATTTCAGATTTACGATCCACAAAATTATTTATTACCAGAATGTTAATTTAAGAGAAAGACAAATGAAATGTATAAAGGTAATGGAAAAATATAAAAATAACTTTGTCTTATATAATGCCATAATTGAAATAGATAATAAAGATTTTCATGATGCTTTAGAAAAAGGAAAAATAATTACAGATGGGATGGGATTTATGTAAAGTTTATGATGCAACATATGTTAAGAAATGTTATAATTGCTTAGGTTTTAATCACAAAGCAAAAAAATGCATGATTAGATGTGCAAAATGTTTGAAGGAACATTCAACAAAGGACTGCAAAGAACAGAGTTATATACAAAGATGTTCAAATTGTCATAATGATAATAAAACACTAAATGTAAACGAAGAACATAATGTTATGAGTAGATTATGCCCAATGTAGATAGAGAAGTTAAATATTGAAAAACGTAGAGTAAATTATTAGCAAATAATGAATGTTAGCTGTATGTATTTAAATATTCAAGGTTTATTAAATAATTTTAATAACTTAGAGCTTAACCTTGATGAACATGAAATAGAAATTGTAACAATAGAAAATAATGAATTTTGATAATGAGTTAATAATAGATAAATATAAGATAATAAAGCTAGATTCGGAATCAAAAAGAACTGGTGGGATATGTACGTATATTAAAAAAGATTGGCGAACTGAGATTATTGAGAATTATACAATTGGACTTAATATATGGTGGCTTGCTGTAAAATGTGGAAAAGACAATATTAAATTTATTGCTGTCGTTATTTATCACAGAGTCAGCGCCATCAGTGTATTACAACGTGCAGCAGTTTATAACATATTACTTGCATATTATAAACAAAGATGGCTCCACTGTAGCAGCTATTATTATTACTATTATTATTATTATTATTATTATTATTATTATTACTATTATTATTGTTATTATTTTTACTACAGAATCAGCGCCATCCGTGGATTACAACGTGCAGCAGTATATAATACCTTACTTGCATGATATAACCAAAGATAGTCCCACTGTAGCAGCTATTATTATTATTACTATTATTATTATTATTATTATTATAATTGTTGTTATTATTACTATTACTATTATTATTATTAATATTATTATTGTTATTATTACTACTATTAATTATACGATATACATTATTACGATATAAAAGTACTTTTATATCGTAAAAGTACAATTTTATTTATGACCTTACCGGGGTTTGAACCCAAGACCCTTCGATTGAAAGTTTGGCGACTTAACCACTGCGCCATGAGTCAGTTGCAGAATTAGATAGATAGCAGAATTCTTAAAAGTATTTTTTGATATAGAATAAGGTAGCTACATATAGTTAGTCATATTAAAAAACAAAATTTAAAAAATTTAAAAATTAAGAAGGTATTTTTGAAAAGAAAAAACATTCGGTACAAACAGGTTAACAACTTACCATATCTTTTCAAAAAAAAAAAAATTAAGAAGAAACAACTACATGAACAACAAAAAAGTTATTTTAATGAACGATATTTATAACAACGACTTTACACTTACAAGCCGGAACATCTAACAAAAACTTTAAAAAAAAGTCAATTTGTGTACAAAATAAATTGAGTGATCTGGCTTTTAAGACATTTAGGCGTTGTTTATAAAACAGTTTAAAATTTTTTATGAATATTTTTTTTTGTAACTGATGTATGGATATACATACATATCTATACAGATATTCCTCTCGTAACAATTTTAAATTTTACTTTTAGAATATAAAATATAGAATACAGATATTCGTCTTTTAACACTTTTAGAAATTATTAAAAAAATTTGAGAAGTTTGTTCGATATTGGTATTATAATACAGGCAATTACTTGTCATGTGACCAAGCTTTAGCCAAAGTTTTTTCTTTGCTAGAAATAACACCTCATAAACCATTTTGTAATTATAATAATAAAACATTTTTTGCTTATTCGATTTTGCTTATTTGCTTATTACCCATCGAATTAAATTTCTTAGAAATACATTAATGGATTCCGATTTAAAAACCTCAGATGATATTATAAACTTTAAAGTTCTCATAGAATTATGGGAATTTCAAATAAATTGAAAAACTAAGATGTCTAACAAATTAACTAGATAACATATTAATCCGCATACTTTTGAAAAAATTAGAGTTAAATTAGCAACACAAATAATTAGTAGAACAGTGAGTGCTGCTATTAGAACAATAATTGAAACGTCTGGTTTTAAAAGAGTTACTAAAGAAGTTGCAAAAATTTTGTATTAGTGTTTGATAAACTTTTTGATTGTCTCAACAGTGGATCATTATATTCTGATAATAAATATCGATCTGATATTAAACTAAATAGCTTGTAGTTTGAATTTTTAAAATATTGTAAGATTGACTAAAAAAAAAATTATTTTAGAGGGAATGGGAATGAAAATAACTTTAAATTTATATTAATAGGTATATACACATTTTTTCATATTTTATACTTTTACAATAATAATTCTTGTACCTATAGTTGGGTTATGAAAACAAGTAAAATGGATTGATAAAAAATCGAAGTAGAATCGAGGTTTTTTCTTTATTTAAGAAGTCGAAAAAGTTATATGAAGAAATACATACATAATATATACAAATGTACATACATCAATTGACATACAAACAAAAAAAAAAAAAAACTAAAATAAAAATAAACTAAAATAAAATCAAGTTGATTTTACGAAATTAAAAAAACTGTCTAACTTTTTTCTTCCATGTGAATACTCTATGGATATAGTTACTTTATGATAAAACTTACCCTAACTTAATCTACTTAACCTAATCCAACTTAACTTAACCTAAATTATTCCTATTAGTCTGTATGGACATATATTATTGTAATATATGTCCATATTTTCCATATTGTTGTTGCTAAGACAACTGGGCTAGAATATTTTTTTTTTATTTATTTATTTATTTATTAGTATAAAAAAATACTTTTTTTTAACATCTAAAAAATAAATAATACTTTTTTTTAACATCTTTTTTCATCAACAATATGAAAATATTGTTGATTCCAACCACCAATATTTTCTTTTAATTAGTGTGTCCTTGTAAGGAATACTCATATCGTATATTAAGTAGTCTTCTTTAATGTTGCCCGGGTTATATTCGATAGTTTTGCATGTTGCCCGTCTACTATAGTGATATAGTATAGGGACATGATTTTGGTTTTGAACATAACCGTTTTTATCCAAAAAGATGAAATACTCAGGGGCAATAAATCCCGTGAGCAGAGTCTTTTTAATGTACTCCTCATTGTGGTAGAATATATGAGATATTAAACCATTTTCTGGAGTGTTTTGTGCTCTCTCATAATGGTTTCGAATCAATTTTAGAAAAAAATTGTTGATTCTTATGATTTTTGCTTCCTTGTACAAATATTTATTTGAGTAATAATGTTTGTCGTCGGATTCGGACTTTCGAGATTTATTGATAAAAACTCTTATACACTTTCTTTCGAATTTGCGTATTTTTCCCATTAAACTTGCGCTGATATTGTACCATATGGGTACACCATATGCAAGTTCAACGGCAACATTAAGATTTGGAAATTATAGTATAGAAAGAGCTAATGAAATTAAATATCTAGGGGTGGTAATTGATGAAAAAATTAATTTGAAAAGCCATATCGATTTTATTTGTAAAAAAATCAATAAAAAAATATCTTATTTTAGAATAATTAGGAAAAAATTATCGTTATTTAAAGCAATAAACATTTATAATGCCATCATAAAACCACTCTTTGAATACTGCTCAACAATATTGTATTTAAGTACCAAAGAAGATATTGACAGATTGGAAAAAGTACAAAACCAAGCAATGCGGACTATACTTAAAGTAAATATATATGCGTCAATTAACTGGATATTAGAAGTACTGAAATGGTTAAGTGTTAATAGAGAATTGACCTGAATGTTCTTATGTTTATTTTTAATTTTAAGAATGGAAAGTTACTAAACTATTTGTCTAATAAACTTGTGACAGTTAAAAGTGTGCAGCGATATATGTTAAAAAATGCAAATATTAATATTGGAATTGGTATTTTTAGAAGAGCCAACACCAATAATTCGCTAATATAAAAGGGTTTACAACAATCTAATAATTTGCCAGATCATTTAAAAAGAGAAACTAATACAAAGGTTTTTAGAAAAGAATGTATTAAATTTATTAAGCAGCAAAATACTTGAAAATAACATATGTACTTGTTATTGTAAAATTAATTTAAAAATTGATATTGTTAATAATTGTAATGTATTAGATTCTATTAAAATAATTTAGTTCAAATTTTAATAATTTATAATTTATAAAATGCTCTATAATGTTAAAAGGCATAAAAATGAGATGTTAAAAAAAAGTATTTTTTTGTACTAATAAATAAATAAATAAATAAAAAAAAAATATTCTAGCCCAGTTGTCTTAGCAAACAAAAAAGATGGTACTCAAAGACTACAGAGAGCTAGTCTCTGTAGTCTTTGTCAATTTGCTTTCTGGACCTAACCGGGTACTTCAGAAAATATATAAAAGTATATTCAATAATAGCAAAGCCACTGACCGACCTATTAAAACAAAATCAAGAGTTCAAAATGGGTTCACAGGAAATGAAAGCATTTGAGCAATCAAAAAGAAGTTTAACAGAAGAACCAGTGCTAGCAATGTATAAAGAAAACGCGGATAATTAACCCATTTAGGATGAATTTACGGTTCCAAATAAAGCCTGTGACAAATCTTTGTGAACGTTCGTTAACCCATTTCCGCACGAGCACCTATAAAAATTTTCTTCATAATCCTTTTAAAATAACTTAATTAAGTATCTTAAGAATACTGTTTTCAAGTTTCCTGCATACGACATTCAGGAATGCGTTACCAACATGTGGTGTACCTTTATAAGATGTATGTGTATAATATTGTATATTTTCCAAAAAATATCGTTGAAATATGTACACGCTGTATGTATAATGTACGTATGTTTAAAAATATTATAAACACTATACTAAAACTATAGTGTGGGTTCGATTCCTACACAGTGTTTTTTTTTACATACCCCCCTTACGACCAAATATAATGTAAATATATAGTATATCATAAAGTAACTATATACATAGAGAACTCACGTAGAAGAAAAAATCGTAGTCAATTTCATTGATTTGAAATCATCCCAAGATCGTATTTGGGGATATTTCGTAAAAAGATGACCGTATTTTTGGTATACCATCAAAGAACATAAGAAAAACAAAACAAAAAAATATTTTTTCATTCATTCAGTTAACAATTCATTTTTTTCGAACTGATTTTCTTTTTCTCTAAAAATTGATTTTATATTGTTACATACATACTTATCTATGCATCACAAACAAATGTTCTTATAATTTTAAAATGGAATTTTATAGATCTCATAAAGAATAAATCTACACAACACATAGATAATATTTGAAGGCAAACAAAATTTTATTATAATATTGCAAGTGTGATGTAAATTGTAACGGAGATCTATTTGTTTTTATTTTTTTATTTTTTGTTTAGAAGAATATTTCTTCTAAAAATTAAAAAATATTTTTGGATGGAATATTGAAATTTTTTAAAATATTGGTATTAATCTTTGTGGAACCACAAAGGTATAGTTAAGATCAAATTTACTGAATGTATAATTACATATACATATTAAAGCTGGTTTTCATTAGACCAATGTATCCACGAAAATGTTAGAGCATAGGCAGAACATACAAAAGTAATATGTGTTTGAAAGAGATTAAGCTAAAAAAATAACCATGAAACATTTGAAAATATCCAAGAAAGTAACCATAAATATCCACGAATTACATAGGTATGCAAAAATTGTATATCTTACAAAAACATTTCTACTAAACTGCATTTAAATTTTGAAGTGTCAAAAAAATAAACAAATATTCGAATTTTATTTTTTAGTGAGAAACTATATTAAAATAACTATATTATCGGCATAAAAATATTATTAATAAACTATGTATATTATTTTTATCAACTTTATAAATAAAAAAAAAACATTTTAAATTTTTGACTATAAAGATTAAATAAATTAGGTATGTACAATTTTAAATGTCAAAGTGTTGCTGTAATATTTTTTAATAATATAATTTTTTTTCTCACTCTTTCGCACTGGTAGTGCACTATATTTTTCTCTTTCTAAAGTTGCGACAATATCCATAAAATTTCTCTTGAAAACCAGCCTTTATGACTATAGACAGATATGTAATGCTTTCTAGATAGCAGAATTCTTAAAAGTATTTTTTGATATTGAATAAGGTAGCTACATATAGTTAGTCATATTAAAAAACAGAATTTAAAAATTTTAACATTCTGCACAAAGGGGTTAAACAACATAAAATATCTTTACAAAAAAAATTTTAAATAAAAAGATACAACTACATTAACAACAAAAAAGTTATTTTAATGCACGATATTTATAACAATGCCTTTTCACTTACAAGCCGAAACATTCAACGAAAACTTTGAAAAAAAGGCTATTTGTGTGCAAAATAAATTGAATATTCCGATCCGGATTGTAAGATATTTAGGCTTTTATATAAAATATTTTAAAAATTTTTATGAATATTTTTTTTTGTAACTGATGTATGGATATACATACATATCTCTAGAGATATTCCTCTCGTAACACTTTTAAATTTTATGTTTAGAATATAAAATATGGAATAAATATGGAATCGTCTTGTAACACTTTTAGAAATTATTAAAAAAAATTGAGAAGATTGTTCGATATTGGTATTATAATACGGGCAATTACTTGTGACCAAACTTTAGCCAAAGTTTTTTCGTTGCTAGAAATAACATCTGATAAACCATTTTGTAATTATAATAATAAAACAGTTTTTGCTTATTCTATTTTCCCCATCTAATTAAATCTCTTAGAAATACATTAATTGATTCCGATTTAGAAACCTCAGATGGTATTAAAAGCTTTAAAGTTCTCATAGAATTATGGGAAGTTCCAATAAATTGAAAAACTAAGATGTGTACCAAATTAACTAGATAACACATTAATCCGAATACTTTTGCAAAAATGAGATTTAAATTAGCAACACAAATATTTAGTAGAACAATGAGTGCCGCTATTAGAACAATTATTGAAACGTTTGGTTTTAAAAGTATTACTAAAGAAGTTGCAAACATTTTGTACATATTAGTGTTTGATAAACTTTTTGATTGTCTCAACAGTGGATCATTATATTCTTATAATAAATATCGATCTGATATTAAACTAAATAGCTTGTAGTTAGAATTTTTAAAATCTTGTAAGGTTGACTAAAAAGAAAAAATATATTTTTAGAGGGAATGAAAATAACTTTAAATTTATATTAATATATACACATTTTTTCCATATTTTATACTTTTACAATAATAATTCTTGTACCTATAGTTTTCATACCTAGGGTTATGAAAACAACTAAAATTGATTGATAAAAAATCGAGGAATGATCGAGGTTTTTTCTTTTTTTAAGAAGTCGAAAAAGTTATATGAAGAAATATATACAAATGTACACACATACATCAATTGACATACAAACAAAAAAAAACAAAAACTAAAATAAACTAAAATACGATCAAGTTGATTTTACGAAATTAAAAAAACTGTCTAACTTTTTTCTTCCATGTGAATACTCATGTATATACTAGTTACTTTATGAATATATAATATAAACAAAATAAATAATATTAGAATATAATTTAATAATAGTATAGAAACCTATAATGGCCTTAGTAACCGATGGTTCAATAATATTACATTACATTTATGTATGTAATATTAATATAAATAAATAAATAAATAAATATTACAAACACAATCAATTTAATTTGAAAACGTATGCACATTTCTGTACAATATTTAATCAAAAATGAGTATGTACATATTTGAAGAACAGAAAACCTAACATTCTTATTCACATACAGTTCTTTCACATATTTTTAGCATTATTCAATATCAATTTGAAAACATAATTAAGTATTATTAGAAAAAGTTAACGTAAAAAAATTCTAGTTGATTTATGAAGGTAAAAAACAATCCTGTCTTTTTATATTACAATGTAAACCGGAACTTAAGATGTATGTATTTAAAAAAAAGCTTTTTCAAAATGTGAAGAGCTGTAGGCGCTGTAGGAGCTGTAACGTGAGGCTATATAAAAAAGTTGTTCTACAACATTGCTCTTTATTAAACAGTATATGGCCACTCTTAGACTTCTATGTTTTATGCATCGCAAAAACTTTTGCGATACATAATTTATGTCTTGTAAATGTTTTTATTATGTTTGAGTGGTTAGACAGGAAAAAATTAAAATCTTAAAAAGTTGAAGTATCTGTTAAATTTTGTAAAGATGCGTTTAGAAATAAATTATAAAAGTTTTAAGTAGTTTAGAAATAAATTATAAAGAGATACAGAGATAATAAATATAAATTAAGGCTAATTTTCATGGAAAAAAATATCGGCGATATTTGTTAGAGCATAGGCAGAAGATACAAAAACAAGTAGTGTGACAGAGAAAAAACACAAAAATATTGGACGAATTATAGAAATTTAGCTCGCTGAACCTAAATTTTTTATAATTATCTCCGATATTTTTAACACGTAAAAAATGTGTATGATACACAAAAAAAATGGACACACTACTTACTATACGTTTTTATGCAAACATGACATTTGAAATTTGACAAACAAAATAAATTTGAATTTTCAAAGTGGATGTATTGTTGTGTATTGTAAATTTAAATTTGTAAATTCATTTAAAACTAAAAACTTTCAAAAAGAAAGTGGATGTATTTTTGTGTATTGTAAATTCAAATTTGTAAATTAATTTAAAACTAAAAACTTTCAAAAAGAAAAATGAGTTTTTATGAAGGTGAGTAAAATATTTCAATTAAATGTTGAACCCTTCTGAAGTTTTATTTTTTTAGAGTTCGATTCGCAATTTCCCGTCATGGTAGTGGAAGAATTGTACTTGAAAATTTAGAAGAATTTTCTAATAATGATGAAATCATTACTGAATGTATTGTTTCTGAAAATTGCAATTGTAAATATTGTATTAATTTTTTGTGTTTTTTTTTTGAATATATTGTTAGAATGTTTTGTAATGTATTGTTAGAATGTTGTACCGCAGTTTTGTAAATCTTATCTTTTTTTATATTTTTTAGAATTACTCATAGAAGCAGTTAGAGCCAGGCCGGAGCTGTGGGATTGTCTCCACAAAGAATATAAAAATAGGGTTTTAAAATGTCGGATTTGGGAGCAGATTGTTCTCGAACTTAGTAAATTTATTTTTATACCTACGCTAATTTTTAAACTAAAAATAAATTTTAGATTCAACCGAAACTGAAGTGGGATAATTTGAGGACGGCCTACATTAGGTCTAATAAACTACCGGCTAGTGGTTCGGCAAACACTAGAAAGCAATACAAATATTCCAGGTTGATGTCGTTTTTAGACAACACAAACAAACTACGAAGGTAAAGGAAAGTTTGTTTTTCTCATGAAAATATTTCTCATAAAAAAATTGATGATGGAAAAAAACAACTTATGGAACGATATGTCTCAGCCATCAATGAAATAAAAGACGTTGATAAGCAAGTGGAGATGGAGCAGATAAAACAAAAACATGTATGTCTGGAAAAAATGGAGGAACAAAAAAATAAAAGTTCCACAGCCTTATTTATGGAAAGCTTGATAAAGGAAATCGAAAAATATCCTGTTAGAGCTCGATTACAAATGAAACAAAGTTTTCTACGAATAATGGATGAGGTCGCTCTGAAATATGATGTTGAACAGTGATTGTTATTCAACATCATACATTGTTCTTAATAAGTATTATTATTAATTAATGCCTTTTTTATCTTTTCAGATCTTTCAATTGGTAAGTTCCAATTGCTTTTATCCTTTTAATCTAATATATTTTTCTAATTCTTCTTTTTATCCCTTTTTATTCTAGAACTATATTTATATTCGATTGAAAATTATATTATATTTTATTAAAAATTCTATGAATTGTTTGTTATATATATATTCATATATTCATTAATTTTTTTTTTGTTATTATTTATTACATTGCTGTAAAATTCTATGAATTGTTTTATTTTTTAAAATTATATTATATTTCATTTAAAATTCTACGATTTGTTTGTTGTATATATTATTTAATCTTTTTTTTTTTGCTATTATTTATTACATTTCTATGAAATTCTATGAATTATTTTATTTAAAATTCTATAAATTGTTTTAATAAAAAAATTGGAATAAATAAAAACTTTATTTTTTTAAACCAAAACATTATTTTTATTGATAAAATTTTTTAAAACACAATTGAAATTGATTTAATTTTTCAAAACACATTTTAACAGCAAAAATTAAAAAAAAAACTAAAAAAATTAAAGCATTTGAGAAAAATATTTAACATTTATATACATTTGATATTTTAAAATATTTGTTGCTGTATCGCACGTTGAATTGCTCGTTGTAAATTTCATGATGACTTCTTTCCGTTCCTAAAAAAAAAATAGATTTAAAATTTTCTATAAACATGATATATGATACAAATATTATTTTAAATTCTGTCCAATTGCCACGGAACAGCTCCTTTCTCCATAAAATATTTAGCAAATCTAAAAAACATTTTATTTTTATTTAAAAATTTATTAAATTTAATATATAGTTAACCTCATCCTCAACTCTTTAGCATTATAAGGGAGTTTTGCATTGTAAGTCGGCAAGGGTTCGAACATTTTTTTTCTGCTCTCCAAGAACCCGGCACAATAACACCATTCTGCTCAATACAACCAGGCCCTCATTTAGGTAACTTCTACATTTTTCTTCTCTCAGCCAATTGTGTAAACATACACATGACATTATTATGTTTTCCACCTAAAATAATATTTTTTATTTTATTGAGTATGTTATTAACTAATTATTATTACCGTGTCCAAATTAGAAATAATTGATGTTTGAAAAATTCTGCACTTGCTGGATAAAATCCCAAAAGAGTTTTCTACTATGCGACGAGCTCGGCTCAATCTATAATTGAAAATTCTTTCACTTACTGTTAATGTACCAATGAATGGTTTCATCATATTCATTGTTAATGAAAACACATCATCTGCTACAAATACATATGGTACATTTTTGAATTCTTCACATACGTCGGATGGTGCCGCAATTCTAAAAAGATATTTTAATTTAATATAAAAAGAAGTATAAACCTTTGTAAATTTTTATTTTCTTACGGAAGACAATCGTCCTAGAACTTCTGCCCGAATACTGAATTCCGAAAAATTCTACCATCACTTTGACGCCCTGAAGCACCAACGTCACATATTATAAATTTATAATTATGATCGCAAATGGCTAGCAGTACCAGCGAGTGACTTTTTTTATAATTAAATAAATCGGAGCCTGAATTTGGTGGTGCCTAAAATGTTTTTGTAAAAATAAAATAAATTCGAAATATTTAAATAAATTAACTTACTTGAATTGTGACGTATTTTCCATCAATTGCTCCTATACAATGAGGAAAATTCCACTTTGCCTCAAAACCCTCAGCAATTGATTTACAAGTGCCCTTGTTAATATTGGGAAACACTTTATTTTTTAAAGCAGTAACAATTAGCTATTGTTGTCTCCTTAACAATGTTCTGGACTGCTATGTGTGAACACTCATATAACAAGGAGAGACTTTTTTGAGACTCTCCAGTAGCTAAAATCTACAAAAAAATTGTTAGTTAGAAAAAATAAAAAAAAAAATTTTAAATTTTTAAAAAATTATAAACTTACCTCAATGTAATAACAAGTCGAATGTTTATACTAATTGGAGCCCTTACAACTTCCTGCTTTTTAATAAGGAGCCCAACTAGTTCTAAATGCTGCTCGACTTGAGTTGCATTCATCCGCATATAATTATGAAATAATTATTGGTCCTCGAGATGGTGTAAGGACTCAAAAATATTTCTGAATGATCCCAAATCATTCCTCTCCTTGTAATACGGTCTTACCCAATACTTCTTTTTTTTATACTTTCTTCTCCTTGGCAAATTTTTGTTAACTGGAAATAAATTTGTCGCCAAAAGTAATATTTGCCTTTTTACTAAAATAAAAAGTAAAATTTGGATATCAATTGGATATTCAATTAAGTAATTAAATATATATGTACGTTCAGAAAATATCGGAGATATGCCAAAAAATCGGATGAAATTTACCTCTTTGAAGCTAAATTTTCTATAATTATCTCCGATATTTTTAACACAAACGTAAAAAATGTGTATGTACACAAAAAAATTGAGCACACTACTACATTCTTATGGATACATGACATTTAAATTCATTATTTTTCTCCCTCTTTCCTATTGGTAGTATTAAGTATAGTTTACTCTTTCTAAATATCCGATATCGGATGGAATTTTTTCCATGAAAATGAGCCTTTATGCATTTTAACATTTTATTCGTTATTTATAAAACAATTTAAGATTTTTTTGATTTAGACATCTTTTTTTAGTTTAGGGTAGGACGATAATATATTTATTTTATTTATTTCATTATTCAAAGATTTTGTTTTAAAAAGTTTATTTTTACTTACTTACTTTTTACAAACTTTTTATTTATTTGAAATAATATCATTATCATACACTTAAATTAATATAATTTGTCTTGGATCGTTAGAAATAATAAAGATTAGTATAATTAAAATAAGAATAGTTTTTATTTTACATAAATAATCAATAGTATTGTTACTAAATACAAATCAATAAAAACTACTTTGATAGATTTGTTAGTTTGTATTTTTATGTGAAATTAATATATTTATTAGTTTATATAGATCTGTATTTAGTATAATTAATATTAATTTATATATTGATAATTTATATAAAAAAAATATTCTTAATATTAATCTTTATTATTTCTATAAAGTATAATTATTTCTAATAATAGGTACGTAAAAGTTTAAATGTCGGTAGTGTAAAAAGTTAGTGTTATAAAAGTTTAAATGTCGGTAGTGTAAACATCAAGCACCAATCTACAATTAAACATTGTTTGTGAAGGTAATTTTCATAAAGCAGATTCAAGTAAAAAATAATTTGTATATAAAATAATTTGAAATAAGCTGAGAAAAGAAAAATTCTTCTACTTAAAAAGAATTAGGAATCATTTAATCGGGAATAGGGATTGAACTCGTAGAGCAGCTGATATTTTGATAAACCTGATAAAGATAAGTATAATTTAAATAATAATTTTGGTTTACAATTGTTGGTTAATTTATATAGAATTTGTGAAGTGTAATTTAAATAATAGTTTTTGTTAATATATAATTATATAGAATAAATTAATAATAATAATAATATAATGAATAGAATTAATAAAGAAGTTCGTCTAAGTTTAGCTCGCGCCTTGCTCCTCCTCGTGGAAGAAGAACTGAACGAACTAGCACAAACCCAAGTGGTTACCAAGATCAAAAACAATAGAAAAATATGGGTGAAACCATCTTTTCACAAAGGCCGTACTTTGATTTGGAAACAAAATTAATATCACATTTATTAAGTGATGGCGGTGGCAATTTCAAAAATTTTTGCCGTCTTAATATAGATGTTTTTGAAATTCTTCACTCCAAGGTAGAATATACATATATAAAAATATTCAAGGTAACTTTTTCAACTTATACATTCCTTTTACAACTTTATACGCACAATGATTGAAAAAAAGAATATGCAAATGAGGGAAACAATTTCAAGTAAGGTGAGGCTTGCTACAACCCTGAGGTACATAGCGAGTGATTGTTCGCAGAAAAGTCTAGAATTTTTGACTAGGGTGTCCAGGTCAACCATTTCGATTTTCATCCCAGAAGTTTTAGAGGCTATTTATAACAATTTAAAGGCTGAACATTTAAAAGCAAGATTTAAATAAAATTAAAAGTAACAGTATTAACAAAAACATAAATTCATTTCATTCAAAATCATTAACAAAAACTAATCCAAAAACATAAAATTAAAAATAAAAATATTAACAAAAACATTTAAATTATACAAAATATTTACAAAAACTAATACAAAAACATAAAATTAAAAATAAAAATATTAACAAATATACAAAATATTTACAAATTACATACTTCCAGTTTTCTTTTTCCAAATTCGAGCATTATTTCAAATCTTTCCAGAGAAGGCAATGAACGTAACTGGGATTCTATACTATGACAGAAATCCCTGATTTCGTCTACTTTGTCGATGTTTTGACATAAGTTTTGGACGAAACCCAGCGTTTCATCCAGTCTTTGATTCTTCTTTTCCCTTTCTTCTTCTTTATTTTCATTGCCTTCTCTTTGTAATTTTTTACAAATATTTTTTGAAAGTGTTTTGTCGATGGTTTTTCCAATTCCTCAATATTAACGAGGGAACAAACAAGTTCATATGCTGTTGCTGTTGACGTTAACGTAGTTCCACATGATGTAGTTGTTGATGTAGTTGTAGCTGTTGTAGTTGATGTAGTACCAATATTTACTTGGTCTACCGATTCAAAGACATGTTCAAGACTATAGCAAATAGGCGAAAAAATAAGCAAACAAAAATCGTCTTCTTCCAAAGTTGTTATTTTATCATTCTAAAAAAAAAACGAGTATGAATATATATTATAGAAATAATTAAAATTTTTTTGAGATTCCTGAAAGCGAAGAAGATTGGAAAACTGTAGATAAAAAATTTGAAGAAATTTTGCATTTTCCACACATTATTGGTGCTATTGTTGGCAAACACAAATAGAAAGTCCGGCAAATACTGGATCTTACTTTTACAATTATAAAGTGAATCTCCCTCCCTAGTATTGTTCTTTTAGCAGTAGTAGATGCTAGAGGAAATTTTTAGGATGTAGGATGTCAACGAAAGATCCTAGATGGACGAGTTTTCAAAAACTTTACAAAAAATTAAAAGAAGGCAACTTAAATGTACCAAAAGCAGAATGTTTAAGAGGACGAAATAAACCTGTCTCATATATGATAGTGGGGGATGATGCTTTCGGATTATCAAATAATGTTCTTAGATGATATTCAAAAATTCGAACAGTGGGGCCAAAAGAAAAAAAATTTTAATTATCGCCTATCCCACTGTCGAAATGTAGTTGAGGGTACATTTGGTCGCCTTGTTTCTAGATTTAGAATTTTCAAAAGGCCAATAGATTTAAAAGTTGAAACAACTGAAAATCTTGTTTTGGCCTGTTGTGTTATGCACAACTTTTTGAATTCGCATAAAATTTATTGCGATTTTGATGGCACGTTACCGAATATCAATTCTCGAGCTAGTAATGACAGCTCACAAACATCATTGGATATTCGTGATGAATTCGCAAATTATTTTATGAACGAAGGTGCAGTAAATTTTCAGTGGAAAAACTTGCTTAAATTTCATTATTTCTTTTTAATTATAATTATATTAATTACAATTATTCTTTAATTACTAATTTAACTTTCGTCTAAGAACTTTATTCGATAAATTGAATTTTTTATTTTTTATTTTTGTCATTTTGAAAAATTTGTAAATAGTGTAGATACACATTATTATAAACTAAATCTTTAAAAAATTTGTTTTGAAATCAAAATTATATGAAGAAATATATTTTATTTATTTATTTAACTTATATAATAAAATAACTAAAATTAATAACTAAAATTCATTACCTATTATGCATACAAATTATTTATTAATTTGACTTAATATTTAGATAATTATGCTAATAAAAAAATAGAGTCAACATATACCATTAATTGTATATAACAAATCTCGTGTATTGAGCTGAATATTATATCCTAAATTGGTGATGTAAGTTTGAAAATATATTAAAAAAGACACAAATAACTATATGCTTTTTGAAAGAGAACAAGATAGCTTAAGTAAAGTTTGAAAATATATTAAAAAAGACGCAAATAACTATATGCTTTTTGAAAGAGAACAAGATAGCTTAAGTAAAGTTTGAAAATATATTAAAAAAGACACAAATAACTATATATTTTTTTAAAGAGAACAAGATAGCTTAAGAATAAAATATTATAAAAAGATGTAATAAAATTACAAAACTTACGCTTAGATAAAAATAAGAAACTTACACTCGATTTCGTAGTCCGTGGGGTGCTTACTTGTTTAATAAAATCCAACTGGCTGTGCCAGTATGTTTTAGGAATGTAGATTTCTTCAACCCTGGCGCCGCTTTTTTTCGAATCTTTTAGCTACAATAAAAATTTATGTAGTTTAAATTTAATTTTTAATTACCAACTATTTACCCTCTTTTTCTCGTTCCAATAATTAGTGCGGAGTTAATTTCTTTCCGCACGTGAGACTCCTCTATCCCAAAAATCGTGGGCATCTCCTCATAATTCTTCGACTTTATTATAATATTTTTGTAAGATGGGTCCCTTACATTCCACAGACACTCTCTCATTTTATAATCCTGTATAAAACGAAGGAAGTCTGTGCCCATAATTTTCTTAGTTTTTTTCTCCATCTAATTACTTAATTGATGCTAAAAAAAAATTACTATAGAAAACTATATATGTACATATATATATTAATATATATCAATATATATATATATATAATATTAATATAAGTATATTAAAAGTATTACCAGAGACTACATAGAGATGTCCATATGGCAACAAAAAATTGATTTTGAAATTTAGTCTCATTTTTTAACCTTTTTTTTTTAAAGTTTCTTAAAGCAAGTTTTGGTCTCGGATATTTTTTTTTTCATATATGTACATAAATGAACTTTCGTATGATTGGTATGGATCATAAACTACATAAATTATCAAGACAAGAACTGAAGAGAACGAAAGCTCAATTTACCCCACTATTTACATTGGCTCTTATGGGAAAAGTAAAAGCTAAATAGTGGCGTAACTTTAAATCTTTAATAACTTCTAAAATAGACATTTTTTTGAAAAAATTTCTAAGTAAACCTTAAAATTCATAATTTTTTACACTATCTGAATACAAAAAAAAATTGAATTTATAATTTTTTTATTTATAAAAACGTTGATAAAAAACAGTCTACCCGAATTTTGTAAAATTTTTTCATTTTTTTCCTAAAACTTAAAGCTCTTTAAAGAGAGCAATAATTTGGTACAGTAATAGCACAAAAAAGTGAGCGAATTAAATTAATTTGAAAAATTGATATGCTATTTATTTCGTGTGCATATAGTAGATCTGTATATGAATAATATGTATTTAAGTTTATGTATTTAAGGACTGAGATGCAGCAGTTAAAAAATGATAATCATTTTCGTCATTTTTATGAGCTGGTGTTATATGTAAACTTGAAGATAATTTTCGAAGATACCTAATAGAGGGAAGAAAAAGAAATTTACTAAGAACTGAATATGTAGATTTAGAATGGGCATAGATTAAAAATGACATTATTATTGTATTATAACTATACCTTTTCACCGAGTTTTTTCTCAATTCTCATTTCTAAACCGTAATAATTCTCATTTTCTAAACAGTATAACACAATATAAGATTTATTTTTAAACAAAAGTCAGCCATTTAAATCAATTTTTTCTTCAATTTTAGTTACTAAATTATTAAAATTAAAAATACAATTTTCATCAACTAGTTTTAAATCCGGAATATTAGGGAAAATGCTTGGAATCGCATTAGGTAATAAAGCTGGTCTGTCAGAATTCTGACTACGAAAACTTTTCATAGAAAACTGGATTGAACAGACAGCACTACTTTTCGTTTTACATTTATAATTCGATTTACACCCAGGGATACAACAAGTACGAACCATAATTAAAAAGCAATAAAAAAAATTAAATTAAAAAATATAAATATTGCACTATTCTTAATGCACCTTATTTTTTTTTTATAGTGTGTATCGAAAAAATAAAATTGCTTATCAAAAATTTCAGGTTCTTTTTTTTTCCAATACTTGTAATGATACTAAAAAAAATTGATAGAAAGTTAATTTTTTTACCAGTATTTAGGAAAAACTCTAAATTTTTTTTTAATATATAATTTATATATTTTCATTAAAATTATATATATTAAAACTCGATATAAAATTAAATTTTGTTACCTGCTTTATCCCACTTTTTTTTAGAAAGCTTTTAAAAAATTGACAGATAGCAAAGAATAAAATTTTTTTTTTTGTTATTTAAACATTTCAAAATGGCTGCAGTCAAGAAATGCTAGAAAAAGTTGGAAATATATTTTGAGAAAAATATAATTAAAAATTCGAGTTGAACCTTGAATTTTTGATATGTGTTACAAAAAATTTTGAATTTTATTTTAATATAAATTTCGATATATTTAGGGTAGTATTTCATATTTAAAGTTGTAAATGAAAATTGCTAAAATTTCTTAATTTTCTACTTTTTTCTAAGCAAAAAAATGAAAAAAAGAAACTGTCAAAACTCTCTCAATTTTCACAAAACATGTTTAAATTTTGCACTAATACATTCTTAGGGGTCTTGTTCCGGTCTTGATATTTATGTAGTTTATGGTATGGATGATAGAAATAACAAGTAACATACATATATGAATATGATCATATGATATCAGATGACATGTTATGATATACATGATCTGATCAGTATCTAATATAATTTTTATATTATAATGCATTATGCCATATTATGCATTTATATTACTTGAACCAGCTTGCCTACATGCTTATTAAATTGTCAAAGTGTGTGTGAATCAAAATTAAATAGAAATACACATAAATACTATCGGCACTTTTTATACATGTATTTCAATATGATTCAAAAATCAATACATACATACATATTTATATTTTGTTTTGTGTAAATGTTAATTAAGTTCCAATTTGATATGATTTGATGATTTGATTAAAATAAATAGCAAATATATAGTAAAAATGCAAATAAACGATGTGTATGAATGAAAAATGTTGTAAAAATATGAATGAAGAAATGCCATTTTTTTTATTAATTTTGTAGGACTGGAAATTATATTAAATAATGCGTTATCTGGCGTTATAAAGATTACCTACAGTGTAAATTTTGGTAAATCAATAATAAATATTTCGATATTTATTAATAAAAAAATTGAATTTCTTTTTTAGTTAAATTTTTATTTAAGAGGGGAAAAGCCAATTGGAAATTATTGGAAGCAATTAAATTAAAAATATTAATTTCAATTCGGCATAAAAACCCCTCTTGTTTTTAAAATTATATAGGTACAAATTATTTACATATTTACAAAATTCAGAACAAAATATATTAGAACATAAAAATTTCAAAATAAAATATAAAATAAAAAATACAAAATTTTATTTACATAAAATAAAATAAAAATAAAACAATTATTAATAATATCACCATGGCATAATCTGTAACTGAAGCGAAACTCCAAAATAAATTCAATTAAAATATTTACAATATTTGCAATATAACACAAAATAATGTTAGATAAATATCTTACCAGAATCTTACCTAATTTTATATTTTTCCTTTTCCTAATATTACAAAAAAAAAAAGAGTGTGCCCCTAATTGGTTGGAAAATTTCCGACAGACAAACAACGGACAGACGAAAAGAAGAAAGAAAAAAATATATTTAACAGAGTAAACAGAGTGAGAAAATAGATAACATTCATACCATTCATACCATCTGATAATATACGATATACCATTTCATACATTCAAAAAATTCTGCTTGTAGTAGTGAAATATTGAATGCATATGAATGATAACTTTGAAATTTTTTTTCTTGTTGTTATTAGAAAAGTCAACATTATAAAATAACCTATTTTTATTTAATTTTTTTCTATATGAAATATTTAGCTAAATGTTCTATATTTTTTGTAAAGTGATATTTAGAATGTCTTCTTTATAATATTGAAAATTTACGTTTCTACTCGACATATTAAATATATATTTTCTCAAATATATTTTCCCATTTTTGCCTTATTTTTGTATTTTAAAAGTTATTTTGTCATCGCTTTGCTTTAAAAAGTTTAATAATCACAAGGATAAAAAAAATTTTGTAAATGCATAAAATATATGAACGATCATTTTACACCAGATTTTACAGAAGATTCTGCTTTTCACTAAATTCTTTTAGCTATGACACAAACCAAATATTTCTGTGCTTTAAGATTTTTAAAACTAGCCAGTTTTAGCTGGCCCGTTTGAAAAAAATTAGTACAAATCTTTATATATATTTAGATATTACTTATGTATATTATATGTATTATTTATATATGTACGTATATTATAAAATATATGTATATGTCTACTTATCTTTTATTGTTAATTGGTCCAAATTCCAATAATTTATTTAATCCAGTTTGTTTAATATATCCAATAAATTTAATAAATTTAATTCAGTTTGTTTAATTTATCCAATAAATTTAATTTTTATAATCCAATAAATATAGCGCCCAAATTCAAAATGAGATAAAAATTAAATGAAACTAAAAAAAAAACAAATGTCATATAAAAATACAAACTAGCCCCAATTTAATTTAATGATATGTATTAGAAATTTTTAGATTTGGCAGTAAAATGTTTTGAGATTTTGACAGTAAAATGTTTGAGATGACAGATGAAACTTAAAAAATTGAAGAAATTTCTATTTTTTAAATTTCAAAAATTTCGTTCGATTCTAACCAATTCAATGATTTATGTTTTACAAAGGGTATGAAACATTGACGAAACATTTACCGAACATTGAAGTCTAACCGCTAAGTATAAGCAGGTAAGTTTTATAAACAGACGGACAGACAGAGTGAAACTAATAGCAAATTTTTCAAAATGTGCTTAAAAGGATAATTTATAAAAACATGAAATGACATTACTTCCTTTAAAGATTTTTTGTAAAAGTTTTTCTCTAATTTTTCGTTGTTTATTCAATATGTTAAAAAAAATTGGATGAAATGTATAATTAAATGATATTAATTAAATGTAATAAAAAGTAAAAATATTAACTAGTAAATGCATAGTAATAAGTGAATTATATTAACGCAAAAACAATACTAAATAATTTTTATTTTATAAAGCCAATAAAATACTTCGGGTAACGCCGGGTATTCCTGCTAGTATAATAAATAAGGAAGAAATTCTGTTTGTTTGTTTATTTGGGCCGGATTCACGTAAAAACCACCAGTCCGATTGCACAAAATTTTGCAGGAACATTTCTACGAGCCCGGATGGAGCTATAGGCTATATCAAGTTGCGGTTCGTTAACCCATTGTGGCCCGAGAGCCTCTTAAAGCTTTTTGGTTTTTTCGTTGTCCTGCCTAAATTGTTCAACTGATTGAGTTGAAAATTTGAACAAATGTTCTTCTTAGCTTTAGGTGTGCTTAAATGTACTTAAAAGGATAATTCATAAAAACATGAAATGACATTACTTGCGAAAAAATGTATTACATTATGGTTGTTTATAATTGAGATTCGATTTTATGTTTCAGTATTAGCGAATACATACATATATTGTGGGAACCATAGATATATTACTAATAGATAGTGAAGAAAATATTTTCAGCCAATTTTGAGAAACAGCTGAGTGAACCGTGCGTATGTATTGCTTTAGTTTCCTTAGAAATAGGTTCTTAAAAGGTGAAATAATTCATTTCTAATTTTTTTAAGGATTTTATCACTTTTGTTACTTTACAAGTAGTTAAAATTTTGAATAACCTTAATTATATTAAATTTTAATTTTAAAACAAAATATATCAATTATTAAGAGATATAAAAACTTAAAATCTCTGAATGAAACTTAGTATGAAAAACTGCTTTATATTATTTTAATAAATATAAACAGCTGAGTGAACGAAATGTATACATATTATAAAATGCATATGTATTTTTTTGACTGAATACCTTAAGATAGGAAAACAAATAAGAAGAAAAGAAGCGACTATACATAACTTCCCAACTATTAGTTAATATATTATCTATGGTGGAAACTCATTTCGCCCTAATAATATATCCAATAGATTATTGATTCCTTTAAAGATTTTTTGTAAACGAATTGTCTCTAATCCTTCGCTGTTTATTCAATATATTAAAAAAAATTGAATGAAATGTATAATTAAATGATATTAATTAAATGTAATAAAAAGTAAAAATATTAACTAGTAAATGCATAGTAATAAGTGAATTATATTAATTAAATTATATTAACGCAAAAACAAAACTAAATAAATTTTATTTTATAAAGCCAACAAAGTAACGCCGAGTATTCCTGCTAGTCTAATAAATAAGGAAGAAATTCTGTTTGTTTGTTTATTTGGGCCGGATTCACGTAAAAACCACCAGCCCGATTGCACAAAATTTTGCAGGAACATTTCTACGAGCCCGGATAAAGTTATAGGCTATATCACGTTGCGGTTCGTTAACCCATTATGGCCCGAGAGCCTCTTAAAGCTTTTTGGTTTTTTCGTTGTCCTGCCTAAACCGTTCAATCGATTAAGTTGAAAATTTGTACAAATGTTCCTCTTATCTTTAAGCGGATAAAGAAATTTGGTTACAATAAATTACCCAGATTCGACCGGGCGGGTTTCCAAAAATTTTTTGTGTCCAGTTTATGTTAAATTTTCTGTGGTGGTTTTATGGTCTGAAGAGAAGCCTAAGAAAAATTTTTATAAAGTTTCGGTAACCCGTTTGGGTACGATCTGCTTAAACGGTTTAATCAATTGATTTGAAAACTTACAAATGGTTGCTCTTTAGTAGGAAAGCTTATTAAATTAATTTGGTTACGCTCCATTAACCCGTACCGGTACCAGGGCTCAATGATTTTAAATTTCTTTATTGTCGCTCTTAAACGGTTTGACTAATTGAGTTGCAAACTTACAAAAGTGTAGCTCTTTACCAGAAAAGCTCACTTAGTTGATGTAGTTACGATACATTAATCCCTTGCAGCGCTAGGCCTCAATGAAGTTTTTCATTTTTTATTGTCGTGCTTAAAAGGTTTGACCATTTGAAAATTCGCAGAAGTATTGCACTTTAGCACAGAAGCTCATTCAATTAATTCTGCCGTGATACATTAATCCATTCCGGCACGATAGACTGCCAAAATCAATTTTTATTTCTAATTTGTGTCTAATTTGGCAGGATGAATTTACAGTTCTAAATAAATCCTGTGACAAAATTTGTGAACATTCATTAATCCATTTGTACACGAGCACCTATTAAAGTTATTCTTCATACGACTTCAATGCAACTTTCTAATACATAATAATTAAAATAACCTAATTAAGTATCTTAAGAATACTTTGTTTAATTTTTAACAACATAACATTTTCGACAGTTAAAAAATAGAAATAATCTCCTCCATACGACAATCATTATGTCATCTTTCAGTAATCCATTACCAACATATGGTGTGCCTTTATAAGATGTATGTATGTGTATATTTTCCAAAAAATATAATTGAAATATGTACATGCTGTATGCACAATGTACGTATGTATGTTTAAAAATACTATAGACACAATCAATTAAATTAGAAAACATATTCACATTTCTGTACAATATTTAATCAAAAATGAGTACATATGTATGTACATATTTAAAGAACAAAAAACCTAACATTCTTATTTATATACAGTTCTTACACATATTTTTAGCATTATTCAATATCAATTTGAAAACACAATTAAGTGTTATTAGAAAAGTTAACGTAAAAAAATTCTGGTTAATTTATAAAGGTAAAAAACAATCCTGTCTTTTTTATATTAAAAATATGTTATACAGAACCTGAAATGTATACATTTAAAAAAAGCTTTTTCAAAATTTGAAGAGCTGTAGGGGCTGTAGGAGCTTTAACGATGAGGCTACATAAAAAAAGTTGTTCTACAACATTGCTTTTTAAGAAACCTATGCATGGTTAACATTTCATTGCTCTTAAATAAATACTGTATAACAGACGGACAGACAAAGTGAAACTAATAGCAAATTTCTCAAAATGTGCTTAAAAGAATCATTCATAGAAACATGAACTAAAATTACTTGCGAAAAAAAATGTATTAGATTTTGATCTTTTATAATGGAAATGCGATTTTATGTTTCGGTATTAGCAAATATATTGTGGAAACTCACTTCGGCCTAATAATAGATCACTGATTCCTTTAAAGATTTTTTGTAAACTAAATGTGTCTACTTCGTCGCTCTGTTTATTCAATTTACCAAAAAAATTAAATGAAATGTAATTAAATTATATTATATTTAATTATTATTAAATATAATAAAAATTAAAATACTAACTACGAGTAAATCCATAGTAATAAGTTAAACTGTTAACTATAATAATTTAAGTATGGGCGTTTTTCTTTTTCTTATAGCAAACGTCGACCGGTCAGAGCGAATAATGCTCAGAGCAAACTTTTATCTGAACTCTGACCGCTCCGAGTTAAAAAAGAAACGCTCAGAGCCTAAATTGTCAATTTTTATCCAAATTGATTCCTAAAGTTATTATTTTTTATATTATTTCATTATTTTAAATATAATAATAGTTATAAAAGAAATTTGGTCAGAGTCCACTTTATCTCTGTCACCCAATAAGTCCCGCAAAAATGGTCTGCTTCTTAATTTCTTTTTTTAATTGATTCCTTTTCTCCTCTTTGTCTGTTGCGTTCTGTTTGTTTTTTTTTTTTTTGGCTTTCTTTTATCTTTTTTTTATTTTTAAAATTTCACACTTTATATAACCAATAAAACTTTAACATTAATTCTATTAAATGGCGGCATGACATTTCAATTCTCATACATTTTTGAAACATGTTGCCATTGTGGAATTCTTTAAGTAATTTTTGAAAATTTTTTTAGGTAATTTTTTAGATATTTGGAATTTATATAAAATAACAAATTTACAAAATTTTTTTAGGTAACTTTTTATATTTTAGATATTTGGAATTTTTATAATTGTATAAATAATTGTATAATATAATAATTTTATAAATAATTGTAGATAATAGTATAATATTATATATAAAAAAGTTAACTTTTTTTTTTTTTTGACTTCATACAAGGAAAAAAAAAAATTTATAGATGCTTGCCGTATCGGTTTACTTGCCGAATTTAAAAAGAAGATTTCTGAAATTGTTAGCGGGGGTTTAGGGGCACCAGCCCCCAACTATAAAAAATTTTATTTTTCTTATAAGAAAGTTAACTTTTTTTTTTTTGATTTCATACAAGAAAAAAAATTACAATAAATGCTTGCCGTATGGGTTTACTTGCTGAATTTAAAAAGACCATTTCTTAAATTGTTAGCGGAGGTTTGGGGGCGGCAGTTCCCAAATATAAAAAATTTTATTTTTCATATAAGAAAGTTAACCTTCATTTTTTTTTGATATCTAACAAGGAAAACAAAAATCTATAAACCCGTATGGGTTTACTTACCGAATTTAAAAAGACGATTTCTTAAATTGTTACCGGCGGTTTGGAGGTGGCGGCCCCTGACCTTAAAAAATTTAATTTTTTATATTAAGAGTTAATAATTCTATAAAAATTAAATTTTTAGACTTTAAAAATATTAATTTTTTAATAAGAGTTAATATGCAAATTGCATTTACATATAAAAATTACTAAATATGGTAACATTTACTTTTTCACTTAAGTTATTTTATTTACGTTTTCAATATAAAGATGTCAATAATTTTTTATTTTATTTAAATTTGAATTATCTGGACTACCTAAAATTTTTTTGTACAACCCCTTAATTTTTATCATTTAAAAATTTCCGTTTTGATTTTAAGTTAAATTGTACAATGGCAGTTCTTTCCATATATGTATAACTAAAGATTATAAGAATGTGTGAAAACATGACCATTATTTTCATAACAAAAATGTTCATTTTTGTATGAAAAAAATTTTTAAAATTTTTTTTCGTGAAAAATAATGCAAAACAGTTAATATTTTTGTAAAACATACCTTGCTCATATTACAGCAAAAAACATGTTTATTAGAGAAAACTAGTTTCCTGGTTTTTCTATATAAAAATAAATGTCACAATAAAATTAGGTTTTTAGAAAAACCTGTTTATTAATAGAGTTTAAAACTAATTTATTTTTTATTTATCAATTTTTTTTTCGATTCATCATGTCATTTTAAAAATTTTGACAAGTAAAACTGTTGAATGTAATTTTTACAAAACAAAATAAAAAGGTTTTGACTCTTAAGATGTAAACAACACGTTATTTTGAGATACATTTGCATAAAAAGAAGATGCAAAAACAAGAAAAGAAAAAAATAAAAAGTGGACGGATGATGAAGTTCACATTTTTCTAAATCTGTGGTAAGAAAAAAAAATGAGCTAAATGGAGCCAAAAAGAACCTGCATATTCTTCTGCTAATGGTGAAGCAAATGAAAGTTAACAATATTTTTGTCACAGTGGAGGAATTGAAAGCGAAAATGCATAATTTAAAAACTAAATATAGGTATGTATTTTAAAAATAAAATTTGCAATTTAAAATATAAAAAATAATTCACTTTTACTATTTTAGAAAAGAAAAGAAAATTATTGGACCTTCAGGCGGATCACCTTCTGAGTGGAAATTTTACGAGATGTTAAAAGACATTTTAAATCAAAGTAAATTTGTTAATTCAGAGGATATGATCGTAGAAAGTTTTGTTTTTGATAATATAGGTAAATTAACATATGTGTATATTTATATTTATAAATATATTTGTTTTTAAATATATTTTTTATTGTATTTTAAATAATATTTGTTTGTAAATATATTTATTTTTAATATATTTATTTTTATAATACAATTTATTAGATTACAATTAATACATATATTATTTTATTTATGTTGAATTTATATTTTAGATTATTTTGAGAGTGATTCAATATTATCAGCAATAACACCATCAGCATCACCAGCACCATCAGCAACAAGAGCATCATCTCCCACGACAAACTCAACTCCATTATAATCAAGTTCATCTGCAAGGAAAAAGAAAAATAATGTAAATAATGAAGTATTACAAAATTTTGTAAAATTTATAAAAAATTCGGAAGAGGTGGATAAACAAATGCTGGAAAATGAAAGACAACTGGAGTGCCAGCATGAAATTTTGTTACAGTCGTTAAAAAAACAACCATTTTGGTAGCAAACAAGTAACGTGACGTTAATTTTCTGTCAAAAATGGAAACGATACGTTTTTTTGATAGCATGCAGGGAACGTCACGTTCGTTTTTTTTAAATGTGACGTTGATTTTTGAAAGCTGTTATAGTTTTGTTATCGTTGCTTAGTTAAGTTGCTAAATTTAATTGTTTTTTTATATCAATATATTAATTATAACTCTAAAAATAAAATTTTCCTTTTAAATTAAAAATGTGTTTTAATTTAAATTTCCTCCCATAACAAATCTACAGAGATCCGTTGTTCATAAATGTTAATATATTTTAACATTCAATACATTTTACGTAGGTACACACATTAAAAAAATTAACAAAAAAAAACAATTTATTTGATTGAAAATATTTTTTTATTTTTTATTTACTTTAATTCCTGTTATAATGTCCAATATTAATACATAGATAATATCCAACATTTAACATTTTCTATTTGATTTCAATTACTTAACAATAAGAGAAAAAGCCAAGTGAAATACTCTAAGTACCGACATACAATAAATTTGCAACATTGGTGGGATTCCTGCCCTAGAAGAACTATTAAAAGGAACAGTTTCCAAAATCATTTGAAACTGCTCCTTACTTACACGAAAATTTTGTAAAAATCTAAATAAAATTTGATTATTATATGTACACACATATATGTAGTCAAAATATTAAACATTTTACTCTCTTTTTGGAAGTTCAAATATATTATTTGAATCCCTTAATTCTCTTCTATTTATCCTGCTTGAAGTAGAGCAAAAAAAAACAGAAATTTTGCAACAAATGCTTGACGAAAATAAAAAATTCAATGAACAATATTTAAATAAATTATAAGTTACCAAAGTAAGAACTAAGCACATTTCTTATTTCAATTCCATCTCGTGGATTTAAATTAACTGTAACAACATCAGGGGGTAAATAATTTTGATATCTTTGTTGTCTTGTAGTTGTTGTAACCAATGCAAGTTCACTTCATGTTAATATTTAAAAAATTATTTAATACACAACATGTTTTTATTATTATTGTTGTGTTATCGATGTGATTGTCCATTCCTTTGCCCAATCTCCTAAATCGTGCCTTTAAATGGCCGAAAGCGTTTTCAACGACTCTTCTACATTTTGATAATCTGTAGTTGAAATGTTTTTCCGGATCATATACTTCACGAATTTTGTATGGGAAGGGTTTCATTATGTTTTTACTCAATCTAAATGCAGAATCTCCTAACAATAATGGTGGCACTTCAACCGAATTTATAATTTTGGTATATCGTTGAAATATGTCGTTCTGTTTATTGTAGGATTTCAATGACGATTGCTCATAAATTACTGAGTCGTTGCATTTTCCTGGGCAGCCTACATTTATGTACATAAAATTATATTTGTAGTCCACAAATGCCAGTAAAACTGTGGAGTACCACCCTTTATAATTATAATATTCAGTTGCATCTTCCTTGTGTGGCTTAACTTCAATATGGCATCCATCTACAAGTTAAAGAAAAAAATGTTAAATAAAAAATTTTAACTTATCATTTCTACATTACCAATTGCACCAATACATTGTGGGAATCCCATTTCCTCAAATCCTTTTATGTTACCTTCGATTATGCTATTAGTTAATGGATATGAATTAAGATATATTTTTCTTAACTCATTCCAAACCCCAAAACAAAAATCTAAAACAATTTCACGTACTGTAGATTTGCCTATTCCAAACATGTTTCCTATTGTTCTGTATTCAGCTGAAGAACCCAAAGCTTAAATGGCTATAGCTATCCTTTTCTTCAAGCAAATCGGTTGATTGAGATGATTTTGTTTTTTGTCTAATCCAGATAGAAGCGAACATAATTCGTCAAAGGAAAAATTCATTCTCATGTTTTCCTTAAAGAATTTCTCCCCATTCTTCAATAGCTCATTTTCAAAAAATGATTATGTCGTTGCTAATATTGTTATATGACAAATTAAACAAATCAATCAATATTATAATAAGTTCATACATTGAATCAAGTAAGTACAAATCTTTTTCCATATTTTTCGTTCTACCGTCTTTCGAAAACCAATTTTTTGAAACTCATTTAAAATAGCAAATTTTAGTTTTTCTTTTTTCCTTTTCAAATGTTTTTTTTTTAAAGTTTTTTTCCATAATTGAATTTTCAAGAACTGAAGTTACTTCTAATAATTTATTTTTTCTATTGTTTATATAAAGGGCGGTTAAATTAATTTCTTTTCTCTCCATTGTCTTTTTATTTAATAAACTTTAAAGATGTCAAAAAATATTTTTTTTTTCCTTTTTATAATATGAACGTTTTCTCAAAAAACATGTTTTTTATGTCAATGTATTAGAGTCTAACGGTAAAAGACTATCGGATTTCGCCTATTTTGCGGGGTCTGGGTCACGTGGCCTTTTTTTTTGGTGACAGTGATATAATGGACTTTACCCAGAAATTTATTTAAGAAAGAAAATAAAAATAAGAAATAAAACAAAGTTAAAAATTAATTTAATGAAATTTTAAAAAATTACTTAAAAAAAAAATGTGCACGAGATTTTTTTTTTATGACGTTTTGTTATTTTATTCTTAATTTGACGTTTTATTTTTTGACAACTCTGTGAATTCAGAGAAATTTTTACGAGCTCACAAATCGCGCACACCCTGTGTTAGAAAAGAATCACAAAATGGATAATTTGGATAATGTGAGCATAAAAAGAACCACAATTTTTTGCTTGACAGCTCTGAGTCTGCTCTGATGAGAAAAAGAAAAACACCCTATATTAATGCAACAACGAAAGTTAATAATTTTTATTTTATAAAGCCAACAAAATACTCTTGGCAACGCTGGGTATTCCTGCTAGTTAATAATAAGGAGGTGTTTTTATTTATTAAATTTTATTTACATTTTAAGTAATTTAAAATAAATAACATATTAAATGATAACATTCATAATATATGATAACATTGACGAAATATAGGATAATGGTATACGACCCGATAATTTTATTAGATGTTTTTAAACAAATTTATTAGTGTGTGGTACCTATGAAAGTGTATGTTAGTAGTTGATAGTATGTTTTTCAAATAGTCACAATGACAGTAGATTAGTATATACTGGCTGAGTGCTGCTACAAATTTAGTTTTCTAAATTTATTGCTTGTATCTTGTATTGAGTAAAGTTGCTAGTAAGGTGTTGGTATCTTGATCTTTTTCAGAATCATAGAACTTTGTAAATTTGGACTATAAAAAAACCGTCATAATAGAACAACTTCAGAGGAATTGATTACAAGTTTGTGTTATACAAAGTTAAATATTAGGAAAATATTAAAAATATATTGCATTTTTAATAAAATGGCCAAACAAGTGGTAGTGTTCAATAAATTTTGAAAAAGTTAATAAAATCAGATAAAGAATAAGTATATACAACATATATATAAGTATAATAATAATGTCAAGATTAGCAGACTATTTTGTTATTGTTGGTTATGATTATGAAAAGGAACGTAAGTTGTTAGATTTTTATTAAAGATTTTTTTTTATGAAATCTATTTTAAGGGAACGGTACGAGTTGTGGAAAAATCTTGCAACGATTTCCCAAAAAAGATTGGACCGATACTCCATTTATCGAGGGCATCGAATGGGTATGTTTTTTTTTTTTAAATTATGCTTTTAATAGTTATTTTAAGTTATTTTGAATTATTAATATTTTAATCAAAATCCATTTCTAAATATAATTTGTATCTTAGATAATATAAAAAGCTTTAAAAAGTGAAAAAGGCAAGTAGAATTATGCCCAAAATAAAAAAATTATTGTACAATAATATCGCGAATAGATTTTGATTCATCTTCAAACATGTCATAACGATCGTTCGGTTACGGGTTCATAATTCGTTCGGTTACGGGTTATTTCCAATTTCTAGAGCTAAACTGGGCAAGAAGATGACTTCCGGGTGGTTTAAGTTTTTCGATTTTGTTTTTGCACAATTACAACAATTAAATACAATAGAAACGCAGAGTATAGTCGTGGTTTTACCACATTTTGCACTTGATGCCTTCATTGAACATGTTTTGTGCGAGTGGAAGAAGCCCTGGCATTTAAAATATCTACTTACAACATTTAGGCCTTCTTTGAAATGTGTTAAATGAAAGATTAACATGTCGGTCTACTAATTTTTAGTAAGTAGGTCCATTTGTTTCAATTATGTTTGATATGATATTTTGCCTGCTATTTTTAATATTTTTTAGCTAAGCAATATGCGCATCCAATGACGATAAATTTAGTCTATGCATTTTTTGGTGCTATTATAACAGTATGCGAATTAGGAACTGGTAGATTTACATTTCTGCAACTTTATTATTTAGTTCCTCAGTATTACTGTTATTAATTGGGCTACTTGCGAGTGGGTCGGTAACTTATTTTGTTAAGGTTTTTATTTCATCACGAAATTTATTTAGTGTATTGCTTACAGAACTCATTAATGTATTAATTGTAGGGCAGTTCTATGTTTATTTAAAAGGCTAGATATAAAGGGTGAACAGCACAAATAACATGTTCTGCCATAAAGAATCTATACTATATTAGGTTTGCACGTAGAACAAAACTTTTTGACCACTTTTTTCAATTTCATTTTATCTAAATTTACTAATACTCACCAATGTACATTACACTAGAGAACACAGTGTAAAATATGATATACATTTACTTAAAATTTAGTAAACAAGTGTTAAATTTAAAATTTTTGGTTTGATTTTCATCATCAAATCAATAATTGATTTTTAGTATTTTAATGCATTTGCTGCCATGGGGGTTTTGGTAAATCTGACCCTTGAGGCCAGCTCAAGTTTTTTATTTTGTAAAACAAATAATGCAATACCGCATAAAAAACACTTAGGTACAGGTACCTAAGGTACATATAGGTACTTAGGTACCTAAGGTACATATTTGGAAATTTTTATCAGGTAATTTTAGGTACTTTTAGGTAGTACGAATTATCTCGTACTTTGCCTACTTGTATAAAATTATGTTTCAATATGCCAACTACGAGCAAAGGCATTAAATATATAAAGATGTCCAAAGTTGAAAATACTCAATATTTCTTACTATTAAGAAAATAGATTTGAAACTGGTATACATATTTAAAACTTTGTACACAAAAATATAAAAGAATGAAAGAAATATAACAGAATCATCACAGTTGACAAAAGTTTTGTTTCAGGCCATGACATGAAGAGAGGGAAAGCCTTTTAGGAGACTAATTTTTGGAAAAATTTAAAATTCTTATGGAGCTTTGTAAAATGACTAAATAAAAAACTAAATTTTTTTGAACTTCATTCAAAGGTGGACATAAAATTCAATCGGTCGCGGATCTTTTATATTTAAAAAATATTAATATTTTAATATAAAAATACCTTTTAAAAAAAATCCTACATTTTCTGTACCACTATAAAAGTTTTTGAAAGAACTTTTAAAGAGACAATTAATATGGTACAGTTGAGGCAATAAGTCGACAAAGTCGCGTCTTCTGGTACCATGAGGGTTCCACACTAATATCATACTTGTTATGCTTTCCTTTGGCTTTCTAGGCCTATCCACTTCCATTTCCTACGACTGATTTGTTTAGTTCTTCGTCGGTTAGTATCTAGAGGTCTTCTTTGGATATTGTGTTCGGCCAGAATATGCGGCATATTATCCTGAGACACTTATTTACGAAAACCTGCAGCTTGTGATCCAGGTTTCGCTGCCACATGTCAGATCGGTTTTCACGCATGCTCGGAATATTTTTAGTTTAGTTTTTCTGGATATATGGGAATTCCTCCATTGCGGTTGTAGACGTCCAAATTCCGCTTTCGCTTTCTTTAGTCTGTGTTACACGTCTTCGTCCAGATAGCAGAAGCTGTTTACAAATTCAATATATTGTCCTTTCAGTTGGATGAGTGCCATGCTGGTGTTATTTATCCTCACATCTTTGGTTTTTTCTAAGTTGATTTCTAGACCAGCGTGATGAGCAAGTTGTTCAAGGTGGTTTAATTTGCTCTGTATATCGCTGAACTTGTGCGATAATAGGCAGATATCATCCGCGTACTCCAAGTTCTCGAGTTGGTTTGTCAGGCCCCAAGTTATACCTCTTTTTGTTGATCAGATTTCTTTAAGGATGCTGTCTAGGACGGTTGTGAAGAGGAGGGGTGAGATTGGACATCTCTGCTTGATTCCAGATGTTGTGAAAGAACTGCTGATTTGGCCCTTGTGTAATACTGCGATTTCGGTGTTGTCAGTAGAGTATCTGGATGAGACGGACTATTTTTTTCTGGTGTGCCCCTGTCTATTAATGCTTTCGAATGCTTTTTTATTGTATCGAAGGTCTTCTTGAAGTCGATGATTATGTATAATATATCTATTATATTATGTATAATGTATAATATATCTATAATATATCTATATTCAATTGACTGCTCGACTATTATTCGAAGGGTGTTTTTTCGAAATTATTCGAAAACTTGATCAACGCAACTCCTGTGCGGACGAAAGCCAGCTTGTTCATCCCAAATTGTCTTTTTAAGTTTAGCCTGTATTCTGCCTTGTATTATCCTGCTTGTATATTAAGTTGAGCCGTGTGATCTCTCTCCAGTTGTCGCAGTATGTTAGGTCGCCTTTTTTGGAAGTTTGGCATTAAGCCCTTTTTCCATGATATTGGTGCTCCTTCTTCTAGCGCGAACGATGTAATATGCGGCTGAAGTAGTTGAGCTATTGTTTGAGCATCGACTTGTAGCAATTGGGCTGGTATATTCATCAATACCTGCAGCTTTGTTTCTTTTGAGATTTTTGATTGTCTCTTTTATCTCACTTATGTTTGGTGGTTCTATGGAGATTCTCAAGTACCTGTTTCTGCTATGGGTTTCATTGTTTGTAACTTCGCTGTTTCGAAGTGTTGTTTCAATCTTGTAGTTTTAATTTATCAATATATCGCCATTTTTATCTCTGATTGGCTGATCTGTGTTGCCTTTAATTTGTGAGTTATACGCATGTTGTTCTGGTTGGCGTGTTGTTCAACAATTCTTCATGTTGAAGAATTTTCTTTTTGTCTTTTCTGGCAGCTTTTTTGACCTGCTTCGCTAGGGTTCTATATTGTTATTTCCCTGTATCGGTATTGGTCAGCTGTTTCAGGATTCTTCTCTTATTTATGAGGTCTAATGTTTCGTCTGAGATCCATTTTTTCCTTTCTGGCTGTACGAATCCAATTTTTTCTTCAGCTTGTAGTCTAGCCATAATGTTGTTCCATGTGTGATCTTGATCTGGTGGTAATATTTTGCGAAATTGGAGGTAAAGTTGTTTGCGGTCTGGGCATTTTGGAGTTTGATGGTATTGAAGCGTGTGCGCTTATTGTTGTAAGGCTTCTTTCTATATAATTTGATCTTGAAATCCCCTGCGAGCAATTCGTGGTCGCTGTCTATATCTGCTCCTCTTCTGTTTTCTCACATCTGTAATAGAGTTTCTCCATGTTCCGCTGACGCAAATGTGGTCATTTTGATTTCGGGTACGACCATTGGGAGAGGTTCAAGTATATTTATGGATGCCCTTGTGAGGGAATATGGTACCACAGATGACTAGCGCGAAGGTTTGACACAATTCGATCAATCTGTCTCCATTATTGTTCTTAACCTCTAGCCAATGTTTTCCAATAACATTTCTTAAACCGGTATTATCAAAGCCTACTTTCGCGTTTAGATCACCCATGTATGACTGCCCTTTTTGTGAATTCTCTGCAGCGTGGATGTTAATTGTGTATTGAATTCTTTCTTATCTGGTTCGACTTCTTCCGTTGGCGCGTAAAATCTTTTCCTACTGTCCTAAGCAGGGGATTGACCTTACTGTATGACCTTACTGTATTTCTGATATTAAAGCGGTTTTTCCTATGTGTATATTCCTATATGATCCTTATCCATGGGGTTTGTGGAATCTATCTATCTATTTGTAGAGGAACGACGTCAATTTTTTTCACGTCAGACGTCGTCGTGTTTTTTTCATAATCCTGTCAGTTAGGATACGCCGTACATGACACATATGACATCTCTATTTGACACATGCACATGTTGAAATAGGTTAGTATTTATTATAATATTAGTTATTTAGTTTATAAAGTATTTCAGGAACATAAGATATAGGCTTTTCAATAGATAATTTATTCATATTTATTTGTTAATAATTATTATTTTCATTTTAGATGTTAGATATTATGATATAAGTATTTATATATTGCGATATGTGAATATTTTATTATAATTATCTACCCAGTCGGGAGTCGAACTCGAGACCTCTCATTCCATTACGAGTGAGAGACGGTGGCTTAACCACTACACCATTGGCCGGATAAAGTATACGATATAGTTATTATTATTAAATGAATTATTGAAACATGAAGTTAATAGTAAATAAAATATTAAATAAAAATTAAGAGATAACTAATAATAATAAAAACATATTTTAAACCTTAAATGCGTATGCAATATTGAAAATATTAAAACAGTCAACGACTTGCTTTTTTGTCAATCAAAAATATCAAAAATGTTTTACTAATTTTATTGTCGTCTTTTTTTTAAACTGCCAAAACATTACTACAAAATACGAATTGAAATTTAATTTACAGTAAAAAATTCTAAATTTTATTTTGATATATAATTTATATGCTTTTAATAAAGATAAAAATATGAAAACTTGATATTAATTTAAAATGTTAGATTATGGTCAAAAAAAAATTTCAATCCCACTTTTATTTTTTGAAAAAAATCTCTTCTACTTTTACAAATGTTAAAAAGCAAGCTGAAAAAATAACTAAAAAGGCTTAAAAGTAATTTTATTAAATATTACGTTAAAATTACGAGTTGAAAGCTAAATTTTTGATATGTTGTAGGAAAAATTCGAAATTTATTTTAATAGAAAATTCAACATACAGCCAGTTTCATTATTATTTACAAACCATCAAATTTTGTTGGACTATGAACTGAAATCAAAATATTTTCTAAAATTTTTATCAAATTGAAATAAAATTTAGTTTGTAAATTCTTTACTAATTTTTCAACAATTCGAAACAAGAACAACAAAAAAAATTTTAAAAACAAAAAAGTTGTAAACAAAACCAAAATTTCAAAATTATTTGCACACGTATTAAATTTAAACATCGTAATAAAAAAAAAATAATGTTATTCTGGAAACTAAGGAGGCATTTCTGATGTAAGTGGAATTAATTAACATTTTGTATTTCCACCATTCGCAGCTATTACCTGTTGAAGACGTTTCGGCATGGAGTCTACTAAATTTCTTAACATTTGGGGTCTATTTCATTCCAAGCCTTCAAAGTGTCAAGATGTGCCTCATATTTTAATGTTGAAATTTTTTGAGGAATTGTAGACTTCATCTTATGCCAAACATTTTCGATTATGACTCTGTGGAGGCCATTTTAACACATTTTGTTCAACACCCGAAAAAATTTCGTTGTGCATCTTGCTTTATGAATGGGAGCATTATCATCTTGCAAAATAAAATCCTGGTCAATCAATCCGGTACCTGCAATGAGTGCAACTTCATCCAGAATATGCAAGTACTCGGCTGCGTCATCTTTTCTGGGCATGCAAGACAAGTGGACCAAAACCATTATAAGAAACTATGAAACATTATAAGAAACACACCCCCACAAAATAATTTTTCCTCCATTTGAATGATCTGTTGGAATGTTTACAGCTCGTTTTTACTTTTCACTTGGGGTGTTAATGATAAAAGCGCTTACTATAGGTCCCATCTAATGAAGCAGCTGTTTCGCCCGTCCACAATATACGCTTCCAATCTTTATGTTCATTTTTATACTCCAAATCAAATTCTACCCGAAGTCTTTGGTTTTTAGGAGAAATGTAAGGTTGTTTTCGAGACACATACGCTTTCATATTCTTTTCTTTGAGCCTTCTCGAAATTGTTGTCTTGCTGATTTCTTTCTTTTTCTTACGGTTAACATTTTTTTGAATGTTTCTCAAACTTTGGCATTTATCTTTACATATCCAAAAATATAATTATCTTTTTAGCACATTTCCAAAAAAATTTTGAAAAAATGTGCTTATTAGTTTCACTCTGTCCGTCCGTCCGTCCGTCCGTCCGTCTGTTTACAAAACTTCTACACCGTTAAAGATAGAGAAAAAAAATTTTAACAATAGGTAGGTCTCATAAAAAAAATAATTTTGTGGAACAACTTTTTCATGTAGCCCCCCCATTACGGAGCTACAGCCCCTCAAACTTTGAAAAAGCCCTATTTTTAAATGCATATATCTTATGTTCTGCTTAAGATTTTTTCATTCTGAAAACGTCATTCGACAGGTATTTCTTTTATCTTTGTAAATTAATATCAAAATTATACAATTTTTTTAAATTTAGTATTTAAATTTACCGTTATGTGAAAACCAAATTTTGCAAGATTTTTCTACTTTCATAACTCCGGCACGCTTCTAGATAGAAGCTTGAAATTTTGAGGCAAGAAAGAACTTTTAGAATTAGTATAAGTTTGCTCAGAAAATTTTTTCGGGCCACCCCCTGTTTATGAGCTATTAGGGCTTAAAAATTGAAAATTTGCTATTTTTAAACACCTGTAACTTAGGAACCTGTACATATTTTACTTCTGCAAGATATAAAAATTAAAGCTACAATAATATATTTTTACGTGTGTTAAAGGTTTATTTTAATTGTAAAGGGTTCCAAAGTTGCAGCTCTTCAAAATTGCGAAAAAGCCCCATTTTCAGATATATATATCTCGGGCTCTGCGTAATAATTTTGCAATCTAAAACCGCCAGAAGATCAAAAATTTTATTATCTATATAAAACAATATCAAAATTATGTAATATTTTATAATTTACTATTTAAATTTACCGTTATGTGAAAACCACATTTTGCATGAAATTTCTTTTTTCATAACTCCGGCACCCCTTTAGATAGGAACCTGAAATTTTGAGACAAGAAAGAACTTTTAGAATTAGTATAAGTTTCCTCAGAAAATTTTTTGGTAACACCCCCTCTTTAAGAGTTATTACGCCTCAAAAATTGAAAATTTGCTATTTTTAGACACCTGTAACTTAGGCACCTGTACAAATTTTTCTTCGGCAAGGCATGAAAATTAAAGGTTCAACAATAATCTTTTACGTGTGTTAACGGCTTTTCTTAGTTATATAGGATTCCGGAGTTACGGCCCCTCAAAATTTCAAAAATGTCGTATTTTCACATTTTTTCTTATTACATGAAATTTTCAAATTTTTGTGTAAGTCACACTTCTAAACAGTTTGTATTGATTTTTGGAAATGTGCGCTTTTAAAAACCGTTGGTTTACATTCTACCTTGTTTCTTATTTATTACCCTTTTTCTGCCTCTTCCAGGTACATTTAGAAGGCATTTTTTATTAGAATGATAAAAAACTTTTTTTTTAGAAAGTTGATAGTAAACCATACGCTTGTGACATTTGTATTTTTTTGAAAGCTCAGAAGCCGACATCCCACTTTTATAATCAGCAAAGATCGCTAAACGTGTTTCCAAAGTTAACTTTTTATTTCATGATATTTTTATTCTCTTTAATTTAATTTTTCTTTCTTATTTTGATTAAAAATAAAACTCGAATAGATATAAAATCTATATTTCAACAAATAAGTCTGATGTAGTCAGATATGCCTCCTTAGTTTTCAGAATTGCATTTTTTTTATTTTTTTATTACGATGTGTAAATAATATTGAAACACTTAATACGTGTGCAAATAATTTTGAAATTTTTGTTTTGTTTGTAACTTTCTTGTTTTTAAATTCTTTTTTTGAATTGTTGAAAAATAGTAAAGAATTTACAAATTAAATTTAAGTTCAATTTGATACAAATTGTAGAAGATATTTTGTTTTTAGTTCATACTCCCAACATAATTTGGTGATGTGTAAATAATATTGAAACTAACTGTATTTTGGAAATATTTCATAACGAAAACTCGAATAAAAATTGCTAAAAATGGGAATTTTTTCGAAAAAAAAAAAAAAACGCAATTAGAACAAAAAATCTCTCACAATTTTTTTAAATTTGAAGTGCCCCAAAGAAAAAGAAAAACATTGCATTAAAAAAATGAACATATTAATTTTGGCTGTTCTTTCTCATTCTCATTCTTCAAATTTATTTATTTTATTTTTCTAAAGAAAAATCAAACAAGTCACAAATGTAAACTTTTCTTTTATTTAAGATGTTATTGGTATGTGTTAGGGTGTTAGTTTAATTTTTTTTCTATTGATTTCATATTTATGAATAGTTTATATTTATACCCGTACGATAGGATCGGGTATAATAAAATTACTCCTCCGTTTGTAACACCTCGAAATAAGCGAGCTAGATATACCCAAAGGTATGGATCGGATCAGAAAAAAATTCTAAGACTTTTGAGCCATGTCCGTCCGTCCGTCCGTCCGTCAGCACGCTAACTCAAAAACTAAGAAAGCTAGAATCTTGAAATTTACACAAAATATTCTGGGAGTAATTTGTAGGTTCCCTATTTTTTTGGTTGAGCTTGGACCAAGCCTTAGGGTAGCTCTCGAACACCTAACTTTTAGATCCCCACATTTTTTTTGCAATAGAGCTATAAAATTTTAACAGCTGATAGATCTCACAAAAATATTAATTTTATTTTTAATAACCTTTTTTTGTAGCCCCACCCGTTACGGAGCTACAGCTCCCCAAAGGTTCAAAAAAGCTCTATATTTAAATTGTTATAGCACAAGTTGTATAAGGTATATCTTCATTTTGAAAACGCCAAACGATTACCACTTTTATTAGCTTTAAAAGTGTATATACAATAAATATATAGTTGTGGCATACGGTGTCTTAATTTACCGTTATGCAAAACTAAAATTTTGCAAAATCCTTTAACCCTTCTATCTTCTAAACGGTTTAAGTTGGAAACTTGAAATTTTGACAGAAGTTAGATCTTTAAAAATAAGTATGAGTCATTTCAGAAATTTTTTTTGTAACACTCTCCGTTTAGGAGTTGTAAGGGGTCAAAAACTGAAAATTTCCTATTTTTAAACACCTGTAACTTGAACACCTGTTAAATTTTTTTTGAAGTAATACATAAAAATTAAAGCTTCAACATTATACTCTTATTTCTGTTAACAACTTTTTTTAATAATATAGGATTACTTTATAATTGACGAAAGTGTTACTTGATTTTTTCAAATTTTCTAACAAATTTCTTTAACGAATTTTTTCCATTTTGTTTTACTCGATAATTTGAAATTGTTGAGGATATAATGCGTAGTACATAAAAATGTAAATAAATAAACAACATAACGGTTGCTTGAAGAATTTTTATTTATATGATATTAATATATATACATACTTATATAATATCATGTTTATTTACATATCGTATATGTCACTAGTGAATGAATGATAAGAGTATAGATGTACATTATATAGCGCCGTATTTACATACATATATGTATTTTATTGTACTTATAAGAAATTATTCTGTCAATGGAATATTTAAATATAATATAATATAATATTTAAAATTATATTTACTATTTTGTACTAAGTAAATTTAATATACATTTACCGCTTAGTATTAAATGGTACTATAGAATATTTGAAAAAGTTTTGGATTGATAATCGTTATGTGAAAGGTTAGAATCTGCTTTTGAAGAATGTATAAACTGTATGACTATAAACTGAATGTATAAACTGAATGGCAACTGTATTCTTCCTCGTTTTTTTTTATTTTCAGTTACTTTACTTTATAAAAAGAAGTAGCCAAGCAAAAAATTATTAATGAATGGAGAGTATAGAGTATTTCTGATAAAGTAGTATAGCCAGCGATATATATATGTATATATATATATATATTTGCACATTTATTTTTTCTTTGCTTAGAAAATTTTATATTTTATAAATATCGAAATGTCAACCTCTGAGGGTAAATTTTTTATTTGTTTTTTATCAATTTAGGAATTTTGCAAACAGATTATAAATAAAGTATGTAAGATTAAAAACTCGTGTGCTGTGTACTGGATGAAAAAATTATAAGTAATTTTATCTGAAAACTTTGACCTAATTTAATTTTTGTTGATGTAATATTTAAGAAAGAGGAAAAAACAGAATTGAAGTTTGAAAATAAAAAAAAAAGCATTGAATTCAATTAAACGCTCAATTCGGCATAAAAAAACTCTTGTAAAACAAGAGTATATATACATTTATATACATTTTGAAGTCCATATATCAAATATATACATTTTGAAGTCCATATATCAAACAAGCTACTATCCTTTGGTAATCTGTAGACCCTTCCATTAAAATTCAGCCTATTTTTGCATGTGGCGCAGGTTCTACCTGTTTTGAGGGAATTTGTTTTTATATTTTGAAACATTCTAAACAGAGGATGAATATATTATATATTTATGCTAATGAAAGCAAAAGAGATGGAAAAGATAATTAAAGTATGTAGATAAATAAAAAGTCAGAAAAATAAAAAATTTTAATTATAAGTTTTGCAACAAGTTAAGGTTGGTTTTCATGAGAAAAAATATCTACGAAAATGTTAAAGCATAGGAAGAAGATACAAAAATGATATGGGTGTGAAAGGGATAATCTTAAAAAAATATCCATGAAACATTTGAAAATATCCACGAAAGTAACCATAAATATCCACGAAAATATGTTCTCTGAAGATATTTTGCTATAAATATCGTGGATATTTTTAATACATATGCAAAAATTGTATATCTTACAAAAAAATTTCTCACTAGCATGGCATTTAAATTTTGAAGTGTCAAAAAAATAAATAAATGTTCAAAAAATTTTTTTTTGTTTTTTAGTGAGAAACTATATTAAAATGACTATATTATAGGTATAAAAATATTATTAATAAACTATATTATTTTTAACAACTTTATAAATAAAGCTATTTAGCTTTAGCTAAATATGAATATAACCATTAATAAATTAGGTTATGTACATTTTTTACTGTAAAAGTGTTGCTGTAATATTTTGTAATTATTTAATTTTTTTCCCCTTCTTTCCCACTGGTAGTACACTATATTTTTCTCTTTCTAAAGTTCTGATAATATCCACGAAATTTCTCATGAAAACCAGCCTTTAATGAATAAATTGAGACAATCAAATAAATTTGGAAACAAATTTTAAACAATATAAAAAAAATTTTCTTACTTTTTGAATAGAAATTATGTTCCAACTTCTTGATTGATGAATCATTCTTATTTTAAATAAAAACTACTCATGCATTTCTATTGATAAAAAAAAAATATTAAATTCTAACGCATACATAGATAAACATTATATACACTTGATCAACACATAATCATTAACCAGTCCATCCAAAATAGAATACTTAAGATATCAGAAGTAAATTATTTATATAGTGTTCCTATGTTATAATATGTAATTATTTGATTTACTTTAATTTCTAAATACAAAAGATTTTAAATACTCTTTATGCCAAATTGTTAGATTGAAAGAAAAATGTTAAAATACGTTTTTTGCATTATTTTTTGAACAAATAAAATATTTAAAATTAAAAACAAAGTAATACAACCAAAATAATTGATAGACAACTTTTCTAACCAATTTTAAAATATAAAATCACAAACATTATAAATAGATTTTATTATACCATTTGTAATAATAGGGTATTTTCAAAGTAAATTCTTTATTTTCTTTCTAATTATAATGATAAATAAATAAAGTAATTTTTAAAATATTTTAATTGTTTTCGACTTTAGACTACAGTTGTGTGAACGAAGAATAATAATGGTTTCGAGTTGTACAAATTATACATAAAAATAAATTCTTAAAAAAATTTGAAAACTTTAAAATTAAAAAAAAGGTAAAAATTTGAAAACTTTAGTTTCAAAAAAAATTTCGTGAATCATACAAATGATATGGTAATATTGTCTTTTATTAAAATGCATTTTTCTAAAAAAAAGTTTTAAAGTTTTTGAAGAATGGTGCACTTAAAATCTGAAGAAATTTCGAGAATTCTTATTGACATTTTTTGTTCTGCTTGCGTTATCTATATATATGTAATTTCTGGTTTAATACTAATAATAAAGTTAAAAGTGATTTAAAACTATAATAAAGTTAAAAGTGATTTACGAAACGAAAATATTGTATCAACTGATGTAAATCAAATTGCAAATGAACTGGTGTTAATATGTCAAAATGCAATAAAAAGTGTTACCGTCGTGAAAAATATTAAAGATAGTAAAAGCAGTAGATTTGTAGCTGCTTGGATTGACAATGAATGTGCCGACATAATAGAAATCAAAAATTACTGGTACAAAAAACATGTGCAAAATAGAAATTCTATGCAAATTACAAATAAATATAAGTACTGGTTAAACAAAGCAACCCTGATTAAAAAAAAGGAGTCAATTTGAAAAAGCAGAAAATGATCAAAAAAAAACTGGCGATATATTAAGAAGTTAATTAGTGGAGAAAATAAGAATAATAATGAATTCTTTGCAGGTAATGAACTTAGCAATGAAGAAAAATATGATAAACTAAATAAATTTAATGAGTTCTATGCAACTATTACGGCAGAAATGTCTGTAAACTTTGAAAGCGTTTATTTGCCTAAAAGCAGAACTGAAAAAGAATTCAAGTTTAAAACAATAAATCATAATGATTGCTTAAAGCTAATTAGTCGCTTATGAAATACGTACTCTGCGGGTGCGGATCAAATTTCACCGCTGTTATTCAAAATCTGTAAGCAGCGTTATTTAATGTGGTTACAACAATTCATTCTAATCGCGAGCTGTGTAAAAAAGTCGTAATGGTTTCGATCGATGTTAAAAAGGCTTTTGACAGCGTTGACAGAAGTATACTTATGCGGATACTTTATGAGCACGGTATAAAGGGTAATGAATATAAATGGTTCAAAAGCTACCTCAGCAATAGGATGCAATATGCATAATATGGTGATTTTAAAAGTTTTCCTAGGCAAAATGATTTTGGAGTTATATAAGGAAGTCCTCTTGGACAAACATTGTTCCCCATATATCAGTGCTCTATTAAACTTAAAAATTAACGGAAAAGTTTATATGTATGCTGATGAGTTGGCAATAATATATTCTGAATCTACATGCCAAAAGTTACAAAATATTAGAAAAATTTAAAAATGGATGAACCAACATAAATTGCATATAAACACGAATAAAACTCAGTTCGTGATATTCAAAAGAAAGCTTGATGACAAACTACGGATTAAGCTTAATAATAATCACTTGGAAATGGTCAACCATATTAAATACTTGGGTGTAATAAGTGATAAGAAGTTGTCTTGGGAAAATCAAATTAGGGAGCAACTCTCAAAAGCGAGAAAAATTGCTGGTATATTTAGATATATCAATAACAGAGTTCCATACAGTATGAAAAGGGCAGAGTATTTTAGCATGTTTCACTCAACCATTACATATGCCATAATTATTTGGGGTAATACGTATAGCAAATATATTAAATTACTTCAAATTGTTCAAAATAAAGCAATTAAAAATCTATTTGGGTATAAACACAGAACCGCAACACGTACAATTCATGTAAACAATAAAATACTGCCAATAATTTTGTTGATAAATCACAAGCTTGCTACACAAGTGCATTTAATTCGTCATAACAACTTAAATACAAACATAAAGCCGGTTTTGAACAGTGCAGTACATACACTCTTATGGAACAAGAAATGCTGATAATATTCGTATCACTTCATCCAGAATAAGATTTAATAATCAAAATGATGTATTATAAAATCTACAATGCGTTGCCTTCTGAGATAAATAAATTGAGATATATCTGATATAAATAAATTTAAGAACAAGCTTAGCGAACATCTTTTTAATTCTATATAAACTATAGATACCAAAACTTCTAGTTTATGCTATAATATTTTACTTGTTGAAGATGTTTCTGACGGTGATAATGATGATGAAGATGATATTCCACTTGCATTGTTGAAACCAAGCAAAAGAAGAAAAATAGATAAAATTGATCCAATAAAATAGGAAAAAGAAGATCTTGTTGAGGAAGAGCAATTAGCTGTAAGAGAACATGAAGATGAAAATTTAGCGAGCCCTTTAGATCTATTTTCCAATTTTATTGATGAGAAATTTATTGATGATATTGTACACCAATCCAACTATTATTCTTCAAAGAATAATGCAAATGGAAATATTACTGCAGATGAAATTAAATGCTTTTTAGGCATTTTATTACTTAGTGGGTACAACACTGTTTCTAGGCGACGAATGTATTGGGAAACTGCAAGAGATACTCAATGAATTAGTATCAAATGCAATTAGAAGAGATCGATTTTATTTTATATTCAGGTTTATTCATTTTACTGATAATGATAGTCTTGACAAATCTGACAAATTCGCAAAAGTAAGACCTCTAGTAAAAACCCTTAATGAAAAGTTTCAACAAAATGCTCCAGATATATTACAACACAGTGTAGATGAACAAATGGTTCCGTATTTTGGGCGACACGGATGCAAACAATACATACACGGAAAATCAATAAGATATGGTTACAAATTTGGGGTTGGAGCGACTTATAAAGGTTATATTGTTTGGTGCGAGCCATACCAAGGAGAGGGAACTTTTGTGAATAACATTTATAAAGAAATGGTTCTTGGTCCAGTGTAGTGTTAAGTTATTGTGACATTTTGTCCCAACAAAATTCAAATATAAATCACCATTTTTATTTTGATAATTTATTCACTACATTGCCTTTGCTTATTGAGTTAGAAAACTGTAATTTGAAAGGAACTGGTACTATACGAGAAAATCGCTTACGTAATTGCCCTTTATGGAAAAAGAAAGAAGTAAAAAAAAAACCAAGAGGTTAGTATGATTTTCGGAAAGCAGAACAACATAATTTAATTGTGTGCAGTTGGAACGACTGTAGCGCTGTAAATGTTGCCTCAAATATTCATTCAGTAGAACCGGCAAGATTAATTTCCCGAAGATCAGCCAAAAAAGGAAAAAGTCAAACAACCAAAACTAATGGTTGATTAGATCACTTATTAACAGAAATTCCGCGATACCCAGATGAAAAAGCGAAACAATTGCACTGTAAATACTGCCATAAGAAAACAACAACACGTTGTTCAAAATGCGATGTACCACTTGATCTAAAATGCAATGTTGCATTCCATACAAAATTTAAAATAAATAATATAAAACATCTACTACCTATAAATTTATCAACATTTTTCTAGTTGTTAATTTTTTAGCTTATAAAATCTACAATGCGTTGTCTTCTGAGATAAATAAATTGAGATATATCTAATATAAATAAATTTAAGAACAAGCTTAGCGAATATCTTTTTAATTCTATATAAACTATTGATACCAAAACTTCTAGTTTATGCTATAATATTTTACTTTTAATTTTCTTGTTTTTTGAAGTTTTTATCATTTGTTGTGTAAAATTCCAATTTGCATATTGCTTATATTTGAATTACTTAAAATTGCTTAAAATTAAATTACTTATAATTATTACTATTTTTTTTTTTCATTATTATTTATTTAATATAAACTGAATTCCATTTAATAAGAACAAAGATTATATAAAGTTATCGACCATAGCGCTAAGTGCAAGTTTAAAAAAAAAATATATATACATAAAATGCAAACAAACATTGAATTAGCATTAATATTTAAAAAGTTAATAAAATATGTATGCAGAATTAATTAAAATAACAAAAATTAAAATTATGTGATAAATATGATAATTTTTTTGATTTTTAAAGTTTTTTATTTTTTATTTATTTTTTCTCTAGTTTTTGTTTAGTATGTTAGTGTAAATTATATTAGTAAAAAAATTAAATCTAGTTTAAGGTTTAGGTTAGTACTTCTAAATAACAAATTAATTATTATTTTATGATAAAAACCTTATCAAGAATTGGTTAGTACTTTTTTCACTTTCCTTTTAAAAATTACTATGTTATTAATTTCTTTTATCGAAGTGGTAGCTCATTGTAAAGCTTTAAGCAATTATATAAGCAACTGTTTTTTTTGTTTATCTGTTTTGAAAAGTGATAAATAAAAGTTGGATTTATTCCCTGTGTTATAAGTGTGTATGTTTATATTTCTATTTAAAATAAAGTTGTGCTTGATTAAGTTATTAATCATTTTGAAAGCAATTATGTAGAGTTCCTTTTTTCCAATGTTTACTAGACTGATATATTTATCACTATAGAGAAAATCAGAAGGATGCGTTGTAGGAAGATTTTTTATTATTTTAATGGCCTTTTTGTTAAGTATATCTAATCCTGTTAGGTATATAGCAGCCGATCTATTCCATATAGGATTTACGTAGACTAAGTTTGAAACGATAAACGAGGAATAAATACAGAATAGAGATTTCTTATTTACATACTTTCTCAACCTTTTTAAAATAAAAACATAGGGAGATATTTTTTTTGAAATCTATTCGTTATATTCACACCATTTGAGTTTACTATCTATAACAAGCCCCAGATAGTTAAAAGATTTAACAATTTCAATGCTTTGGTTGTTAAAAATAATTTCACTGTTACTAAAAGTTTTATTTTCAAAGAACATAATTTTGGATTAGCTTGCGTTAAGAAGTAGACGATGTTTAGTAAGCCACAAGTTAACAATTCCTAGATCGTAGATTATTGCATTTCTGCTTCACTGTCGCATGTATATTTTATTACAGTATCATCAGCGTACAGTTGAACTATTATTTTAAGATTTAATGACGCCATATCGGTTATATATATTTTAAATAAGTCTGGCCCTAAAATATATTCCTGAGGAACCCCTTTACGAATTTCTTTTTTACAACTTAAAAATGTTTCAATACGCACCCTTTGATTACGATCAACTAAGTAAAACTTAAAATAGGCTAATTGCTGATAATTTAATTTTAACAGAAATAATTTATATAGTAGAATATCATGATCGACACAATCGAACGCTTTTTTCAAGTCTAGAAAGACACAAGCCGTGTACTTTTTTTCATCCATACTTTTAATGATAAACTTATTTAACTCAAGGCAAGCAGCTACAGTATTTGAGTTCTGTTCAAAACCAAATTGAGACTCAGAAAGGACTCCATTCGTAATAAGAAAATGTGTTAATCGAATTTTAATTATATTTTCAAAAATTTTTGAAAGAGTAGTTAAAACAGAAATAGGCCGATAATTATTTGAATCTAATTTGCTGCCATTTTTATAAATCGGTGTGACTATAGCCAATTTTAACGAGCTTGCAAAGACACCCGATTCAAACGATTTGTTAACAAATTTAGATATTGGTACAAGAGAATTCGAAAATTTAGATACTATTTTAGCTGATATACAATCATGTTCATTGGCCGCGGAAGGATTTAAAGATTTTATTATGCTCATTACTTCCTCATTGTTTGTAGAACTCAGTTCAAAATGCGAACTTATATTATGAGTAAATGAAAATAAGATATGATCTATCAATCCGGTCGAGAGATATATTCAGTTGGCTTACAATTTTAGTGAAAAAACCATACATTGTTTCTGCAATACCACCCTTATCTGAAATTAATTTATTATCATATTCAAGCAGATTTATTGTTTCCGAGTTTCCAGTATCCCTATTCAACATAACCTGTTTGTATACATTCCACAGGTTTCTCCCGCTAGTAGGATTGCTATCTATTAAACCTGAATAAAATTTTTTGTTTTCCTTATCAATTTCGCTCCTAACTTTTTTTTTAAACTCTTTGAATAAATTTGGCACGCGGCTATCATTTGGGTATTTTTTCGAATACTTAAAAATGAGTCCCGAATTTTTATAAGTTTTAAAATATCCCTCGTTATCCATTCGTGTTTTTTCTTTACCCTCAATGAAATAGTTTTTGTATTCTTTGTTATCAATAAGTTTAGATTTAATAACAAATCATCTAAATTTACGAAATCTTCCAGGCTATTCCAGAAGGGAGCATTGCCTAACGCATCGTAATCAAGAATGGTTTTCGTAGCTTTGGCCGATCGTTCTGGAGTAGGAATATGATTAAAATTTAAGCAACATTCTATGATCTGACACTGCTACATCTGATACATTTAAATTATAGGTAAAATTAACCATATCTGTAATACAATGATCTATTATAGTTTTTGAAGTATTCCCTATTGTGGCATAATCTAATGATATTTTATTACATATTATAAACCCGTTCGACAAGAGCATTTCGGTATAATGTTTTACTTCACTGTGACAGTCATTTAAGATATTTATATTGAAGTCACCCAAAATTACAGAATTTTTAAGCTGAGCTGTAATATCGATTTTTCTATGAAATTATTAAATACAACTTAGTGGGATTTATATACCGCTACGATATGCATATTTAACTTTAACTTCCTGAAAAATTAAAGAGCTGCTAATTTCAATTATTACATAGATGGCAGCTCCTTCATAAGCATTATCCCTATTAGAAAAGAAGCCCGTATAGCCCGTCATATTATAAAATTTATTTTCCCGCTGCGTTAACCAGATCTCAGTTAATACTACAATATGTATTTTATATTGCAATGACTTTATTAAGCATTCTAAATTATCTAATTTACCACGTAAACTTTGAATGTTTAAGTATAAGATATTTGTATTACTTCTACATTTTCGCAATACATTATGACTCAACCCTTACTGAATGATCTATTTTTAATAAATCTTTAAATTTTAGAAAATTGCTATCCATTATCAACGTTAATTATTATATTATTTAAAAGATAACTAGAATAACGAAGAAATACAATTAATTAGTTGGGAAAGATTGGAAGGCTACTGAAAAAGGTAAGTAAAATAATAAAGAACTTGCCAATACGGCATCCTACCAACTTGATTTACTCTAAAATATCTGAGCTTTGAGAACATTTGTAAACGTGAGCGTTATATTTTAGCGTACAAGATTATAAATAATAAAATTAAACATAATCTTACTGTTCATCGAAACTTAGATATACACAACTATAATACACGCAATAAATGCAATTTTTATCTGTCCTTATTCAGAACTGATAGTCAAAAAGCGAATAGTCTCTACAACTGCCTGAAACATTTCAATGAACTACCAATTCAAATAAAAGAAATCGATAATATCTACATTTTCAAAAAAAAAATTATCGAAATTTTAATAGCAAACTAAATGTATTTATTTTGTCACACCCTGTAAATGTAATTACAAATCAATGTTGTTGACAAAATTTCTTACCAGTCGTTATTTATGTCGTTTAATTAATAAATTGTTAGTTACTAATGAAGAGAATGGTAGCTATGTAATTCTTTTATTTTTTATTATTTTTTTGAATATGTAAGATTATTAATTAAAAAAGGAAAAAGAAAGAAAAAAAACGGGAAGTAAAGAAAGTAGTATAAAATAAAATTTTGTTTTTGCGTATATATATGTATATATGTATATAATATATGCGTATATATATATTAATACGCATGTATATATTATGTTTTGTTTAGTATGTTAAGAGAAATAACTTAAATATATTAAGAGAACTATTATAATAATAATTTTGTGCACTTCAGCAATTATAATTATTTAAATAATTAACCACTTAATGGTCAAATTTAAATTTAACCCTTTCAGACTAAACGGCTTCGGTTATGGTCATTCAAAATATATATTTTACCCAATCTGAAATTTATTATATCTCATAATTAGCTAAAATTGATTTGATAAAACCTTTGTTGGTCACCATTTAAACATTTTTCATTAAATAATAAATGTAAATTTAGATTAATAAACGAATTATTTTATTTTTATTTTAATATTGAAAATGATTGCCATTAGTTATTAAGATATGTATATGCTAATTTTTAAGTAGGTAAGATATGAATCAAATAAAGAAAAACAAAAACAAAAAACAGAAAAAACAAAAAAATAATTAGCATATTGAACAAAAAAACAGATAATAAAAGTTGAATATCGTAAATAAAATTAGTTAATATATAAACCATTGATTTTTTCGACCAATTAATAATGTGGTGAAGCATAACCTACATTAATTTTTAGAAGGCCTGGACATCGAAATACTTAAATGTGTTTGTGCAAATTGTAAATGTATTGTGAGAAAAAGCTTCCAAAAATGACATTTCATAAAGATTTTTTTGTTCTTTTCTGTTTTTGTTTTTGTTTAAGAAAAATGCCTATTTTTAACAATTTTCTTTTCGAGTTTTCGATATGAAATATTAAAATAAAATTTGGAAATTTTTCTTTAACATACCAAAATTTCAGCTTTCAACTCGAAATTTTTAATATATTTTCAACAAAATAAAATTTTTAGTTTTTCTCTAGCATTTCATATCGTCGCCATTTAATACTCTCAAAAAATTATGAGAGTACACAATTATAATAAATTTTCACAATTATAATAAAGTTTTAACTAAACTAAGTTTTTAAACTTTAACTCAAACTAAGTTTTTATATTTTTAATTATATTAAAAAATTATAAAATTTATATAAAAATAAAGTTTGAAGTTTTATCTTTATGTCAATAAAAAAATTAACTTTCAAATTATATTTTTCAGCAATATTTTAAAGAAAAGAAAAAAAGAAGTACCAAATTCTGGTTAAGCAATTTTCGTGTTTTTCTATACAGTCTATAAAAAAAAATTATTGTAAATAGAATATTCATGTACTGACATGAAATATAATAATCTTTTTATGAATAAAATTTTACATTGCAATTATATTTGAAAAGTGTTAGAAAAAAATTAGGTAATATTTTGTTTTAAATAACTGTAAATTTTAGTAATATTTTATTTTATATAGTCATATTTTTGTAGAGTTAAAATTTTGAATTGAATTATTATTTTTAAAAGATTTTATTGTATGAATACCTATTTAAAAAAATTAATTCAATTATTTAGTGCCTAATATTGCCTTTTTTAATAATTTCCTTAAATAAAGTGGGTGGAAAATATTCGGTTGTTGGGTGTAAATCCAATTATAATAATAGCACGATATCTGTAACTACTTTTAAATTTCCGGATAAAGAGCCTTTGAGAAGCTTAAAAGAGCTTTGTACAAAGATCAGACTGGCAACCAACAGCTTATAGTTCCATATGTAAATTGCATTTTCCAGAATTGTGTTTTAAATTAAATAATGATAAAAGTCCGCGTTTAATACCAGATGCAGTTCCAAGTATATTCACCAATTACTTGGTAAATTTAATAGAAACGAATGATAAAAACTTACGCGATGATAATATAATTTTAAATTTCTCTAATTTAGTTTTAAATGTTAGTAAAAAAATAAATTTAAAATACTGGAAATTATATAAAGGCCAAAATAATATTATTTTATATATTTTAATAGAAAATAATTACTTTAAATGTGATTTTAAATTTATAATAATAATTAATAACGATCTAAGTTACCTATTTGACGGGTAATACAGAAATAAAACAATTTCAATATACTGAACGATATTGAAAAACGCAAAAAATTAAATAGTATTATTGACTAAATTAACCTTTTTGATATGAATCTATATATAGTACCTATATATAGTTGGGATACAATCGTCATATCATTTTTCATTTTTGCCCACTCAAGATCTATTATTACTATCCGGTCGGAAAATATTGATTTTTGTGATATTTTTTTTGTTTTTTACTTTTTTTAATACTGTTTTGTTGTAAATTAATTACTTTATTTTGTTTTATTAAATTTTATTTTAAATATATCATATTATTTAGTTAAAAAATTATTTATATATTATTTGTATGTATTAATATATTTTTTTTTATTATTTTAGTTTAAGGCCTAGTCTTCAGGCGATACCACTTTAAAAATAATCACCATATCCCCTACCTCAAAGGAAAAGGCGAATAACTTATAATATTAATTTATTTTATTATAGTAATAAAAATTTTAAATAAGTTAACATAAATTAACTTATTGTAAAAATAATTATATAGTTTATTTTTTGCACTTAATTTTATATGCATTCTAAAAAATTTACAATATTTATTAAAGCAAATCAATATTGCAATAAAAATTAGTTTTCAACAATTTTTTTTGCTCAGTAATGTACCAAATTAATGCTGTTTTAAAAAGTTTTTAAGAAGCTTTTTTTTGTTGAAAAGTAGTTGGAAGACATTTTCTAAAATGCATATTTATGAATGAAAATTTAAAATTTTTAAAAATTTCTTTTTACTAAAAAACGTAAAAAAGATGGAACTTTAATGCTCCCTTAGGACGAAATTAAAAAAAATCTGTAGTTTTTGTGTTATTTCCAGATTTCTAGGAGGACTACTATTTTTTTTCCATAAGACTACGTGTATTTTTTTTGAAAAAAAGGACTACTATTTAGCTTTCCTCTCTCAATGTCCAGGCCTTCTAAAAATTAATGTAGGTTATGGGTGAAGTTAAAATGAATACGAAAAAAATTGGGACATGTGGTCCTAAATAAATAACATATGTTTCCGATAGTATATAAAAAAATTTATCGCGTTTAAAATGTAAATTTTGAGTTTTTAAATTAGTGAAGAATAAAAAAATATAAAAATAATAAACGACTAATGAAAGTGCAGTGAGTGTGTAAATATAAATGAATAGTAATTTTTTAAACTTTTTACCTAAAGAGAATAGTGTAATTTTAAAAACTAATTTATATGCTGAAAATAATGAAAGTTCAGTGTTTTTATGTGAAAGTTTAAAATCAAAAATTAAAATTAGGGTTAGTAAATAACTAGTGTTAACATGTTCTAATAAATAATTTAATGCAGTGTTAAATAAATTAGTACATAGTATTAAAGAAAAAAAAAATGGATGAAAGATTTTGTATATTCTTATATGTTGCTTTATAAAATATGTTGCTATTTTTGTAGAAGTTATATGTTGCCTTTATATAATATGTTAATGCTATTTTTGTAGAAGTTAGAAGAATATTTTAATAAATATATTTTAGTTGCGATAAAATTGGCAGATATTATTATGAATAGATTAGTATAAATAATATATAGATTTAAAAATATGTGAATTGATTTAAATAAAAAATTAAATGATGTTATCAATGAGTTAGTACCTCGCAATAATAATGAAATAAAGATCAGAAAATTTACTACTAATATGAGATGAATTAAAATATATGGTAAAATATACGGTAAGTGAAGATATAAATATTTATTGTTAATAATATCTACTTATAGGTTAGTGTATGCTAATGAATATATTAAAGTTAGTATATAAGTGGCAAATAATATGATTAGATTTGTATAAGTAATACTTTTAACTAGAGAATTTATTTGTAATAAAAGAAATATCATTTTAATTTTCAATTTTGTAAACCTTAGTGTTTTCCGCCTTCCTGATGTATATGATGTTGTCTTTAACCCACAGGTATTTGCAGTGATGTGATCTCTTACTTTGTCGATAGTGAAGATATATACCTAGGCTCTGAGCTCTGATATATACCTCTTATACCTAGGCTCTGAGCCACTCTATTCCCTTCATGAATCGCACTATGTCTCCCTGATTGAGCATTCTCACCTGGGAAAAGTTATCCCATTGGTAGAAGTACTTACCTATTATAAAAAATTTGATATTTATTGTTTTAAAATTTTTAAACGATGATGGGATGAAGGTGTTTTATTTAATAATTCAGCTGAATTTTTTGTTAGGCATGAACAATTTTTTCTTATTTAGTATAGCCATGAACAGTTTTTTATGGCTGTAACATTCACTTTCTTGTTGAAATAATGCAAGAAATAAAACAGATGTTTTAAATTAAAAAAAAAAATAGTTATTTATATTTTTCTTTATTCTCTAATTTAAATGGGTCAATATTTAAAAAGGTTGATATTCTGTGCCCTGGCAAATTTTAACGTAAAAATAATTGAAAAATATTTATTTTTTGATGGTGGGAGTTGCTCTAATAGCTGTCCATTTTTATGGACAATCCATATTTTATAATATATTAATCAGCTTATATATAAAAGAATAAACGACAAAAATGTCATTACTATGCTCGTCCTCACTTCCACTTTGCTCTAATTTTATTCTGACAACAAATTTTCAAAAAATAATATATGAAATATGCAAACTGTAGTTTTACTTATAAACAAAAAAATCATATTTTAAAGTAAACTAAAAGTGTACTCATGGTTTTCTGTAATTTCAAAAATTTTCAATTGCTTTATGTCTTATGTTTGTAAACTTCTGATTAACAAATTCATTAAAATTACATCATATTATTTACATTTTATTGCTATAATACTGCTAATTTGTAATTTCCGTGTTTCGCGTAGCTGCATGGGAATTACAACAAGCGCGCCGAAATTACTTTTAAAGAATATCTTTATTTACTATTTATTAATTTTCTAGCTTTAAAATTAACATGACACCAAAAACAAAAAAAAATCCAAAACAAATAAAAGCCGAAAAAGAACACGAACGTAGTAGGAAAATTAGCGAAGATCCTGTAAAATGTGCTCAGCAAAAAGAAATGGAAAAAGGCTGCGCTATTTAAAAAAAAAAAAATTGTGTGGTTAAGTCTATAAAAGACATGAATCAAAGCAACATCGTGTGCAAAGGAATAGATGGAAAATTAATGTGGGAAATCACAGAAAGAATGAAAAAATGGAAGCTGATCAAGTACAGTTCTTGGAACAAAATAAACCGCCATCATCGCTTATAAATGTGCCAATTATTGTTCGCCATGCCGAAATAAATGAAAAAAATAAATCCTGAGTACAAAATGAAAAGATGCGCAAACAAAAATATCAGTTCCAACAGAAAATAAATAAACAAGAGGATTACATAAAAAAACTAAAAAGAAAAATATCGTGCGTGAACAAAAGAATACAACGATCCAAAATTAATCTCAAAAACCTAAATTTGGAAAAATCTTCTCCAATTTTCCGGGTAAAGATGATTTGTCACGAGAATGGCAGTTCAATTAGTCGAAAAATTGTAAAAAAATTGATCTTCTCTGAAGCCATTTACGACCAATTAGCAAAAAACTATAGGTTGGCCAGCTACAGAGAAAAGAAACTTTTACAAAATGTATTGACGGGTAAGATTTTAAAGAAATACTAGTATTCGCCCGCCCCTCGAAATTCGAGGTGTTTTAATTAGCAATTACAATACAATATATACAGTATAGTTTCTTTATGATTTTATTTAAAATGTAAAAATACAATTTTCAATAATTAAAGCCTTTATAAATTTAAAATTTCTTTGTAAATGATATTTTTTGTAAAAACACGATTATTATTATCTTTTAGAAGTTGCCTTTGATTTATTGAGTATTGGAAACTCAATATATACCTATTATATATGTATATATTATAAGAAGCCTAAGATGGTAAATCATTGAGTAAAAGGGTTTTAAATGTCTGTCATTTACAGATTAAATATTATGATATCTAAGAATTTATTTCGTATAAAATATTAGAAATAAAAAAAAAAAAAAAATAGAATAGAATCGAACTTGCAAACTAAAGAATTTCTTAAGTATAAGAATCGGCCACTCTACCACTGCACCAAACTCCCCACTGAAGTTTTGACGTTTATATTCAATTATATTGTGAAATTTCTATTTCCCACCATGCAAACTATATTTTAAGATTTTTTTTTATGTTTTTAGAAAAAAAACAAAAAGCAAAAACAACAAAACAAAATTTAAAATTCAACGGAATAAAAGAGCGTCGTTTTTGAATATGTATATTATAGGTATAGATTATACATACTATATGATACATATGTATATACTTTACATGGGATTTTTATAAAAATGGAAAATTATTAATGAGAATCAGAAAATTTTGGAAAAATATTAATTATCATTTAAAAAGAAAAAAATGAAAGTTGGTTGGTAAATCATTGAGTAAAATGGTTTTAAATGTCTGTCATTTACAGATTAAATATTATGATATGTAAGAATTTATTTCGTATAAAATATTAGAAATAAAAAAAAAAAAAAAAATAGAATAGAATCGAACTTGCAAACTAAAAAATTCTTAAGTATATGAATCGGCCACTCTACCACTGCACCAAACTCCCCACTGAAGTTTTGACGTTTATATTCAATTATATTGTGAAATTTCTATTTTCCACCATGCAAACTATATTTTAAAATTTTTTTTATGTTTTTAGAAAAAAAACAAAAAGCAAAAACAACAAAACAAAATTTAAAATTCAACGGAATAAAAGAGCGTCGTTTTTGAATATGTGTATTATGGGTATAGATTATACATACTATATGATACATATGTATATACTTTACGTGGGATTTTTATAAAAATGGAAAATTATTAATGAAAATCAGAAAATTTTGGAAAAATATTAATTTTGTAAGATGGCTATACTGAATATTTATCATTTAAAAAGAAAAAAATGAAAGTTGGTTGGTAAATCATTGAGTAAAATGGTTTTAAATGTCTGTCATTTACAGATTAAATATTATGATAAGATATTAAATAATTCTCGTTCTATATTAAAAAACTGGAGCTCCAAAAATAAAAAAAATTATTATTTTACATTATTACAATATCAATTAAAAAAACAATAAGCCCAAAATTTCTTAGAACAGGATATATGCAGTCGTATATTTGCTGGGAAAAAAGAATATGTAACGAAACTCAAGGAAAAACAACAAAAGAGAATTTTAACAAATTCACTAAAAAATTTACATAAAGCTTATTTAGTAGAACATCCCGATTCATCTGTGAGCTACACATTTTCTGTAAAAATAGACCTCTCTGGGATAAAGAAATGAAAGTTTCCGAAAGAGATACCTGTAAATGTGTAAAACACTGTAATATGGAATTACTTGTTAGGGCATTATATAAATATAAAATTTTGGAGTATAACACAGTTGGTAATCTCATTAAAGATATTTGTTGCAATGATTCAACAGAGAGCTGTTTTGTTTAGTCTTGTCCAAATTGTGAGAACATAAATTTAACTATTAATGAGTTTAATGCTGCAGCAAGTGGAGAATATTTTAAATGGACACTTGTGAAAATACTTATATTTATGCTAAACTAAAAAAAAAAGAAACTGTTCCCAAAATCTCAAAGCAACTTTTTACGAAACCGTTGGAAGAAATTGTTTTGGAATTTCATAAAATTATGCCACCATTTTTAAATTACCAAGGTAGAGTTTTACATCAATATCGTCAAATTCAAGATAAGTGATGGGCCTGCAACCCAGTACAAAAATAAAACTATGTTCTACCATAAAGAAACTATATACATAGAGTATTCATCCAGTATGAAATTTTTTAGTCAATTTCTTAAAAACGTTTTGTACCCAAAATTACTGAATATACATTTTATTGTACCCAAATTTACTCAATACTCAAAATATTTTCACTTATAAATTATAAGCATTTTGTAAATGAGACTAAATCATTTTTTACACTCGTAAATGTACTCGTAAATGTACACTTAAATGTATTTATATTACTTATGAAAATAATATGAATGTGTAAAATGTAAATAAAGAATTTATTTAACATAAAGAATAGAAACTAATTTGCAATAGTATATAAATGGTATAATATCATTGTTGAATGTATTAATGTTTGAATGTGTGAATTATATTAATAATATAGTTACTCTTATAATAATTTTTATAATAAAAACCGTTAGTACTTTTTTCTTTCGTTAACAATTTTTAAATAAATATAATTCATAATATATGATTTTTTATTTTAAATTGCTAGCGTTCTTCACTCTTACAAGCATTATGGTACTTACAAGTCGGGCTTAAATTTTTTATTTTTTTAGTTAATAAGTATCGCATTTTAAAAATCAAAAATGCAATTTATCTATTTAAGCTTTTTAAAGCAAGATGAATAATGTACTGAAAGCCAAAAATGTTATTTTAAAAGAATATTTTTTTTATAAGAAAGAAAAGACTAAGATCAATTTTAGCAGGGAAAAAGCTAACTGGAAAATTAAAAAATATAGTGTATTATAATAAATATAATAACAATTTTCCAATTGGCGTAAAAAACCCAATTTTTATTACTTAAAATTAAAAAATAATAAAAATTCAAATATTTTTAAATTCAAAATCAAAACAAAAAATAATTATAAAATTATATCAAAAAAAATAAAATATATAACAAAACAATAAAATATTATATAACAAAACAATTTTTTAACAAAAAAGAATTCATTCACTAAAAAATTAAACATATACCTAAATATAAGCAAATAAAATGCATTACTGGAAAAATAAAAAAAACTATATTATGTACATACATATATTTTCAACTAATTTACAAAATTTTGATAGCTAAAATGCCGTTGCTCGTGAATTGATAATGGAAAAAATAAAATAATTAAACAATTAGGTATAGGTATTTATGTATATTATAATTACATATGAAAAAATTATTTGTTAAAACAGAAAACTACATAGTGAGGAAAAATTTTTGGGGCTAAGAAAAGTTATTATGTTAAGAATTAATAATTTTAAGTTTTCTTTTAACAGAACTATCCGATTTATTTATTTTTTGTTTTTCATTATTTAACAATTTTTCTTTTAACCACTTTGCTTCCTTATTTAATAAAAGATTTATTAACATTTCTAAAATTTTTTTTTATGCGTATAGCAATAAATCATTTTCACTGAACCATGTAGAATATTTTGGGGATTTTTTTGTGGCTTCTAAACAACATGATAAAATATTTTTTTTTAAGTTTCTTTCGTGATAATTTTGCGAAAAATAGTGATCAAATACGAGCATATGAAATTGAGTTATTTCGAAAAAATTTTCAGTTGGAGCTTTTAAGTTAAGGATTTCTGAATAATTTTTGTAATTTTTTTGATAAATAAATTGCTCCGAATCGAGTAATAAATATCAGCAGATTTTTTTTATAAATGAATTAGTACATTGATCACAAGAAATTTTTTTCATTAATTTAAAAATAATATAGCCACAAATGTACCTTTCGGCATTTTTCGACACAATATTTTCCTGTTCTGTTTTATCAATTTCTAAATTTTCTAACTGATTTTCTTCTAAATAATTATTAACTATATTGGTTATATTATCATCGGTTTCATCAAAATTTCCCTCATTGGATTCCAAATCATTTTGTTCTGCTTCGTAATCTTTTAAATTTTATATATTAAGAAACTCTGCATCATCTTCTTCGCAGTTAGAGTGTTCAAAATTATAATTAATTAATTTAACAGACATTAATTTTGCTAATATATTACTAAATTCCTGTACCGAAGGATTATTGCTACAACCATTTCTATATCTAATTAAAGAGAATAAATTTTCTAAGACATCCTGATTTAAACGCGATAGTAATAAATATGAATACTCACCTATGTTATAAAATGAAAAGATGTCGGAACTTAATTCCGTAATCCCTGTTAAGGTCTGGACCATACCGTCAATGCAATAAATTTTTTTAGATGTGATAGGCCTTATTTTTTGAAAATAATTTTGCATTTCTAACAGATTTTTGAAAATATAGTTGTTTTGCTGCAATGCTGAACGAAATGGGTTCCTATCGTATAATTTTTTACTATTTAAACAGTCAAATAATTTATTAATTTTGAATACAAATTCTGCAGTAGATTCAGCGCAAGATTTTATTTTTTGGAACTTGAGTTTTTATAGCAGCAGCAACAGAATTACTAAAAATTTGAGCGTCATTCGTACATTAATTTTTTCAAATGAATTGGGAAAAATATGTTTTTTAGAAAGTTTGGAACACATTTTTTTACTATTGTTTCTTTCATGAAAATAAAAAGAGACTGAATGATTTTGAATGAAATTTGGCCATCAACGGTATTAAAATCATATTTAAGAAGTTACGAAGAGATTTGATCAAATGCACTGGATCGAAGAGCACAAAAATTTTTTTTTCATCTTCAGTCGAATTAAAAAAAAAAAGGGCCTTTCGTTTCAATACAAACATTTTGATCTAACATTTTGTATTACTAGCCCCCTGATCGCATAGTACTCCCTAATATTAATAACTAAATTCAAAGCTACATCTAAATTGTGATTTAAAATATTATAAAGATCCTCACTACCTATCTCCTTTTCTGTTGTGTAAAAACTGAGAATATATTTCCAATTATGAACTAAACCTCTTAGCAAAATTACACATACGTATTTTACGACGTCTTTTGTTCTAAAACTATCATCAGAAAAACCAATAATTTCATGCAGTGCACTATTATAACTAAGATCCTTCCTAATAGCTATTTCATCGAAAACTAACACAGCTTCTTTTTCAAGTGATCCCTTATTTGAAAATATATTACCTAATTCGCTAATATTTCTGTCGTTAAGACCTACATTTAAATATTTAATTGGAATCCACCTATTAAGAGAACTAAAGATTTATTGCCTTCCTCAAAAATTTATAACCCTTAGGAGAACTAAAATGTATATTTAATGCTACTTTCTTTTCATCATCTGACTATGTTCTTACATTTTTAAAATTCATTTTTAAAAAAGTTTTGGCTTCGTCTGCTAAATGAGATTGCTTATCAATTAAATTACATAATGAATTCTGCTTTTCTTTTTTGCTTTGTTGTTTTAGTTTTTTATTTTGAATTTTTAAAGCTAAATTTTTTTTTTTAAATAAATATTTTCTATTTTAACGAAACCTAATGTTTTATTAACTCCTGAGTATTTTTTGAAATAAAAATTTTCCTTTTTTTGTAATGTTAAACAATGCCTACAAAAATCATTTTTTTCTGAATTAAATTCATTTGGAGATACTGATACTGGTCGAAAATGTTCAAAAGGTACACTTAATTTTTCTATGTTTATATTTGAATAAGTTTTACTTGCATACGAAGTTTTACTGTTTTCAGAAAAATTATGGTTTTCTTTACCAAAAGTTGAATGTTCTTTTGGCTGTGAGTTTATATGAGAAAATGGAAGCAAAGGATCAATGTTTTCATTAAATTAAACTCAAAAATATTATTATCGCGAGTTTGTGTTTCTTTAATTAAATGTTCAGGTAAAAATAAAGAAGGAATAGCGCCTTTTTTTAACTTTCGTCCTAAAAATTTTTTCTCAAAGTGGTCTGCGCATATAAATAATTTTTTATTTGTTAAATTTTCAATACTTACGCTACACTTTGTTGCCCAAACTTCAATTAAGTTTTTTTTTTTAGGAAAACTGTAAAACCTGCCAACAAAATCCCGTTTACTTCTTTTCCATACTACGCAAGGTATCACTACCTGGCCGACGTGAGTCTTTTGTTATATCCTTAACCCTTAGAAGACCAGAAAAAAAAATAACGCTAAAGACCGCTAGTGTCCAACGGACACATGTATGAATAACAAGAGGAAACAAGTTTTTATTTATATATATAAAGGTTTTTTTTTAATTTTTTTTTATTTTAATTATTATTTTACACATTTAGTACATAAAATAGTTTTATTAGAGTGTTCCATGCAAACAGGTAAGCTGCAACTTTCACAAATTTGCTTAGAAGTTCTTGAAATTTTTGGCGGACAATAATGACATCTTCGTTTTTTCCGTTGAGGTTCCAAATCAGAAGTAGAAGTACTTGATCCAGCTTGAGCCTCAACTTGAAGTACCTTTAGTATTTCCTTTTGCTGCTCGACACGTACGCCTTTCAAACTACGTCTCTTGATTTGTTGTGTCACCAAATTTCGAGCAATTGATCTCAAAAAATATTTGCGGGACAGTTTACTTTCTGGATACAAATTTTTCCATATTACTTGTGCGGCAATTCCTCCAACGTCAATTAAATTTTGTAGAAATGCCAAAGGCCATCTGTTTGTTCTTCTACGAACTGTATAATTATGAGCCATTTGGTCTAGGTGTTGATACCGCCTTTTGTTTTATTATAAAACAAATTTATTTCCGATTTATTTTTATTATTTTTATCGATGGTGGCAGTTTTGTGTTTTGTTGAAAGTAAAATTACAGCACGATTTGGTTTTGGAACATATGAAACTAAAGTCATATTGCTTCGAAATCCGAAAACATTGCTCTCTGGAAATCGATTCTTATTAGGAAGAAAATTTTTAGGAATGCACTTTTTATTTTTACGCAGTGTGCCAACTGAAGTTAAGCCATTTTTCAATAAAGTTTCTGCCAAAGGCATACTGGTAAAAAAGTTATCGAAAGTTACATTCCTATTTGTGTTAAAGTACGGTTGACATAATCTTTCTACAATATTTTGAGCTAGGTTTGTACTTCTCGTTGAACCTTCTTTTCCCAAATATGGTATGCCGAAGAGTGGATAGCTTGTAGCGTTGTCGCATATCCACCACATCTTCATACCATACTTATCAGGTTTACTTGGAATATATTGCTTAAATGATACCCGGCCTCGAAAAGGAACAAGCTGCTCATCAATGATTAAATTTTCTCCTGGTATGTACATTTTTTTCAGGTTGTTATTGAACTTTTCCCAAAGGTCTCGGATAGGTGCCAATTTATCTTTTTTTCTGCGTTCAGATCTGGAAGTTCAGTCATCAAATCTGATAACTCTTTGAATAAGTTTAAAACGATTTTTACTCATTGTTGCCCGAAAAATGGGATTTCCAAAAAGTGGATCCCAAAAATCTAAAATATTAACCTTGCTTTGTTTGTTTACACCAGATGACAATAAAAGTCCGAAATATGCTTGTAATTCACACCGATCAATGTTTTTCCACTCTGTTCCTAATTTTAGCGTCGCTTCAAGGTTAGTATATTTTACTATTATGTCCCAAATATTATTGTCGAAAAATAAATTGAAGCAATCTACTGGGTCCTCAATTATTTTACCTGGAGGAAGTACAACTTTTTCTGAGGCCCCTTTTATAGCATATTCCGTAATATTATTTGGAAGTGGATGAGAATTCCATTGAGTGCTATCACTGCTAACATAAATTGCAACTTCTTCCAGAAGTTCGTCTTCCGCGGTGGCGTCACCTACCTGCTCATCTTCTTCATCCAAATTGGTTTCTATTATTTCCTCTTCGCTATCTGATACATTATCAAAAGCGACATTTTGGTCAGCTTCATCGTCTGCTATATAAATATTAATTCCATTTTCACTTTCATTTTCACTATCAACGAAAGCTCGAATAATCTCGTTTTCGGTTAGTCCTCTTTTTCTCTCCATTGCTAATTAGAGAGTAGGTTTTATATAAGTACAAAAATAAAAAACGTTTGATTCTAAAGAACAAAATTACTAATATTACCTTATGCGTAATAAATCCAATATAAACAATATTATAATTATTTTGTCAATATTTCAATTTTATTTATTTCTAACCGCACTCAGTCGAGTATAAAAACAATTTGAATAAAACCATATAAAACTCTAATAAAATTTGTTTGACGTAACATTATCGGGGATTTCCTTTTTCAAAAAAATCATTTAGCTTTATTCGTTGAAATTTTTTTCGTGTATGGTGAATTCCCAATTTCAAAAAAAATTTTTAACTTTACTTATTGAATTTTTATTCTTATATGGTGATTTCCCTATTTGGAAAAAAAAATATATTAGGGTTTACTTATAATTTTATTCGCGTGTCTAATGGACACATTGCGGACCTTTACGTTTTTTAAAATTTAATTGCAAAAATTTTACAGTTACAAAAATAATTTCTAGTTTTTTTATAAATGATTTTACTATACTAGTGTGTACACATGAACGCTTATACATTTTTTTTTAATATGTCTAGAGATTATATGTATATACATATATAAATTTTAAAATGTGTCCGATAGACACTTCCGGTCCTCTAAGGGTTAAACATTCTAATATTTACAAACATGCATACTCATGCAAATAGAAAGCATTAGAAATAGAAAGTATAGACATGCAATAAAATAACTACAAAGATTTAGAATAGTAACCGCGCCCGATTATTTTGAAATTTTGCTATTTTGTACATTGTCGTATTCCTTTGTAATTTTGCACAATGAAAATTCAGTTAAAATAATGAATTTTTTTTTAAATTAAGAGTAGTATCACCTCCTGAGTCGATTTAGCGATGTCCGTCCGTCCGTCCTTTCGCACGATAACTTAAAAACTAGTGAAGCTATATTGATGAAATTTATATAGTAGGTTACTAATTACAAAAGGAAGGCTAAGTTCGAATCTGGACAAAATCGATCCATGTGTTCGGGTACTTCCCATACAACTCCCAAAACCGAATACGCATAACTTCGAAATTAATAAAGATAGCAACTTACAATTTTGTACGAGGATGTGTTTTGCTGAATCCTTGATATCCCTAAAATTTGAGATGAATTAAAGTGGTTATTCGGGTACCTCCCACACAACTCCCAAAACCGAACAAGCATATATTCGAAATTAATAAAGGTAGAAACTTCAAATTTGGTACTAGGATGTTGTTTCCTGAATCCCTGATTTGTCCAAAATTTGAGATGAATTGAAATGGTTGTTCGGGTATCTCCCACACAACTCCCAAGACCGAACAAGCATATCTTCGAAATTAATAAATATAAAAACTTGAAATTTAATATAAGAGTATTCTATCCTGTTCTGATAATGTCTCTAAAATTTGGGATGAATTGGGGAGGTGTTCCGGATGCCTTCACACACTTCCCAAGACCTAACAAGCATATCTTTGAATTTAATAAAGATAGAGACCTGAAATTTTGTACAAAGGTTGTAAAAGCATTTATTTTTTTTTAGCTTATATTAAATACATATTTAAAATAACTTATGGATTTTTAATTTAATTTGAATTTTTTAGGTGTAGGGTATAAATAAGTCGGTTGCATCGACTGACTGTTACATTTACTTGTTTTCTTTTTTCATTTTTCTTTATTTCATATACGAAATTTGAGTTATACAATAAAAACTTAATGCTAGATATTTCAAAATTTTAGTTTTTACATAATTCAACATCATTAGTTAATTCAATAATCAATTTTATATATAAACATTTTTTTTTTCTTAACTTCAATAACAAACAATAAATAAATATCTAATAAAGTAACTATTTAAACTATTTGTATAAATCTTTCTAATAGATACATATATATAGCTGATTCATATCTAAATGAAATAGTTAAGAATATTCTGTTGTGAGCCTACACAAGTGTCGAATGTCCTGATTATAAATTGTATAGTTTATTACATAATATATTTATTTGTGGGAGATAAAAGAAAATATTAGGTATTTTAAAATGGAAAAATGAAATATAATAAGTTAAACTATGATTAAATAAATTTATATTTAAACTAGAGAGGTTATTCTTGTTTCTATATTTCTGTGACCATAAGTAAACAGCCATAACTTATTTTGTTTTAAGAAATTTGAATTTAATCACCCAGATCTACAAAACTCTGGCAACTTGTTAAATAGAAGGGGAGCAGAGATTATAAAGAAATTAGTAATGTGTGCCTTATTAATCGGATACTTTATGATTTAATATTTGATTTGTGAAAAACTCGACCCTCCAAAGCTAAGAAGAATATTTGTACAAATTTTCAACTCAATCGATCGAACCGTTTAGACAGGACAACAAAAAAACGAAAAAGCTTTAAATGGCTCTCGGGCCGCAATGGGTTAATGAACCAAAACACCATATAGCCTATAACACTTTCCTGGATCGTAGAAATTTTCCTGCAAAATTTGGTTGCAATCGGACTGGTGGTTTTTACGTGAAAAGAGCACAAACAAACAAACAGAATTTCTGCTTTATATATTAGACTAGCAGAGTACCCGGCATTGCCCGGAGTATTTTATTGGCTTTATGAAATAAAAATTATTAACTTTTGTTTCTGCGTTAATATAATTTAATTAATATAGTTAACTTATTACTATGCATTTACAGATGCTGGTAGTTTATATTCTATTTTTTATTAGATTTAGTTAAATTGAATAAACAGAGCCAAGAATTAGAGACAATTCTTCTACAAAAATTTTTTAAAGGAATCAATAATCTATTGAGTACACAATTACGGCGAAGTGAATTTCCACAATATATTCTTTAATGCCGAGACATAAAATCGCATTTCAATTATAAAAGACCATAATGTAATACATTTTTTTTCGTAAGTAATGTCACTTCATGTTTTTGTGAATTATCTTTTTAAGCACATTTTGAAAAATTTGCTATTGGGTTCGCTCTGTCCCTCCGTTTGTTTACAAAACTTATATATTCGTTAATATTCGTTAATACCGAAACATAAAATCGTATTTAAATTATAAAAGACCATAATGTAATCAATTTTTTTTTGTAAGTAATGCCACTTCATGTTTTGGTGAACTATCCTTTTAAGCACATTTTGAAAAATTTGTTATTAAGTTCGCTCTGTCCCTCCGTCTGTTAAAACTTATATACTGTTTAATAAAGAGCAATGAAATATTAACTATGCATAGGTCTCTTAAAAGAGTAATGTTGTAGAACAACCTTTTTATGTACCCTCACCGTTGGAGATCCTACAGCACCGACAGCTCTTCAAATTTTGAAAAAACTTCTTTTTAAATGCGTACATTTCAGGTTCTGTTTAACATATTTTCAATATAAAAAATACATGATTGTTTTTTACCTTTCTAAATCAACCAGAATTTTTTTACCTTTAGTTTTTCTAATTATGTTTCGAAATTGATTGGCTAAAAATATGTGTAAAAATTGTATATGGATAAGAATGTAAGGTTTTCTGTTCTTTAAATATGTATGTACTCATTTTTGATTAAATGCTGTACAGAAATGTGAATATGTTTTCTAATTTAATTGATTAAGTTTATAGTATTTTTAAATATACAGATATTATACATACTATATGTACATATTTCAATGATATTTTATTTTATTTGTTATACACATGCATATTATTTAGGTAGACCACATGTAAATAGCACATGTAAGTAATGCATTTCTGAATGATGACATGATGATTGTCTAATGTAGCAGATAGTTTCTGTTTTTTAACAACGGCCGAAAATGTTATGTTGTTAAGACTTAAACACAGTATTCTTAAGATACTTAATAAGGCTACTTTAATTACTGTTCTATATTAGAAATTTGCATTGAAAGGTTTTTATGGAATATTAGAAACAGTATGTATAAAAGTAAAGAGTGTTGGAAATATCTTTTTAATAATAATAACAATACACAAAATTAGACAAAATATTATTAATAAGTGCTCGTGCATGTACAATTATTAATAAGTGCTTGGAAATGGGTTAACAAACGTTAACAAACATTTTGTCACAGCCTTAATTTAGAACCATAAATTCATCCTGCCAAATTAGCCAGAAATTAGAAACGAAATTTATTGAATGTGTTTGTTTGTCAAAGTGCAATACTTGTGTGCAAATTTTCAATGGGTCAAATCGTTTAAGCACAACAACAAAAAATGAGAATTTCATGGCCTGAAGCGTGATGGGTTAATGTATCGTAACCAAATCAACTCAGAAAGCTTTTGTTATAAAGACCTACACTTTTGTAAATTTTCAACTCAATTGGTAAAACCGTTTAAGAGCGACAGCAAAGAAATTAAAAAATGTTATTGAGCCCTGGTGCCGAAACGGGTTAATGGATCGTAACCAAATCACCTCAGTGAACTCCTGTGGTAAAGAGCTACATTTTTGTAAATTTTCAATTCAATTGGCAAAACCGTTTAAGCGCGACAACAAAGAAATTGAAAAACTTCATTGAGTCCTGGTGCCGAAACGGGTTAATGGATCGTAACCAAATCAACTCAGTAGGCTCCTGTTGTAAAGAGCTACACTTTGATAAATTTTTAACTCAATTGGTCGAACGGTTTAAGTGCGACAACTTATTAAATTACAAAACTTCCCTGACCCCTAGTGCCGAAACGGGTTAATGGATCGTAACCAAATCAAATTAGTGAGCTCCTATGGTAAAGAACTACACTTTTGTAAATTTTCAATTCAATTGGCAAAACCGTTTAAGCGCGACAACAAAGAAATTGCAAAATTTCATTGAGTCCTGGTGCCGAAACGGGTTAATGGATCGTAACCAAATCAACTCAGTAAGCTCCTGTTGTAAAGAGGTACGCTTTGATATATTTTTAACTCAATTGGTCAAACAGTTTAAGTGCGACAACTAAGTAAATTAAAAAACTTCATTGAGACCTGGTGCCGAAACGGGTTAATGGTTAATCATAACCAAATTAACTTAGTGGACTTTTAGGCTACAGAGCAACAGTTTTGCAAGTTTTCAAATCAATTGATTGAATCGTTTAAGCAGGACAACAAAAACATTTAATGAACTTCGTTCGGCTCTCGTGCCCAAACGGGTTACCGGATCTTCATAAAAATTTGTCACAGGCTTTTTTGCGAACCATAAAAGCACCATACAAAATTGGACATAAATCGGAAACAAAAAATTTTTTGGAAGCCCGCCGGGCCGAATCCGGGTAACATATTGAATCCAAATTTCTTCGGTGTTTGTTAACAAACGTTAACAAACATTTGTCACAGGCTTAATTTAGATACATAAATTCATCCTGCCAAATTAGACAGAAATTAGAAACAAAATTTTTTTTTTGACAGTCTATCGTGTCGAAATGTGTTAATGTATCACAACAAAATTTATTGAATGAGTTTGTCTGCCAAAATGCAATACTTGTGCAAGTTTTCAATGGGTCAAATCGTTTAAGCAGAACAACAAAAAATGAGAATTTCATGGCCTGAAGCCTGATGGGTTAATGTATTGTAACCAAATCAACTCAGAAAGCTTTTGTTATAAAGACCTACCCTTTTGTAAATTTTCAATTCAATTGGTAAAACCGTTCAAGTGCGACAACACAAATTAAAAAATTTTATTGAGCCCTGGTGCCGAAACGGATTAATGAATCGTAACCAAATCAACTCAGTAAGCTCCTGTTGTAAAGAGCTACACTTTGATCAATTTTTAACTCAATTGGTCAAACGGTTTAAGTGCGACAACTTATTAAATTACAAAACTTCCCTGACCCCTAGTGCCGAAACGGGTTAATGGATCGTAACCAAATCAAATTAGTGAGCTCCTATGGTAAAGAACTACACTTTTGTAAATTTTCAATTCAATTGGCAAAACCGTTTAAGCGCGACAACAAAGAAATTGCAAAATTTCATTGAGTCCTGGTGCCGAAACGGGTTAATGGATCGTAACCAAATCAACTCAGTAAGCTCCTGTTGTAAAGAGGTACGCTTTGATATATTTTTAACTCAATTGGTCAAACAGTTTAAGTGCGACAACTAAGTAAATTACAAAACTTCACTGACCCCTGGTGCCCAAACGGGTTAATGGATCGTAACCAAATCAACTCAGTAAGCTCCTGTGGTAAAGAGCTACACTATTGTAAATTTTCAACTAAATTGATCAAACCGTTTAAGCAGCACAACAGAAAAATTTAATGAACTTCGTTCGGCTCTCCTGCCCAAACGGGTTAACGGAACTTTATAAAAATTTGTCACAGGCTTTTTTTCGAACCATAAAACCGTCATACAAAATTGGACATAAATCGGAAACAAAAATTTTTTTGGAAGCCCGCCGGGCCGAATCCGGGTAACATATTGTATCCAATTTTCTGCGGCACCCGTCGAAAGCTAAAGAGAACATTTGTACAAATTTGCAACTCAATCGATCGAACCGTTTAGGCAGGACAACGAAACGGCTTTAAATGGCTCTCGGGCCGCAATGGGTTAATGAACCGAAACACGATATAGCCTATAACACTTTCCAGGGTCGTAGGAACGTTCCTGCAAAATTTGGTTGCAATCGGACTGGTGGTTTTTACGTGAGAAGGGCACAAACAAACAAACAAACAGAATTGCTTCCTTATTTATTAGATATACATATGTACGTATATGTTGGTATGTTTTAAACATAAAACGTTTACTCAGAGGCAGACACATTCATAAATTTGACAATATAATTTAAAAAAACAAAATCCAAAAATAAAATTTTTTGAAAAATGGATTCTATTTTAATTTACATATATTATATATGACGTATGTATGCATGTATAATAAGAATAAAAAAAAAAACTTTTTTTATACTTCTTAATGCCTCGAATCATCGAATGTATGTATTTAACCATACATGATTAAATAACGTCATATCTCATAATATTCATACATACATATATGTAAGTATGCGCTTTCGGCTTTAAACTTAAATTTCATGATTAAACCAACAACAATAAATTTGAAACGTTTTTATTAAATGTAAATGTATACATATATGTTTGTTTATATATGCATGTATACATAACCTACATTAATTTGTTGAAGGCCTGGACATTGAGAGAGGAAAGCTAAATAGTAGTCCTTTTTTTCAAAAAAAATACACGTAGTCTTATGGGAAAAAATAGTAGTCCTCCTAGAAATCTGGAAATAACACGAAAACTACAGATTTTTTTCAATTTCGTCCTAAGGGAACATTAAAGTTCCATCTTTTTTACGTCTTTTAGTAAAAGAAAATTTTTAAAAATTGTAAATTTTCATTCATAAATATGCACTTTAAAAAATGTTTTCCAATTACTTTTCAACAAAAAAAAGCTTCTTAAAAACTTTTTAAAAAAACTTTGATTTGGTACATTACTGAGCAAAAAAAAAGTTGCAAAATAATTTTTATGGCAATATCTATTTGGTTTAGTAAATAAAGTAAATTTTTTTAGAATGCATATAAAATTAAGTGCAAAAAATAAATTATTTAATTGTTTTCCCAATAAGTTAATTTATGTTAACTTCTATGTAGTTTTTATTAATATAATGAAATAAATTAACATTATAAGTTATTCCCCTTTCCACACCACCTTTGAGGTAGGGAATATGGCGCGTTTTTTTTAAAGTGGTATCCCCTGAAGGCCTAGTCCACTTAAACTAAAATAATGAAAAAAAAATATATTAATATATATAAAAAATAAAAAATATTTATATAATAAAATAAATAAATAATTTTTTAACAAAAAAAAAAAAACAAAATATTGCCTTTTTTACTTAAATAATTAAAATTTATTTAATTTTCTATTTTCCTTATTACTTTTTAAGATGTCATTTTTATCTTTAACGAAATTATTTAATAAAATATTTGAAAAAATTTTACCAATTTTGAAAAAAATATCGCGACTTTTCGTACCACATTTGCACGTCGATTCCAAATCTAATTTCCAGTCATTTAAATTTACTTTTTTACTAATATTTAAAACTAAATTAGAGAAATTTAAAATTAAATTGTCATCGCGTAAATTTTTATTACTCGTTTCTATTAAATTTACCGAGTAACTGGTGAAAATAGTTGGAACTGCATCTGGCATTAAACGCGACCTTTGATCATTATTTAATTTAAAACACGATTCTGAAAAATGTAATTTACATATGGAACTGTAGGCTGTTGGTTGTCAGTCTGATCTTTGTACAGCGCTTATCCATAAAGTTTTGAAAGGTTCTTTAACCGGAAATTTAAAAGTAGCGACAGATATCGTGCTATTATTATAATTGGATTTACATCCAAGAACCGAACATTTTCGACCCATTTTATGTAAGTAAATAATTAAAAAAGGCAATACAAGGCACTAAATAATTGAATTAATTTTTTTAAATATGAAATAAAATCTTTTAAAAATATTAATTCAATTCAAAAATTCAACTACAAAAATATGAGTACATAAAATAGAATATTATTAAAATTCGAAGATATTTAAAAAATAAAATAATAATTTATTAATTTTTTTCTAATACTTGTAAAAAAGTATTGCAATTCAAAATTTTAATTATAAAAAGAATATTTTAATTTATGTAAGTACATGAATATTTCATGTACAACGATTTTTTTTTTAAACACTGTATAGAAAAAAACGAAAATGCTTACCTAGAATCTGGTACTTGTTTTCTCCGTTCATTGAAAATATTGCTGAAAAATATGATTTGAAAGTTAATTTTTTTACTGACATAAAGAGAAAACTTCAAACTTTATTTTTATATAAATTTTATAATTTTTGATTATAATTAAAAATATAAAAACTTAGTTTGAACTGAAATATACTTACCAAATTTGCACCACAATTTATTATGAAGCTTTTAAATTATTAGGTTATGTTCACTAAAATTATTAAAATTGTGTACTCTCATTATGTTTTGAGAGTATTAAATGGCGGCGATATCAAATGATAGAAAAAAACTGAAAATTTTATTTTGCTGAAAATATATCAAATATTTTAATATAAAATTCGGCATGTTTGGGTGAATATTTCATATCCAAAACTCGAAAAGAAAGTTGTTAAAAATGGGCATTTTTCTTAAACAAAAACAAAAAAAAAATTTTTTATTAAATGTCATTTTTCGAAGCTTTTTCTCACAATACATTTACAATATGCACAAACACATTTAAGCATTTCAATGTCCAGGCCTTCTAAAAATTAATGTAGGTTATGATGTATATTATATTTACGTTCAAATTTGGTTCAAATTAATAAATAGAAATTTTTAAGTTAAAAAAAATAATTGTGTTAGCTGTAGTAGAATGTTACATATACGTACATAATACATATGTATTTTGTAAAAACAACAATAAAAATTTTACGGTACAGAAATAATATCAATAATATGAGAGTAGAATTTAGAACTTACAATTTTAGTACTAAACTAATTAATATTTTATGTTAAGAAAAATTTAAGAGAATGAAATGTATATTAATATATTATGTATGTACATATATTTAAAAAAATTTAAATAAGTAATTTTCTTTTTTAAAAAATTAAAATTTCAATGTATGTAGTATTTTATGCAGTTATGCACTTCTGGCCAAGGCCCATGAGTATGATTTGTGGTACGTATTATCTACATATATTATTTTGTAATTGAAAGAGTGGCACGTACAGTACTAACCAAGTACTGATTTACAGAGTACAACCAGATAACAGACATGACGTGAGACATAGTAATATTAACAGTAACGATATGAAAATTTAAGAGGCAGTAAAAAATGTTTGTTTCTTAAATTAAAAGTAAATAATTACTTTTTTTTGGTTTATAGGATTTTGCTTATGTATGTTGTATATTGTATTGTGTCAGTGCCAGGCCAGCGGTGAACTTTTTTTAAATTGTTCAACAGCTTCTCTCATTTGAAAGATTTGGAATTTAAAATATCAAAGATGTTGAAAAAGGTTACTATTACAATTTAGTAAGTACCATAAAATCGATTTCTTTTTGACTGGATCGAGTGTGAATTTTAAAAATGTTAAAGAATAAGTACATAAACATTTATGTATTACTGTATTTACTGAATAATAGATAAATTTTTACTATGTATGGGGTGTACATTTGAAAGTTTTAGAATTGAAACATTTTTAAATTAATAGGTCTTATATTAAATGCAAACTTTATGAGTTTCAGTTAAGAACTAATATGTAAATACCCATATAGGTATTATAATAATAAATTTTTGAGTTTATAATAAATTTATTTATAAGAATTAATAATACATATGTATATAAATATGAATTAAAAAAATTTTAATACGTTTTTTTAATGATATAAATAATATTTATGTTTTCCGTACTGGAACTCTCTGGCTTTTTACTGCGCCATCCTACTGTGCATATAAAAGCGTGGGCCGAAAGTTGTCCACATGGAAATTTTAAAATAATATGTGTTTAAAAAAAGTAATTGTAATTGTAAAATGTTTTATATGTGACTCTCTTATTAATAAAATATATATACCTTACATTATGTGTAGTCCAATTTTAAGGATTTGTTTTTAATAATTTAAAAATTTTTAACATTACTTTACATAATTCTTTACATAGTTCTTTACATAATTTTCTTTAAAGTACTTATTTAGTTTAACGTTTTGGTAATAATAATTAAAGGTTTGCTAAAGTGGTACGGCTGTAACACTCAATTTATCCCTGAAACAGAACGAATCCTCGCTTACACATCACGAACTCAGACAACAACTTTCGGCTATCGGAAACGGACAAGATGTACACTATGTAGCTTATTTTAATCTAGATTTGCTCGATTTTCTAGCAGCGGGCAAATACAAGTTAGAATAATTACGAATACTCATTCCAATAATAGCAATTTTTTATATGCAATGTACACATTTTTTAGCTTTTATTTTTACAAAATGTACTTTCATACACAATTTGTCAGTAACACAAAAAACTTTACATATTATACACATTCATTCATCATATTATACACACACTTACATATTATATTCACATTCATTCTTTACACAAAACAGAAAAAAACAAAAAAGAAACATAACAAAACAAAAAATATCTAGATAAATACTTAACATTATATAGCTACATATGTATATAAATACATATGTATACTATTCATATCAAACTACGAGTACATGTATAGCAATAGCGTATATTGTATAGAAACATAAAAAAACAAATTAAAACAAAAAATACGTGTAGCTATAGATACCTAACACTACGTAGCTCTATAAATGTATTTGTGTAATGTATATCATTATATTCAAGTTTCAAACTATATGTATAGCAATAGCATATATCGTATAGAAATATAAACTTCGGAAAAAAAAAGAAAAAAGGAGGAAAACAAAGGTTCATATATTTCCCAAAAAGCCAGGTGCAGTTTATTAATTTATTCGTGGCGGTAATTTTTGACAGTTTTTTAATCATTGAGAAAAAATGGTCCAAGCTAAAAATACATTCAGCGTAAAAAAAAGTTCGTGGAGATATGTCAAAAATTGTTTGAAAGACGTATAAAGTGTACAATAAAACCGGCGAAAAAATGCCGTCGATTGTTTTGCCCGGCTGAAAAATTTATATTTTACAATTTTGTAGCGGCGAAATCAATATAGTTATATTGTGACATTAAAATTCAAAAACAATTTTTAATGCCATTTTTTTAACATTTATCCCCCTTATTATGAAAAAATCCGATACATGATATACGATAGTTCTAACGTATCGTTATCGTTTTATCGTAGTATTACGAACCGATAGCCGCTAAAAACGATAAACACATTCAAAACGATAATAACGAAAAAGCTTTTTTTTTTTATATTGAATGGGCAAAGCTTTTTTTTTAAATTGAAGTTTCAATTCAATGATTTGAATGATTTGTACCTACTCGTAAAATATAAAAGCAAAATATTTGAAAATAGAATTTTAAATATAATATGTTATCAACAGAATTTTTTTTTTATGATGATGAGGAAGAGCAACCGCAACAAAGAATCATACGAAGAAATATTAGAGATTCTTCGGATCCTTTGCAGTTGAATAGTCAAGTGTAGGTATAAATATGTATATACTTATGTTATTCTTTTTAGTAATACATAGTTTTTTTTTAATTTGTTTCTTTTCTTAGTTTCATTAAAAATTTTAGAATATCGAAAGATATGTTTAAATTTCTGTTAAATGAAATTGATAACAAATTAATATTAACAAAAATAAAAAGAGCTGTGCCAAATATAATAAAATTGGCAACCAGTCTTAAATTCTTCGCACAAGGCAATTACCAACTGAGTGTTGGTAATGATTTTAATTTAGGCCTAGCTCAATCTACAGTTTCTGTTATTTTAACCGAAATTTTAAACGTTTTGGAAAAGTATATCTGTCCCAAAGAAATAAAATTTTGCTATACCGAAGCACAAGAAAGAAGAGCAAAATTATATTTTTTTGAAAAATCGGGAATTTCTAACATTATAGGTTGTGTAGATGGAACACATATAAAAATAATTGGCCCCAAAGAAGATGTCAGGCACGCTTACTTTAATAGAAAAGGATTTCACAGTCTAAATGCTATGATAGTATGTAAATTTTTATTAATTTAAATTATTTAAGTTTTAATCACTGTTAATTTTTAAGATGTGCGATGATTTGATGTGCTTCCGATATATTGATGCTACATACACAGGGAGCTATCACGATTCCAACATTTGGAATATGTCAAAATTAAAAGCGAAATTTGAAAATGATATCCGGGTACAAAAAACTGATGTGAGACTTCTTGGTAATTTTTTTCTTTTTAATTGTAGTTTCTTTGAAATAAATTTGAAATATTTATTACAGCAGATTCCGGTTATCCCTTGTTACCTTATTTGCTGACACCATATAGAAATGTAGAAGAAGACAGTGCACAATGCCGATTCAATATTAAACATGCACAGGGCAGGAACATTATAGAGACAACGATTGGCTTGTTAAAATCTAGATTCCGTTGTCTTTTAGGAGCAAGGGAATTACATTACAGCCCAGAAAAAACTGTAAAAATTACTAATGTTTGTGCAGCTTTACATAACATCTGTTTAAGATTTAGGGTTGAAAATTTTGAAATTGAAGATGATCTTGCAAAATTACCTGTAGAAAGGGAAGAAAGCAATAGTGTAACTGAAACTAGTAACCCTATAAATAATTCACAGTTATTGCACGCCAGGCGCATCCGAGATAATCTGGTAAGATTTATATAATGGCACTTAACCACCTGTATGCTTATATTTTCGCAAAAAATTTTTTTCCTCAAACTCTATATGTAGCCTATAATTAGACGTTACCTATAATTAGACGTTAAAACATTAAACATTAAGGATTATGAAATTAATTATAAGTTAAGTTATAAGTTATGAATTAAGAATTACGTTAGTTTGATACCAAAAGAATTAATATTATTAAATTATGAAAAATATTTTAATTTTTTAATATTATACTTAATTTATTAATTTTTTATAAACTAAAACAACAATTCATTTTTATAAAAAAACTAAAATAAAACAAAAGAAACATAAATTTTCATTTTATATTAAAAAGTAAAACTAAAATAAAAAAAACCTATATTTATTAAAAAAATTAAAAACGTAACGAAGCTTGCTTTTCCTTTTCAATTTCTAATATATTTATTTTGATTTATTGTTTGGACTTTCTGTCTTCATCTTCTATTGCTTTACATTCTTTTAAAAACTGAAACTTTTTTCCTTTTAATTTGATTTCTTTTTCTTTTAATAAAACAATTTTTTTTGAGCTGCTTTCAATCTTGTCGATTGAGTATTTCAGTTTTTTTATATCTTTTTTAACGCTATTGAAAAATTCCTTTTGTTCGTCCAACTGGTTTTTAAGAAGTAAAGTTCGCTCATCGTCTAATGCAACTGTTCGTTTGTGGGTTTGTCTAGTTTCTTCTCTGTATGGTTCTGTGATTTCTATTTCACCAGGTTCTTTACTTTGATTATTTGCTTCTGCATTGTGCATATAATTATTGTCTCTATTTTCATCTTCATTTTCCCCTACAGAATTAAAATAAATAAAATTGAATTGATAAAATGTTTGTAAATACGTTTACCAGTTAAACCAAAACTAACACTATCTGAATTTTGTGGTATATCTAATTTTATAATTTTTATAACTGCTTCTTCAATTGTAGAAAATTTTAAAACTTTTTTTGCTCCACCCCCGTCGCGACTGCTTCAGCTTTCTGTTCAGTTATTTTTTTCCTAGTTTTATTTTAAATCGGTCCATACTTATAAAAAAGGTAATGCAGGTATTAAAATATACTTGCTTGATCATAAATATATGTATATTTGTATGTGCATTTGTAATTACCCTTTGCCACTTGTCAGCATCTCTTGAAGGAGGACCAACAATATTTAGCTCCTTAGCAATTCGGCTATAAGCTTTTGCAGCAGTTGCTTTCGAGCAAACATTCCTTGCAATCTGCACATCCTCCTCCATTAACTCAATTAGACGATATAACTGTATTTTATTTGAAACAATTCTACTCCTAAAAATCATTCTAAAAATTTTTTTTACCATTTTACATAAGAATAGTCATACTTACATTTTATTTTTAATTTTAAAAATTCAAAAAACTTCTATCGTACAAAATTTTAAACACGATAAAAAAATACGTTAAATCCGATAAATGCAATTTTCATAATACGATAAACTAGCGTTTGTATTAAAAATATGTAAAAAAAAAAAGCTTTTTTTGATATACGGTAAAAGCATACGATAAAAACGATAACCCAAGTTTCATAATACTAACACTATTAAAACTATTGGAAATAACGTGTATCGTACGATAAATTGTTTCATAATAAGGGGGTATAACTCATATTGTAAATCGATTTGTAGATAATAATATTTTATTTGAAGATAAATTAATTGAGGAAGTAAGTAATAATGAAAATAGTAAATTAAATGATACACATTCATTATTGTTAGTTTCAAAAAATGTTCTTCGTCCTTTTCCTTTATTTCCATATAATATTTTACGAAGAAATCATCTTGTTCCGATCTTCATTTGCTATGAAATTTGAATTCACCTACCAACCACTTCGACATTTTTTTTTGTTACATTTAAAACAATCGCAATAATCGAAATAATTTTAATATTTTTTAAAATTTTCTTATTTTTAAAAACTCTCTATTTTCCTTTAGTTTTAAAAAAAAATGTTTATGTGAATAATGTTTTTATGAATGTTTATGTGAATGACCCGAAATTTGTCCACCGCCATCGGTCGCCGCCCTGAATGTGTTTTTACCTTTTAGCTCGAGCTGAAACTTTTTGTTTTTCGTGTGGAAATTCACACTAAATTTAAAAGAATATGATACTTGGACACCTATTAAATAATTAGTGTTATTTTTTTTTTTGCAAAAATATTTCCATCAATCTTAGTGTTTTCGTAATAACATAATATTTGTCTAAATATGCCGAGTTTTATATTGAAATAAAGTTTTTAATTTTTCTACATTATATAAAAATGTTAATAATTTTATTTAACAAAACTACTTTCAAGTCTTTTATGTTTATTTTTTTTTTGCTTGAAGAAAATTTGCTGAATTTATTTTATTTAAATGTACTTTGAAAGAGGTCTTTGGTATATTTAATAAAATATTCATGTTTCTGATAATGAAATTTGATAAATTTTCGGGCGCTTTTTTTTGTAACAGTCGTTTTCGACAGCTTTTTAATTAATCTTATAAAACCGTCGCGACTTTTTCTCTGGCGGTGTAATATTAAAATATATATTATTATATTATATCAAAAATTCAGCTTAAAAATCAAAATTTCAACCTACATAAACAAAATTACTTTAAAATCTCTTGCAAAGGTTTTACCAGCTTTTATAATAGTGAAAAAAATCAAGAATAAAATTGGCCTATTTTTTTTCTATAAATATGGGGCTTACTATAAACTTTGCTCTTTTCACTTTCAGGCCTTTTAAGTTTATTAAAAGTATTTTTGATTTTCTTTTTTTTTCAAAACAAAGAATCATTTGAAAACTGCCAACAGAAGATTAATAATATATTTTTAATTTACTGCTGCGACCAGTTCATAATGAATGTAATTTGCATCGAAAGTAGTTTTTAAAAAGTAAAAAAATCTTAAAATTCTTAATTTTAATGAAAATTTTGTATCTCTGATAATACTTTTAGTCGAAGATTTGTGTCTCTGATATAAAAATTTTAAATTATTAAATAAATATACAGAAATATCATCATTGTCAGTTTAGTTTACATTCAGTGTGAGTAGTGGCTTATTATAGAAATAAAATATTTTTTTTACATGTTGGCAAGGTCTCGACAACATCTTGTGTATGTATTATATTATAGATTGCAAAAAACAAATTAAAGTTTATATAAAATTAAAATTAAAATAAAATTTGTTTATTCTGTTAAATTTACCCCATTATTTACATTGACTCTTATATGAAAAGTAAAAGCTAAATAGTGGTGCACGGTCAATTAATAACTTCGAAAATAGACATTTTTTTGAAAAAATTTCAAAAGCATAAAATTCATAATTTTTTACACTATCTGGATACAAAATAATGTTCAAATTATGATTTTTTTATTTATAAAAACGTAGTTAAAAAAAGTCTATCCGAAGTTGTTAAAATTTTTAATTTTTTTCCTAAAGTTTAGTGGGTGCTACTCCCGGACGAATCGCAGGAGTCGGAATTTAAAGTTCATGAGATCCCGGCAATTTCCGGGAACCAGAAATTGTGTTGAATTGAAAATATTGAAATCTTAAATTTAAACTTAATTTTTTTATTGAAAAGAAACATAGTTAGTATGATAGTAAGTAAGATAGATAGATAGATAGTAAGTAAGTAAAGTATTTGGAAAATTTACGTCACATGCTGGAGATGATTTACAAAAGAAACAAGACTGTTTACATCTGTGAGACAATCTATTGTTATACGGAATATTACATGTTTGGCAATTGTAATCACAACTAAATGCTGCTGTTAATGATGTAATTACATTGAAGTGACCTTCATCGTATGTCAAATGCAATGTTTTTTCCTTATCTTCTTCACCTTGAAAAATAATCGATTTTCTTTTTCCTCTGAAATCAAAAACGACAATTTGATATTTAGAGAGGTACAGTTGAAATTTTTTGAGCTCACTGATACTAGCTCCTTTTGCTGGGATGCTTACATTTGAATTTCTTATTAGTTGCAACGCTGCTTTCAATTGAAGTTGACCTACATCTTTCCGCGTTTTACAGTAGTCAACAGATTTTTCTATGAATGAGATAGCAACAACTAACGCACGTTGTAAGCATAAATTATCTTTGTTTTTAATTAAAATTATGCCTCTTCTTTTATTACATTCTTCTTCAAAATTGTTGTATCTTTTTCCTCTTCCTGCTGAAAGTTGTACATATGTAATATTTATAAAGAACGTATCTGTAGATAATCCTTCGAAATTGCTTTAGAAAATTTTGAAATAATTTTCCAAATTTTCGAAATGTCAAGGTATTTTCCCACGTTATTTTTATTGGACCACGTTCACGAAAACTTTCGTTTCCAAAAGTGACACCAATTTTGTCATTGGGGTCCACATTTTCAATTAAATTGCTGAATAACCCTTCAATATCGGTTTTAATCCAATCTATTGGATCTTTGTTGTCTAGTACTGGATTTATTATAAACTCCAATTTTTTCCCAAAAATGTTGAATCGTTTTACCATTCACTGATTTTATTGATTTTATAGTGCATTTTTCTGTATTCATTTTTATTTCTTTTTTTTTAATTTCCGATTTTTTATTTTATTAAGACAACCAATTCCGAACGTTTCTTATTCTTAACATGTTTTAACTTTTTTACGTTATTTGAAAAAATTAATTGAAACATCTAAGCAAATATGTTTAATTTTTTTTTATTTTTAGCCTATTATGTACCATTATAGGTAAAAGCAATTACTCGTAACCTAATTTTAAATCGCTCTTTATTCCTTTTTTTTCAACATTCTTGCATAACAATAAAATCTTATACGGTGATACTAACAATTTTTTCTTTCCTCTTCTTTAAAAACTTCATAGAAAAAAAGAAAGCAAGAAGAATAAATTCATCTCAAAATTACACCAATTTTGTCAAGGTTGAATCTTTATGTAAGATTTAAATAAGCAGTTTGCACTTTTTCTTTTAATTTTTAAAAATAGGTTTAAAATTTTAAAGAAACGTAGTTACACTTATTTTGTTCTGTTTTCACTTTTCTCTTTAAATTTTATAAAGCATTTTTTCTTATTATTTTCATATGCGCCCAATACTTAAGCCAAGTATACATGAATAAGAGTAAACCTGTACCACGTTAGATATTTTTGATTTCCTGTTTTTTTGTTTCTTTTTATTCACATTTTTTTCAACATTACAACAATTAATTAATGGTTTTTCTTTCCCCTTCTTTAAATACTTCTCATAAAAAAAAACAAGAAATAATCTCATCTCAAAATTGCAAACATAAATTAACTTGTCTGGCGGCCGCCACCGCCTGTTTGACCTACTTTTATGACATTAACCTACTTCCTGCTTGCCCTAATTACGGTTTGACCTACTTCTGGGTGACCTTGACCTACTGATCTGTCTGGCCCAAGTGCCTACCTATCTACTTATATGCAATATTTTGACTTAGAGGGATTTTAGAGTTGGTTAAAAAATCTGGGTATTTTCCTTTTTCCTGAATATTTATGATGAGGTCTCATAAAGCCATATTCGCAAAATGGGTCATAAAGCAATATGGTATTATGTCTCATTCGATTAAAACTACTTTAAAATAAAAATCATTTGAATGGGTCATAAGCCAAATTCGTGAAATATGGCTTTTTGACTTATGACTTTATGACATCCCACCAATTCTTACATATATGTATATGCGAGATTCTGAATTAGGAGGGATTTTAGAGTTCGCTTCTAGAGTTCAATAGTTTTTCTTTTAAAGTATTTTTATTGGAATGAGATATAACGCCATACGGCTTTATGACACCACACGTGGAAGTACATTTTGTTAAAACAAATTAAGCTAAAAAGTATATGAAAATGTATTATAATTGGACTTATTAATTGTATTTACTCCAGCCCATTTCATTTGAATCGTCGTTTCAATTGAAGTAATATAATATGAAAAAATTTTACTTTCAATTTTTTTTGCATTTTTACTTGAATGTGAATTGAATAATTCCATATGACGCATAATCCCGGGGTTTATGCTATGAGAACCCGAGCATTGGGATTGTTAAAAATAGCAAATTTCTCGCGATTTCACTCTCGGGAACCACCCACTACTAAAGTTTAAAGCTCTTTACAGAGAATAATAACACAGTAATAGCACAAACAAAATAAGCGACTTAATATTTGTAAGTTTTTTAATTCGTATTTGAAAATTGATTTGGTATTTATTTTGTATGTATGTAATTCTGTATATGAATAATATGCATTTGGTTATATGTATGTATGTAAAATATCTAATGAAGGGCAAAAAAGATGTTTACTAAGAACTGAATATATCGATTTGAAATAAGCATAGATTTAAAATGTTATTATTGTATTTTAAATATATTATTTCACCGAGTTTTTTCTACTAAGAAGTTTTAATCAATGATAATATATAACTGCTCTGAACCTTCTACATCATGTTCTAAATTTTAATATTTGCTCAGGGGAATCAATAATTTTTCTAAAAAAAACGAAAAGGTAAGGTCTGAATCTAAATTTGTCTTGTTTAAAAATGAAATTAATTCTATAGTTAGAATCACATTAGGTGAAAAAGTTAGTATGCCAGAATTATGTTTACGAAAACAGTAATGCTTTCTCTTGAATTTAAAACTTTTGGAATTGCTTCTATCCATTTTTTTCTTAACATTTGTCCCTTGGGAAATCGAAAACTTCATACCATATAAGTAAATTTTATTTTTGGTTTTACATTTATAATTCGATTTACATCCAGGAACAGAACAAGTACGAAACATAATTAAAAAGCAATGAGAATATTAAATTCTAACAAATTATTACACTACCTATTCTTAATGTACATATATGGAAAAAATAATATTGCTTACTAAAAAATGTAGATTCTTTTTTTTTAATTGTTGTAATGATAGGGTTTTTTTTTGAAAATGCAGATTGTACAAATACTTCTAAGTTGAAACTCAAATTTTGTTTTCGCAAAAAACAAACACTTGCAGAAATACAAAAACAAAGGACTTTTTTGAAAATGCATTTCTAACTCGTAACTAATGTAAAGTATGTTTGTTTATCAAGAATTAATAAAACTGCAAAAGAAATATGTTTGAAAATCAAAAGCTGCCATTGTAATGTGTTTGAAAATGTTGAACTGCAGAGAAATTTTGCAAAAACTATAGTAAAATTTGCATTGTTAAATATTTTTCTTTTATTGATAAATAGAGTCCTGTAGGAGTAGGATTAACTAAGAATTTTTTTTACTCCAAAAGTTATTTTTGTTTTGACATTTCTACAAATTTTTATTTTGCGAAAAAAAATGTTAGTTTTAACTTAAAGGGCGTGTGTCCACTCTCCGTTTTCAAAAAAACCCAAAAATAAATTTTTGCAGCAAAAAAAAGGTCCTTAATTGTGTAGATTAGAAACAAAAGACTTTTTCCAAAAAAAAAAAAAAATAAAGTGGGTAGGCCATTTTGTTCGTATTATTTTTTTCTTTTACTTAGACTAAAAGTTATGTTTCTAAATCAAACTATTTCCTATGATATAGCGTTTGAAAAAAGTGCCTTAGCATCAACTGCTAAACCATTTGCAATTTTTTGAGAATCAAAAATTTATCTTTTCCTCAAAAAAATTTAAAAGTGAATAATGGAATCCATTGAATATGCAAAAGTAGTTCAAAATGGGAGCGAGCAAGAAAACGTATTACTAAAAAAAGTACGTGGAAATCAGAAATAAAGAAAAATCTAATGTAAGTACCAATTCAATCTTATTTTTAAATTTGTAGGCATTTAGTAAAATATCAATATTACAAGCACAACCTACAATATCTTCGAATAATATCAGGTTGCAGTAAAAGTGTAAAATTCCATAAAACCTTTAAATGTTTTTAAAAAAAGTACATAAATTTATTTCAAATTTACACATTTTCAAAAACTTTTGTTATAGTTTCAACATCATTTAAAGAAATAAAATTAAAAAACAAAGTCAATATTATTGCTTTATTCATTTGCATTTCATAAATTTTAAAAGACAACTTATATGTTCTAATCAAACCTGCTACATTGAATCAATAGCTACATTGAATTTGTACTTTTACTTCAACATACAATATAAGTTATGTGAATTATCTTATATTTATTATCACTTCCTAATTAGATATCGTCCAAAAAAATTACCAGAAATGCAGAAATGTTTCCCCAAAGATAAAATATTTGAATGCACATCATTCAAAAATCATGATGCTTTCGATTTTCATAAATCGTTTTACAAATCGCAAACTAAATTAGAGCAAGATAATTTTTTGCTTTCTTACATAAAATGCCGAGCTCCCAGAAGAACTGACAGACAAACAGGTGGGCCATTGAGAAATGTGTCTATCACATATTTTGTTAGAAAATTTGACAAATCCATAATTCGCGTTTGTTAAAAAGTATTCTTGAACGCTTTAAATATCTCAAAATTTCGAATTAGAAATATTTCTAAAAATCACTTAACAGGATATATATCTAAAGAAAAAAGAGGTGGCAATCGAATAGAAAAACTGTATAAAGAAAAAAAATTGGCCATAATTAACTATATAAAAACATTTAAAGTGCTTGAAATGCATTACTGTCGTGAAGGAGCATCTCGCAGGCAATATTTACCAAGCACTCTATCTGTAAGTAAAATGTACAGGATTTTTCAGGAGCAGAATGGCTCTCTGATAATAAAATCCTCTTATTTCAGACAAATTTTCAGAGAAAACTTTAATATTGGTTTTAAATTGCCATCTCAAGATGTATGTTCTACTTGTCTTATGTTTAAAGAAAGAATTTCGGCAGAAAAACGAAAGGCAAATGGAAACTGTGAAAAACTTAGAGACTTAATAATACAAAAGCGAGTACATATTATGAAAAGCTATGCATTTTATAGCTTAGCGAAAGAAGATAAACCTTATATAAAAACTTTTTCTTTCGACTGCCAGAAGAACATGATATTACCTAAAGTTATGGATCAAGCAGCTTATTATAGCCGCCAATTTTATTTATATGCTTTCGGTGTTGTTGAAGGCTGTTCTAAATCAAAGTTAACTACAGAAAACGTTACTATGTATATATGGCACGAAAATGACCGTTCCGAAGGTTCAAATGAAATATCGTCAGCCATGTTTCACAAATTATGTGGGACTAATTTTGAAAATACATCTATTGTTCGGCTCATTTGTGATGGGTGTGCTGCGCAAAATAAAAACAGCACTATGATTAACATGTGCTCTTTTTGGCTTCTTCACTAAGCTCGCCAAAATATAAGTCAAATCGAACTGATTTTCCCCGTCCCAGGTCACTCCTACATTCCTCCTGATCGGATTTTCGCTCAAATAGAAAAAAAAGTAAAACATCTTGAAAGTATTGTAAATCCAAAAGAATACTACATCATTTATCGAGAACATGGCGAAGTACATTTTCTGGGAACTGAAGTGAAAGTCCTTGATTGGAAAGCGAATGTTCTATCTAATATGAAGTTACCAGGAAATTGGCATTTTCAATTCGCGAAGGCAAAGCGTTTTTATATTACAAAATGTAAATCTAATACAAATAATGTAGTTACTAGTTCGTGGGGAACATTCATGTAGATGCGATTCGGGTATAGGAAAGTCTGTTTTGAAAAAAGGAAACAATTTCCTCTAATAGAACCGGAAGAACTTCCAGCAGGGGTTCCTATAAAGGATGAAAAATTGGTAGACGTAAACAATTTACTGAAAATACATTTTGGTAAAGATTGGAAAAGTCTTGATTTGAAAGAATTAACATTTTATAAAAAAGTAAACTAATTATATTTAAATATTACTTTTCTCGTTAGTTTCTTGAATAATACTTTTAAATTTTAACGTTATAATAAATAATAATATAAATTATTTTATTTTTGTAATTTTTATAGTGTTTTGATATAGATATATAATATAATAGTGCTTATGTAGATGAATGCATTTGCGAAGACCAGCAAGAGGAAGATGAAATGTGTTTAAATTTTATGTGTTTAAACTAAAGTTTAAGCAATAATATTTTAACAATAATATTTAATGTGAATACTATGAAAGCAATTTTTATTTATATTGTTCAACATTTTCCAACACATTGCAATGGTAACTTTTGATTTTCAAACATACTTTTGCAGTTTTATCAATTCTTGATAAACAAACATACTTCACATTAGTTACAAGTTAAAAATGCATTTTCGAAAAAGCCCATACTAAGAAAAACAGATAGAAAGTTAATTTTTTCATAAGTATCTATCTAGAAAAAATCAATTTCTTTTATATACAGGGTGTTCGAAACTCAAAAGTCACAAAAACGGAGGTGATAGAGAAGTTCATAGCAAACAAAAAATTGTTCTGGAGGAGGAGTCTATTTCTAACGGTTTCTGAGATAACGGCCTTCAAAGTAATTTTAACTTTTTAAAGAAGTAGCAACACCTTTGCCCTGTATAACATAGAAGATTCGTTTAAGTGTCGGTAGCTAGGTGAAGTTATGGGCTTTCACACTAATATCTCAACTTTTATTTATCTTTCATAGTTGAAGAGTTGCAAGGTTTTAAATAATATTTTTCACTGTTTTAATAAAATAACTGTAATTTTTGCTTAAAAAATCGCTATTAATGTACCAATTTTATTTTCCTTTTAAAACCATAAATTCTTTAGCTTCAATTTAAGTTAATACATTTTTCTCTTATCATTTATCGTTTTCAAGAAAGTTATCTAAATATAACCATGTGCAATTAAAATTTTGTTTAAAAAATTATTTTCCATATTGTTACATAAAAATAATACATAATTACTTCAATTCAATTCAATTTTATTTCCACAAAAAAAATACATATGTGATATAACTAATAAGAACAAAATATATATAATACAAGTTATAGTTAGCTTGAGAATACTATTTAAAATTAGCAAATAATTAAAAACGTCCATCTTTTATACTAATATGTATAAGTAGCGATGGATCGGTCTAAAACTAAATAAAAAGCAAAAGATATATTTAAAATAAAATAGAAACTTACAAACTTAGTAACTAACTGTGGTGTTAAAAAGAAGTAATAAAATAAAAAATAAAAATATAAGTGTACCGTAATATAAAATTTAAAAAACAATTCTAAGAAATTTAAATATAATTTTATAAGCATTTCAGGATTTCAAAATTTGAGGAAGAACACAAAATATAATAAAAATTACAAGAATAAAAGTAAAGATGAAAAAATAATTATATTAAAAATTAAATTTATGTTAAAATTATATTAAATTCAAAGATAAATATTCAATTTCTGATATGCTAAATTGAAAAAGCCATTGACGTACATTAGAAGAAAAAGAAGTTGGATTCCTGTCATTTCTTATAAAGCTAGGAAATTGATTAAAAATTTTTGGAGCAAGAATATCGAAGAAGTGACAAGAATGAGAAGTGCGGGCTCGGGGAACCAAAGCAAAATTACTATGATTAATTCTTAAATTATAGTTTGAAATATGGCGTTGAGTTAAATAGCCCGACTTTATAAAGAATATTTTCAGAGTTTTATAGAAATACAGGTGACGGAGCGAAAACGGAGAATATCGAGTTTTCTAAAAAGACGAAAGCTGGAAGTGAAACGATTTTTTCTTGAAATTATTCTAATGGCATGCTTATGATAATATGACAACTAACATATGCTGCTAAAATAAGTTCCCCTTCAAACAACTATACCATATTGAAGTTTAGAGTTAAATATACCATAGTAAACCGGTTTTAAGGGGACCAAAGAGCAAAATTTCTGCAAGTAGTACAGGTGACGGTTGACATTGTTTAGACTTTTTTTCAAATAAGAATAGTGATTTGACCAATTTAAACCATTATCAATTAAAATTCCAAGATATTTAAAAATTTTAACACAATCAATAGTAAAACAAGATTCACAACATTCACTCTATAAAAGAAAACATGTGTGTGTAATCAGGAGAAATTGGCAATTTTTTACAACTAGGAGAATGATACATTAGAGAATAATCTATATTGGACAGATTTGAAAGACTGAAACACATATTTTTAGTTTTTGTAGATGAAACCATTTTCTAATTAGGTTTAGATCAAAGTTTAAGCTACAAACAATATCAAACAAATTTTTACAAGAATAGGTGAGACAGCTGTCGTCAGCAAATGCTGTAAGTTTACCATAGAATTTCTGGGAGAATAGAGAATTAATATAAATGTTAAACAAGATAGGCCCAAGAACTGATCCTTGAGGTATACCAACCCTAACATGTTTCAAAGAACTAAAACTTCCCTTAATGTTTGTTCTCTGTTTTTTCTCATTGAGATAGGAGCTAAACCAATCCAAAATAAAACCGTGAAAATCAGCTCTATATAGTTTCACTAAAAGAATCCGATGGCAAACAGTGTCGAATGCTTTAGAAATGTCAATAAATAAGGTAGAAGTAGAATTATCATTATTTAAGGTATTGTATTTCCCCGCAAAATTTTAAGAGGGCATCTTCAGTGCTTTTACCAATAGTGATTAGTATTAAAAAATTTAGTATTATTTAAAAAGTTAACAATGCGTTTTTTGATAGCCTTTTCAAAAATTTTAGATATCGGAGAAAGAAGAGAGATAGGTCGGTAATTATTTACATTTAACGAAGAATATTTTTTAAACAAAGGAATAAATTCTGCAATTTTTAAACCTGCAGGAAAATGTCCAAAATGAACACTGAAATTAAAAATAAAGCACAACACATCGACAACATACAAAGAAATTTCTTTGAGAATTCTATTTGAAACTTTATCGTAAGATATAGAAACACTATTATCTAAATTACAGATTAGCTTGTGCACTTCCAATGAAGTAAAGTCAACGAAATGAAAGCTATTGCACTGAAAAGAATCATCGATAATTAAAGGAAAGGAGAACAGATCTATACTAACATCAGAATTTAAAACTAAATCATTTGTAACATTAATAAAGTATGTATTAAAATAATTAGCAATAGCTAAAGGATTAGTTACAATATCATTTTCAATCTCAACCGTGATATCATTATTTGAAAGATTTTTATTTAAAATTTCATTAACTACTTTCCATTCATTTTAAGAATTACCACGATTCCAGTTAATTTTTAAAATAAAATAGTAATCTTTACACCTAATAACATTTGTTTTAATTTTTTTACATAGTTTATTATAGATTTTACATAGATTTAACTAAGGAACACATTTATTTCTACGTTTTATTAAATTTAACAAAGAACGAGTCATCCAAGGTTTTAATTTTGTTCCAGAATTACGAAAAACTTGACGAGAACAATTATTAATATGACTAAAGAGAATCTCACAAAAATTAGAATAAGCAAGAGAAGCATCAGTCGAATTATATACACTAGGCCAGCACTCAAACTTTAACCTATCCCTAAGTTCAGAAAAACTGATTACGGAAAAATTATAAGAATTATTTTTCCTTTTAAGAACTTCAATATTATTGAATAAATGAATAGATAAATAAATTAAGCAACGATCTATGATGATATGCAAATCTAATACTTCACTAGAATAAGAAAAATTATTATTAATTACCTGTCCTATAAAAAGATGGTCAAGGCAAGTACCAGATGATGGTTGTGTAGGTTCATAAATAACAGAACAGAGACCAAAGGATGACAAAAGTATTAAATAATTATCAACATCAGAATTATTGATCAGTAAAATATTAATGTTAAAATTTACGGTTGAAAAAATTCAAGGATAAAAAACTCACTCCATTAAAATCAATTATAACTTTCAGCAAATTAGACGAAACAAAATTGAAATTGAAAAACTTACAATTACGATCACTTCTAGAATACACAGCTACTCCACCAGCAGAATATGAATTATTACAATAAACTTGAAGATTAAAATTAGGAATACAATAATTCTCCTTTTCTTCGTCAAAAATAAGTAAGTTGACTGTAAAACGATTAGACGTGTTCTGTTAGCGCAAAAAAAAAAAAGAAAATAAAATAAAAAAGAATAAAGAATAAAAAAGGAAATAATAAAATAATAAAAATAATTAATAAAGGATAATAATTTCAGACAATATAAAAGAGGAAAAAAAGGAAAAGAAAATTAAAAGAACGCCAATATTACAGATAACTAAAACAAATAAGATATTCTAAAATATACTTATTCCTTTTTTGTTTTTTTTTTTTTCCTTATCTTATTTTAAATTTTCTATAACAAATTTTAAAATGTCAAAGCAGTGTTTTATTTGCAAACTTAAAATTTATAAAGCCAAAGCTGTGTTGTGCATGTGTGGTTGCAGTGAATCGTTCCATGCAAGATGCGCCAGTATTACGTATGCATTACTTATGGAAATTGAAAAAGGTGTACTGTGGAGATGCAGTTTATGTATAAGCAACTCTGCTGACTCGTCAATTTTGGTTGACGACAACGTCCGTCCTATTAAAAACGATGTGATGCACTTACAATTATTCCAATCAACCAACTGCACGCTGGAGAATATGGCGAGCTACCTTAAATCATACTGTACTTCATATCTCAACAATTTGAGGAAGTTTTAAAAAGGAATAAGGAATTGGTAAATGAAAACAACAACCTTAAGGTAAATTTTAAAACTTTAAATAACAAACTAGTGGTTATGGAAGAAAAACACAATTTATTAGAAAAGACTATTGATAAGCAATTTCAAAATGATTATAAAAATTTTAACAAAATTTTCCTTAAGATAACACAAAAAATTAACGCAAACATCAGTCCTTCAGACATTTTTAATGTTAAAACGATTGAAACTTCAAAACTAAATAATTCTAAATCAAATAATAAAATTGTAAAATCTCTACATATAGTAAAGTTTAAATCACAAACCACCAAAGAAGATATCCTATTTAAAAAAAAAAATTCATCTTTTTTGTGCGGATTTTGATGTGGATGAACAACATAATAAAGAGATATTTTTTCTTAATCATCTATCTCCGCTGCAGTCTAGGATGTATCATTTTGCTAAGCAACTTAAAATTAATAAAAAAATTCAATTTCTATGGGTCAAAGACAACATCATCAAAATTAGGAAAGATGAAAAAGGCAAAATATTCAATATTAAAAATTTCAATGACATTGAAAAAATTGAAGAAGTACTCCAGCTTGAATTTTTTTATTTTCATATGTGTAATTTTAAAATTTTTTTTTTCTTTTTAACACATTTTGTTTCTATATTCAATATTCTAACGCACTATTTGTCTCTTCATTTATTTGTTTTTGTTTAATTTTTTTGTGCATATAAATAAAACCATTCACTCAACATATGTAAAAGCAAGACAAAATATAAAATTCTTGGTAATATTGAAACTAATATATTTTGACCTTTTCATTATATTTTTTTTATTTAACTTAAATTTCTTTTTGTTTTTTCTTTGTTAACAATATTTTTTTTATTTTTGCTCAAATCTATAACTAATTTACATAACTTTTTAATATTATAAATAATTATAGCAATTTACACTGCAAATCACTTATCTAAACTTTTATATATTTATTTATTTTTTAATATGCATATAATAGAAATACTCCTTAAAATTAAATACTGTACTGTCAGCGCCGGCCTGACATAATTTTGCGCCCTAGGCAAAAAAGCTAAAAGCGCCCTATTTAAAAAATATACATAGAAATACTATAAAAAAACACAAACTTTTTATTAATTCTTTTCTATATAAAATAAAACAAAACTTAATAAACAAAACTTAAAAAAACAAAAAAACAAAACAATAAAACAAAAAAAATAAAACAAAAGTTAATAAGGAATTTATATGAATTTACGTGAATGATTTTTTTCTGGCTTTCATGTCAGCAAACTTTTCTATAGCTGTCTCCAGATTTAGGCTTTGTACGACATCATTTTCTATAGAAATTATAGCCAAATTATTCAACCTCTCTTCTGTCATAGTTGATCTTAAATACGTTTTAATAAGTTTTAGTTTACTAAAACTTCTTTCACCACTCGCAACACTAACAGGAATTGTTACAAGGATCCGCAAAGCCACCCACAAATTTGGTACTGTACTTTGCAAATTATTCTCATTTATATATTCTCATTTATACACTTCGTCTGGTACCAACTGCTTTAATGATTCGATTTCGTGGCATAATTCGATGCCATTTATATCACTACTAGCATCATTTGTTAATTTTATATGTAAATCTTTGCAACTTTTCAGCAACTCATTACGATTATCATTATTTTTTATATTGAATAAGAAACCCCATACATCTTCGAAATCTTTCATTTGTTGAAACCTTTCGGATATAGATACCAACGATTGATCCAAAATAACATTAAAAACGTGATTTTTGTAATATTTTTCTGGATCATTTACATCGGGAATTTCATCATCGCACTCATAAGAAAATTGTTTTTTGCGACGTCTAATTCTTACAGTTTTAAATTGTGAGTTCACATTCAAAAGTGTAGCTAGATCTTTGGCTGATTTCAAAGCTTCAGAAAAACCGGATTCTCTATATTCTTCTAGAAAAATTTTACAATTCTAAAGAAGCTGGATTGCATTACTCATATCAAAAGTAACTTTTTGCATTGATTTGCTAATAATATTAAATTTTGACAAAAGTACGTACCAAACAGATAATGTTACTAGAAACTCCAAATCTTCAATTTTTTCGGCCAAAAGTTAGCTTCTGAAACAACTGCAGCATCTGATACTTGGTCTTCCAACTCATTTAATGCATTTCTAATTTCTACAATTTCAAATATTATTGCTTTAATACATTCGATTCTACATTCCCATCTCGTTTCACTTAAAGGTTTCGGATTTAATGATTTAACATATTTTTTCAATATATTCCAGCGACCAACAGATGCAGCAAACAAAGTATAAATTCGTTGAATATAACCAAAAAAATTTATACACGTAATTGAAGAAGAAACACTATCACCAATTAGCAGGTTAAGTGAATGACATCCGCAAGGCATAAAAAACGCTCGTGGATTTTCTTTTAAAATTCTAGCTTGCACTCCTTTATTTTTACCTTTCATATTAGCCCCATTGTCATAACCTTGTCCTCTGCAATTTGCTAATTCCAAATTGAATTCTTCTAACGTTTCTACAATATTATCATACAATCCTTTTCCAGTAGAATCAAAAGCTGGTTTGAAAGAAATAAAATGTTCCTTAATCTCCATATCCTGAATATCATAAAATCTTAAGGTTACGGAAAGCTGTTCGATATGACTTATATCAGGTGTGCAGTCTAAAATAATGCAAAAATACTTCGATTTGCGAGCACGAGCCAAAATATGACTTCTTGTCATATCTCCAAGTGTACTTATCAATTGGTTTTGAATAGTTTTTCCACAGTAATGAACATGAATTTCTTGTGAGATCACCTTGCGCAAGTGCTCATTTAATGTTAAATCAAATTTTCCTAGAAGTTCAACAAGGCCGAGAAAATTCCCATTATGTGGGACAAATAGCTTATCACACGAACCCCGAAATGACAAATTATTTTTCGCTAAAAATAATGTTATGTTTATCAATCTTTCTAGGACGTTTTTCCAATTGTGTTTTTCTTGGGCTATTACAGATTGCAAATTTTTATCAATTGTTTTATTGCCTTTTAATCTTAATCTAGTTTCTATAAAGGTTCTTTCACATTTTAAGTGTGAAACTGAACGTTCGTGCATTTTCAAGCTGTCGTAGACATTTTTCCAATCCGATAAGCCACATTTTGCCAGTCCTGACCTAGCTGAACAATCAAAAAGTTTGCAAAATGAACAAAATACAGAATTTTTGATTTCTGAATAATGCAACCAGTTTCTTAAGAATTTTTCACCATTATCTATATGGCGATAAAATAACGAATTGGAAAAGCTGCGATTATTTTCGTCTTTTGGATAAATACGTTGTTCATTAAATGTTTTTTTTTCTTCATAGGTTATAATTATATGGTCAACTTCCGTACGTTTTAATGTTTGAGGCCAAAGTCCAATATCATTATAATTTAAAATATTTTCAAATACTACGGCTACAGAATTATTTGAGTCGTTATTTGAATCAATTAATTCAGTTCCATGATTAAATAAATTATCCTCATCTTCTTCTGATGAAACATTATCAATTTCTGAGCTTGCAGATGTTGAGTTGAAATGTTCATTTTCATCAGTTATGGATACTGATTTATTGGACTTAAAATACTTCAATATTTTATCGTGTTTATCAGCATCTTTTTGTGTATTTATTTTTCGTTTGCGGTATTCATACCCACTTAACTTTTTTGGTGGCATTTTGCTATTGCGGAAAAACATATATATTATATAGATTACTTTTTAATATATTTTTAAACAAATTTAAATTTATTAATCGCACTAATATATTTTAATCTTACCGTTTATAAGTACTTAGATTTTTAAAGCACAGAATAAAAATAAATTTACTCGATACAACTTGCAAATAGATATCACTTTCTTTATACTTAACGTAGCACTTGACTTGACTAAAAATTAATAACTTTGACGAATTATTTTCTCCGCTCCAATACCCAACCATAGATGAAGAATACTGCATAAAAGCTAATGATTTTGTTTTCTATATTTTGACATGCATTTGAATTTTCCTAAGTTAGCTATGTTTATTTTGTTCTTTCTTGAACGTTATATTCAATTTGCAAAAAAGGTTGTTCAATATTATATTATATATAGTTTTTAAAAACGACATTATGTACATATATAGTATATATAGTTTTAAAAAACATTCAAAAGCAATCAAAGAAATATTTGAAAGTAACTGTAAAAAAAATTCAATCATAATTCTTATCAATTATTACGATGAAAGATGCTTATCATTTTTAATTTTTTTCTTTAGTATAGCATATGCATTATTAGTTCTATTTAATTTTTATTATAATGATATACATATATGTAAAAAAAAAAATCATAGCATTCATCATTAATAATAAAAATTAGATAGAAAACTAAGTGCATATTATATTATATCGTATGCTATATAAAAAAAAATTTTTTAAATTGATAAAATTTTAATTTGGCGCCCCTCTGTATTTGGCGCCCTAGGCTGGCGCCTTGGTCGCCTGGCAATTGGGCCGGCCCTGTGTACTGTACAAGAAAAGCTTTATATATCAATTTTTTTGTTTTTCTTTCTTTTTAAGATTTTTTTTTTATTTTTTTGTTTGCTTAAATCTATAACTAATATCATAGACAAATAACATATAGATAAGTAAATCGTATGGGAATTTTTTAAACACTTTTTTTTTTTAACTTTAGAAAAAAAAAACATGGGAAGAAATTGCTGTTAAATGTAATAATAAAAATAATGTGAATAAAATGTATAATCAAAATCTGTATAATAAAAATATTATTTATACGACTAAACTATATTTTTGTTGAGTTGTATGTATGCATACACTTTTTTCATTCTTTTTTATTTATTTGTGTTGTTTTTGTTATTATGAATGTTTTGAATATAGAAAAATAAAAAGAAAAAAAGAAAAAATTATTTAGATTAGAAATTTATTTAGAGTTAATATTTGTTAATATTTTTTATAGAGGATGATATTCTTATTTCTTATTTGTATATACTTATGTAGGTACATATGTTATTTGTCTATGTTAATATGTATTTTAAAGTTACTTATTTATGTACAAAATTTTCAATATAGCCTTGGCTTATATTTGTATTAAATATTTAATATGGCCAATAATTTAAATTTAAATGTGGCTATAATAAAAAATTTAATTTTTCAAAATTGGGGAAATAATTTTATCATTCTACCCAAATTGTCCCAAAAGCATTTTATCATAACTCAAAAACTAAAAAGGTTAGAGTTTATTAAAATAAGAAGGAATAAAAACTTTCTTTCTATACCTTTTGAAACAATTTTAAAAAGGAGTAGCTAGGTATTCTAAGTATTTAATATTTTTTATTAAACTTATTAAGATAAAAACAAAACTTCAAACAAAAAATAAAAGGTGCAGCTACATTTTTTCTATTTTTTTATTAAACTAAATAACAATTATAAAATTAAAAATGAAAGCACAAAAGGATTTATAAAAAAAACAAAAAATGATTTCAACGTTCAAAAATTATAAAGTAAATTCAAAATTATAAAGTAGTTTTTATTTCTAAAATTGGCGTGAAACACTATACCTACTATAGCAGTAAAATTAAATTTTTTTGATTTATTTTATTTTCATATATGGCTTTAAAGTTTTTAGTTTTGGATTTGATATTTCTATTTTCTTCTGGGTTTGATTTTGTTCTGTGAGTATTTCTTTTTTACCAACTTTCCAAGAACAATGTTTTCTCAATACCACCAAAATTAAAAAATCCAATGCTCTCTTACGGTGAAAATAACAGTTTCCCGAACAATTAAACCAGCTTTTAAACTCTTCTTGTGCATTAGTCGCTTCAATACATATCTTTATTATAGTTTTCTTTAACTGGCAAATTGCTTTATTTTCATTTATAAAATTTTTAAATATTTGAATATGAAACTTGCAAATTTTAAAAAATAAATCTGACGGTAGAACTAAACTGCCAAAATCAGATTTTGTAGAATAACTCCTATGAAATATTAGTAATTCTGACGATGATGATAATGTTTTATCGTCAGATTTTTGTAGAATTTTTTCACAATAACTACATGAAATAGTTTTAAAAAGTTTGAACAGTACATAGCCTGCAAAATATCTAATGGAAGAATCGCTTAATAAAGTAGACGTATTAAGATTTGGATCACAATTTTCGTTTTGAGAGATTTCAAAATTTTCAATATATTTTTCATAATTATTTGAAGAGACGCTTGTAAATAGATTAAACTCTGCTTCTGGATTAAGAATATTATCTGATAATGTTAAATTTAAACTATTTCTTAAATATTCATCGTCATCAGGCTCACAGTTGAGCTGATGAACACATTAGATTCGAAGAATAACTAAGAAGTTTCATTGACATTATTCTACCCATTACATCGTTAAACTCTTTTACTGATGGATTTCTAGAAAAGCCATTATGACCACGAATTGTAGCAAAAAAATTTTCGATTGGGTCCGAATTTTTTTTGTTTGTCAAAATGTAAGAGATCTGCAATTTGGGATTAGCAAAAAAATCATCTGACAAAGAAAGTATTGCATCAATTGTTTGCAACAAACCATCAACCCAGTAAACTTTAGTAGGAACTTTTATTTCGGATAAATATTGTTTAATATAGTGTAAGAACTTATAAACTTGATTATCTTTTTCCAAAGATGATTCTAGAGGCCTGCGATTATAATATCTAATTTTGCTGTTTAAACAATCAAAAATATTGTTAATTTTTTCTAAAAATAAAGCTGTTGAAATTGCTTTCGAATGAATATGTGGAGGAAATAAATTTTGATCTACAATTGTTTTAATTCCAGCAGCACAGCTAGAACTTAAAACTTCTGTAGCTAGACTAACATTCATTTTCTGAAATGCGTTTGGATTTATATGACTATCAGGCAATTGTGGACATAATTTTGTTGTATTTTTCTTTCCATGGAATGCAATTCCCTCAGTACACTCCAGCTAGCCACTCCTTCTGGTGTTTCTATGTCATATTTTAGCAAGCTATTTCTGCAATTTTTAATAACATGGCAGATATCGTAAATAACATACACTCTTCGATTATTATAGATAATAAAAGGTCTGTTTTTGGACACATTCATATGTTTAAATGCACTTCTATTGTTGCTACCTTGATCACAAATTATTGAGTTCACAGTCAAACCCATTTGAAAACAAAGATCAATGTTTTTATTAATTAAAGTCTTTAATCTGTCTTCTGTTATGGCATTTTTAGATGAATAATAACTAATTATCGTTTTCCAGTCGCTAAAATCACTACGGACCATAAATACGAGGATTTCCTTTGCTACTTTTGGATAAGATCTGCCTTCTCCTAAATTCTGAATAGTTTAGTTCTGGTTTTATAGCCATTGCATCAAAAATTAATGATACCTGTTTCCCTTGATCATCTAAAATTTTAATCTTTTCTGATATGGCATCAAAAATAGATTGATTAAATCCAGGTGTTAAATGTTTAATAGGTGTCCATTTATAAATTGAACTATTTGATTCTAATCTGTAAATTTAAATCTAATCTGTCACGGAGGAAAGTGTAAGTTGAGCTTGATTTATAATGAATGTTCATGGCTAAATTTCGTTGTTCTAGTGGATATTCTATATTTGTGCTAGTACGTTTAGAAAATAACATTTTGGCTAGTATTTTAGTATTATTATTGATATGGTCTATTTTATCTATTATTATTGAAATATCAGTTTGAGCATTGAAAGTAGTTGAATTATATACTTTTTTCTTTAAAAAAGCAAGTTTAAAATAATTTTTTTTGTTCTTAAGTATTAGATGTTTATTTTTGATCTGTAATTGTTTTAGTTTCCTTTGCATCATTGAACATATTTTTGCATAAAAATCTCTATTTTGTTCATTTTTTAAACAAAATTTACAGAAATCAGCTTCGATCGAACTTACTGATAATGTGTTGTCGGAGATGGTAATTTTTGAATATCATCAAGTGTTAAATGAGCGTTTTCTAAATTTCTCGAAGTATAAGTTTTTTTAGTTTCCGGAGAAGTATGATTTTCCTCAGCCATCACAAATTCATATTTATTTAACCTTTCATTAATGGATAAATTTTCATTCGCAAAGTTTATTGTAGATAACTACGAATAAAAATTTTTGTATATATTTATCTTTTTTTTTAATAATATCATATCTATCAACAATATCAAAAACTTTACCTGTAAATTACAATTGGGATATGCAGTTTTCTTTAAATTTCTTTTAATGAAACTATAACTATCGAAATGTTTTTCACATATATATTTCCGAGTTTTTAATCTATTTTTTTCAGATAAATTACAGCGTTCCATCCAAATATTATTTAAATCATTATTTTTAGACGGAAACCTAAAAAATCTGAGTTTTGGTATATTATTTGTTTTGTTCCCGCAATGTTCTAAAACACATTTAATAGAGAAGGTTCGTCTATTTTTATTATTTGAATTATTATTTGGTTCTTTATTATTGTTTCTAATTTCTAAATTTTTTTCTTTCAAAATCTCTGCAATTTTAGCATAAGAAGAATTTTTTAATTTTTTTAATCCGAAAAATGATTTGGGAAAATGAAAATCACAAATGAAAGTTTTTCCTTTTTTCGGAAATTCAACGAACTTTGTTTCAGGATTTTTGGATTTTGTCCTTCCACAACCAACAATAAAACATTTAAAACCCATTTAAGAACTAATTTTATTGATATACCTAGTTAAAAATTTTAAAATAAGACAATTAAACAATTAAAAGTATTTGTTTTAACCATTAAATTTTAACTACCAAAAAAAATATTTTTCAAAAATAAAAGAACTTAATTTTTCATATGTATGCATATACACGTACACATATACAAAATATTTTTGTTAAAAACGAAAGTAACATAACGTTGCATTCGACAACGATGTCGATCTTTATACTTTTTTATACAAATAAGAAATAAGAATATCATCCTCTATAAAAAATATTACCAAATATTAACTCTAAATAAATTTTACAATATATTTTTTTATTTTTGTATATTTTTTATTTTTTAAAACACGTGTAATAGAAGTACTCCGCAAGTACTGTATACTATATAAGAAGAGCAAAGCTATGGCTATTTTAATCTATTTAAGCACCACCATGCTAAATTATATTTCTTGAATAATCCCACCACATTTGTTGCAAATTTAAATCCACCACTTTAAATTTGCAGAAATTTACAACAATAGAATATATAACAATTATAAATGCAAATTACTTAATTCAATCATTTTAAACATGAGTTTGTTTGATGATATTTTTATTTTTTATTTTTTTTATATTTGTCTCATTTTTTTAGTTTTTATGATAGAATTTACTATGAAGTAATCTGTACATGTTTTCAAAAATTATTGTTATTACAACAATAATAATGAGCACGATTAATTTTAATACGGATTTTAATGTAAACTACCACATAGGGCCGGTGCAATATGCAACGATGGGCTATAAAAAAAATTTGAATAATATTTATATTAACACACAAAGCCTGAGAAATAAGTTATATGAAGTTGAGGCTTTAGTAAATTCGTATAACTGCGTTGTACATATTGTTGTCGTTTCCGAAATTTGGCTAAGCAAAGAGGAGAATAAATTTTATAATTTGCCAGGATATATTCCATATTTTTGTAACAAAGCAAACTCATACGGTGGTGTAGCTATATATGTTAGGAACAACATTTGTAGTAATCTCGAAATTAAAGAAGAGTACCTTCTCTCAAATATCTCGCATCACACTTACCTAGATATTTTTATTCGTAAAGTTGATGAAATTACATCGAGATACAAAAATTCTATTATCTTAGGTGATTTTAACTTAATTTTTCTTGACATTAATAACATACATGTTATTAATTATACAAACATCTTGATGGTTAATGGATATCTTATTTACAATAAAATTTCTCAAGCGTATGTTAATAGAGTACCTTCGCAAACAATTATCGAACACTTCATCACGGATATTATGAAACCGAAATATTATTTTCATATACTAGATACTGCACTGTCTGACGATCAGCAGTTTTTCATCAGCGCTAATCTCAACCCAGAAACTGAATCAATGGTAAGTTATAAAACTATTCTAAATTACGATCAGTTATCTTGTGACGAATTCTGGAACAACGTAGGTTCTCTTCAAACCTTAGATTCTTTCGTATTTTCGTTAAGCGAACTAGTTCACAAATATACTAAAACAATTCCATTCAAAAAAATAAAAAAACATAATCATTGGATGACACCAGAAATACGCAATATGATTAAAATCCGTGATTCATTTTACAAATATAAAAGAAAGTACCCAGATGATGAGAATTGAAGAAATCCATTTCTAAAATATAGGAGAAAGGTGAAATCGTTAATTTTTGATGCAAAATCTAAATACCACTCCGACGCCATTTCAAAAGACCCTGGGAATCCGAAAAAATTATGGGAAGTTTATAAAAAAATTATTTTCAATAAAGAATCTAACACCTCTGACAATAAAATTAAATTAATCAGCTTTGAAAATGTATCTTTCAGTGATGCTAATAACATGGCCAACACAATAAATAAATATTTTACAACGGCTACTGATAATCTTAACATTAACCCTAACGAGATTGACAGTATTTTCTTTAGGAATGCAAATCCAAGCAATATACATACAAACTTTAAGCTAACACCAACGACTATAGATGAAGTAATCTCAGTAATTACTTCTCCGAAAAAATCTGCTGCAACAGGTTATGATGGAATCTCAGCAAAATTAGTAATAAAGTTTGCGAATAGACTCGCTACTGTTTTGTTCAAATTCATAAACAACTCATTCAAATTCGATTCTTTTCCATCATGTCTGAAAAAGGCGCTTATTACACCGATATATAAACCAGGTGACAGTACAAATCCCTGTAAATACCGACCAATTGCTGTGTGTATTGTCTGTGTTTTCAAAAATATTTGAAGTTATAATTAAAAACAGACTGGTCAATTTTTTAAATGCAAATAATTTATTACACACAGAGCAGTATGGCTTTGAACCACCTTATGGTTTGAACCACCTATGGTTCTGATACCACTGCAGCTTGTCTGGTTTTAACCGATAGTGTTACTAAAAGTATGGATGAGGGAAAATTCACTGGGTGTGTCTCTATTGACCTAAAAAAGGCTTTTGATTGTGTCAACCATCAAATTTTGTTGGAGAAGTTCTCCCATTTAGGGTTTACCACTAATCAATTATTGTACTTTCAATCCTATTTGACCGATAGAATGCAATCCGTTCGGATCGGAAACTACAAGAGTAGTTGGCAAAAAATTAAAACCGGAGTACCTCAGGGCTCAATATTAGGGCCTGATTTATTTAAACTGCATGTCGATGATTTAGCCAGACTTCCACTGAAAGGAAGAATACAGCTATATGCTGACGACGCAGTTTTAATATATTGTGATACTAGTGAAAATGTCTTCATCGAGGCCATTTTGAAAGATCTTCGAATAATTAACGAATGGCTCGATAAAAATAAATTATTAATGAATATTAACAAGACAAAGGTCCTACTATTTAACAATAAAAAATTTTACAACCCCACGTTTATGTATAATAATGTTAATATAGAAGTTACTAAGAAATATAACTATCTTGGCTTGGTGATAGACAACAAAATGAAGTGTGATGAAAATATTGAACACATCACCAAAAAAATTTCCCCGTTCGTTTTCATACTAAAAAGGTTACAAAAGTTTCTCGTGAAACTTTGTATATTACATATTCATCATATATTATATCAAATATCACTTAGGTAAACCCCATTTGGAGGAGAGCTCCTCAAACACATCTCAACAAAATAGATATACTGGTCAAAAAAGCGATAAAAAATATCAATAATTATTCGTTGTTGCATCCGACCAACCACCATTTCTCAGGAAAATACATAAGTTTTCAAATAATTTGTAAACGTCAATTGTATATTATTGCTTTTAAAATAATAAACAATAAAATCAAACATAATTTAATCACAAATACGCGCAACAAATCAAATTATTAACAGACAAATTATTAATAGACAAAAAAATAACTGTGTCTACAATTGTCTAAACATTTTTAACGATTTGCCACACGATTTAAAAAATATTGAGAACATAGGTTTATTTAAAACCAAAATATCAGATTTTTTGGGCAATGTGTAAATTTCTGAAGCAATATGTGTGTTATGGGACATGCTGTGGTTTTTTTGTTTCTGGCTTGTTTTTCATATAAAATTATTTATTTATTTTTTTTTTTGAATTTATTGAATTATTGTTTTAATTTTATTAATCATCAGTAGCATGTTTTTCTTGTATATGATATAGTATTTATTTTCTCTTTTTCTTTAAAATAAAATTAAGTTTCTTTTTTATCTTGCTTAGTTGTTTTTGCTTTTATTTTTATTTTTTTTCTTGAATTTTTTGCATTTTATTGAATTTGTATTAAATTTTATTGAATTTTAAGTGAAAAATAATAATTGAATTTAATTGAAAAAATGAAAAACTCGAACTTTTAACATATTATATTGTCAACTTAAACTATATTTAATTCTATTAAGCCAGACAGCGAATGCTAAGGCTGTAAACTAACCAATTTTTTTTTTTTATACATTTGTATATATATTATATATATTATATATATTGTATATAATATATATACAAATGTATAAAAAAAAAAAAAATTGGTAAAATTTATTATTAGAATTTATGAAATAAAGAAAAAAATAAAATAAATAAAAAAATTTTTTAAAAAAACAGCTTTTTTGAACTAAAAAGTAGAAAATAAATTTTTAATAGCAAATTTTTCTGTAATTTTCTAAACTATATTGTTACAATCGAGATTTCTTTGAAAAAGTTTATTTCAATATGTCAAATATATATATAAATATAAATATATATAAGTTTTAAAGTCTGTGAAATTAATATAAAAGCTGGAGGCAAAATTTAAAAATATAAGTTTATAGTTATGCGTTTGTTGCCTCCAGCTTTTATTTTAATTTCACAGACTTTAAAACTTATACATACTTATATTTATATACTTTTTCAAAGAAATCTCGATTGTAACATTTATATAGTTTAGAAAATTACAGAAAAATTTGCTATTAAAAATTTATTTTCTCCTTTTTAGTTCAAAAATGTTGTTTTTTTTTAAATTTTTTTTATTTATTTTATTTTATTCTTTTTAGTAACGACAAATTTAAGTATACAGTCTATAATTATATTATTACCTGTTATAATATAGAATATATTGAATTTTTTTTTATTATTAATTTATTGTAGCAAAATTTTTAAAAAATTAAGAAAACGTTTCATAGCTAAATTCAAAATTTAAATAAAAATATTGTAATTTTATAATGTTCTTTATTTCCACTTAAAAATGCGACCCTTTAAAAACTTTGATTTACATACTGCCTTGTTTTTTCTTTCTTTTATAGCATGCCATTTTAATATTTTTTTTTTCTGTCTGTTATGTGTGTAAATATCAGATGTGCACATATACATAACAAATAGCCTTTAAAAATATTGAAAAACAATCAAAGTAACATTTTTTGTTGTATTTTTTTTCTATTCGTTTTTATTTTTCTTCCAGTATTACATTTTTCTTTTTTTTCTGTTATTTAGGTACGCTAAGACTTTTTTTTTTTTTAATATTAAATTTATGCATACAGTCTATTTAAAGAATAGAAATTATTAGCTATAGAACATTCTGAAATTTTTTTTTGTTCGTTTATGTTAACCATTCATATGCAAACATAAAATTTTTTTTTTCGTTTATGTTTACCGTCCATTCATATAAATATAATTGTTGGTATTAAAAAATAATGAATCTATAACTACACACATATATACTGATATATTCATTCATATACATACTATAGTAGTATGAGTACTATATAATGATCTGAACTTCTGATTGTTATATTGTATTATATATTGTGCCAAGATTTTTAAAAAATTAAGGAAACATTGCATAGCAAAATTAAAAATTTAAATAAAATTGTTATTGCAATTTTATAATGTTCTTTATTTCCACTTAAAAATGCGACACTTTAAAAACTTTGATTCATACACTGCCTTGTTAGCACATTTCCAAAAAAATTTTGAAAAAATGTGCTTATTAGTTTCACTCTGTCCGTCCGTCCGTCTGTTTACAAAACTTCTACACCGTTAAAGATAGAGAAAAAAAATTCTAACCATAGGTAGGTCTCATAAAAAAAATAATTTTGTGGAACAACTTTTTCATGTAGCCCCCCCCCCCCATTACGGAGCTACAGCCCCTAAAACTTTGAAAAAGCCCTATTTTTAAATGCATATATCTTATGTTCTGCTTAAGATTTTTTCAATCTGAAAACGTCATTCGACAGGTATTTCTTTTATCTTTGTAAAAATTATACAATTTTTTTAAATTTAGTATTTAAATTTACCGTTATGTGAAAACCAAATTTTGCATGATTTTTCTACTTTCATAACTCCGGCACGCTTCTAGATAGAAGCTTGAAATTTTTAAGCAAGAAAGAACTTTTAGAATTAGTATAAGTTTGCTCAGAAAATTTTTTCGGACCACCCCCTGTTTATGAGCTATTAGGGCTTAAAAATTGAAAATTTGCTACTTTTAAACACCTGTAACTTAGGAACGTGTAAACATTTTGCTTCTGTAAGATATAAAAATTGAAGCTACAATAATATATTTTTACGAGTGTTAAAGGTTTATTTTAATTGTAAAGGGTTCCAAAGTTGCAGCTCTTCAAAATTGCGAAAAAGCCCCATTTTCAGATGTATATATCTCGGGCTCTGCCTAATAATTTTGCAATCTAAAACCGCCAGAAGATCGAAAATTTTATTATCTATATAAAACAGTATCAAAATTATGTAATATTTTGTAATTTACTATTTAAATTTACCGTTATGTGAAAACCACATTTTGCATGAAATTTCTTTTTTCATAACTCCGGCACCCCTTTAGATAGGAACCTGAAACTTTGAGACAAGAAAGAACTTTTAGAATTAGTATAAGTTTCCTCAGAAAATTTTTTGGTAACACCCCCTCTTTAAGAGTTATTACGCCTAAAAATTGAAAATTTGCTATTTTTAGACAACTTAGGCACCTGTACAAATTTTTCTTCGGCAAGACATGAAAATTAAAGGTTCAATAATATATTTTTACGTGTGTTAACGGCTTTTCTTAGTTATATAGGATTCTGGACTTACGGCCCCTCAAAATTTCAAAAATGTCCTATTTTCACATTTTTTCTTATGACATGAAATTTTCAAATTTTTGTGTAAGTCACACTTTTAAACAGTTTGTATTGAGTTTTGGAAATGTGCGCTTTTAAAAACCGTTGTTTTACATTCTACCTTGTTTTTTCTTTCTTTTCATAACATAACATTTTAATATTTTTTTTTTTATCTGTTATGTACGGAAATATCAAACGTATGTTTCTTTCTTTTAAAATCATAACATTTTAATAGCTCTTTTTTCTATCTGTTATGTGGGTAAATATCAGATGTGCACACATACATAAGAAATAGACTTTAAAAATATTTAAAAACAATCAAAGTAACATTTTTTGTTCTCTGCTCGTTTTTATTTTTCTTTCAGGATTACATTTTCCTTGTTTTTTTTTTTTCTGTTATTTAGGTGCGCTAAGTATTTCTTTTCTTTTTTTTAAATGTTTAATTTATACATGCATACATAAAATTTTTTTTTGTTCGTTTATGTTTACCATCTATTCATATATAACTGTTATATACATAATATAACTGTTGCCTACATATTAAAAAATAATAAATCGATAAATCAACTAAATAATAATAGTTGGGAATTTGGGAATTTGATGTGACTGTATTAGCAGATTTTTAATACTACAGCACACATAAAAATATGCATATCATTTTTGTACATACATATGTAGTAAAAAAATCTACATATGTAGTAAAAAAATTTGGTTTTAAAAGTATGTAATTCAGAATATATAAAATTGCTTACTTCTATTCTAAATGCTAATGTTTTTGAATTAAAAAAAATTATTTTGCTTTTTCTAGACGATGTAGAATGTAAATATATATGTATGTATGTACATAACATATACCTTATGATTAATTCATAATTATTGTTATTGAAAAGAAAAATATTGTTGTTATTTACTATTTTTAAAAAAGGCTGGATTTCTTATTTTTAATATATTGTTTTTGTTGTTTAATGTTTTTACATAATTGGAAATATATTCTTAGTTTTTATACTTCAGGAAAAAGGCATTAGTGGTGCAGATCATCATTCCCTAATAGATCTTAATTTAAAGGCAGCTCCCAATTTAGATATAAATGTTAGGGCCATAATATGCGATTTTAATATGTTAAGAGTTTCGAAAGAAAAGCCCTATTTTAATTATTATTAAGAAAGGAAAAACACATACCTATATAAATATTATAAATAAACACATTGCTTTTATAAATAAAAATGTATACTAATAATCAATTGATTTGATGAAAAAAAACTTAAATTTAACACTTGCTTACTAAATCTTAAGTAAATGCATATTAAATTTTACACTGTGTTCTCAAGTGCGGCACATTAATTTGTTTACACATTCATATCTTTCAAATTCATCGCTTTCAAACCAAAAATATTTTCGAAGCACATATTATTTTGAAGTATGTACCTATGTGCAATGGTATGGTCTACATACAATGCAATGGTCTATATAAAAAACAATAGTCTTTTATAGAAAAAAAAAACATTTATGTATTACGTATACGATGAGTTTAGTAAATTTAGATAAAATGTTTTATTTTGGTTCTGTAATAATTCTGTTAAAAATTCTGTTATATCTTTGTATGAAAATTTAATTTTGAAATTAAGCTGATTTCTCTGATGTTTTTCGATATTATTATTTTAAAATCATGTATTGTCATCGGGATCTGATTTAATGAAGAAAATTTCAAGTCTCTAGCTCAACGGGAAGTGTGTTTAAAATGACTTCTAAGATTCCATCCTTTACCTAAACAAGTTAATAAAAAGCTGTTAAAAATAAAAATCCTAATTTCAGTAAGAAATATAACGTCAGGGAAAATAACGAGTGACTCAAGATAGCTTTCAAGATGGATAAAGTTCTTTCTCAAACTTCTGATATTTTGATGAAAAACTAAAATATTTCAAGGAGAGTTAGACATTATAATGGAAACAAAAATAATAACAATAAGAAAAATTTTAAATTAATTGTTTTGAAGGCTATGTAGGAAAGCAAAAATTAAAAAATCAAAAAGTTAAGCAATAATAAGAACAACGATAAGAATTAAAGTTTAACTAAATCGTCAAAAGAGCTAATTTCCACCCTATTTTCACCATCCTGTTTACGTAAGTAAATTTTTGAGTGTCTGATCCAAAGGTACTTTTAACTTTTTTCCCATTTTAATTCCAGTGCACGATGGAACAGCAATCTCGTATCTTTTGTCAAGGAATCGTTAAAATAGACAGGGAACTTCTTATTTTTATCCTTATTAAAAATTAGCAATTTATACTCCATAATTAATTGTTTTGTGTCTAAAGAACTAAGTCCAACACACACAATATTATTCTTTGATTTATTCAAATTTTTACTTGTTTGTTTTGAATTTACATTTTTTATAAAACAGTATGAAATGTCACTTTCATTAATATTTTTATCCACCTTTGAGAAAAGTGATATAACCTGCTCTTTCACATTGCTTACATTGACATTAGGAAATACAATTATGTCAATATCTTTTCTTTTCCTGTGTAGTTCAAGTTTATTAACTTTAAATTCAAGAGAATTAATTTTCTCTCTTAAATGCTCTCTTTCTTCAAGTAAACTTTTAATTTGAGAATTATTTTCAGCAATTAAGTTTCTCATCTCTAAGTTTAAATAGTATAAAGATGAGAGAGTAATATTTTCTTCAATATTACCATTTTGAGCTGAAGTGAAAGAGCTTGTTGTTTTTACCAAATTAAGATGATCACTGACTGTTGTTAGTGGTGATGAAACAATATCGGTATTAGACGGTATATCAACATTAGAAATTGTAGTTTGTTGAGAAACAACATTAGAAACATCATTAGAGAAACTCGTAGTGACAATAGTTGAAGGTGGTGGCATACTGCTATCTCTGAGAAATGAATGTCGTCTCTTCATGCTACATATGTTACATCTGTAGTCGCTCGGAGAAGCTTTAAAAAATTCCAAATCTTAACTCGTAATATTGGCACAACTACAGTGAAAAGACTTTTTGCAAACACCGCATGCTATATATGAAATATGGCGTCCAATCTTCATCAAAAATCAAAATCCCAATCTCAGTGTAAGACAAGTACAATAAATTCAAAATTAAGTTTAAACTAACAAATTCAAGTTAAACAACCTCTCGCAGATGTTACCCCACATAACGTTAGTAAGAGAATTATTTTTATACTTGGTTAAGAAGCACATTGTTATATTTCGACAATTATATCGAAAATGGTAAAAGGTAAGAGAAAAATTTATTAACATAAATTGAAGCTGAGGATTTCATATTTAAAGTTTATTTAAAAGAAAATTGCTAAAATTTCAAAACTTTTTACTTTTTTCTAAGTTTTTATACAATTATGTGCTATTGCAATACATAGTTTGAATATGAATGATATAATATAAACTATAAAGTTGTATTTATAGTGTATATTTTTAGTATATAACGCTCCACTGTAACAGCTATTATTATTATTATTATTATTATTATTATTATATTATTACTATTATTATTATTATTATATTATTACTATTATTATTATTATTATAATTATTACTATTATTATTATTACTATTATTATTGTTATTATTATTATTACTATTATTATTGTTATTATCATTGTTATTATTATTATAATTATTACTATTATTATTATTACTATTATTATTGTTATTATTATTATTACTATTATTATTGTTATTATCATTGTTATTATTATTATTACTACTATTAATTATACGATATACATTATACGATATGAAATTACTACATATTTATATTATATTTATATGATCTGGGTTTGAACCCAAGACCTTTCGATTTATGAGTCATGATATCAAATTCTTTGTTCTGTAAAACTGAGATACAAAAATTATTACAAAATAAAGGTTGTCCTTTTACGGGTTCTGTCTATATATGTATCTATTTGGAGGAATGTTATAGTCGGTTACAAAACCAGGAATCCCTTTTTCCAGAATCTTTACATATATATATTCTGGAAAAACGTTACTAAGAAAAATATTAAGAAAAGATTTTAGAGTTGGTTACAAAATCCGGATATCCGATTTGTAACCAACTCTAAAATCGTTCCTATGTATTTTCTTTCATACATACTTCAGCACCAAAGCTTTTGCAAACATTTTTCAACATCAGTCAAACAACAATTATACAAAAAAAATTATATTTAAATCAGAGAATAATTTAATTATGGCTTTATGACACAAAATGTTTTATAAAAATGTCGCTTTATGACCCATTCAAATGATTCATAAAGTCATATTCCCAATATGACTTTATGACTCATTTGAATGGGTCATAAAGCCAAATTCGCAAAATATGGCTTTTTGACTTATGACTTTATGACATCCCACCAATTCTTACATATATGTATATGCGAGATTCTGAATTAGAAGGGATGTTACAGTTCGATTTTAGAGTTCAATAGTTTTTCTTTTAAATTTTTATTTGAATGAGACATAACACCATATGGCTTTATGACACCACCCCTGAAAGTACATTTTGTTAAAACAAATTAAGCTAAAAAGTATATGAAAATGTATTATTATTGGACTTATTAATTGTATTTACTCCAGCCCATTTCATTTGAATCGTCGTTTCAATTGAAGTAATATAATATGAAAAATTTTTACTTTAAATTTTTTTTGCATTTTAACTTGAATTTGTATTCAATAATTTCTATGACGCATATGACGCATATGCGATGAGAAGCGGAGAATTGGAATTGTTAAAAATAGCAAATTTCTCGCGATTTCGCTCCCGGGGAAATCCGGGAAGCACCCACTACTAAAGTTTAAAACTCTTTAAAGAGAGCAATAATTTGCCACAGTAATATAGCACAAAAAAAATAAGCGAATTAATATTTGTAATTCGTATTTGAAAATTGATTTGGTATTTATTTTGTATGTATGTAATTCTGTATATGAATAATATGCATTTGGTTATATGTATGTATGTAAAATATCTAATGAAGGGCAAAAAAGATATTTACTAAGAACTGAATATATCGATTTGAAATAAGCATAGATTTAAAATGTTATTATTGTATTTTAAATATATTATTTCACCGAGTTTTTTCTACTAAGAAGTTTTAATCAATGATAATATATAACTGCTCTGAACCTCCTACATCATGTTCTAAATTTTAATTGCTCAGGGGAATCAATAATTTTTCTAAAGATCTGAATCTAAATTTGTCTTTTTTAAAAATGAAATTAATTCTATAGTTGGAATCACATTAGGTGAAAAAGTTAGTATGCCAAAATTATGTTTAGAAAAACAGCAATCGCTTTCCGTTGAATTTAAAATTTTTTCTGGAATTGCTTCTATCATTTTTTTTCTTAACATTTGTGCTTTGGGAAATCGAAAACTCAAACCTTTTTATTTTTGGTTTTACATTTATAATTCGATTTACACCCAGGAACACACAACAAGTACGAAACATATTTAAAAAGCAATAAAAATATTAAATTCTAACAAATTATTACACTACCTATTCTTAATGCAACATTTTTTTTTGTAATGTACATACATATACTGAAAAAATTATATTGCTTACCAAAAAATGTAGATTCTTTTTTTTTAATTGTTGTAATGATAGGGTTTTTTTTGAAAATGCAGATTGCACAAATACTTCTAAGTTGAAACTCACATTTTGTTTTCGCAAAAAACAAATACTTGCAGGAATACCAAAACAAAGGACTTTTTTGAAAATGCATTCTAACTCGTAACTGATTCTAACTCGTAATTCTTGTTCATCAAGAATTGATAAAACTGCAAAAAAAAGTATGTTTGAAAATCAAAAGCTGCCATTGCAATGTGTTTGAAAATGTTGAACTGCAGAGAAATTTTACAAAAACTATAGTAAAATTTGCATTGTTAAAATTTGCATATTTTTCTTTTATTGATGAATTGAGACCTGTAGGAGCATAAACTGCATAAACTATCAAGACAGGAACTGAAGAGAACGAAAGCTCAATTTACCCCACTATTTACATCGGCTCTTATGGGAAAAGTAAAAGCTAAATAGTGGGGTAACTTTAAATCTTTAATAACTTCTAAAATAAACATTTTTTTGAAAAAATTTCTAAGTAAACCTTAAAATTCATAATTTTTTACACTATCAGAATACAAAAAAAAATTGAATTTATAATTTTTTTTATTTATAAAAACGTTGATAAAAAAAGTCTACCCGAATTTTGTAAAATTTTTTCATTTTTTTCCTAAAGCTTAAAGCTTTTTAAAGAGAGCAATAGTTTGGTACAGTAATAGCACAAAAAAAGTGAGCGAATTAAATTAATTTGAAAAATTGATATGCTTTTTATTTCGTGTGCATATAGTAGATCTGTATATGAATAATATGTATTTAAGTTTATGTATTTAAGGACTGAGATGCAGCAGTTAAATAATGATCATCATTTTCGTCATTTTTATGATCTGGTGTTATATGTAAACTTGAAGATAATTTTCGAAGATACCTAATAGAGGGAAGAAAAAGAAATTTACTAAGAACTGAATATGTAGATTTAGAATGGGCATAGATTAAAAATGACATTATTATTGTGTTATAATCTTTTCACCGAGTTTTTTCTCAATTGTCATTTCTAAACAGTAATAATTCTCATTTTCTAAACAGTATAACACAATATAAGATTTATTTTTAAACAAAAGTCAGCCATTTAAATCAATTTTTTCTTCAATTTTAGTTACTAAATTATTAAAATTAAAAATACAATTTTCATCAACTAATTTTAAATCCGGAATATTAGGGAAAATTCTTGGAATCGCATTAGGTAATAAAGTTGGTCTGTCAGAATTCTGACTACGAAAACTTTTCGTAGAAAACTGGATTGAACAGACAGGACTACTTTCTGTTGGATTTCAATTTATTCGTGGAATTGCTTCTATCCATTTTTTCCTTGGAGAAATCGAAAAGTTGAAACTGTATACATTTTATTTTTCGTTTTACATTTATAATTCGATTTACACCCAGGGACACAACAAGTACGAACCATAATTAAAAAGCAATAAAAAAAAATTAAAATAAAAAATATAAATATTGCACTATTCTTAATGCACCTTATTTTTTTTATAGTGTGTATCGAAAAAATAAAATTGCTTATCAAAAATTTCAGGTTCTTTTTTTTTTCCAATACTTGTAATGATACTAAAAAAAATTGATAGAAAGTTAATTTTTTTACCAGTATTTAGGAAAAACTCTAAATTTTTTTTTAATATATAATTTATATATTTTCATTAAAATTATATATATTAAAACTCGATATAAAATTAAATTTTGTTACCTGCTTTATCCCACTTTTTTTTAGAAAGCTTTTAAAAAATTGACAGATAGCAAAGAAAAAAAATTTTTTTTTTGTTATTTAAACATTTCAAAATGGCTGGAGTCAAGAAATGCTAGAAAAAGTTGGAAAATATGTTTTGAGAAAAATATAATTAAAAATTCGAGTTGAACCTTGAATTTTTGATATGTGTTACAAAAAATTTTGAATTTTATTTTAATATAATTTTCGATATATTTAGGATAGTATTTCATATTTAAAGTTGTAAATGAAAATTGCTAAAATTTCTTAATTTTCTACTTTTTTCTAAGCAAAAAAATGAAAAAAAGAAACTGTCAAAACTCTCTCAATTTTCACAATACATGTTTAAATTTTGCACTAATACATTCTTAGGGGTCTTGTTCCGGTCTTGATATTTATGTAGTTTATGCTCCTACACATTTTGCTCCATTCCAGTAATGTGTTATATACTTAACATGAGATAAATATTGAAGGCAACCCGCACTATCACTGTAGCAGTTATTATTATTGGTATTAGTATTAATATTCTTATTAATATTATTATTATTTTACTACAGAGTCAGGGCCATCAGTGGATTACAACATGCAGTAGTATATAACACCTTACTGAATGATGTAACCAAAGATAGCTCCACTATAGCTATTATTATTATTACTATTATTATTATTATTATTATTATTATTGTTATTATTATTATTATTATTATTATTATTATTATTATTACTATTATTATTACTATTGTTGTTGTTATTATCATTGTTGTTATTATTATTACTACTATTAATTATACGATATACATTATTATACGATATGAAATACTACATATGAATACTACATATTTATATAATATTTTTATGACCTGGGTTATGAACCCAAGACCCTTCGATTGAAAGACCCAAGACCCTTCGATTATCTTAAAAATTGTTTGAAACACATGTATAAAGTGCACAATAAAAACCGGCGAAAAGCCAACCAACACCAACTGCTACGACATTTTTTTGTTACGTTTAAAACAATCCCAATAATCGAATTAATTTGTTAAAATTTTACCAAACTCTCTATTTTTCTTAGTTTTAAAAAAAAATTTTTATGTCGATGAAAAACAGTTGTTTTGCGCCGCGAAATTACTGTAATTACCAAAACTACTTTCAAGTCTTTTGCGTTTATTTTTTTTTTTGCTTGAAAAAAATTTGTTGAATTTATTTTATTTAAATGTACTTTGGAAAAGGTCTTTGGTATATTTAATAAAAAATTCATGTCTCTGATAATGTAATTTCATAAATTTTCGGGGGCTTTTTTTTTGACGGTCGTTTTCGACAGCTTTTTAATTTAATGCTCTAATAATAAATTAGTACAAAATTATGAATCTATTATGTGAGAAGGCTTCTAAAATGATATTTTCTATGTTATTTTTTCTTTTTTTTTAAGAAAAATATCCATTTCTATAATATTTAGTAAGTTTCTGATTTCTGTTATGAAATATAATTAGCTAAGTCTGCCGAATTTTAATAAAAAAAATTCGAATATTTTATGTTATACCAAAAATTCAGCTTAAAAAATCAAAATTCCAACCTAAATAAACAAAACTACTTTAAAGTCTGTTGCGAAGCTTTTACCAGCTTTTATAATAGTGAAAACAAAATCAAGAATAAAATCGGCCTATTATTTTTTTCTTATAAATATAAGGCTTACATAAACTTTGCTCTTTTCACTTTCAGGTCTTTTAATTTTATTAAGAGTATTTTTATTTTTTTCAAAACAAAGAGTCATTGGAAAACTGCCAACAGAAGATTAATAATTTATTTTTAATTTACCGCTGCGATCAGTTCATAATGGATGTCGGTCAAATTTAAAAATTAAAAATTTGCTTTAAATTTTGTGTCGAAAGTACTTTTTAAAAAGTAAAAGTTTGTGTCTCTGATAAAACTTTTAGTCGAAGATTTATGTCTCTGATAATAAAATTTTAAATTATTAAATAAATATATATAATCATTGCCAGTTTAGTTTACATTCAGTGTGAATGGTTTATTATAGAAATAAAATATTTTTTTTTTACATGTTGGCAAGGTCTCGCCAACATTTTGTGTGAATTGGTATTATCATTATATTGTGTATATTATCAGAAATTCAATCATTAATTTCAGGTATTATATTATCTAATCTGATTAATAAATCTTATTTTTTTCCATGGCTAACAATATTATTAATGGTCTAATAATAAATTAGTACAAAATTATGAATCTTTTGTGAGAGAAAGCTTCTAAATGATATTTTCTATGTCAGTTTTTTTTTTTTTTTAAGAAAAATATCCATTTCTATAATATTTGGTAAGTTCCAGACTTCTGTTATGAAATATAATTATTTAAGTCTGCCGAATTTTATATTAATAAAAAAATTTCGAATATTTTATGTTATACCAGTTCTACCGAAAATTTAGCTTAAAAATCTAAATTTCAACCTAAATAAACAAAACTATTTTAAAGTATGTTACGAAGCTTTTACCAGCTTTTATACTAATGAAAACAAAATCAAGAATAAAATCGGCCTATTATTTTTTTCTTATAAATATGAGGTTTTCTATAAACTTTGCTCACTCTCATTTTTTCACTGTCAGGTGTTTTAATTTTATTAAGAGTACCTATTTTTATTTTTTTCTTCCAAAACAAAGATTGAAAACGCCAACAGAAGATTAATAATTTATTTTTAATTTACCGCTGCGACCAGTTCATAATGGATGTCAAATGGATGGCGGTCAAATTTAAAAATTAAAAATTTGCTGAATTTATTTTTATTGAAAATGTGTTTTTTAAGTATGTACTTTTCCTTTTTGACTGTACTCACTTTTAATGAACGGTTTGTGTTTCTGACAATACTTCTAGTGGAAAATTTGGTCTCTGGTAATAATATTTACTAAATTTATTTATATTTTTAATGAACGGTTTGTTTCTCTTGATAATACTTTGAGTTAAAGATTCGTATCTCTGATAATAAAATTTTAAATTATTAAATAAATATACAGAAATATCATCATTGCCAGTTAGTTTACATTCAGTGTGAGTGTTTTATAAATATTATAGACATAAAATATTTTTTTTTACATGTTGGCAAGGTCTCGCCAACATCTTGTGTATTATATTATAGATTATTTCACCGAGTTTTTTCTACTAGGAAGCTTTAATAAATGATAATATATAACTGCTCTGAACTTTCTACATCATGCTCTAAATATTAATATTTGCTCAGGGGAATCAATAATTTTTCTAAATGTCTGAATCTAAATTTGTCTTGTTTAAAAATGAAATTAATTCTATAGTTGGAACCACATTAGGTGAAAAAGTTAGTATGTCAGAATTATTTTTACGAAAACAGCAATGCTTTCTGTTGCAATGCAATGCAATATTGAATTTAAAATTTTCTCTGGAATTGCTTCTATCCATTTTTTCTTAACATTTGTGCTATGGGAAATCGAAAACTTCAAATCATATAAGTACATTTTATTTTTGGTTTTACATTTATAATTCGATTTACACCCAGAAACCACTCCAATTTTTCCTTTCAAACTTTAAGCACGTACTTGTGGTTCTTAATTTAATTTAATTTCTGGTTTTTTTTAAACTTTTGATATTAACCTAAGTGCGATTCAATTAATTTATTAAATACATCATAATATAAAGCAAATTTAAGTTAACTAAATTGAAAAAAAAAAAAATTCTAAAAAAAAAAAAAATTAAAGGTCTAATTTTTTCTCGTTAACTAAATACTTTTTAATTTTTATTGCATTTCGTTCTTGAACTTGAATTTTATTTGAATTGCAATTTATATGAACTTGAATTATTTTTAAACTTTATTTTGAATTTGCGTTGACTGTGCACTTTTTCTTTTTAACTTATTTTACTTTAAGAATTATAAATAAAATTAAAACGTATTGTGTAAAATGGAATTTAAATGCAATTTAGAAAACTGTTATATTAATGATAACAAATCTAAATTTGTTATTTGTAAAGGTTTATGGGTTTAAGTAGAGATTGGTATTATCCAACTCTAGACTCATATTTTATTTGTGACGACTGCCAAAATTTAGAAGGTTTGTTGAGAAGTATGTTTGATAACATACATAATTTATTCACAAATCTGGATAATGCAACATCTGGTTTGGTTTTTAAAACTAACCAGACTATAGACTCTAATACAAACGCATTTCATGATGTGGCAAAATCGTTTGATACATTTTGTAATACGATTTCCAGTCACAAAAATGAGCACGATATTTTAAATGCGATTGATTCGCTTAAAAATGAAGTGTTACAGCCGTTCCGAATCAATGTAACCGACAGGTCCGTAACATTAAAGATTCAATAGAAGCTGGTTCTTCTCATATGTCATGTGATGCGTCAGTGATTGAACATATTATAGCTGAGCAGCATAATTTTTTGATGGCTAAAATGGAATCACTTCACAGTGATTTTCTCAATTCTTTTTCTTCTGTAAAACATGCTGAATTTAGTAAATTATTGAATATTGAAGAATCAATTAATCCAGTTCCCAAGTGCAGTAGTGTTGCAAATGGAACCCAAACTGACCCTATTTATATTCATAAGCTTGGCGTTCAGTGGTCTGAAGAGGATTGGATTCAAAGAATTAAGAAATTAAATAAAAATAATTATTCCTCGTCATCATCAAACCATGATATGATTAAAACATCCACATCATTATTTCTTAAAGGAGTTCCCTGTACTTTTGATGAACGTAGGATGCGTCAATTTATAAAACGGGAATTTAACAACATATCAGTTTCCTGTCTCCTAGTCACATCAAAGCGCATCAAATTTAATAAATTAAAATACCATTGCTTTTTACTTTCTGGTCCAGATCGCATCATTCAAACTCTTAATTTCTCAAGCAATAAAAATATATGGAAGAATATTGGTGCAACTATTAATATTAGCAAGCCCCGAAAAGTAAATGTAAAATATTCATCAAACAGAAAAGAATCCTCTAATAAAGTAAGTAACACTTCTCAAGACATGAGTATAAATTTTACTAACCCTAATAACATTCGTAATAAAACTTGATTTACATTTCCCCGCTGAAACAATTCCACCTATTAAAACTTCTAATCATTTTTCTTTAAAAAATTCTACCAACTCTATTAATAAATCCAAATCCTTTACTAATAAACATCATAGCGACTCATTCTTAAATAATCAGCTCTCCAAATTTAAAAAATCTATTTCAAATAAATATTATAATTTTATTTATGGAGAAACAATTAATTCCCGTGATCCGCCCACTTCATTAAATTCATCACCACTTTCTTCCGGAACTCATTCTTCTGCTCTACAACCTAAACCGAATTCGAAGTCCTACCCAGCCCGTGCAGTTTTAAAAAATATAAATTCATCATACAACGATCCTATTAATTATAACTGCTATTTCAGAAGTAGCTAACCCTAGTAGTGGGTTTAGAGTAGAAACCAAACCCACCAATCTTCAATCCTCTTTTACCACCTGTAGTTAAGTTAACTCAAAAATCTATTCAAAATAATAATGATAGTAGATATGTTTTAGCTAGATTAAGGGATACTAAGATTTTTGAAAATGTAAGACTGTATTTAGCTTACTTACATAATAAATCTAATGACGTTTGTATAGGCGGTAAAATGAACATTTCGTTAAAAGTTGCAATCCAACAAGAGGGTCTTCCGACGGATGTAAATGAACTCCGTAATATTTTTGTAAGATACCATCAAACATTTGATATTTCTCCACAGAGTGCTCTAACTGATCTTGAATCTTATGCTTCCCACATTTCTTCTAATAGAATCGATTATCTGCAAAGGACAAGAGACAACCATTTCAAGTACTTTCGTCCCCACGAAGAAATTTAGTTAATATTAACTCATCTCAATCTATTCTCTTTAATTGCACTCCTTCTAAATTTTCTATTTATTATCAAAATGTTAGAGGACTTCGTACTAAAACTAAAATTGTTTTTTCCTATTGTTCTCTGCTAGATATTGATATTTTTACTTTAACTGAAACTTGGCTTAATTCTTCTATTAATAATTTAGAAATTTTCCGGGTATTATATACTGTTTACAGAAAAGACAGATATGGATCAATCTTGTCTGGAAATCTTAGAAACGGTGGAGGTGTTCTGATAGCTATTAAAAATACATTTAATTCATACGAAATAATAATTCCCCCGGGCGATGCTCACGATATAATAGAAATTGTTGCTATAAAAATTCAATTGCAATCAGCTAATCTTTTCATTGTCAGTTGGTATATTCCTCGTGCTTCTAATATTGATCTTCTTATTAAGTATATTGATATTATTGAGTCAATAATTGGTGATGTTAAGAACAACGATGATATAATTCTTTGTGGGGATTTCAACCTTCCAAACATTAACTGGGTCCTTTAGAATTAGTGAATAATACGGAATGTCTTTTAATTGATGCATTTAATTCATTTAATCTTCAACAGATATCATCAATTTGTAATCATCAAGGTAATCAATTAGATCTTATATTCACAACTAACTGGAATAATATTTGTTTTTTTTAATTGTCCTTTGGAACTTGTAAAAATTGATGTTTATCATCATCCTATTTGTTTTTCTTTTAGCTCTTTTTTACTTCCAAATATTGAATCAGCACTTTCTTATCGTTACAATTTTCTCAAAGCTAACTACGATGGTATTAATTATATATTAAGCACGTATTATTTTGAGTTTTTAAATTCCGTCAATATTAATATATTAGTAAATAGTTTTTATTCAACCATTTTTTCTATTATTTCACAATTTCTACCGTTAGTTATTGACAGAAGTAATAATTCTAGTCCGCCTTGGTTCATTAAAAATCTTAAAAAAATAAAGCCTGGTGTAAATTTATTAAGAGTAATGATAGTTATGACGTTAACGCTTTTATCGTATTATTTAATTAATTTGAACTATTGTCCGATAACCTTTATTCAAATTATGTGCAAAGTATGTCTTTAAATATCAAATCTAATCCTAAATTATTTTGGAATTTTGTGAACTCTAAAAGAAAATGTGATCAATATCCCACTTTTATGAATTATAATAATAATAGTAGTTGTGATTCCTCAATTATTTCCGAATGGTTTTGTGACTTTTTTTCAGCAAGCTATTCTCCATCGTTTTTCAATCCTGACTCAGTTAATTTTTCCTATTTTAATAATTTTCCTAAAACAACGCTTAGAAATATTGATCCTAATTTGGTGCTATGTTACTTGAATAAATTGCATGATAAATCTAGTCCCGAAACTGATGGTATTCCCAATTTATTTTAAAAAAATTGTTCTATGTTTTTAGCAGACCCACTTTCTAAGCTATTTAATCCTTCTTTATCTTCAGGAATCTTTCCATCACTTTGGAAAATAGCTCTTATTAAGACTGTCCATAAAAAAAACCTCAAAAATGACGTTATCTATTATCGCCCGATCGCAAAATTATCTTCTATTTCTAAAATTTTTGAATTTGAATAGTATTCGATTCTATATATGATCATTGCACTAGCCTTTTATCACCCAATCAACATGGCTTTGTAAAATGTAAATCTACAGTCACCAATCTTGTGGAAACCACAGCTACATTTCTGAAACATATGGAGGATGGTTTTCAAACGGATGTAATTTACACCGACTTTAGTAAAGCATTCGATTTACTTTCTCATAGTATTATTATTTTAAAATTGCAGTACCTGGGGTTTTCGCTATATTTTATTAATTGGATCTATTCTTATCTTTCTGATCGTAGCTACCGTGTTTCTTTTAGATCTTCAATTTCTTCTCAATTTAAAGCTCCTACAGGTGTTCCTCAAGGTAGCCACCTTGAACCGCGTTTGTTTATTATTGCAATCAACGATGTCACTTCCGTAATTCAACATTTTGATATTAGAATTTATGCTGATGATATGAAGATTTTCAAGAAAATTACTTCCTGCGACGATTCGAAAGGATTACAAGCTGGCCTTAATTATTTTTATAATTGGTGTAATATCAATAATCTTCAACTAAATATTACTAAATGTGCTCATATTACTTTTACTTGCCGTTCTAATCCAATTTCATATAATTATTGCTTTAACCTTCAAACTATCCGTAAAGTTAATTCTATAAAAGACTTGGGTGTATTTTTTGATAGTAAACTTTCTTTTCATGTTCATTATACATGTATTCTAAACAAATCCAACTCTATGCTCGGTTTTATTAAACGATGGGCTAGAGAGTTTGATGACCCTTATGTTTATACCCGTACGATAGGATCGTGTATAATAAAATTACTCCTCCGTTTGTAACACCTCGAAATAAGCGAGCTAGATATACCTTCAAAGGTATGGATCGGATCAGAAAAAAATTCTAAGACTTTTGAGCCATGTCCGTCCGTCAGCACGCTAACTCAAAAACTAAGAAAGCTAGAATCTTGAAATTTACACAAAATGTTCTAGGAGTAATTTTTAGGTTCCCTATTTTTTTTGGTTGAGTTTGGACCAAAACTTAGGGTAGCTCTCGAACATCTAACTTTTAGATCCCCACATTTTTTTTGAAATAGAGCTATGAAATTTTAACTGCTGATAGATGTCATAAAAATATTAATTTTATTTTTAATAACTTTTTTTTGTACCCCCACCCGTTACCGAGCTACAGCTCCCTAAAGGTTCAAAAAAGCTCTATATTTAAATTGTTATAGCACAAGTTGTATAAGGTATATCTTCATTTTGAAAACGCCAAACGATTACTACTTTTATTAGCTTTAAAAGTATATATACAATAAATATATTTTTGTGGCATACGGTGTCTTAATTTACCGTTATGCGAAACTAAAATTTTGCAAAATCCTTTAACTCTTCTATCTTCTAAACGGTTTAATTTGGAAACTTGAAATTTTGACAGAAGTTAGATCTTTGAAAATAAGTATGAGTCATTTCAGAAATTTTTTTTGTATCACCCCCCGTTTAGGAGCTGTAAGGGGTCAAAAACTGAAAATTTCCTATTTTTAAACACCTGTAACTTGAACACCTGTTAAAATTTTTTTGAAGTAATACATAAAAATTAAAGCTTCAACATTATACTCTTATTTCTGTTAACAACTTTTTTTAATAATATAGGATTACTTTATAATTGACGAAAGAGTTACTAGATTTTTTCAAATTTTCTAACAAATTTCTTATAACTAATTTTTTGCATTTTGTTTTACTTGATAATTTGAAATTGTTGAGGATATAATGCGTAGTACAAAAAAATGTAAATAAATAAACAACATAACGGTTGCTTGAAGAATTTTTATTTATATGATATTGATATATATACATACTTATATAATATCATGTTTATTTACATATCGCATATGTCACTAGTGAATGAATGATAAGAGTATAGATGTATATTATATAGCGCCGTATTTACATACATATATGTATTTTATTGTACATATAAGAAATTATTCTGTCAATGGAATATTTAAATATAATATAATATAATATTTAAAATTATATTTACTATTTTGTACTAAGTAAATTTAATATACATTTACCGCTTAGTATTAAATGGTACTATAGAATATTTGAAAACGTTTTGGATTGATAATCGTTATGTGGAAGGTTAGAATTGGCTTTTGAAGAATGTATAAACATATAGTTTGAATATATGTACAACCCATAGTACAAGAAATTATAAAATTCACCCAAATTATTTTAAAATACTAAAATATTAAAAAAATAATATTGTAAGCAAAGTGACAGGCTGTGAACATACTAACGGTTCGTACGGGTATCTAAGAGTTGACAAAGGCAACTGTATTCTTCCTCGTTTTAAATCTCTTTATACTTGCTTAGTTCGTCCCAATTTAGAATATGCCAGCCAGGTGTGGGTCCATTTTATAAAACCCATATATTCAGAATGGAATCTGTTCAAAAAAAATTTCTTAAATATGCCCTACGTCATCTCCCTTGGGAAGATCCTTATAATCTACCTCCGTATGAACATAAACTAAACCTTTTACATATGTGTACGCTTGAAAAACGTCGTAACGTCGCAGACATATTATTCTTGAAAAAAGCTCTATATTTAAATTGTTATAGCACAAGTTGTATAAGGTATATCTTCATTTTGAAAACGCCAAACGATTACTACTTTTATTAGCTTTAAAAGTATATATACAATAAATATATTTTTGTGGCATACGGTGTCTTAATTTACCGTTATGCGAAACTAAAATTTTGCAAAATCCTTTAACTCTTCTATCTTCTAAACGGTTTAATTTGGAAACTTGAAATTTTGACAGAAGTTAGATCTTTGAAAATAAGTATGAGTCATTTCAGAAATTTTTTTTGTATCACCCCCCGTTTAGGAGCTGTAAGGGGTCAAAAACTGAAAATTTCCTATTTTTAAACACCTGTAACTTGAACACCTGTTAAAATTTTTTTGAAGTAATACATAAAAATTAAAGCTTCAACATTATACTCTTATTTCTGTTAACAACTTTTTTTAATAATATAGGATTACTTTATAATTTACGAAAGAGTTACTAGATTTTTTCAAATTTTCTAACAAATTTCTTATAACTAATTTTTTGCATTTTGTTTTACTTGATAATTTGAAATTGTTGAGGATATAATGCGTAGTACAAAAAAATGTAAATAAATAAACAACATAACGGTTGCTTGAAGAATTTTTATTTATATGATATTGATATATATACATACTTATATAATATCATGTTTATTTACATATCGCATATGTCACTAGTGAATGAATGATAAGAGTATAGATGTATATTATATAGCGCCGTATTTACATACATATATGTATTTTATTGTACATATAAGAAATTATTCTGTCAATGGAATATTTAAATATAATATAATATAATATTTAAAATTATATTTACTATTTTGTACTAAGTAAATTTAATATACATTTACCGCTTAGTATTAAATGGTACTATAGAATATTTGAAAACGTTTTGGATTGATAATCGTTATGTGGAAGGTTAGAATTTGCTTTTGAAGAATGTATAAACATATAGTTTGAATATATGTACAACCCATAGTACAAGAAATTATAAAATTCACCCAAATTATTTTAAAATACTAAAATATTAAAAAAATAATATTGTAAGCAAAGTGACAGGCTGTGAACATACTAACGGTTCGTACGGGTATCTAAGAGTTGACAAAGGCAACTGTATTCTTCCTCGTTTTAAATCTCTTTATACTTGCTTAGTTCGTCCCAATTTAGAATATGCCAGCCAGGTGTGGGTCCATTTTATAAAACCCATATATTCAGAATGGAATCTGTTCAAAAAAAATTTCTTAAATATGCCCTACGTCATCTCCCTTGGGAAGATCCTTATAATCTACCTCCGTATGAACATAAACTAAACCTTTTACATATGTGTACGCTTGAAAAACGTCGTAACGTCGCAGACATATTATTCTTGAAAAAAGCTCTATATTTAAATTGTTATAGCACAAGTTGTATAAGGTATATCTTCATTTTGAAAACGCCAAACGATTACTACTTTTATTAGCTTTAAAAGTATATATACAATAAATATATTTTTGTGGCATACGGTGTCTTAATTTACCGTTATGCGAAACTAAAATTTTGCAAAATCCTTTAACTCTTCTATCTTCTAAACGGTTTAATTTGGAAACTTGAAATTTTGACAGAAGTTAGATCTTTGAAAATAAGTATGAGTCATTTCAGAAATTTTTTTTGTATCACCCCCCGTTTAGGAGCTGTAAGGGGTCAAAAACTGAAAATTTCCTATTTTTAAACACCTGTAACTTGAACACCTGTTAAAATTTTTTTGAAGTAATACATAAAAATTAAAGCTTCAACATTATACTCTTATTTCTGTTAACAACTTTTTTTAATAATATAGGATTACTTTATAATTTACGAAAGAGTTACTAGATTTTTTCAAATTTTCTAACAAATTTCTTATAACTAATTTTTTGCATTTTGTTTTACTTGATAATTTGAAATTGTTGAGGATATAATGCGTAGTACAAAAAAATGTAAATAAATAAACAACATAACGGTTGCTTGAAGAATTTTTATTTATATGATATTGATATATATACATACTTATATAATATCATGTTTATTTACATATCGCATATGTCACTAGTGAATGAATGATAAGAGTATAGATGTATATTATATAGCGCCGTATTTACATACATATATGTATTTTATTGTACATATAAGAAATTATTCTGTCAATGGAATATTTAAATATAATATAATATAATATTTAAAATTATATTTACTATTTTGTACTAAGTAAATTTAATATACATTTACCGCTTAGTATTAAATGGTACTATAGAATATTTGAAAACGTTTTGGATTGATAATCGTTATGTGGAAGGTTAGAATTTGCTTTTGAAGAATGTATAAACATATAGTTTGAATATATGTACAACCCATAGTACAAGAAATTATAAAATTCACCCAAATTATTTTAAAATACTAAAATATTAAAAAAATAATATTGTAAGCAAAGTGACAGGCTGTGAACATACTAACGGTTCGTACGGGTATCTAAGAGTTGACAAAGGCAACTGTATTCTTCCTCGTTTTAAATCTCTTTATACTTGCTTAGTTCGTCCCAATTTAGAATATGCCAGCCAGGTGTGGGTCCATTTTATAAAACCCATATATTCAGAATGGAATCTGTTCAAAAAAAATTTCTTAAATATGCCCTACGTCATCTCCCTTGGGAAGATCCTTATAATCTACCTCCGTATGAACATAAACTAAACCTTTTACATATGTGTACGCTTGAAAAACGTCGTAACGTCGCAGACATATTATTCTTGACAGAATTGGTAAAAGGTAATATTTTATCTGCACAATTATTAGCCAACATTAGCGTTTGTACCAATACTAGGCTAAATCGGTTAACCTCTTTAATTTGAAGTTACATCGCACTAATTATGGTAAGTTTGAACCACTTAATAGAATGATGTCTCTATGCAACTTACACAAATCCCAAATTAACTTTCAACTAACCAAAGAATCTTTAAAAAGAGATTTATATTCATGTCATTGAAACTGCATTATGGAGATATATTTTTTTTTTTTATTTATATTAATCGATGGTTAATTTTGATTTGTAATTTCATGCAGTTTGTAATAATAACTATGATTTTAATATCATATGTATTATTTAATTAAAAATTTTAGTTTTTTGTAATAAATTTTTATCTTTAACTTGTTCTTTTGTTTCCTGATAAATTTTATTTTTGTTTAAATTTATAATGTAGTATTTACGAGTATTAATTATTATATTAAATGTCATAAATATTTTGTAAATTTTTTTTTTTTTTTTTTTTATTTATTCCTTTACGGGGTATAATAAATATGCCCCGAAGGGTAGGGCCCTTTTCCTTTCGGATGTGGGTCAAGGTAAATTTTTATTTATAAAATTATTGTTTAAATTTAATAATGTTTTTTTTATTGAATTATATTGTAACTTGCTTGTGTGTTAAGCTTGAACTAAATAAATAAATAAATAAACAGAACAAGTACGAAATATAATCAAAAAGCAATAAAAATATTAAATTCTAACAAATTATTACACTACCTATTCTTAACGCAACATTTTTTTTTGTAATGTACATACATATACTGAAAAAATAATATTGCTTACCAAAAAATGTAGATTCTTTTTTTTAAATTGCTGTATTGATAGGGTTTTTTTTGAAAATGCAGATTGCACAAATACTTCTAAGTTGAAACTCACCTTTTTTTCGCAAAAAACAAACACTTGCAGAAATATCAAAAAAAAAGGACTTTTTTGAAAATGCATTTCTAACTCGTAACTAATGTAAAGTATGTTTGTTTATCAAGAATTGATAAAACTGCTTAAGAAGTATGTTTGAAAATCAAAAGCTGCCATTACAATGTTTGAAAATGTTGAACTGCAGAGAAATTTTGCAAACACTATAGTAAAATTTGTATTGTTAAATATTTTTCTTTTATTAATGAATTGAGATCTGTAGGAATAGGATTAACTAAGAACTTTTTTTACTCCAAAAATTTATTTTTGTTTTGGCATTTCTGCAAATTTTTGTTTTTTGCGAATAAAAATGTTAGTTTTAACTTAAAAGGGTGTGTGTGCACTCTGCGTTTTCAAAAAAACCCAAAAATAAATTTTTGCAGCAAAAAAAGGTCCTTAATTAATCCTACTCCTACAGGTCTCAATTCATCAGTAAAAGAAAAATATTTAACAATGCAAATTATTTCATTACTTTTGTGATCTATATATATAATAAAATAAAATAATATAATAAAATTGTCCAATACAATACTGTATATTTACTGTATATTACCAGACATTACTGTATATTTAACTTAGCTTATGAGTTTCGTATCTGTATAATTCAAAATTCTGAACATCTCTTTCAGTCAACCAAATGCTTATTTTATAGAGTTCGTTGCCACGATATTGTGCGATTAATTATTTGGACAAAGGATATGCTGAATCACTTAAAAGTTATTTTTCAATCATTTTCTTTTTCCAGTTTTTAGCTGCTTTTCAAGTAAACTGTTTTCATAAATAAGTGCGTCATGGCAACTTGCCGAGTAGCCAAAGAAGACATCTATAAATATCAATGAGCTGTCGCAAACATCCTAAAATCATTTAAGTATTTAATAACATTTTAATTCAAATATGGAAACATATGTTAGCTTTTGTTTTTAAATTTTTATAATAATAGCTGTAAGATTTTTGTAAAAACCTTGTTTTGTTTTAAATAATAACGCAACCGATTACGAAAGGAAATAGGTTTTTTCTTAAATTTTCGAAACCCATAGCACATTCTTGTTGTTTTCCCATAAAAAAAGCCATCTTATGTAATCTTTTGACATACTGCATAAAATTTTTGCGATGATTATGATATTTCTAAATACTGCAACTTTTCTTACGTTGAACTAGTTTAAGATTTCTCTGTAGGTGCAACCCGAGACTGATTTCCAACTCGTCATGTATAAAGCTGAATTTAAAGTTATCTGGCAACAACCTCTCTTGGGCTGTTTCCATGCAGGTCGTAACTTTTGTAACAATAACTTCAATGTACATATATAATTTTTATTTTATAAATAGAGATAAATTTATTTATATTATTTATTATAAATATACGTTTTTCCATTCGGAAGTCATTTTTACAAACGTCATTAATAGTTTAAACTAAACTCCCTAATCGTTTTTAAAAATCTTTTCGATTTTTGTATAATTTTTTTTTTTTGAAATAAAATTTAGTTTCATCCTTTTTTTTTTTTTTAATATTTCTAATATTTTAGTAACAAAGGTTTTCTCCAAAGGACGACGAGGTTTCTACGATTACTCGGCTGATTATTGCAAGAAAAGCTTTATTATCCATTAATTCAAAATTTCGAAATAAAAAATTTCTTGCACAATATTTTTTGATATTTAGAAACAAAATTTCAAAGAGCAAATTTCAATTGACAATCTACAATAATTTTTTTTTACCTAAATACATAGCAAAAATTATAATGAACATCTAACGTCAAAATTTTGCATTTAGGTCGACGGCCTTGTACTTGTACAATACATATATGTTTTCTTAGGGAATATTAAACATAGAATATTAAATATATGTATGTACTGATATTAATATAAGTATTTGATTTACATTTTTGTGCATTTATGGAATTATGCCTAATCGCAAAGAATGATTATATGACATAAAATTTTCCAATTATTGTTGGATTATTTCTGATGGAATATGATTTATAAAACCAATACGGAATTGTGCTCTGGAATTTTTTAACTATCATGAGATTATGTGACCCCTCAGTGGGTTTAAATCCCATTGCTCGAAAATTTTGAATTATGGGATTACTTCCCTTGAATATGAGACATAATACAATTATGAGAATATGATTTGTGAGATTAGGTCACAGCATCATGAGGTAATCTGTAATGTTAAGATTTGCAGGAATATCTGATAGATGTTAAGTAATTATGTATACATATTTAGAAGAATAAAATCTCCACATGCAATGTTTTCATCATGCTCAGTTAAATTACTATTCACAGCAATAGATAAAGAATACAAGAAATACAGGAGATAAAAAATCACACAGCAGTGGAAAAATATTCGTTAACTTTTAAAATGATATTAAATTTAAATCTATTTCCATTGCATTTCTTCTACCATAATTTAATTATTAAAGTAATTTTATTTCAGACGAGTTGAAATTATTTTTAAGCACATGTCTGTCTGGCTTTCTTTCAAATAATAATTTTTTTAAGCTTTTTACAACAAAATATTATTAGTTAATAATTTTGTTTTTAAAATTAAAATAAAATATTTTAACATATTTTTTTATTATAGTTCTGTCAACCATTAGGTTGGAGTTTATCTACAGAGCGGCATGAACCAAATTTTTTTGTATCAGTTTTGACTGATATCGATGCAAACCGACATTATTGTGCTTGCTTATGTTTTAATGAAACTGTAACTATTAAACCAGATATATCCGTTGACGATGAAGAAGAAAATTTATCATCCGGTCGTTTACTTCATTTAGATTCATCAGCTGCAATAAGTCATCACAGCGTTATGTATGCGCCAAAATGTTTAGTTTTGGTTTCAAGACTTGATTATACAGAAACATTTAAAGTAAATATATAAATAAAGTAATTATTTTAGTAATTTATTTTAAATTTTTTGTAGAACTGCCTCGGTACAATTTATACTGTTTACATAGAAAATTTGCCCTTTTCTTTGGAAACATTAGTTGGCAACATTCTTGGATGCATTAAAGTTCCGAAGCCAGGTGGGCCACAAGTTCGTTTTTCAATAGGTGCTGGCGACAAACAATCTTTACAGCCACCATTATCAAATACATTGCCAGTAACTGGAAACTGTGTTTATTTTTTATTTAAACAACTAGGAATAGCAAATGTCTTAATGCTTTTTTGGGGTGCAATAACAGAACGTAAAATCTTATTTCATTCTAAAAGCTTCTCACGCTTAACAGACAGTTGTCGAGCCTTAGCTGCATTAATATTTCCCTTTCGGTAAGTTTTTTTTTTAATTAGCTTCGTCCTATTTTTATTTTATGCTAAAAAAGTTCTATAATGGTGTATATGTTTGTATTTTCAGATTAGTGAAATTTCAATTATTATCAAATATGTTTTTAATTTTTATTTTTTATTTTTATATATATATTTTATTGTCGATTATGTAATTTAAAAGCAGCATTAATTTCCAAAAACATATAAAACCCACAATTTTTGAAATTTAATTAATATAGTTCGTTTCGTTTTAAAAAATAATCGTATCCATATTTTTTAATATTTACGGTCACCGTTTTCTACCTTATTTTTCAATTTCTTCATCAGTTTTTATTTTTCTATATTTGGAATTTAAACGTAATTTTTTACAATTTTATTTGTTCAGAACTTATGCAATGCATTCGATTTATAAAAATTTTACAAGCTACGATTTTCGAAGCGAAACTAATTAACATATTTAGAGACTGCAAACTCATTATAAGAACAAGAATAAGAGCGGCAAGCCTTCACAAATCAAGATCCATCATCGGGCCCATTTAGACTTCTCATGTAACTAAAACTCAGACAAATTGGGCAAATCTGTGGTCAAACTTAGTGAGTAAGTGAATGTAAAGTCAATAGGACTATTCACAGTGAAACAAGCACCTAAGTACTAGGCCCAATTCTAGGCAATAAAAGCGGGTCTAAGTGTAAGGATTATTGTCTACTCCCTACAAACAACAACAACAAATTATTTTTAAAATGCAGAATCATAATAAAGAATAAATATTTGAAAATTAAAATATTAAATAGTTAACTCTCAGTATTTAATGTTATATAGTTGCTATTATAATATTGGAATTCATTTATATTTTCCTATTTTTAAAGTTTTCTGGTGGAACTCTTATTTTTTAATCGCCGAACTCCAAGGTTTCGTGAAACCAAGTTGGGAAATGCTGGTTTAAAATAAAATTTAATTCACAAGTTTAAAAAAATACCCAGCAAGAAAAAGTGAACAAAATATTTTTTAATATATTGCTTTTACGAAGGTTTCCACAAATATTTGGAAGCATTACGCTCACTTAAAAGTTGAAAATAAGTTTTATAGCTAAGTTTAAGCTGTATCAAGCATATTTTTCCTGGAATAGGATAGATAAAATAAAACAATGCAACATTTCATTCAATGCACCATTCAACATTCCTTCAGTACTAAAAATGTCTTTTTAGTACTGAATAACTCTTAGCATTACATTTAGTTCTAAATAACTTTTAGCATTACACACATTATTATAACTAAAATTACTTAAAATTATTAAACTTTCAAAAAAATAAATTTATAAATTAACATTGGAATTGAATAATCATAAATTATAAAAATAAAAATGTGTACTAGTCATGTCCAAATAATTTATTATTATTGTTACTATGTTAATATATTTCACAAATTAATTTTAATTTTTAATTTTTTAAAAATTCCTTAATAAATTTAAAAATATAAATTAAACATCTTGCACTATATTATATTACACAAAAAAAAATCAAATAAGAAAAAAAGAAAATCAAAAACACACAAACAAACAAAAGAAATTAAAATGTATGAAAGTGCAAATGTAAATATGTATATGTATCTAGTTATAAATTTGTACAAAACAGTAGATACATATATATAAATTAAAAAATTTAATTAAGTAACAGTCTAATAAAAGGCTATTGTTGATCAAGTCAATTTGATTGTTAAGTAAATTAAATTCATCAAAGACAAGTTAATTACTTTTGGTACCTAATAGTAAGCATAAAATTATAAAAACAAAAAACAGATAGTGTTATATGTTAGAAAAATTTATTTTACTGAAAAAGCTTTAAAATTGAGCGATGAAGCTAACTTTTTCTATACGTGGAAAATAGTGAAACCAAATTTTTCTATCGTTGTTGATGATTCTGACGATTTGTTATTAGATTACCAATTAACTACCAGCACGAGATCAATTTCGGTCTTATTAGCGTGTTTTATGGAAATGATTTACAGCAGATTATTAGTTATCCCAACAACAATAATAATAAATGGCATTAATAATCCTTTATCATCTACTAACTGGGACGAATCTTTTATTTAAAAAATTTTGAAATTGTAAATGGTTTTGTACCTAAAATCAGTAAGAAAAACAAAACAACGGAACCATGGTCAGATAGAGAACTTAGGACTTTGCGTAACCAGCGCAATAAAATATACCGGAAAATTAAACACATAATAGCATCAAGCGTTAACTTATTGAATACGTATAAGCTACTTGCAAATGAATTCAAACTGAAAGCTCATACAGCCTATGAAAACTATGCGTAATACTAAGTGATACTGCGGCAACAAATTAATAAGTGATACCAAAAAATTTTTCGAATTTGTCAACATAAAACGAAAAATATTCGGCTACCCTAATTCAATGCCCAAGGACAATACTTTTTCCTCTTGCCCAAAAACAACTTGCAACTTTTTTTCCGATAGTTTTCAAAAAGTTTGTCCAAAAAAAGAATTCCATATCTCTGCCACTTTTTTATTTAATAATTGCTCAAATTTGTTAACCACAAAAAAGGGTGAATGACCTAATTAAAAGGACCTAAAAGGACCTAACCTACACTCTTCTTATACAACTGTTCTCATTATCTAATTACTCCTCTTCATTTTGTTTTAAACAAATTGCTTTCGAATGGTGTTTTCCCACATATGTGGAAATCCTCTTATTTAACTCCCATCAGATAGGATCCAAAACGTTAAATTTCAAGGTATATTGTACCACAAGCTAGCCATTTAGCGCCACTTTTATTCAATATTTTTATTTCTGATCTTTCAGAATATTTGGGTGCCATACCATACATTTTTTTTATTAAATAACTTAACTTATATTTTATACAATTACAATTTGTTACATCCAATTATTTTTTTTACCTTTTTTTTTAACTTAAACTAATATAAGATTATAAATTATAGAATTATTTATAGACTATTTTTAAAGGAATTTTAAAAAGATTATAAAATATAAAATTTTATTGATATACATACATTGTATTATCCTATATTATTATTTTTTTTTCTTTTTTTTTGAGTTTTATAAATAATAATTATATACCTGTTTTGTTATTTTAAAGTATAATGTAATTTTATAAATTACATTGGTTACACATTATGTCAAAAGTAAACGTTTGATATTATATTAATTAATTAAGCGCTAAACAAGATGCTTATACATTTTTTTACATGCATATGTTAATATTTATTTTGAAGAAGACAATAAAAATATGTTAAAAATAAATTAAAAATTATATTATCAAGTGTGCTAAAATTGCAATGACGACTAATATAAGACTAATAATATATAATATTATAATAAAATATAATATTATGTATAATTAGATTGTATTTTTGGTTGTACTCAGCAAGAATTTTTTCTGTGATTTTTTTTTAAAAGTGCATAGATTTTCTATCATTTTAAATTCTTCCGATAGATCATTGTATACTTTCAAGCTATTGTATAAGCAATTATTTTTTTGCTTATCTGTTTTAAAAAGCGATAAGTAGAATTTATTGTGTAGAATTTATTGTGTATCAAAATAAATTGTGTTTTAGTTTGTTTATTATTTTAAATGCAATTATAAATAATTCCCTTTTACGATACTTTTCTGTATAGAGCATGTAGGTTGGATATAGAATGAGTTAACCTTGTATTATTTTTATTGCTTTCTTCAGTAAAATATCAATTTTCTTTAGATAAATTTGTGGAGCTCTACTTCAAATTGGATTAACATAAACAACATTTGATAAGATGTAGGACGAATATATAACATATAACGTATTTCTACTTAAGAAATTTTTTAATCTTAGGACAATATATATACGGAGAAGTTTTCCTTACTAGATGAACTATGTGTTCATCCCATCTGAGCTTGCAGTCTATAAGTAAGCATAAATTATTATATTTCTTTACAACTTCTATTTTAGTGCCATTATGAATGAAGGGTTTAACTTTATTATCGAAAAGTAGTATTTTGGTTTTTTTTGTATTCATTAACAACCTATTTTTTTGAAGCCACTCACTAATAAGTATTAAATCTTGCAATATTGCAGTTTTAAGGTTTGCTTCGCTTGAGTCTGCATATTTTATGAACGCATCGTCAGCAAATAGCTGTATTTTGCCATTAAGGTTAAGACGTGTTAGATCATCAATATAAATTTTGAAAAAAACTGGACCTAAAACTCATCCTTGCGGCACTCCCTTCTTGATTATTCCCAAATTACTAAAGATTTCACCAATTCGTACACATTGTGCTAGGTATGATTTAAAGAAAGCGATTTGATCATTCGAAAAATAAATTGAATCTAGAAAGTTTGTGGAGCAATATTTTATGATCGACACAATCGAATGCTTTCTGTAAATCAATGAAAACACAAGCTGTGTATTTTCCATTATCCATATTTTTGGTAATAAAATCAGTTAAGGCCAGGCAAGCAGCGGTTGTATTCGGGTTTTCCTCAAAACCGTATTGTTCTGAGCTTAGTATTCCATTATTTCGCATAAACGCCTGGAGTCTCTTTTTTTACAATAATTTCGAATACTTTTGAAAAACTCGATAACACCGATACTGGCCTATAGTTTGAGGAGTTTAGGGCATCTTCACTTTTATAAATTGGCGTAACAACGGCTTTAGACAATCAGGAAAGGAGTGCGTTACAAAAGAGTTGTTAATGAATTTTAACAAAATGGATGCTAACCTATCTGAATATTTTATGAATTTGGCTGAAATCCCATCGCAATCTGTTGCAGCAGACAGTTTTAAAGAATTAATCGCAGAATTTACTTCGTCTAGGTTCACTAAATCTAAACTAAAATTATTATATACATTTCGAGAGAAGTTATTAAGATTAAAATAATCATATTCCATTTCTCCGTCTGATATATCTAACGTATCTGTTATCGTAGTAAAGAATTTGTTCATTATATTACTTATCATAAGGATTAGATATAATCTCATTATTGTAATTAATAACTTTTAGTTTGTTTTCACAAATATTAGGTGTCTTATTTAGCATAATAGACTTATACACCATCCACAAGTTTTTGGGGTTACCAGAGTCTTTCAAAATTTGTTGAGAATAATAATTAGCTTTAGCAGTTGAGATCAAATTTCTTACTTCGCTTTTATATAGATCTTATAAGTTTTTAACATGATCGTCATTTGGGTACTTTTTTTTTTTAAATATTTATAAAAAGAATTACGGATCACCAAATTTCGAGATATTTCTTCCGTCATCCATTCATGTTTTCTCTTAAAGCTTTTTATACGAAACGTCCTAGTGTGCCTAATAACTAATTGACCTAAATTATGAGCAATCGTACTAAATTTTTCGCACTCATTTAAGTTTTGCCAAATATAATCATTGCTTTACATTATCGTAATTTAGAACAGTTTTAATTTTAGCGACATCCTCTTTCTTTGGCTTTTGGTCGATACTAATAAAAAACATATTGTGGTCAGATAAAGAGGTATCCATTATATGAAAAGAATATTTAAATTTTATTAAATCCGTAATAAAATGGTCTATTACAGTTTTAACCATCCCTACCCTTGCAGCAAATTGTTCAGTTTTTTCATTACAAATAATAAAACCGTTACTTAATAAAGTATCACAATAGTTTCGGACCATTCTATTGCTTTAATCTAATAAATTGATATTAATATCCCCAATTATTAGCGATCGTTTATAAGTAAATGTTAGATCATCAATTTTATTAATAAAATCTTCTTCATTAGTGTAGTGCGATCTATAACAAGCAAATGTATTAACATCATGTTTTATTAATTTAACAACTAAAAAATTTGATAACTGAAACTCTTCGTCGTATATATTATTGCTGCTTATGCAATCCGCCACAAATATAGCAACACCCCCATAACCTCAGGAAGATTAAAAAATTGATTCTCTCGCTCTTTTAACCAAATTTCAGCAAGCACAATTACGTGAATATCGCAGTTATATGAATTTATCAAAGATTCTATATCATATAGTTTATTCCTTAAACTTTGTATGTTAAGATAAATTATATTAATATTTTCTTTATAAAAGTGCATTACATTTTCAACCGACCCTGTACTTACATTAATTACTCTTATTTCATTATCAATATCATATGCACTCATTGTGACGTAAGCGAATAAAAATATCTTTTTTTGGAAGAATAATTATTGTACAGTAATATCCAATAGTTTTAAAGAAGCACGCTTTCGGTCGATATTTAAGTATTTAAGTTCTAATTTAAATTTGTAATCATAATATTTAAGTTGTAAAATCAATATTGTGTAAATTATATTAGTTTTAATATTAGTAATATTTGTATAAATTAAATTTGTAAAAATTGTAAAATTAATTATTATAAAATATAAATGTATATAAAAATTTTTAAAAATATAATGTTTTTTGTTTTTTAATATTAACATAGTTTGTTCTAAAACATAATAAGTACGTGTTCGATTGCATTTAAAATATTTAAGATTACATTTAAGAAATATTATTAATATTGTAAGATTAATTAAGTTTTTAGAATTAGTAATATCATAAAGAAACTATATACATAGAGTATTCACCCAGTACAAAATTTTTTAGTCAATTTTTTGTATCTCACATCCACTCAAAAATTATTTTTCAATTTGTTATTACTTATAAATTGAGCAAAATTCATTTTAAGCTCATAAAAAAAAAAATTGTCTTTTTAACTTATTTTTTGAGTATTATATCCTTGTTAATATTCAATATTTCAATTTAGCTTTCAAAAAAAAAAAAGTTTTCTAAATAAAATAATTCCAATAATCATACATCCATATGTATTTGTTATTTGTTTTACTTTGCTTTGCTTGTTTAATTTTGCTTTGCTTTGCGGATAAGTAAACTATATATATACTTACAATATACATACAGCTACATGTTTTTATTTTTTATTATACAACTGATATAGAGATTGGGAATGTTTATCAATAAGATCTTTGTTTTTTTTTTTTAATGCTAGAGTGTATTTGTATATAGCGCAATTTGTATACATAGATGATAGAATATACATCATATATATGTATATATTTTATTTTTGCTTGACTTTATGTATAATTTCTAATAAAGGCGCGATTTCTATTTTTGTAATATGTATGTATATTAAAATTTAAATTACAAGTGAAACAAGTGTTTATTGGAAAAATTTTTAAATATAGACTTAATTTTTATTTTATTAATTAATAATTATTTTAATACATAAAGATCCATACATACATATGTGAGTAATTATTAATTATAGGTACTTATAAAAAAATAATATATAGGTACTTTCTATTTATTAATTAAATACAGTACACTTCATCAATAAAATCACTTTTTAACAAATAGTTCGCTTCTGGAAGTTGCCCAGATTTTATTTAAACTTGATTTGATTGATTTTAACAAGGTTTTTATTGATGTTGAAAAAATTTGGTCATGGTGTTAAATCATATTAAATGCTTATAATTTTTTGAAATTTTTTTATCTGATTTTCATAAAGTCTTAATTATTTCAGAAAATGATTTTATTGAAGTAGGTACCTACTTATGTAGATATGTAAATGGTATATTAGATTTTTAGTAAAATTGAGTAAGTATTTCATTGTATTTCATTGAGATTGTATTTCAATTTTTTATAACAATTGCGTACGATTGCTGTTCTAAAACTTTGCCGTCAATTTGTATTTAATTTTAGTAAGTAAAATTTAAGGCAAAAGTTTAGAATAGGCACGTACATATATATCAGGGTTTCAATAATTTTTTTAACGGGGGGTTTGGGGACGGTAGCCCCCACTTTTTTAAATACAATATTATTGAAATATGTAAAAAAAATGGGATTTTATAGTTGATTATAAAATCAACGTCCCAATAATTTGTTTGGGGGTGGTAGTCCCACTATTTTAAATACTCTTCCACTACTCTTAATTAAAAAAAAAATTCATTATTTTAACTGAATTTTCATTGTGCAAAATTACAAAGGAATAGGACAATGTACAAAATAGCAAAATTTCAAAACAATCGGGCGCGGTTACTATTCTAAATCTTTGTAGTTATTTTATTGCATGTCTATACTTTCTATTTCTAATGCTTTCTATTTGCATGTGTATGTTTGTAAATATTAGAATGTTTAAGGGTGTAACAAAAGATTCACGTCGGCCAGGTATACCTTGCGTAGTATGCAAAAGAAGTAAACAGGACTTTGTTGGCAGGTTTTACAGTTTTCCTAAAAAAAACCTTTAATTGAAATTTGGGCAACAAAGTGTAGCGTAAGTATTGAAAATATAACAAATAAAAAATTATTTATATGCGCAGACCACTTTGAGAAAAAATTTTTAGCACGAAAGCTAAAAAAAAGCGCTATTCCTTCTTTATTTTTACCTGAACTAAATATTAAAGAAAAACAAACTCGCGATAATAATATTTTTGTGTTTAATGAAAACATTGATCCTTTGTTTCCATTTTCTCATATAAACTCACAGCCAAAAGAACATTCAACTTTTGGTAAAGAAAACCATAATTTTTCTGAAAACAGTAAAACTTCGTATGCAAGTAAAACTTGTTCAAATATAAACATAGAAAAATTAAGTGTACCTTTTGAACATTTTCGAGCAGTATCAGTATCTCCAAATGAATTTAATTCAGAAAAACATGATTTTCGTAGGCATTGTTTAACATTTCAAAAAAAGGAAAATTTTTATTTCAAAAAATACTCGGGAGTTAATAAAACATTAGGTTTGATTAAAAAAGAAAATATTTAAAAAAAGAAATTTAGCTTTAAGAATTCAAAATAAAAAACTAAAACAACAAAGCAAAAAAGAAAAGCAGAATTCAATATGTAATTTAATTGATAAGCAATCTGATTTAGCAGACGAAGCCAAAACTTTTTTAAAAATGAATTTTAAAAATGTAAGAACATAGTCAGATGATGAAAAGAAAGTAGCATTAAATATACATTTTAGTTCTCCTAAGGGTGATAAATTTTTGAGGAAGGCAATAAATCTTTAGTTCTCTTAATAGGTGGATTCCAATTAAATATTTAAATGTAGGTCTTAACGACAAAAATATTAGCGAATTAGGTAATATATTTTCAAATAAGGGATCACTTGAAAAAGAAGCTGTGTTAGTTTTCGATGAAATAGCTATTAGGAAGGATCTTAGTTATAATAGTGCACTGGATGAAATTATTGGTTTTTCTGATGATAGTTTTAAAAGAACAAAAGATGTCGCAAAATACGTATGTGTAATTTTGCTAAGAGGTTTAGTTCATAATTGGAAATATATTCTCAGTTTTTACACTACAAAAAAGGGCATAGGTAGTGAGGATCTTTATAATATTTTAATTCACAATTTAGATGTAGCTTTCAATTTAGGTATTAATGTTAGGACAGGAATATGCGATCAGGGGGCTAGTAATAGAAAATGTTTCAAAATGTTAGGTGTTTCAATAGAAAGGCCCTTTTTTTTTTTTAATTCGACTGAAGGTGAAAAAAAAATTTTTGCGCTCTTCGATCCAGTGCATTTGATCAAATCTCTTCGTAACACACTTCTTAAATATGATTTTAATACCGTTGATGGCCAAATTTCATTCAAAATCATTCAGTCTCTTTTTATTTTCATGAAAGAAACAATAGTAAAAAAATGTGTCCCAAACTTTCTAAAAAACATATTTTTCCCAATTCATTTGAAAAAATGAATGTATAAAAACTCAAGTTCCAAAAAATAAAATCTTGCGCTGAATCTACTGCAGAATTTGTATTCAAAATTAATAAATTATTTGACTGTTTAAATAGTAAAAAATTATACGATAGGAACCCATTTCGTTCAGCATTGCAGCAAAACAACTATATTTTCAAAAATCTGTTAGAAATGCAAAATTATTTTCAAAAAATAAGGCCTATCACATCTAAAAAAATTTATTGCATTGACGGTATGGTCCAGACCTTAACAGGGATTACGGAATTAAGTTCCGACATCTTTTCATTTTATAACATAGGTGAGTATTCATATTTATTACTATCGCGTTTAAATCAGGATGTCTTAGAAAATTTATTCTCTTTAATTAGGTATAGAAATGGTTGTAGCAATAATGCTTCGGTACAGGAATTTAGTAATATATTAGCAAAATTAATGTTTGTTAAATTAATTAATTATAATTTTGAACACTCTAACTGCGAAGAAGATGATGCAGAGTTTCTTAATATATAAAATTTAAAAGATAACGAAACAGAACAAAATGATTTGGAATCCAATGAGGGAAATTTTGATGAAATCGATGATAATATAACCAATATAGTTAATAATTATTTAGAAGAAAATCAGTTAGAAAATTTAGAAATTGATAAAACAGAACAGGAAAATATTGTGTCGAAAAATGCCGAAAGGTACATTTGTGGCTATATTATTTTTAAATTAATGAAAAAAATTTCTTGTGATCAATGTACTAATTCATTTATAAAAAAATCTGCTGATATTTTATTACTCGATTCGGAGCAATTTATTTATCAAAAAAATTACAAAAATTATTCAGAAATCCTTAACTTAAAAGCTCCAATTGAAAATTTTTTCGAAATAACTCAATTTCATATGCGCGTATTTCATCACTATTTTTCGCAAAATTATCACGAAAGAAACTTAAAAAAAAAATATTTTATCATGTTGTTTAGAATCCACAAAAAAGTCCCCAACATATTCTACATGGTTCAGTGAAAATGATAATTGCTATACGCATAAAAAAAAAATTTTAGAAATGTTAATAAATCTTTTATTAAATAAGGAAGCAAAGTGGTTAAAAGAAAAATTGTTAAATAATGAAAAGCAAAAATAAATAAATCGGATAGTTCTGTTAAAAGACAACTTAAAATTATTAATTCTTAACTTAATAACTTTTAGCCCCAAAAATTTTTTCCTCACTATGTAGTTTTCTGTTTTAACAAATAATTTTTTCATATGTAATTATAATATATATAAATACCTATACCTAATTGTTTAATTATTTTATTTTTTCCATTATCAATTCACGAGCAACGGCATTTTAGCTATCAAAATTTTGTAAATATAATTAGTTGAAAATATATGTATGTACATAATATAGTTTATTTTTATTTTTCCAGTAATGTATTTTATTTGCTTATATTTAGGTATATGTTTAATTTTTTAGTGAATGAATTCTTTTTTGTTAAAAAATTGTTTTGTTATATAATATTTTATTGTTTTGTTATATATTTTATTTTTTTTGATATAATTTTATAATTATTTTTTGTTTTGATTTTGAATTTAAAAATATTTGAATTTTTATTATTTTTTAATTTTAAGTAATAAATTTTGGGTTTTTTACGCCAATTGGAAAATTGTTATTATATATTACACTATATTTTTAAATTTTCCAGTTGGCTTTTTCCCTGCTAAAATTGATCTTATTCTTTATTTTTTTTTTTATTTATTATTATTAAAATAACATTCTTGGCTTTCAGTACATTATTCATCTTGCTTTAAAAAGCTTAAATAGGTAAATTGCATTTTGGATTTTTAAAATGCGATACTTATTAGCTAAAAAAATAAAAAATTTAAACCCGACTTGTACGTACCATAATGCTTGTAAGAGTCAAGAACGCTAGCAATTTAAAATAAAAAATCATGCAATTACGCAAACCATATATTATGAATTATATTTATTTAAAAATTGTTAACGAAAGAAAAAAGTACTAACGGTTTTTATTATAAAAATTATTATAAGAGTAACTATATTATTAATATAATTCACACATTCAAACATTAATACATTCAACAATGATATTATACCATTTATATAATACTATTGCATATTAGTTTCTATTCTTTATGTTAAATAAATTCTTTATTTACATTTTACACATTCATATTATTTTCATAAGTAATATAAATACATTTAAGTGTACATTTACGAGTACATTTACGAGTGTAAAAAATGATTTAGTCTCATTTACAAAATGCTTATAATTTATAAGTGAAAATACTTTGAGTATTGAGTAAATTTGGGTACAATAAAATGTATATTTAGTAATGTTGGGTACAAAACGTTTTTAAGAAATTCACTAAAAAAATTTGTACTGGATGAATAGTCTATGTATATAGTTTCTTTATGATAATATTTAAATAAATTAAAATTAATATTGAAAAAGTTGTAATTATAAAAGATAAGTGTATATTAAAAATTTTAAACAAATATTTTTTTTTTGCTTTGTAAAATATGTAAACATATTAACATAGTTTGTTCTTGATAATATGACATTTCCGATTAAGTTTAAAATATTTAATATAAAATTCCAAAAAATTTGGCATTATTTTTAATAATATATAATATGATCCAAACCCAGTCTAATTTATTTTTTTATAAGATAAAGTAAAGTAAAAAGTAATTCATAGAATAATATTGTAAAAATTTTAAAGTTTATAAAAATAAAAATTCATTAAAAATATAAATTGCAATATTTTTTTCTTGTAAATGCGAATCATGATATTCCAAAAAATATATAAGTGAAATGTTGGCAAAGCAAATAAAGTTTGAAAAATTTAGTATATAAAATAAATTAAAACTATAGTGATTAGTAATTATGAAAATATTGTTAGTGAATGCCCTTGTGAAGGATAATTACGTAAATATCTTACAGATAGAATCAATATCATTTTGTGAAGAGATTTTGTAATATTTGCTACTCTCTGTTTCACATATAAAAATCTGACTACCCTTAACCCAGAGATATTGAAGATTCTTGGATATTTTAATTTCTTTTGCTTGTCTGTATAGTTGTGCTTGAAATGGTGTGAGGCGATGACGAAAAAATATTTCCTTATTCTTGTTCGTTGCCAGCCCCAGCTCTGCGGTAAATAAATGTTTATATTGTTTTTTCTTTCCCATAAACTCTGTTTTTGCTTTTTGGGACTCGAATTCCAATAAATATAAGCTATCTTTCGGTTGGTTTGATTTATTTGTCAATAATGTTACTTGAGAAATTTCTTCCTTCGAGATATCAGATTTAATAATTTTGCCAATATTCAATACTTGCTCTTCCAGCTTCTCAAGGTTATGTGGAAAACCAAAACAATATTGTTTTTTATTTTTGCCTGTTGGAATTCATCTAGATTTCTTTCCAGATTATTTATTTTGTGTTCTAAGCTGCTGTTTTTATCCTCTACACTGGCTAAACGTATTTTTAAGGTAGTATTTTCATTTTTCATATATTTTGATTTTGTTTGACTAAGTCATCTAATTGATTTGATACAAATTGCTGCGATTTTCTTATATCAATTACAACATAGGCAAGTATCTTCAGGAAATTTGCAACTCTATCTATATTACAACTTTAACTATATCTATGTTTCATAGGAGAAATCAAAGTGAAGGGAACCATTCCATAAGCATTTTTGGTAGATATAAAGAAACTAGTCAAAGGTTGCGAATACAGTGATGAAAATAGAATGGTGAGAGACAAAGTAGTTCTAGGAATTTGGGACAAAGAATTGCAAAGAGAATTATTAAAAGCCAAGGATTTAACACTTGAAAATGGAAATTTCCACTTGATGTGTGGAAATATACAAAGGTTATGAGATATCCAACACTCAAATCAATGAAATGAGAGATAATACAAAAACTGTAAATTGAAGTCAGGCAAGGTAAATTTGTCAATATAAAAAATAAAAATGATTTTAGCAATACCAACAAGTTAAAAAAAAATAGAGAAGAAAAAATAATAGATTGTCAGTTTTGCAAGAAAAAACACAAATAAGGTAGAAATTTTTGGCCTGCTTTTGGAAAACGGTGCACAATTTGCAAAAAGTTAAATCTTGGGGCTATAGCGTGCAAATCGAAACAGTTAAATGAAATAACAGAAAATTTTTTTAATTTTTCTGGTTATGATAACGATGAATTCTATGTATATATGATTAAAGAAGTTAATAATAAAACAGGTCCATGGTTTGAAATATTACGTGTAAATTCTAAACTAATAAAATTTAAATTAGACACAGGTGGTGATATTAGTGTAGTACCTTACAAATATATTTTAAACATTAAGCATTTAAAAATAAACAAATACCATACAATAATTAAAGCATTTAATGGCTCCATCATTGACATATGGATATATGGGTTCCACTAAATTAAATTGCATTGTAAAGAATATTTCTTGTTTATTGAAATTAATTGTTGTAAATGATGATAAATCTGTACCAGTACTAGGTTTACAAGATTGTGCAAACTTGAAATTAATTAAACGTATTGACAATATTAAATTAAAAAATAAAAATGAATTATTAGAAAATTATAACGATGTTTTAATGGTTTAGGTTGCCCTATAAAGAATTTCAAAATCCAACTAAAAGAAAATGTAACACCTGTTACCAAACCAGCTCGCAGAATTCCCCAGACTTTACGTCAGCCTCTTAAAGAAGAATTAAATCGTTTATGTAATTTAAATATCAATGAACCAGCTGTTGACCTAAGTAAATGGGTATCCTACATTGTAATAGTTGAAAAACCAAAAAAAAAAAAATAGAGTGTGTTTGGACCCAAAAGATTTAAATACAGCAATTAAAGAACACTATTATGAAATTAATTCTTTTCAGGAAATACAGCCAAAATTTGCAAACAAAAAATGCTTTTCAGTATTTGATTGTAAAGATGGTTTTTTCCAAATTGAACTTGATGAAAATTCAAGAAAACTGTGCACATTTAGCACACCTTTTGGCTTGTTTAGGTACAAAAAACTTCCGTTTGGACTAAAAATCGCTCCTGAAGTGTTTCAGAAGGCGAATGAGCAAATATTTGGTGATATACCCATTCTGATAATATATATAGATGATATCTGCGATGATGATGAAAAAAGCCATGATAACAAAGTGAAGCTATTGCTAGCTAGAGCGAGAGAGAAAAATGTTAAAGTAAACCTGACAAAATACAATTTAAAAAATCAAAAATATGTTATTTAGGTCATGAAATATCTTATGAAGGTATAAGTTGTGACAAAGACAGAATGAGAACTATTGAAAATATAGGAGCTCTAACAAATAAAATTGAATTACAAAAATTAATGGGTCATATAAATTATGTAAGTGATTATGTGTCCAATCTAGCTGAAATTTCAACACCTCTTAGACTGTTATTAAAAAAAAATATTGAGTTTCAATGGAATGAAAATCATACCGGTTGCCTAAACAAAATAAAAAAACTAATTGCAAATGCTCCAACTTTAAAAAGTTTTGATTCTAAACAAAAAATTGTAATTCAATCGGAGGTATCTAAATATGGTATAGGAGCTTGTTTGATGCAAAATGGTAAACCGGTCTATTTGCTTCTCGCTAAATTGATAAAGAGTTTTTAGCAATTATATTAGCTTGTGCAAAGTTTCACTATTATATATATGGTAGAGAAGTGGAAATTGTAACTGATCACAAACCCATTCTAGGTATAATGGCTAAAGAATATAAAAAAATTCCTTCGAGTAGGTTGCAAAGAATTAAACTAAGACTTGAGAAGTATAATCTAAAACTTACTTACTTACCTGGGAAGGAAATATTATCAAGAAATTTTAAAATAGAAAAGCCACTAACTGACGAGCTGAAAAGCATGAGTGATGTGATACACACAAAATATGTTAGTGGCGAAAGAAAAAAGTCGTTTCAAATCAAAACACAGGCTGATTCTGTGTTGGATAAATTATATAAACTAATAATAGATGGTTGTCCTTCGGACAAGAAATACGTCCCTCAAAGTTTAAAACAGTTTTGGATGTATAGATCAGACTTTTTTGTTGTTGATAATTTAGTATTTCTAAACGATAAAATCGTCGTAATCCACAGCCTTCAACGACTAGTACTAGAACAGTTACACTCATCTCATTTGGGCATTGAAAAAACTCAAAAACGAGCAAAGTCAAAGTCAAATTAAAGAATTGATCACTATGTAAAACATATCAAAAATAAAAACCTTCAAAATGTAAAGAAACTACTTAATCATGAAATACCAAATTTACCATACTATAAGATAGGAAGGGATATAATACAATATGCGGACAAACCACATTTAATAATTGGTGATTACTTCTCAAAATATTTAGATATCGTGCCGATATCGTCAAAAAATGCAAAGACAATTAATGAAAAGCTTACAACACTATTTTCTACACACAGTATTTCTAGGAAAATTATTGCAGATAATATGCCATTTGACTCGTACGAGTTTAGATTAAATTTGCTAAAGATATGGACTTTGAAATTTTAACGAGTAGCTAATTATATCCCAAATCAAATGGATTTACAGAGAAAATGATGGGAATCGCAAAAAATTTGCTCAGAAAATCAGGCGGACTGAATAAAAAATTATGGTTATAGAAATACACCAATAAAACACTCAGACTATTCACCGGTAGAAATCTTAATTGGTCGTAAAACAAGATCCATGATACCATGTAAATTAATTCTTTTAAAATAAATAATAAAGTGCACAACAATATAATACCGGTTCTTCAGAAAAACAATGAGCATAACAAGAAATATTATGATTTCCAAACGAGAAACAAAAATAATTTTATGAAAGACGAAAAAGTGTGGATAAAATGTGAAAAAACTTAGGAACCCGGGTTAATAGCAAATTTAGATAAGTCACCAAGATTGTATTGGATTAAATTTGCGAATGGTAAAATTGTGCGCTGCAACACAAATTTTATTAGGAAGCGGTATTAATATTTAGCTATAACATTGAAATGATTAACATATTAAATTTTCTAACAATTAAATTTTTTTTTTTCTGTTATAATGTTTATTTAAAAAATACAATAATGTATAATGGAGCCCCTAGTCCTATTAATGTGTAGTCAAATTCTATGTTGAATACGAATTCATATAATAGACAGTTGCAGTTTAGAAAAATAGTTTTATGGAAAAAGTACAATCCGTAAAAAATCAGAAAGCAAAACCAAATTCGTCAAAACACTAACTGAAATTATTTTTAAAATAACGCCAAAACAAAATATATACAATCAGAATTAAATTGTATAAAGAGCCCGTAGTTGGTGTACGTATATTTAGATTATTTGGTATTGTGAGTGAGGACAATTATGTCTATTTATTTATCGAGTTCGAAATAAATGTTTTAAGGTTCGTGGGGAAAACAGAATAGTTATCAGTAAAACATTCGTAAAATGCTCAAAAAAAGTTTGGAGCAAAATTCAGTTAAATTTTTTTTTGTCTGTAACAATATTGCCGTTGTTCGTTTTACCTTGCCCTAATGTAAAAAATTTAAAATCTGAAAAAGACCGTATATTTTGCGTACAATCCTTGATTAAGATTGTACATGGTACAGAGGGCGAGAAGACCGTACAAATATTACCACAATTCTACAAATGGTAACGCTGCATAAAATTGACATACAAAATATTTAAAAATAAAAAATTATTCAAATTTAATTTTGGTTGTAAGAACTGATGTATACTGAAATTTAAGTACTTATATGAGAAGAAATTGAATTCAAAAAAGAATACAATTAGACAAGTTTTCTAATCACTTCAAATAATATACAAACATTCATACATAAATGCAACATTTTAATAGAAAAGTACAAAACCAAAACAATTATACATTTGAATTTTAAAGACACTCTGCCCGCTGGTCATAGATAAGTACATACTTAGATACATATTAACAATATTGATTATTAATATTAAATCAATATCATTCATCATTATTAAAATTTCAATACGTCATATTGTCATAAATGATGATTTTTATCAATTTTTCAATTTTTTTCTTATACATGCATAAGCTAAAGTACGTACTACATTACATACATATAATATTGCCAAGAATAGTTGAGACGTTGAGGTCGAGTCGACTCGAGAGGAAAAAAAAATACACAATTTTAAAGAGAGCAAGTGAGAATGTCTCTTATAATTTTGTGTTTGTTTTTGTTATTCTGTTGTGTACGTTTTGTTACTACTACCGACTATCGTAGGTACCATACTATACTACTGTAATAATGTAATTTAAATATGAAATGTGTTGTAAAAAATATGTAGTTACTGATGTTCAAAGGTTGAAACGGAATTCATAATACGTAGTGTGTGGCTGAAAACTACTAAATTATAATTATAGATATTATATACATATACTTATGTTAAAATTGAATAATGGAAAAAAGTTAAATTAAATAAAAATTAAAAATATACTTGTATGTAGATTCAAAATAATTGTTTTTTTAATTTTATTTATCCTCCCTAATGCACAATGTCACATATACATATATATAAATATTCTGGAAAAGCCGTATAAACATGCTATTTAATCTAACTCTAAAATCCCTGCTAATTCTGAATCCAACAGTAAAATCCATCGGAATTATTTTTTTTCCATGTATATTTCAAAACAAAAGCATTTCATAAGCAATTCACTAAAGCATTTCATATTCCAAACAAAAACATTTCCAAACCAACGCTAAATTAGTTATTATACCCTACACCTAAAGTATAGGGTATATTAACTTTGGTATGGAGTTTGTAATCACCAAAAGGAAGCAGTTAGATCCAGTTAGATATGGACATGAATATATCCATTCTGAATATATATATACGAGCCCCAGAGCAAACGAGATTATCTCCAACAACCAACAAAGATAGAATCTTTGAATTTGGTACAGTGGTGTTCTTTCGTGTTTTATTTATGTTTCTGAAATTTGGGAGGATTTGGTTCATGGGTTCGGATCTAGGAAGCTTCCGAACGAGCCCCAGAGCATACGGGTATATCTCCACAACCAACAAAGATAGAACCTTTATTTTTAGTACTGTGTGGGTGTTCTGTTATGTTTCCCTTTCTGTAAAATTGGAAACTGACATTTGAAAGAATTTGAACCATGGGTTCGTATTTTGAAAATTTCCGGACGAGCACAAGAGCAAACGAGTATATCTCCAAAACCAACAAAAGTAGAACCTTTAAATTTAATACAATGGTCTTCTGGCATGTTTTCTTTATGTCCCTGAGATGTAGTTGATGAATTGGAGTGGCAATTCGGGTACCTGACACGCGCCCTTCAAGGACTAAGAAATAAATCTTCGAAATTAATAAAGAAATTTTTTAAAGTTAAAATTTTTTACAAGGGTGTCAAGCATATCCCAAGATGATGCCTCTTTTACGTTCCTGAAATTCGAGTTGAATAAGACAGAAAAGTGAGGAAGTTCAAGTAGCTGCCAAAAAACTTATGGATTTTTAATTTAATTCGAATTGTTCAGGTGTAGGATATTAATAAGTCGGTTGCATCGACTTACTGTTACATTTACCGTAAAATCCCTCGGAATTATTTTTTCCAAAGCATATTTCATAACAAAAGCATTTTATATAGTGGGCGCTGCCGCCCCAAACCCCCGCTAAATCAATTATTTAAACTCTGAATTTGAAACCTACTCTAAAGTCTCTCGGCATTATTCTTTTCATGTACATTTCAAAACAATAACATTTCATATAGTGATGTCTGCCTCCTCCAAAAATTACAATTTTCTCTATTTTCTAAACAAAAAAGAGCTTTACCTAGATTTTAAAACAAACGAGATTTTAAAAATCAAAATTTTGATAAAACGAAATTTTAAGATCTTTTCTATATATAATCCAAATACTGTCTAATATTTCTTCATTTAAAAACGAACCATTTAGCCATGTTTCAGTAGTACCTAACGCTGAAATCACATGGCTTAGCATCTACAAATAATTTTTTTAGCTTACCTCTCACACTACTACAATTGTGATATTAAACTTTAATATTATTACAAGAATTAACGCTATTATTATTATTATTTTCATTATTATTATTATTTGATTAAAGTTAGACAAAGCTATTAAATTTGAATTTGCATAAAAAATGGTATTGAGATTTAAAGCTGAATTATTACTTGGAGCTGGGCCGAAAATACTTATTGTAGTTCTCATGAGATCGGTACATGTGATTGTAGTAGTTACTATTGCAGTAACTGCGGAAAGCTCTAAAAACTTCTTCAATCTGTTTTCGGTAAAACCAATATTTTTATGATATTTTAAATAAAGATATCACTATACAACTCTTTATAGTTTGATGGTAATATAACCTTCATTATGTATCAGCACAGGTAAGCTAGTTCTCATTTTACCCTCAATGACACAATTGTAAGAATCGTCATGTAAATATGTTAGAAATAATCTTACATAGTTTAGAATTTTCTCATCTCTAAATCTAGAAAGTGCATAAATGCAGTCCTCGGTTAGAGATTGTTGTGTCGTTCTAACAATTAGTGCTAATGCCGGGTTTAATGCGATATGTTTTTTTATTTTATTATTATTATTATCATTATTACTATTATGATTATTATTTTCATTATTACTATTATTATTATTATCATTATTACTATTATAATAATAATAATTATTATTATTATTATCATTATTACTTTTATAATTATTATTATTATTATTATTATTATTATTATCATTATTATTACGCCTATGCGGACGATGTTGCTGTCGTTGTTAGTGGCAAGTTCCCAGACAGTCTTAATGATGTTTTGCAACTTGCACTAAACAAAATCACAACATGGGATCACAACATGGGCTACAGTTCTGTGGATTTACTACAGTAAATCCACAGAAAACCGAACTGGTCCTTTTTACAAGGAAATATAAAATTCCTAAAATAAAGCCACTTTCGTTAAATTGCTCCGCTTTTGCCTTTAGCGAAACGGCGAAATTTGTGGGTCTAACTCTAGACAGGAAATTAAGCTGGAAGGCTAACATCTCAGAAAGAGTAAAGAAGGTCTCAATAGCACTTTACTCGTGCAAAACGTTTTGACTGTAAAGCAAGTACGTATTCTGTCAGATAGTCAGGCTGCGTTAAAATCTCTGGAATCAACATGTACAACCTCGAAGACTGTAATAAACTGCCGAAAACTTCTTAACGAGATGGTCAGGCAGTTTAGCATTAGCATATCAGGTCATCGCGGTATTCCGGGAAATGCAAAAGCTGATGAACTCGCAAGAATTGGTACAACCTTGCAAGTCCTGCCGGATAGGGCAAGACTAGGAATACACAAGTAAAACGTTACTTCGAAAAGGGCAGACATTTGACTGACAATGGGTATAATCACCGGTCACTGTATAATAGGGTAGCGTGCCAGAAGACTTAGCTTATCCGCAAACGACTATTGTACAGTCTGCAAAGATGAAGAAGAGGAGGAAACTACTCTGCATCTCCTTTGCACATGTCCGGCCTTGTTGGCAAGAAAGAATACCCATTTGGGGAAATATCTCTTCAACAACCTTAGCGATCTAACAGGTAAAAATGTGAAGAGTATTCTTCGCTTTGCAAAAAGCTCAAATTGGTTTTAACGAGTGGGAGAGAAAAGCTTCTATGTGGTATCACAATGGACCAAATACGGTCTAAGTGTGCCTTTTTTGCAGCCACCTTAACATATCCTAACCTATCATTATTACTATTATTATTATTATTGTTGTTGTTGTTATTGTTATTATTGTTATTGTTATTATTATCGTTATTATTATTATTATTATTATTATTATTATTATTATCATTCTTATTATTATTATTATTATTGTTATTATTATTGTTATTATTGTTATTTTTATTTTTATTGTTATTATTATTATTGCTGTTATTATAATTATTACTATGACTATTATTATTTTCATTATTACTATTATAATTATTATTATTATCATTATTACTTTTATTATTATTATCATTATTACTTTTATTATTATCATTATCATTATTACTATGATTATTATTATTATTATTACTATTATAATTATTATCACCATTATCATTATTACTATTATTATAATAATAATAATAATTATTATTATTAACTATTATTACTATTATTACTATTATTATTATCATTATTACTATTATAATTATTATTATAATTATTATTATTATTATTATTATTATTATCATTATTACTTTTATTATTATTATTATCATTATTACTTTTATTATTATTATTATCATTATTACTTTTATTATTATCATTATTACTATGATTATTATTATTATTATCATTGTTACTATTATTATTATTATTATTATTATTATCATTATTACTTTTTTTATTATTATCATTATCATTATCATTATTACTTTTATTATTATCATTATCATTATTACTATGATTATTATTATTATTACTATTATAATTATTATTATCATTATCATTATTACTATTATTATAATAATAATTATTATTAAATATTTATTATTATTAATTATTATTATTATTAATATTATTATCATTATTACTTTTATTATTATTATCATTATTATTATTATAATTATTATTACTATTATAATTATTCTTATTTTATTATTATTGCTATTATTATTATTATCATTGTTACTTTTATTATTATCATTATTACTTTTATTATTATTATTATCATTATTACTATTATTATATAAGTAGTAAGGATATGGTGGATAATGGCGGAGCTTTAAGCTTTCCTGGTAAAGATATGGCGGTGCAAATGGCGGAGCTTTTAATCAGCAAAGCTTACCAGGTAAATATATGGCGGCGCAAATGGTGGAACTTTTAAACGGCAAAGTTTTTAAGCGGTAAAGTACGAGTAAAAGATTTGTGTCTTTGATATTTTGCATGATCATGTGGAGAGGAGCAAAACAATGGCGCTGTGGCTGCAACGGAGTTTTTAAGCGGTAAAGTATGAGTAAAAGGCTTATGTGTTTGATATTTTAAATTTGTTTAAAGATTTATTTTTATTAATAAAAGTTTTATTGATTTTGGAACTTGATTTAATGTTTATATAAAAAAATTTAAAAAAGTTTTTAAAGCTGGATTAAAAATTGTAGAATTATAGAAGCTTAATAATTTTTATTATAAAAAAATTTTCTTGATTATGGAACTTAAGTTTAAACTTGATTTAATGTTTATATAAAAAAAGTTTTTAAAGCTGGATTAAAATTTGGTATTATCTTTGAGAAGCTTTAAAATTGCTAAATATTTAGATAAATTCAACAACTTCAAATGGAAAGTTTTTAAAGTTTCGTTTGAATACTTCATTAAAAAATTAGACAAAGAATAAAACAAAGAATCAAATGCTTTTCTGACGTGTTCTAAATTCTCTTTATTTAAATTCCTACATAATGAGTCAAGGCTTGAGGGCATAAATCTAAAACTATCAAGAAAACGTAAGTAAAAATGATTGTAGACTAATTTGTTTGGTCAGTGAAATGTAAACTTCTTTATTTAAAGGTAATATAGCAATATTACCTTTAATTTCATTCAAGGCCCTAAATAATAAATGACAATCGTATTTTGAAAAATTATGGAAAAATATAGGAAAAAAATTAGGTCGTCTATATAATATGTTACATGAAAAATGTGCAGGGCCTCTATATCTACCTGAAAAATGACAATGATCTCTTACTCTATCAATATAGTCTAAAGACTTACTACAAATGTGACAATTCCTCTCTGTTAATTGGTGTAATTCTTCGTCCAATGTTAGATTTGCCATTGATTTCGGTGCCATGTGATGATTTTGAAATATGTTTGTGAATTTATTTACCAACGATATTATAAACTCCTTAGCACAATCAACTCCTACAAACTCCTCATAACCACTCAAAAAATCATCGAAAGTACATTTAAAATAATATGAAAATGCTATTGGTACATGCCTATGTATATTTATAGTTGATGAAATTTCTGGATTAGGGTTACATGTGGAAATTGGTGATAAAATACTTTCAGCATCAGCATAAATCACAAAAGGAGCTTCCATTTGTTGTTGGTAATTTTTATATATTAGAGTGTTGTTGTCTTCAGTAGGAAGTATCGCAACAATTTTCTTACACTTCTCCTTGTGTATAATAAGCTGTTGAGGATCATAGAAATGTTGCAAACAAGAATTACATATGTATATTTGATGTTCATGATATGTTTTAGATGTTTCATTTGGGTTTGAAAAGATTTGGTTGATAAACTTTCTGTATCATCATCAATCGGCTTTATATAATCAACAAAGAGTTCAAGATTGAATTTTATAGCATTATGCTTTCTTACTTAGCATTGTAGTAACTCAATAATCTCATTTTTGATACAATCGAGAAACTCTCTGGGATTTAAAATCGCTTCATTTTCATTATCGCGCAGGTATGTTTCCAATCTATCATCAAAAGACTGGTTAATTTTCCGTAAATTTTTAGTAAGATGTTCAGCTGAATTCATTTTATGTGAATTTGTGCGCAGATGTGCAGCTTCGAACTTTTTAGAGATGTATTTTCCACAGGGGGTGCAAAACAAATCTTCTTTTTCAGCATTATGTACCAATTTCAAGTGTTTTTTTAAGCTATCAGCTCTTTTGAATTCCTTGGAACAGATTTCACAAGCTAATTTTGATCTCTTGTTTTGTGAGTTCATTTTTTTTGTTTTTGTTTTTATAAAAAATAACTATGTTATGCTATTAATATAACTTTATGTTATGAATCAATTTTAAATTACACAAATTCTTTTATGCTTTTTTGAAATTCTTATAACGGATTTATTAAGATTTAAAAATAATACAGTAAGTATGTCATAATGTTAATTTTTAAGATTTTTTTATGTAATTCATATATGTATACATAAACTATAAAAATAATACATTTGGAATATTTTTATTTCACTTGAAATTAATTAATAAAATAAAAGCGGAAGTCATAAATCAATTTATAATAATAGAAAAATGTTACAAAAGTCCTTGACAACTTTTCAAATACTAGAACAATGTTGCAACATATTAGATATTGAATTTATTATAAATTAAATTCTATGCTACAAGTTTTCGGTGTGTTTTTAAAAATAAAATGAATAATGATTAAATAAATTAAATTTAAATAAATGCAACAATGTAATGTATAAGTAAAAAATGTTTTTTTTTTTCATTCTGTTAAAAATTAATTGTTGCATTGAAAATTCCATGTGTTATTGAATTATTATCTACTCACGATTATTTAATCAATATATTTTTTTTTTTTTTTTACAACATTGTATTATTAATTTTTTTTTATTTTTATATCAAGTTTGAGATGTATCACGTATTGAAGTCAATGTTGAAAACGCAACTTGTAAGTTAATGAAAAGATTTATTGTTTTCACAAAAGGATTTACGAATAAATTTAGTTTAGTTCTTGGTTGCTATAAATAATAATTCAAGGTACATATGTGTCATGCAATTATTTAAGAAATTACATGATAATTGACATAGTTCTATTGCATTAGATATAAACTATTAATTACTTAGTTTATGGATTTTTTTTTTTTTTAATTAGAATAAAGAAACTATGCATGCATTATATATTTCTAAAAAAAAAAGAAGTAGTGGGTATTTGCTTTTAAACAGTAGGTATATAATGCTTTGAAAATTCAAAATAGTTCTTTACTTTACTTTGAAAAACGAATAAATTTAAAATCAAATCCAATTCAAAATATAAATTGAAAATGGTAAGATATTTTTTCAATCAATATTATTTCTGTTATCCTTACTATTTTCAACATTCTAGGTTTTCATTAATGAATTAATAGCAGTAGGAAAGGGTGAACAAGAACCTTTTAAAAATATTGATGTCCTCGCCATAGACAAGATGTATGAAGTTATAACGTTTAAATTTTTAGATACAAAACGAGGGCAAAAAGCACTACTTTGTGAGGTAAAGGATCCGTTCGATAATGAAAAAATAACGTTTTACATGCCGGATAGATTTAACAAAAAAGTGTCAACAGATTCTGAATTAAGCGAATTAAACAAAGTATGTTTCTATATTAAGTTTTTGAGAAGAGACGAATCCAGATGGAACATGGCTCTATTCGAGTTAATACCAATGACTAGTATCGGACCCCAAAAGAAACTATTGAAATAAAAAAAAAAAAAAAAAAAAACAAAGACCTTACCAGAGACTACATAGAGATGTCCAAATGGCAACAAAAAAGTTTAGATGTCGCTACAATATCGATTTTGAAATTTAGTCTCATTTTTAACTTTTTTTTTTAAGTTTCTTAAAGCAAGTTTTGGTCTCGGATATTTTTTTTTTTTCATATATGTACATAAATGAACTTTCGTATGATTTGGATGATAGAAATAACAAGTAACATACATATATGAATATGATCATATGATATCAGATGACATATTATGATATACATGATCTGATTAGTATCTAATATAATTTTTATATTATATATGCATTATGTTACTCAGTTCGGTTCAGATTTCAAAAAAGGCTATAAAAACCGGCAGGAAACTACTTCCATTTCCTACTGAAATACTCTGATACTACCGTTATATTGTATATACATATGTACATAATATAAATTAAATAATATTTGTAAATAATTATTCTTACCGCTTAATTAATCTTCGAAATTTAAAAAATTTCCTTTCTTTACAATCTGTGTTTTTTACTTTACAGTTGGATATACAGCATTTTATTGTCCAACTTTTAACTGAACTCATATTGCTCATAATTTAGTTTTACTCAAATTATTTAATTAAATTTAATTAAAATTTTACTCTTTTTTTTTTTTTTTTTTATATACTTTTTTATTTTTCTTTTTAATCATTTTTGGCTACATTGGGTTAGTAAAAAAGCTTACAAAACTAACATTTATTTCAGAACTTAGAACTAAAACCTTAAACTATATTTTAGTGTTTCAGTTTTTTTCTTTATTTAATTTGTTTTATTATTATATTTCTTTTTTTTTTCCTTTTTCTAATAGAATTTTTTATCGGAGAATTTAATTTTGGAAAATTTATAATAAAAACCAAAATTAATTTAAATTGTATAAATAAAACCTTATACTAACTTAAAATTATGCTAACCTAAAACCTACTACCTAACTTAAAACCTACGCCTATTCTAATATTATAGTTTTAAACTAATTTTTTATATTAATTACGAAATGTTTAACCACCAATGGTTTTTTGAAATTCGTTTATCCTTTTCTGGAATAAACATGTCGTACTTTAGTGAAATAGCCTCAATGTGGTTTGGGTTATATTCAATGCACTTGCATGTAGCCCGTCTATTATAGTGATATAATAGAGGGACATGCTCGTGGCTTTGAATATACCCTTTAGAATCCAGGTAAATAAAATGTTCGGGAGCAATAAAACCCGATTTTAAACTATTATTTATATACTCTTCATTATGATAATAAATTTTGGATATTAAACCATTTTCGTTTGTATTGAGAGATCTGTCAAAATGATTACGAATAATTTTTATAAAAAAATTGTCGAATCTAATTAGTTTTGCTTTACGGTACAAGCATTTATTGGAGTAGAAATGCTTGTAATCCGTTTCTGGTTTTCTATGTAGATTTACGCAGGCTCTTATGCATTTTCGTTCAAATATTCTTATTTTCTCCATTAGGCTTGCACTTATGTTGTACCATATGGGTCCACCATATGAAATGAAAGGCCTAATTAGAGTTTGGTATGCTAAAACTTTTACTCTTTCACTGATAATTTTATTATAGAAAAGTTTTTTGGACGCCATGAATGCTTTTGTCCCTTTTTCTAAATTTTTTTTAACATTATCAATGTAGTTTAAATGTTGATTTAATACAACACCTAGATATTTGACAGATTTTTTTCTGTCAATTATGGTGGAGTTTAAAGCTTTTATTTTAAAATCTTTCCAATATTGTCTAATATTATTATTGGTTTTATCAACAGTATTACGAAATAATATTGCTTCACATTTATCTACGTTCATTTTAAGTAACCATACCTTACAATAATCAGTGATAAGGTTGAATTGTTTCTGAACGTTAATTGTTATTTCCGCTATTGTTTTACCGGCGGAATAAATTATCACGTCATCAGCAAATGCAATCGAGTAATTGGCCCCTTTAAAGCTCCCAAGTAAATTTAACAATTTCATTAAATAGATTGAGAACAGTATCGGAGAGTTTACCGTGCCTTGCTGTAAACCCTTGCTAATTACAAATTTGTGGTCCATATTTGAATTATTGGCTATTATAAAATGATTATCAGATATCATATCCATTATTAATCTTGTTATGTTATTTGGGAATTTGTACTTTATTAGTTTATAAAGTAAACCATCAATCCAGACACTATTGAAGGCTTTTTCTAAGTCAATAAGACATGCGCCTATTGCTTCTTTTTTGTTTATGTACCAGCATATATCAGATGTCAATTTATTAATAGCATGTACAGTGCTATGTTTGTGCCTGAAGCCAAATTGATTTTCCGGTAGCAGCTGGTTATCGCTTACGAATTTTATTATTTTATCATTAATTATAGTTTCGTACACCTTACTGATATTTGGCAGTAGGCTGATTGGTCTATAATTATTTGGATTTGTAGGGTCTTTACCCGGTTTTTTTATCATTACAACTTTAGCTATTTTCCATATTTTAGGAAAATAGCAATAGTTTAATGAATTATTAAATAAAATAACATATTTTTCTATGACTTTAACCGTTAAGTTTCTTAAAACCACATTTGGTATTCCATCTATGCCCGCAGATGTTTTGTTTTTTAGGTTTTTTAGTTTTAGTTGTAGTTCGTCAAAGTTTGTAAAGTAATTGTTGTTATTTAATATATTGGAAGCTGTGTTTACATTGTCGAATGTGAATAATGAAACATTATTTTGCTTCTGCACTGTACTTGCAAGTCTTAGGCTTTGTATTTTGTCACGTACTCTGTTATGAAAGTTGTTGGTATTTGGTAATGTAACATTATGGCTTCTTTCTAGACATGTACCAAATATTTTTGAAATATCCTCTTCTTTTGTTAATATGTATTTATTTGCATCTGTTTTTAAAATTTTACTCATTTTACCAAATTTTACACTTTACAACAATACAAAATTTTTGTAGGTAGTTAACTTTACATAAAAAATGTAAAAACATTTTAAAAAAACCGTCAGTTCTAATAATTTCAAATTAATAGCAGATAAATTAGAAAAAATCTTTCTGAGTGACCATACCAACCATACATTATTAATTATATTACCCGATATTACTTCTTGTTCACTCTTTTTTTATTTTAAAACAAAAATACCTAATGACTATCTGATAATATATAATCAGATATAATCATATAATATCAGATTATATTAAAACATGAGTTTTAATAACTATATTTTATAAGAAAAATTAGAAAAAGAAAACAAGGTAAGAAGGGTAAAAATAATTTCAATAAATACGTAATGAAATTTAGTCATAGAAAACGCAGAAAAAGTAATTTTACTTAGTGTATAGATATTAAATAATGGAACAAAAATATTTAAATCTGTTTATAAATATAAAAACACATTTTTTAATGCAATTATTAGACATTTCTTTGTTGTTCTTCTTTCATTCTCTACAATTTGATTAATTTTCCAAAAAAAGCAATTCTTTTAAATTAAAATAACCTGGTCTTCCATGTTCTGTATTAGACAAGTTTATTTATATGTATTTTCATGCATTTACTTTGGTTGGTATTGATATTTATAATTTTTATGAATATGTACAGTATCCAGCAAATGTCATGCCACTTTTCTAATTGGAATAATTTTTAATTAAAAAAATGTTTAGAAGAATTTTAAAGCATTATTTTCTATTTCAGTTATTTTTATTTGATAGGTTTATTATATTATCTTCAAAAAATACCCACATATATATGTAGGTATACCGTTACCAATATAACAATATGAGTCATGAGATCAAAAAATAAAATAAAATCATAATACAAAAATTTTGTTACTTTGTTTGTTTATTTTCCCTGAAGTTATAAAGTTAAAAATATTATTAGAAAAAATTCGAACGCCTATATTATTTTATTTTTATATTAGAAAAGCTTCTATATATATTTTTTGTAGTTTATATATTTTTTTAAATTACCATTAGTTTTGCTGGATACTGTATATTAAATCAGTTAAATCTAGTTAAATAAATAATGCAGTTAAATCACATGATTTTCATAAAATAGATAACATTCATACCATCTGATACCATATAATATACGATATATCATTTCATACATTCAAAAAATTCTGCTTGTAGTAGTGAAATACTGAATGCATATGAATGATAACCTTGAAATTTTTTTTCTTGTTGTTTTTAGAAAAGTCAACATTAGAAATAACCTATTTTTATTTAATTTTTTTCTATATGAAATATTTAGCTAAATGTTCCATATTTTTTGTAAAGTGATATTTAGAATGTCTTCTTTATCATATTGAAAATTTACGTTTCTACTCGACATATTAAATATATATTTTCTCAAATATATTTTCCCATTTTTGCCTTATTTTTCTATTTTAAAAGTTATTTTGTCATCGCTTTGCTTTAAAAAGTTTAATAATCACAAGGATAAAAAAATTTTGTAAATGCATAAAATATATGAATGATCATTTTACAGCAGATTTTACAGAAGATTCTGGTTTTCGCTAAATTCTTTTAGCTATGACACAAACTAAATATTTCTGTGCTTTAAGATTTTTAAAACTAGCCAGTTTTAGCTGGCCCGTTTGAAAAAAAATTAGTACAAATTTTTGTATGAATTTGTACATCTCTATGTAGTCTCTGACCTTACTATTTAATAAAAGAAAAAAAAAAATTAATTTTAAATTGTAATATTGTTTGTATTTTATATTTCTCGAAACAAATATTTTTCAGGTTAATCCATTTAAATCAACCTTTGTTTCTAGAGAGCCGATATCCGGTCCGAAAAATTCGAATATCGGTCCCCTGAGGTCCGGTCCCCTTTAAAATGGTACCTAATTCTGGCGATCCCCCTCTCTTGATTCTGCATAGGGTCCCCGGATGTCTAAAATATAGACCCCAAGGTCCGGTGTCAGTCCTTGAGGGTCCGGTCCTCAGAGGTCCCGAAATATACCCCCAAAGGTCCGGCATCGGTCCTTGATGGTCCGGTATCGGTTTATGCTTCTGCTAATGGCTCTCTTCCCATAGTGTCAAGGGGCCAAGCGGCCCTAGGGGATCCCTCTTTTTTTCTTCTCTTTTTAAAATCGTATTAGGTATAAATTAGAGGTTTTCAAGTTATTTTAATATAGTAAGACACAAAATGAGCAGCAGGAAGGCAGTAGTTGATCTACAGTTTATTGTTGGAAATAATAAGCAATATTTCTTGAAGGAATTTCCTCTGATAGCTGAAGGGTCACTGATACCAAAGCTGTTTATGTTTAAGGCACCTTACTCGTTCAAAGAGTTAAATAGTGATGTTAAACAGCAGAATGAATTCAATAAAATGCAAATAAATGGGCTTGACTGGGATGATGGATTTATAGAATATTTAGCGATTAAAAATATTTTAAAGGAACATTTAAATTCATTCGATGTCGTTTACATAAAGGGGTACCAGAAAAAGGAATGTTTAGATAAATTTGTTCAGTAGAAGTTATCAATTTATATAATGACATTCCATCTCTTCACAAACTAAGGAATTTCACAACCATTTGCGCTGACCATAACATAACTGAAAATTTAAAAAGATGTGCTGTAAAAAATTGTATGAATTTGTATATGTATTTAATAAAAGAAAATAATTGGTTTTAAAAAATATTTGTTTTATTTATTGTTGACCAAGATAATTTTTCTGATAGAAAAATAGGTATTTCATAAAATAGTCTAGAATAGTAACACTGAGCTATAAGTAAATTCATTGAAATGTAGAAATCTTCTTGTTCCAATCTTAATTTATTCTTTGCGATACATCTATCAAAATATTGGAATACATATTCTCGTATATTAAGTTCAGCTCCATTGTTATATGACATCACTGCTTGTATAAAATCTAGCATGAGACAAAAACGAGTGTACTCATCTAGCTGCAATGTAAGTTTTTTTAGTGTGCTCTGTATTATTAAATGTTAACGAAAATCCTTTTGAATTTAATTTTGCTTGACTGTTTTTAAAATCATGATAAAATGTATACCATTCCAAATAATTCATTTCGCTTATAAATTTGTTTTGTCGTTGGAAAATTATTGATGCAGCAAAATTTTCAATATTAAATCCAATTTGAATTTTTATTGTTTGTTTTTTATCCAAAAAATAAATATAGCTTAATAAAAGGTTCTGCGGTGGCTCACCTTTTTCTATTTTAAATACTTCTGAATTTGTAGACCCTCCATTTTTTTTTTTTTTTTGTTTTAACTGATGAATTCTATTTTAGAATTTTCTATTTATAGGTTTTCTTTCACATTTTTTAAAAATTTTTCGAAATATTCTTTATTTTTTTTTATCGTTTTTAAGTGGGGATGATGTATCGAATAAATTAAGAAAATATTTTATGGTTTTACGGGAACTTCGCATCCATAGATATACACAACAATAATGTGCACAAACAGATGTTAAATTACTTTGTAAACGCTTATTGTTGAAAACAAAACATGTTGATTGATTTTGTAGAAATTTTATAATCTCATTGTGAAACGGAGGATTTCCAAATGAATCAAAATATTCTGCACACCCTTGAACTGGAACAAATATTGCTAACGAATGTGGTCCCTTTTCATTAGAATTATCGGTATTTACCACCAAAATACTAGGTTTTAAAACTTGTTTTGGTAATTTATCAAGAGCATAAACGCCTCTAAATATTTTATGTGTTAACTTATTACATTTCAGAACCTTTGAAATCTGAAGTGTATTCATTATCTTGCAAACGTGAAATATCAATTAGTCGAGTATTTCCTCGTATAAATGCTATCAAAAATTCTGCTTTAAGTTTTCCATTTGTTAAGACTACATCGAATTTTTCAAGCAAATTTATTAAGTTATTATTTATTTTTTCGTTATCGATATGTTCAAAAGAGTAATTCTCAATATCTGTTTTTTTTCAAATCTCTGACAGGAAATTTATACTTTAATTCTTTTACAATAGTTTTATATTTTTCTTTTATACCAGCCACAGCAATATTTTTTACAAATATTGTATTTTTATCGTCCGTACAGAACGATAAATCTACTAGAGCACATGTCATTTTGAAATGAATAGAGATGGTTCACTGAACTTCCTTTTATATGTTCACGTAGACGTTACGATTTTTATCAATTTCGATATTAGCATCGAATTCTGCAAATACAATACAAGTTAATGTTGAAGTTAATGGAGAGTTGAGTCTTGCTTCAATCTTTACTACTCCCTGGTTTAATAAACTCTGACATGTATCTGTTTCCGAGCCATCTGGTGATAAATCAAAAGCTAGTATTGTATAACCTTTTGAAAATAATTCTTTTGAAATTTGATGTCCTCTATCAGAATGATGTATACCTGTTCAGCTAAATAATGTTAAATATGCTCGAGAATTACAAGAATTATTCGGTGTAAAACTTGTTTCAATTGCAGAGTTTGGTGTAGGCACTCCATTTACATATAATTGAAATTGTGTGAGATTTTGATGGGCGAAATGGTATGGATTTTTTGATCTCTTACCATTGAAATTTTCATTATTAACTATATAAAATACTAGAGCTTTTGGTATTTGCCCTATAAATATATTATCCAATGATATGTTAGATGTGTTAGCTGGAATTGTAAATGTTTTGATTTCACTTTTGGTATAAAAATATTTCGCGTTAGGCTTTTCCAATACAGTATTATGTGCCATCAATATACTAGGATTAATTGTTAAATGTGTCATGTATAACGTAGCTTCGAGAATTTTTAAATAGCTTTCATCGGCATCGTTACAGAAAATAAAAAAATCCTGTTTTTCTACGGCTATAACAATTCGAATGTCAACATTATTTAAAAGTAATTTAGGAGTATTGAAGAAATCTACATGTAATTTTGCCATTAATTCTACTACTGTAGAATTGTTGTATGATTTTTGTCTTGATTTAGAAACAGAAGTATTAAAATCATTTACATTTGGTTTATCCAATTCCCAACCAGATGCTTCCAGATGTGTTTGACTGGAATCTGTGCCATAATTTAGTAAAGTAGTTAAGTATGCTTTATAATGGTATAAGGAGTCTGAAGGTGGGATGTTTTTTCCGTTTAGAGTTACATTACATTGTTTATTTTAAGAGTGTAATAAATTATTTACAACACTGGGCTGCGGAGCTGCCCTTGCTTCAGTTCCAGTTCCTACTTTATCATTTGCACTCCAAACTGATCCATCTTTTTTTAATATTTGAACTTTAAATTTTATATAGGTTGAGGATAAATCTCGATATGTATTTCCATTTCCAAGTGAAAGAAATTCAATAGTTGACGGTGATGCCTCTAAAGAAGCTAAAGGATTGTATGCTTCCTCTTTTGAACGCAAAATACTTGTTTGTACAGGTAATGACGCAAAAAGATCAAGTTCAGATTTCATACATTCCATTTTTAATTGAATATGTCGCAGGTTTTACTTTGCTTTTTTCGTCGTTTCGACTTCAAATGTGTCTTTTTAGAAACTGTTCGTCTTTTAATAGCTCTTTGTATTTTTATAGTTCTTTGTCTTCCACCATACATCGAATGCAGCTGGTTAACTACTGATTTCCGTAAATTTTTTATACCGCCTTTACTTTGATTAATTTCATCTTCTTTTATGTTTGTACCAGATGCTATATCATTCAAAATATTTTTACTTGTGTTTACAGCCTCTTTTTTAATTAAGTCCCAACCTGATGTAAAAACTGGCTTTAAGTAACGAATTAAACTTCCGAATATATTTCCAAAACCACGACCTCTTTGTATAGCTGGATAAAATTGTAATAAAGGCCCAATATCGTTGACTCCTCCACCTACTTGAGAGGAATAATATCTCACGTATGCTCTTTCCATGTTTGATAGGATACCATATTTGAGTAGTAGTATTAATATTGTTTTTGGGGAATCAATGCTTTTTAAAGTGTAATACAATTTTTGTTGGATAGTAACTGGAAACAAAATTTATTTCATCACCGTATTGGTTACAAATTTTAATTGCTATTGTTTCAAAACAATTTTTTTCTATGGGTATGTAATGAACATTTTCAAATTCAATATTTGTATTCTACAATTTTCTATGTTGATAGCTCTCAACGCCGGCACTTTGGTACTTCCAAAAACAGATGATTGAATGATATCTGAATAAATCATCACCATTCCATTCAATTCATCTTTATTATTAGCAACAGCTAATTTGAATAGTTCAGGTAATTTTGTTTTGAAATTTTTTATATTTTTTTTCTGTTAAAATAATTCAGTTAGTAATGTTTTTACATTATAACTTTGATTAACTTTTATATAGAAACTGCCTTCATCAAAAGTTTGCGATATTCGAATTAAATCCCCTCGGTTAGATTCTGACACTTTTTTAAATATTACATCATCATAATTTTTAGGAGTAGAGATATTTGTCAAAACTTCATTAAAAAATTCTTTGAAAACTTGATTTCGAGTAAACCCGGGATTAGGAGTTATATTTTTAATAAGCTTTGGCAAAAAATTAAACTTCCAATCATCCAAATGTAATTCTGAATCGTCATATGAATAATATGTGTAGCTTATAGATTTGGTTACTTTAATTTTTTCTAGAGGTTTTTCAATATTTGTTACATAAACATTATACTGTCCAATATTAATAAAAGCACATTTCTCTTTGTTAAATTCTTCTGTTTGTAGGAAATCGTTCAGATATATTTCTGAAAGACCAACTTTCCAATTTCCATTTCTTAAATCAAAGTGAATAGGTAATTTATTTTCGAATGAAGCTAAAGTGTTATCTGGAAACAGTATTAAATTATCATTACTAAACAATGTTACATAGAAGTCATCTTGACTATCCATCTTTGTTAACTTCTACGAAAACATAAAATGTTGAACTATTTATATGTTGTCCATTCCAGTGTTGATGAAGTTCTTAGTTTTGGACTTCTTAGTAAAGGTTTTAGTTTTCGTTTTTTTGTTTCACGAAACTGTGAAAGTATAGTTGAGGAAATTGAACTACCGGCCTTCTTTTTTTCAGAAGATGGTACAGCAACGGTAATTACCACTTGGTGTTTCAAACATTCGATAATCAGAGCTTAAAGATGGTCTTTTGACTAATTTTTCATCTTTCAACATTTCAGTTTGAGCTAATTTTTTTAATTAATTTTCATCATCCAAATCATAATGTGTTAAATCGATATCCATACTTGAATTTTCTTTTTTAGGATCATATTCAAACATATTATCAGTAACTGATGGTAAAAAATTGGTCTGTGCTGATGTTGATTTGTATTTAGGTAATTCAGTTTCTGTATATGCATTTCCTTTAGAAAAAATTTTGTTTTAGTGCCTATATCAAATGTAAGATTATTAGCCTTTTCTGGTAATTTTTTTGCGTGTCTTTTGTTAATTCCATATTTGAGGAGATTTTGCCGATATAAGTACCAATTTTGCAATGGTTTTAATTTTTTGTCATATAAAACTTTTTTCATTTTTTGATCTAATAAATCCAAGTTTTTATCATCTCGAAATAATTTACTAAATTTTGAAAATATTTCTGGTGACATAACAATCATTCACTGCATTATGTCTTACTGAGCAATTTTCCTATTATACCAGATAATATAGTACCGATTAAAGTTGGTAAAGATCCACCATGTTGAACTAATATTTTTCGTTTGGCTTTTATACTATTCTTTGCACAGGCTAGGAATCTTAATTTTTTTTTGTGTTTTCTTAATTTAGCTTTTTTTGCTGGTGAAATTTTATTATTACCATTTAATATATTGGTTGCAATTTCAGCAATAGTTTTTATAATATCATCATCACAAAATTTAAGAATATTTTCACGAAATTCCTTCTTCTTGCACTTTCCTAGTACATGTAATATATGTTGGTTTTTCTTCAATCGTTTCATATCTTTGACAGTTGTTCAAATCACTCGTATCACAGAAGCATATGCAATATTCTTTTGAAAAAATATTAGTTCTAATACGAAACAAATCGTTAACGTCTTGTGTTAAATCCAACACAATATAACCATGTGGACTTGAGGTTGATTCATTATATACCCCCAGGAAACCTTTTATATTTTCCGGATATAGTTGTCTAGCAAGAGGAAAAAAATGTGATTTGTCTCGAGGGTTTTTGAAAAGCACTAAATATTTACAATTTAATGAAATATCTCTTGAGAATGATGAAAAACGTTTTTCCCCTGATGAAAAACGTTTTGCGTTAACAATACAATAGATAAATTACGATGGTGCGAACCTTTAGTAAATAATTCGCATACCTGTTTATTTGAAGAATCTAACATTAAATCATCTAAAACAATTAAAGTGGGTCTATTTTTATTCCCACTAAACTCTTTGGGAATACTGGTATAAAAGTCTATATCAGGAAAATCTATATTTTTCGGAACAGTAGATATTTCTGGGTTACACCATTTTATTTTTTCAACTTTCGGATAAATCAATCTGTCTATATTTTCAATTAAATTATATACAAATGTTGTTTTCCCACAACCAGATGGTCCCGCAATCATCATTGTAAATGGATGAATAAAGTTAATCATTTTTGGTCTGTGTCTGATAAGAAACTAAATTTAAAATACAATTGAGAAATTATATAAAAGCAGCGAACATATTCTTAGTACACTCATTTTAAATTATGGAAGTAGCGGAGCTCTTAAATATTTATTCCTCCGTTTTATTAGATGATCATAAGAAACTAATATTACATCTATACACACACATTAAAACTTATTCTGGAGTAAATAAGTACACTTCAATTTATGGTACTCATTTTACCCTTTGTCCATGGGCATATGATAATTCTACTTCTGGATCGGACACATGTGAATGTCATACAATAGAAAATTATAGCATCACTTTGGAAAATTTAATTAAATGGTACGAAAATAATGTCAAGATTACAAGTTGTATCAGAAATTCATAGAGGTGCTAGAAGAAAATTTACGCGAAGAAAATTTATTCAAAAGGGTTTAAATGATACTTGGCAAATTGATTTGGTTGAAATGATTCCATATGCAAAATTCAACAAGGGATATAAATATTTATTAACAGTAATTGATACATTTTCAAAATTTGCGTATGCTGAACCAGTTAAAAACAAAAGTGCTGATAATGTTTTAATCGCAATGAAAAATATTTTTAAGCGAGCTCGTAAGAAACCAAAAAATTTACAATCTGATCAAGGTATCGAATTTTTCAACAAAAAATTTCAAAATCTAATGAGGAAAAATAAAATTAACCATTATTATACGTATTCAGAACTAAAAGCATCAATTGTAGAACGTTTCAATCGTACGCTAAAAAACACGATGTGGAAACAATTTAGTTTACAAGGCACATATAAATGGTTAACTATTCTACCATAGCTAATAGAAAAATATAACTCAATATACCATCATACAATTAAACTTCCACCTAAAAAGGTTACAAAGAAAAATGAGAAATTATTATTAAAAACTGTATTCAATAAATTAAAAGTATTCCGAAAAGCAAAATACAAAATTGGAGATTTTGTTCGTATAAGTAAATGTAAAGGTAGATATATTTGCAAAAGGTTATCAACCTAATTGGTCAACAGAAATTTATACCATAGCAAAAATAAAAAGAACTGATCCAATAACATACAATTTACTCGATTACACACAAAAACCAATAAAAGGCAGTTTTTATGAACCTGAACTTACATCTGTTAAATTTCCTAATGTTTACCTTGTAGAAAAAATAATAAGAAAAAAAGGAAATCAAGTTTTGGTTAGGTGGCTTCGTTTTGATAAAAAACATGATTCATGGATAAATAAACGAGATATTATTTAATGAATAAAAATTTATAAACTTTTAGTAAAAAATGCAATGCTGTTATTTAATATTAAAACAACTTTTTAAACCCAAGTTTTTTTTCATTTTTTTTGTTTACTTTTAACTTGAACTTGATCATGTTTTCAATTTGTATTTCATAATCACAGCTTATATTATTAACAATATAATTTCAACCGTTAACTCAAAGCTTTTATTAAAGTAAAAACATATTTATCAAAAGTCTAATTTACATTGTATTACAAGAATAACAAAACGTTCCATTTCAAAATTATTTTGTATTCATTATGTGTTCCAATCACGTTTTAAAACCTTTTTAAAATATTTTGCAGATAAATATTAAATCAAGTTTAAATTTTAATAATAAAAAATTGGTATTTAAACCAAACTTTAAACTTTTTTTTCAACTTTAAACTTTTCATATGTTTTTAGTCTAATTTAGAATATTCAGCACTTTAAATAAAATATTGGATCATTTCAGTAATTTAAAATATCAAAGACATAAATTTTTTTTTTACTCATTCTTTATGCTTTAAAAGCATTTTGATCATATTTATAAAAAGTTTATAAGCAATAATTTTGCATAATAAATAAAAAAAAAAAAAAATTCATTTAAATTATGTTCATAAATAAAATTTGTTTAAGTTACTTTTATTTGTTTTTTTTCCATCCAATATTATAAAAACTTTTTATTATTTTTATATTAGCTTTTAAACTCTAGATTTTCTTAAATATCATTTCAAAACAACATGGGTTTTTGTTTACGAAAAAAGAACTAGTCAACAGAATATTTTTATAATAATTTTATTTTTATAATACATTCTATATTTAAACCAAGCTTTATTTTAATATACTAAATTTTTAATGAAGTATTTAAACCAAATTTAAAAAACTTTTCAAAATGAAGTGCTTGAATTTATCTGAATATTTAGCAATTTTAAAGCTTCTCAAAGATAAAAAAAAATTCAACACTTTTTAATCCAGCTTTAAAAACTTTTTATATAAATATTAACTTTTAATAAAATAAAAACTTTTATTAATAAAAATTATTAAGCTTCTTAAAGATAATAAAAATTCAACACTTTTTAATCCAGCTTTAAAAACTTTTTATATAAATATTAAATCAAGTTTAAACTTAAGTTCCATAATCAAGAAAATTTTTTTATAATAAAAATGTTAAAGCTTCTCAAAGATAATACCAAATTTTAATCCAGCTTTAAAAACTTTTTTTATATAAACATTAAATCAAGTTTAAACTTAAGTTCCATAATCAAGAAAATTTTTTTATAATAAAAATTATTGAGCTTCTCAAAGATAATAATAATTCTACAATTTTTAATCCAGCTTTAAAAACTTTTTTAAATTTTTTATATAAACATTAAATCAAGTTTAAACTTAAGTTCCAAAATCAATAAAACTTTTATTAATAAAAATAAATCTTTAAACAAATTTAAAATATCAAACACATAAGCCTTTTGCTCATACTTTACCGCTTAAAAACTCCGTTGCAGCCACAGCACCATTGTTTAGCTTCTCTCCACATTATCATGCGCTTAAAAACTCCGTTGCAGCAGCAGCGCCATTGTTTTGCTCCTCCCCACATGATCATGTAAAATATCAAAGACACAAATCTTTTACTCGTACTTTACCGCTTAAAAACTTTGCCGTTTAAAAGTTCCACCATTTGCGCCGCCATATATTTACCTGGTAAGCTTTGCTGATTAAAAGCTCCGCCATTTGCACCGCCATATCCTTACTACTTATATTATCTTTTTTTTTTTTTTTAATTTATTTATTTTATTCAAACCAAAGCAAGGTCGTTATAAAAGTTCTTAAAATTAAGTTAAGTTAATTAAGTTTACCAATTTAAGTGATATGATTTCTTTTCAAAAAAATACACGCTAATTGTTAAGGAAATTCAAATGTTTTTTATTTAATGTGAAGTACAATCGATACAAATAAGTTCTGAATTAAACGTCATTCAAATGGCCTCCACGACTTCTTTTGCCGGAGCGAATTCGATGAACCAAATTTCCGAGCAGTTTTTCCACGTTTTCAAATTGGAAAACTCTGTACAATACAAAAAATAAGTTATATTTATGTCTTAGAACTAAATCAAAAAATTTTTTAATATTAATTTTAAAAATAATTAATTTTTGTTTTTTATAAACTAAATTTAACACTATGGTATAAGAAAGCTTAATTAACAAAATATAAATTAAGTACATATAGCGACAAGCAATAATATGTATGTATGTATATACATTTGTATACTTAATATTCATAATAAAAGAAATGTAATTTGATATCTTAATCATAAGTATAAAGAATATAAAGAAATTTTTACTATAATTTTATTTAAAAGCGTTAAATGACAATTTGTAAGAAGTAAAAAAAAATGTTCACATATTATGTGTTAAACATATAATTGTTTTTGGCTTATTAAATTACAATCTAGCATTAATAGATTTAAAAGAGTTTCTTGAAATTGATGTAGAAAAGAGGTGACTTTATTGGTGCAGCATCTGTTTATTGGTTCATTTCTTCAGTATTCTGTTCTATAAGTGTGTTGTATATCTAACCTCCACATTAACTAAAAACTTAATATTTAAATAAGGAACATTAATGTTATTCTTTAAAATTTCAAAGGTGAAGCAAGATGAAAAAATTTGTCTTCTATCTGATAAGGTTAGCATGTTTAATGATTTAAGTCTAATAGTGTAACTCGTAAGATTAGTATAGTCAGAGGCATTAAATTGATCTCTTATGGCAAATAACAGAAATTGCTTTTGAACGGATTCAATTCTCTTAGAATTTATTTGAAAAGCTGGATCACCAATTATATTATCATATTCTAGAATAGATCTAATTAAAGAACAGTAGAGAAACTTTGTTACTGCTAGGTTGTTGAATTCTTTAGCTCTTCTTTTAATAAATCCTAATATTTTACATGCTCTGGATATCCTGACGTCATAGTGTAGAATAAAACTGAGTTTATCGTTAAGAAGGATTCCAAGATCAGTAATACTGTATACTATTTCTAGGGTTAGGTTTTCAATTGCATAGTCGTAAAGGATGGAAGTTCTTTTACGTGTAAAACTTATGGACTAGCATTTCTGTATATTTAGTTCTAATTTGTTCGATAAGCAACATTTATGTAAAGTATTAAGCTTTGATTGCAAAAGCATTATATCAGAACGATCTTTAATTGTTGTTGTTTGTTGTTTCTCAGGGGGGCGGGCATGAAATAGCCCTTACACCTAGGCCCTGCGACCCGTTGTGCTCCCCTGCTCTACGATTCGCTCGCTTTCTACAGCGTCTCGTCGATCCACTCAATTCCCTTCATGAAACGCACTATGTCTCCTATATTGAGCATTCTCACCTCGGAGAAGTTTCCCCATTGATCCTCTCCCAAGGTTCTTCGCCTTAGGGTCCTCAAGTTCGGGCATTGGCACACAACGTGAAGTACAGTTTCTGCCTCTTGCCCGCATCCTCTACATAAATTCACTTCCGTTATACCTATTCTTTCGGCGTGAGCCCTTAGCAACAGGTGTCCTGTGCTAATTCCCATATTCTCAGATCGGTTCTATTTAGTTTTAGAATTTTCTGAGTCTGTTTACTATTACATTCTCCCCAGAATTCCTTCGTATGTATTGAACCTGGGGATTGCCACCAACTTTCCTTGGCTGTGGCCTTTGCCCAGTAGCTTGTTGCTAACTTTACCGCAGAGTACGGCATACCTACATCTTCTATATCCACCAGCTGTCTGTTTAATACAGATTTTGCTGTCATATCTGCAATTTTGTTACCTGGGTAGCCCGAGTGCGGTGGTATCCACTGCAGCTTAACTGCGTTTGTTTCCCTCATCACATTTAAGGCTTTCCAGCACTCAATTGTCTTCCTCGACTTGTGCAAACCACCCTCCATAATTCTAACGATTGATTTGCAATCGGTGTGTATGTTTATGATTTTACTCCGTATTCTTTTCCGAAGTAGTTCTTTTGCTGCGAATTCTATTGCGACTGCTTCGCACTGACGTACAGTCGTGAGTGACGCCACTGTATTCGCAATGCGCATATTCAAATCATCACATATGATACCTATACCACAGTTACTGCCCTTTTTGGCAGCGTCTGCATACACATTTATTCCAATTTAGTTATGGGCATTGTTATGCCTCGGGTGGACTGTTATATCAACAAGGAATATAAATATTTATTAACAGTAATTGATACATTTTCAAAATTTGCGTATGCTGAACCAGTTAAAAACAAAAGTGCTGATAATGTTTTAATCGCAATGAAAAATATTTTTAAGCGAGCTGGTAAAAAACCAAAAAATTTACAATCTGATCAAGGTATCGAATTTTTCAACAAAAAATTTCAAAATCTAATGAGGAAAAATAAAATTAACCATTATCATACATATTCAGAACTAAAAGCATCAATTGTAGAAAGTTTCAATCGTACGCTAAAAAACACGATGTGGAAACAATTTAGTTTACAAGGCACATATAAATGGTTAACTATTCTACCATAGCTAATAGAAAAATATAACTCAATATACCATCATACAATTAAACTTCCACCTAAAAAGGTTACAAAGAAAAATGAGAAATTATTATTAAAAACTGTATTCAATAAATTAAAAGTATTCCGAAAAGCAAAATACAAAATTGGAGATTTTGTTCGTATAAGTAAATTTAAAGGTAGATATATTTGCAAAAGGTTATCAACCTAATTGGTCAACAGAAATTTATACCATAGCAAAAATAAAAAGAACTGATCCAATAACATACAATTTACTCGATTACACACAAAAACCAATAAAAGGCAGTTTTTATGAACCTGTTAAATCTGTTAAATTTCCTAATGTTTACCTTGTAGAAAAAATAATAAGAAAAAAAGGAAATCAAGTTTTGGTTAGGTGGCTTGGTTTTGATAAAAAACATGATTCATGGATAAATAAACGAGATATTATTTAATGAATAAAAATTTATAAACTTTTAGTAAAAAATGCAATGCTGTTATTTAATATTAAAAACAACTTTTTAAACCCAAGTTTTTTTCATTTTTTTTGTTTACTTTTAACTTGAACTTGATCATGTTTTCAATTTGTATTTCATAATCACAGCTTATATTATTAACAATATAATTTCAACCGTTAACTCAAAGCTTTTATTAAAGTAAAAACATATTTACCAAAAGTCTAATTTACATTGTATTACAAGAATAACAAAACGTTCCATTTCAAAATTATTTTGTATTCATTATGTGTTCCAATCACGTTTTAAAACCTTTTTAAAATATTTTGCAGATAAATATTAAATCAAGTTTAAATTTTAATAATAAAAAATTGGTATTTAAACCAAACTTTAAACTTTTTTTTCAACTTTAAACTTTTCATATGTTTTTAGTCTAATTTTGAATATTCAATACTTTAAATAAAATATTAGATCATTTCACTAATTTAAAATATCAAAGACATAAATTTTTTTTTTTACTCATTCTTTATGCTTTAAAAGCATTTTGATCATATTTATAAAAAGTTTATAAGCAATAATTTTGCATAATAAATAAAAAAAAAAAAAAAAAATTCATTTAAATTATGTTCATAAATAAAATTTGTTTAAGTTACTTTTATTTGTTTTTTTTCCATCCAATATTATAAAAACTTTTTATTATTTTTATATTAGCTTTTAAACTCTAGATTTTCTTAAATATCATTTCAAAACAACATGGGTTTTTGTTTACGAAAAAAGAACTAGTCAACAGAATATTTTTATAATAATTTTATTTTTATAATACATTCTATATTTAAACCAAGCTTTATTTTAATATACTAAATTTTTAATGAAGTATTTAAACCAAATTTAAAAAACTTTTCAAAATGAAGTGCTTGAATTTATCTGAATATTTAGCAATTTTAAAGCTTCTCAAAGATAAAAAAAATTTAACACTTTTTAATCCAGCTTTAAAAACTTTTTATATAAATATTAACTTTTAATAAAATAAAAACTTTTATTAATAAAAATTATTAAGCTTCTTAAAGATAATAAAAATTCAACACTTTTTAATCCAGCTTTAAAAACTTTTTATATAAATATTAAATCAAGTTTAAACTTAAGTTCCATAATCAAGAAAATTTTTTTATAATAAAAATGTTAAAGCTTCTCAAAGATAATACCAAATTTTAATCCAGCTTTAAAAACTTTTTTTATATAAACATTAAATCAAGTTTAAACTTAAGTTCCATAATCAAGAAAATTTTTTTATAATAAAAATTATTGAGCTTCTCAAAGATAATAATAATTCTACAATTTTTAATCCAGCTTTAAAAACTTTTTTAAATTTTTTATATAAACATTAAATCAAGTTTAAACTTAAGTTCCAAAATCAATAAAACTTTTATTAATAAAAATAAATCTTTAAACAAATTTAAAATATCAAACACATAAGCCTTTTGCTCATACTTTACCGCTTAAAAACTCCGTTGCAGCCACAGCACCATTGTTTAGCTTCTCTCCACATTATCATGCGCTTAAAAACTCCGTTGCAGCAGCAGCGCCATTGTTTTGCTCCTCCCCACATGATCATGTAAAATATCAAAGACACAAATCTTTTACTCGTACTTTACCGCTTAAAAACTTTGCCGTTTAAAAGTTCCACCATTTGCGTCGCCATATATTTACCTGGTAAGCTTTGCTGATTAAAAGCTCCGCCATTTGCACCGCCATATCCTTACTACTTATATTATCTTTTTTTTTTTTTTTAATTTATTTATTTTATTCAAACCAAAGCAAGGTCGTTATAAAAGTTCTTAAAATTAAGTTAAGTTAATTAAGTTTACCAATTTAAGTGATATGATTTCTTTTCAAAAAAATACACGCTAATTGTTAAGGAAATTCAAATGTTTTTTATTTAATGTGAAGTACAATCGATACAAATAAGTTCTGAATTAAACGTCATTCAAATGGCCTCCACGACTTCTTTTGCCGGAGCGAATTCGATGAACCAAATTTCCGAGCAGTTTTTCCACGTTTTCAAATTGGAAAACTCTGTACAATACAAAAAATAAGTTATATTTATGTCTTAGAACTAAATCAAAAAATTTTTTAATATTAATTTTAAAAATAATTAATTTTTGTTTTTTATAAACTAAATTTAACACTATGGTATAAGAAAGCTTAATTAACAAAATATAAATTAAGTACATATAGCGACAAGCAATAATATGTATGTATGTATATACATTTGTATACTTAATATTCATAATAAAAGAAATGTAATTTGATATCTTAATCATAAGTATAAAGAATATAAAGAAATTTTTACTATAATTTTATTTAAAAGCGTTAAATGACAATTTGTAAGAAGTAAAAAAAAATGTTCACATATTATGTGTTAAACATATAATTGTTTTTGGCTTATTAAATTACAATCTAGCATTAATAGATTTAAAAGAGTTTCTTGAAATTGATGTAGAAAAGAGGTGACTTTATTGGTGCAGCATCTGTTTATTGGTTCATTTCTTCAGTATTCTGTTCTATAAGTGTGTTGTATATCTAACCTCCACATTAACTAAAAACTTAATATTTAAATAAGGAACATTAATGTTATTCTTTAAAATTTCAAAGGTGAAGCAAGATGAAAAAATTTGTCTTCTATCTGATAAGGTTAGCATGTTTAATGATTTAAGTCTAATAGTGTAACTCGTAAGATTAGTATAGTCAGAGGCATTAAATTGATCTCTTATGGCAAATAACAGAAATTGCTTTTGAACGGATTCAATTCTCTTAGAATTTATTTGAAAAGCTGGATCACCAATTATATTATCATATTCTAGAATAGATCTAATTAAAGAACAGTAGAGAAACTTTGTTACTGCTAGGTTGTTGAATTCTTTAGCTCTTCTTTTAATAAATCCTAATATTTTACATGCTCTGGATATCCTGACGTCATAGTGTAGAATAAAACTGAGTTTATCGTTAAGAAGGATTCCAAGATCAGTAATACTGTATACTATTTCTAGGGTTAGGTTTTCAATTGCATAGTCGTAAAGGATGGAAGTTCTTTTACGTGTAAAACTTATGGACTAGCATTTCTGTATATTTAGTTCTAATTTGTTCGATAAGCAACATTTATGTAAAGTATTAAGCTTTGATTGCAAAAGCATTATATCAGAACGATCTTTAATTGTTGTTGTTTGTTGTTTCTCAGGGGGGCGGGCATGAAATAGCCCTTACACCTAGGCCCTGCGACCCGTTGTGCTCCCCTGCTCTACGATTCGCTCGCTTTCTACAGCGTCTCGTCGATCCACTCAATTCCCTTCATGAAACGCACTATGTCTCCTATATTGAGCATTCTCAACTCGGAGAAGTTTCCCCATTGATCCTCTCCCAAGGTTCTTCGCCTTAGGGTCCTCAAGTTCGGGCATTGGTACACAACGTGAAGTACTGTTTCTGCCTCTTGCCCGCATCCTCTACATAAATTCACTTCCGTTATACCTATTCTTTCGGCGTGAGCCCTTAGCAAGAGGTGTCCTGTGCTAATTCCCATGTATATTCTCAGATCGGTTCTATTTAGTTTTAGAATTTTCTGAGTCTTTTTACTATTACATTCTCCCCAGAATTCCTTCGTATGTATTGAACCTGGGGATTGCCACCAACTTTCCTTGGCTGTGGCCTTTGCCCAGTAGCTTGTTGCTAACTTTACCGCAGAGTACGGCATACCTACATCTTCTATATCCACCAGCTGTCTGTTTAATACAGATTTTGCTGTCATATCTGCAATTTCGTTACCTGGGTAGCCCGAGTGCGCTGGTATCCACTGTATTCTTTTCCGAAGTAGTTCTTTTGCTGCGAATTCTATTGCGACTGCTTCGCACTGACGTACGGTCGCCAGTGACGCCACTGTATTCGCAATGCAAAATATCATATGTGTTCAAATCATCACATATGATACCTATACCACAGTTACTGCCCTTTTTGGCAGCGTCTGCATACACATTTATTCTATTTGGCATTGTTATTCCTCGGGTGGACTGTTACCGTCCCGAAGTGGCCGTCTAGCCTGAGATTTCCCGCAGTCATATCAGCAGCTTCCGGGCCAACCCGGAAGATGTGTATGTTTACGCCCGCATTCTCTGCTATTCGTAGAATTTTCTTGTGACCGACCGAACTTGTGTCGTTACGCCAGTTACCTGTCATGAAGAACCTCATTGCTGTATCCATGGATTTTCTTTGGATATAAATTTCTATCGGTTCTAGATCCAGGATTGCTTCCATGGACTTCGTTGACGTTGTTCTTATCGAACCAGTTATACCAAGGCATCCCTGACGTTGTATTTGCGTTAGGATGTTTCGGTACCTGTTCTTTTTTGTGGCTGTCCACCAGACTAGTGAACCGTGTGTTAACATTGGTCGTATAACGCACGTGTAAATCCAATACATGATTCTGGGCGATAGGTCCCATGTCTTACTTACTGCATTTCTGCAACCCAGAGCGCTCTTATCGCTTTTTCTTTTTTCTCATTTAGGTGTGTACTCCACCTGGGCTTATCATCCAAATACACTCCTAGATATTTTACACAGTTGGTGAATTCTAATTGTGTATTGTTTATTCGTGGTGCTTGTTGTAGACTTCTAACCCTTTTTCTGCTAAAAAGACATAATTCGGTTTTGCTTGGATTCATTTTAAGGCCATTCGACTCGGCATTGTGTCTATTGTGTTGGCCGGTTTTTTCGGTAATCAATAGAACCACATAGTCCGCAACATAACACTCTATGGTTATTTGTCGATAGCTTTACTAACAGCTCATCCACTACTATAAGCCATAGTAGTGGAGATAGGATACCTCCTTGCGGTGTGCCTCTTAAGATTGCTTTTCTCTTTACGGCCGTACTAAAGTTAGAAATTGCAATTCTATTACTCAGCATGGATTTAACCCACCTGAGCAAAAAGTCTTCAATATTTCTACCTTCCATACTTTCTATTTCGACGTTATTAAACGCACCCTCAATGTCGATAAAGCATCCGAGGGTTACTTTACCTTTATTAAAACCTTCTTCTATCGTGTAGATAACCTCGTGTAGAGCGGTATCAACTGATTTCCCCTTAATATATGCATGTTGATAACATGATAACCTTGGGTTTAACTGGTTTCTTATCTCCAGTTCTATTATCCTTTCCAATCCTTTTAAGAGGAATGAAGTCAGGCTTATTGGTCTGTAAGCTTTTTCCTGTTCGGTTTTGGGAGAAAAATCACTTTGAACTCCCTCCATATTTTCGGCGTGTAGCTTAATCTAAAACAAGCTTTGTAAAGCTTTGTTTCTAGCCTTTAGTCTAGGCCTAAGAATACCAAGCCCTTCTTGGAGTTGTTTCGGATAGACGTTATCGGGCTCTGGAGATTTAAATGGTTCCAAGGAATTAAGAGCCCAGGATAACTTCTTATCTGTGACGATTTGATATACTCTAGCCGTCATTTCGTCTGGTTTTGCTATACTTTCTTCTAAATCATCCCTTTCCCTCGGCCTTACAATGGTACCGCTGTCGGGAAAGTTTTTAGACAATAATATTTCAAGTGATTCGTCCATGCTTATTGACATGCTTCCGTCCTCTCTCTCTAGTAGCTCTTGTGGCCTATGCTTTTTAGAGAAGATCTTCCGCAATTTTGAGGCATCACTAACTTTTTCATTTGCTTTATAAATTCTCTCCAGAGCTTCCTTTTTTCGGATCTGCACTCGCTTTTGAAATCTTTGAGTGCTTTCCTATAATCCGCCCAATGCCTATCTCTTTGGGTGTTCATTGCTTTAAAAAGTTTCTTGACTTTTTTCCTGACTTTCATCAGATTTCTATTCATCCACCTTTGCTTATATCGTTTAGATATGTGTATCAGTGGACATGAGCTTTCATATCATATGCGTATCAGTGGACATTCAGCTTATTGCCGTTGTTATGAACTCGGTTTCTTTGTCCAGTTCGTTTGTACAGATTATAGGGTACAGTCTCGAGTTCAATTTTTCTCTAAACACGATCTAAATTGATTCCAATCCGTTGTTTTAGGATTCCTAAAGGAACAGTTTTCTGTGTGGCCTAAATCTAGGTCAAACCTAATATGGCGATGATATGAGAAAGATACCTCCTCCGATACATGCCAATTCTTAATTATATTGCCTATGCTATTACTGGCTAAACTTATATCTAAAACTTCTCTGCGGTTTCTGTTTATAAAGGTTGGAACATTACCTTTATTTAGAATCAGCAGGTTCGTTGTACATATATATCCTACAAGTGATTTACCTCTGTTGTTGACGTTGGTGCTGTCCCACTCTGTGTTGTGTAAGTTAGCACAACAGCCCACAATCAGTTGTATATCGTTAAGTTCTGAATAACTTAAGCTCTTTCGTCGGCGGTGGTTCTTGTTCATCGTACGGCAGGTACACCGATGCCAAGATGATGGTCATTTTGCTCCTTTCTACCTCCCATTCCGTTAATATGGTGGTTGTATCCTTACTATTGAACTGTGAAATGGAATCCATTGGACCTCCGATTTCCTCACCTCTCTCTTCAACAACTTCCATTGGTTGGCATGTAAATCCAATGACTCATTTAAGATATCTATTGTGTTAACTACCTCCTCTTGTTCGTCGAAGTCGTTCCTCAACAAGACATGAACTTTTTCTAGTCGTGGTATCCGGGACTTCTCTACACAACGCAGATTAGCCCCGGGCCACAGCTCAGCGTTGTTCATGACGGTCTGCTTCAACAAGGTTACCGTGCTATTGTCCACACAAGTAATCTTGTAGATGTTTGCGTCTCACAAACTCCACGAGAACTTGGGCGCAATAGCACTTTCTCCCTTCCTTCTCCTGTTAGCCTCGTCTTTGATCCAATTATCGAGGCTTTTAATGAGGAGAGCCCTGTGAGACTCTTCTCTTATCAGCCCGTCCAATTGGTTCATATCGACTATGGCCAATTTTAAACGCCCATCTATAGCCATTTGACTGTAGATGAGGGTTTGTTTCTTACCCGGCGGTATGACCTCCTCCTCTGACCTTGATCTTTTCAAACTGCCTTGATTTCTTCCGCTATTTTGAAACGGATGTGCGCTCCGCGCCCTTGCTGGGACAGGGAGTTCACCTTTTACCGAAATACCAGGCCATACCTGCGTTCTCGACAAATTCGAAGTGCCCTCTTGCCCCCCGCTGGCTTGTTATCGCCAGTTGAAGTGGCCGTCAGGACACCCTTCCTACGCTTTCGCGCTTTCGGGTCCTTGGTATCTCCTATTCTAGATGGAGCCAGAACTGACCCGCTCGGAGTCGACCTTGGTTCGGTCGGTTTCTCCGCCGCCATGGTCGGTTTCGAAGCCTCTCTCCCCTGGTCTCCCCATCACTTGCCACCTTCTCTTACTTTTTCCTTAGTTTAGAGGCTGCAGCTCCCGTTGGAGGCAAAGCTGAAACACAATAAAACGCTCTTCTTTCTTCAAGAAGAGTGTTTATTGTTTCCTCCGACTTCCCCTCGTGTTTCCACTGCAGTCATAGTTTCCTCTCCCTCGAGTTCGGCTTTGGCTTCGCTCTCTGGCGGGAAACCACCCCACACGCTCCACCATCATTTTTATCGCTTTTATTCTCTGCTGGCGGCTTCTCCCCATGACTGGCGACAGGCCCGCCGGCAGTCGCAGTTCCCACCGACGTTTGCGGTAATATCCTACCGCGCTCTTCTTCCCTCTTTTCCATCACTTCATTAAAGGGGTGCGGCCCTTGTAGTTTTGTGTTTATAGTTCGTGCAATTTTTTCGAACAATTTAGGTAAAGTTGATAAAATTGCTATACCATTGTTGTTTTCAACAGATGCTATTCCACTTTTTTTGTGAATAGGGGTAAGAAAGAACGATTTCCATGCGTCTCGAAAAGTAGCTGACGAAAGTGAATTATTAAAGATAAAATGTAAAGCAAAAGTTAAGTAAACAGCACAATTATAGAAAAAAAATTGGTGGGATCAAATCTGGACCTGCACCTTTTTTCGTGTCAAGACTCGTAATTGCGTCGAAAATGTCAGTTTCGGAAAGATACAAGTCAGAAATCGATAAGTTTGAGTTATTTAATGAATTGAGAATTAAAGAATCGTTAATAATAAAAAATTCCTGCGGACAAACTTAAACTTATATAAAGAAAAACTTATATACGGATAAACTTTTTGAAAATTATTAGCAAAAAAATTACTAATGGCAATTGGGCAAGAGGAAAAAGTATTATCCATAGACATAGAATTTGGATAACAACATGTTTTACGCTTTGTATTAACGAAGTCAAAGAATTTTTTTGTATCAGTAATTATTTTATGACCAATATTATTGACATAATTTTCATAAACTAAAGTAGTCTTCTGTTTAAATTCTAAGGCTAAATCGTTGTACATATTTGTTAAATTATTGTTAGGGTCAGTTGTATGTTTAATTTTTTTATGCAATTTATTGCGTTGATTTCGCAAAGTCCTTAGATCTCCATTTAACCAGGGTTCAGTGGTTCTTTCTTTTTAACGGATTTTTGGCACAAAAGCGTTTATTGTTTCAAAAATCTTTAAGTAAAGAATAGAGATATATGAGTTGATATCCTGCATATATAAAAGATCGACCCAATTGATTAATGATAAAGCATTATTTATGCTTTGAAAGTCGGCGTTTTGAAAATCATATACAATTGAATTATTGTATGATTTGGAAAAGTTAGGGCTACAGGTGGAAAACTCAAAAATGATTGCGTTATGGTGAGTGGTGTTAGTAAAACGGTTATCTGCATCATTTGCGAGTTTTACCTCCACTCTGTCATATGCATTAGAAAATGCAAGATCAAGCCATTTGTTATTATTGTTAGGATATCTGATAATTTGTTGTAAATCGTTACCATAAAAAGCACTAATAAGATCGAAATGGATTTCGTCAAGAAAATTTATTGGTATTAACAAATTATCAGAGTCGTCCATGGTAAAGGATATAGCTGGACGATTAACATAAAAATAGAATCATCCTCGTTCATATTAGCTATTATATTATTACATATGTCGTAAAATTCAAAATACGAGGAATTGTCAGAGTTTGGAGAAAAATATACAATACCAAGGTATAAATAATTGGTACCTAAGTTTACTTTGATAAATAGATGTTCGAACAAATGACATGTCGTAGTAATAATAGGTATACTAGTAAAGTTGCTTTTAACAGCAAAAAACTTTTTATGAGTTTCTTTAGTTCTTTAGTGAGAGAGGTAAGAATCTAAATTAATAATAATTTGCTTTTTTGATATATTTAATGTTTCGTGAAACTTCAAGAAAAGATTAAACAACTCATTGTAGCTTGAAGGTAAACTTTCAGCCTGGATAAGAACCTTTGTGTTCATAAGTTGGTCGATAATGTCATTATTAAAATCAATTTTACTGTTATTTGTATTTTTGTTAAGATTTGCTGTTATATTTTTAGTAAATTCGTTAAACTGCAATTCTAAAAATTCTGTAATTTCCTTTTTGAGATCTAACTTAACCGATGACAGAGCTGCTTCTACGACTTTTTTTTGTACTGAAGAAAATTGTGTCATTTGGGTGATACAAGTACCAAATGAATCACAGAGCTCCATAAAAGTAGCCTTGTTAGAGTTTATTACAGCAGTAGTTTTTGAAATCGTTCCTGTGTTGATGTCATTAAGAATATTTATTCCAGCGATAATTTTGTCGTACATCGCACGAAGAAGTGATTCATGGTTTTAACATTCAGTGCAGATGAACCATTGTTCCAGAGATGGATAATGCCAATCTCTACGACACGTGGCTTTTTTTGATTTATTATCCAAAACGGCACAGTTAGTAGCATTACATTTAAATTCCATTATAGTTTATTATTTCATATTTAAAAATATATTAAAAAGTATTAATAAAAATTAAAATTTTGTATATGTAAGTAAAAAGTGAATACTTTGAAATTATTAAAAAATTTAAATTAATAAGAGTTAATAACAATGCAATGCATTTTGATTCAATCAATATTATTGCTTTTTTATAAAATTAAATTAAAAGTTTTAATTATATCAGAAGTTTAATACCGTTTAAAATAAATATTGAACAATTAATTATGACGAGGCGGTTATAAGTATTATTATATTTTTTTTTTATTAATTAGGTAAATTTAATTTATTTAATTAAATTTAATTAAATTAAGCATTAATAAACACGTCTGTACTAATTGAACGATTGCGAACGATATCCTTACCTTGATCTACCTTGTCTGCATTTTATACTTAGCTTTTTATTCCTATATAAAATAGGATCTATATTATTTACATTATTTATTTAATTAATTAAATGTCGTCACGCTACTCTCTCCCTAGTGAGACCAAGGGTCTACGAAACCCCATGGTGCGGCTGTTTAGCCTGAACCTGCGTCGAAGTTGTGGCAGAAGGGTCTTCCAATTCGTAATTAGGAAAGCCGGTTATAGGCGATCGGTAGAGACTTTATTTTTTTCCTCTTACATTAATGACAAAGTATTTTTTGTATTTTTTAGCACTTCATATGTAACAGGGTTTGTATGGAGTATGTTCTTATAAATACTTGAGAACAGTCAGCTAGATATTTATGAAAACCGGTTCCTTCGAATGGTTGGATGTCTCACAAAATTTTAATTCCGCACAGAATTTTCTAAAATTTTCAATGATTTCGTACTCTGAAGAATTATTTTTAGAGGGTGAAAAAATTCACCTGGTAACCGCAGGTTAGTTCCAAGTACCCTCTCAACAGGTGCGGTCTTTAAATCTTATTTGAAGCTGTATCTGCGCCCTAATAATACGAGTTGCAATTTGTTAAGGTAATTGTTTGTCAACTTAGTTTAAGCGCTGCTTTTAGTGTTCGGTGCCAGCGCTCTATCATACCATACCTATCTGAGGTAATTCTGATTGGTACGCCGAATCTGGAAATCCAAGCAGATATAAAAAATCTTGCGATGGTTTCAGCCGACATATCCAGAATTGGAATTGACCCCAACCATCAGGAGAATCGATTAATCATTATATATATTGAAATCCATGAGATGGTGGAAAGTAGACCAACATGCTGAAAATGGTTGGAGTTAAGCGCGTACTTTTGTACGAGTGTTTTCGTGTGTACGGATATTTTTACTTTTTGGCAAAGGATGCAAGTTTTAACAAATTCCACGCAGTCTTTTCTCATTCCCGGACAGACTAATCTTTCCTGAACTAGTTTAAGGATACTTCTGTTATCGGGATGTAAAATCTCGTGAAGAGTTTTCAATACTGCATTATGAAACTTTTTTGTGACAAATGGACGAAGGATTGTCTGTATTGATACGGCAAGGCCTTATTCGGTTTCTGATGAAATGCGAATACCAAGGGTTTGTCTTCAGTATAGATGCTGAACTGCCTGCAATCGAGATGGGCCTAAATATATCCTTACATTATTTGATTGCCTTGTATATAGCCATAAGTTCCCCATCATACGTGCTGTATTACTTCTGCGCGGTGTTAAAAAAAACCTGCGAGAGGTTATTGCTCATTGTTATACAACGGATCTACCGCGGCTCCCACCGCGAAATCGAATGCGTGTACTTTCAAGTCAAGTGTGCTTTTTTCATTGGGTGTGCTGGAAAAGTAGCGTTTGCTAGACGCTGTTTAAACCGCTTGCATGCGGTTGAAGCCTCATTTGTCAACTGAAGTACTGTTTTGTCATTTTCTACATTGCTTTTACCAATTTCTGAAGGTCAATGAACAATGATAGCAGGTGGTAAGAATTTTCGGTAGAAGTTAATCATAGCGATAAACCGGCACAAATCTTTAGCGAGTTTCGGGAAAGTTCAGGATCGCTTATAATTTAGAATTTAATGGTTTTATACCCGCCTGGGTTACATGGTGCATGGTGTCTGTTGTAAGACTTCCAGTTCCGTCTTCCCGAATTTACATTTAGATTGGTTTATCGTGTTGTGAAAGACGTTTAAATATTTTGCGTAAATCCTTTTTATGTTGCTGTTCATTTTTAGAGGCAATAAAAATGACGTCGATATATGCCACCCCATAATCAAGTCCTCGGAATACTTAATATATCAGCCGCTAGAAAATCTTGCTGTAACGGAGTTTAAACGCTGGTAATTCCTGCAGGGGCCCAATTCGCCGTTAGGTTTCTATGGTATATGTAGTGACGAGGGCCAATTGATGTTAGAAGGTCTGCAAACTTCCTGTTCCTGTTGTAGAAGAACCGTGATTGAGGTTCAAGTTTATCAAATCGAGTTAAGTATATAGTCCAATATTTCTTCTAACATTTCTATTTTGCTGACACAGTTCGTCTGTGTTAGATTGAGAGGCATAACTTCGAGTGAGTAGTTTCCATTATCCTATCGGACATCTCTGCGTTTTGAGAGTTTGTTATCTGTTGCGAATAAGATCGGCTTTGACGTATCTGGAAGGAAATCTAACCATAAGGCCTTCAATACTTGGGGTCCTATTTTGTCACCAATATTATACTGCCTCATTTCATTTAGAAAGGCTTGTGGTTTTCCTTTGGTTCACCTTTGATAACAACTTCCGAATGCGAAATTGGTATTAATTTGAAAAATCTTTCATAAGGCGGGTTTTCAGATTTTTGTATTTGTCCTGCTTTGGATGGTCTCGTAGTAAACCAATGTTTGCTGTAAGTTGTTTAATCATAGCGTGGGATTTAGTTAAAAATGGCTTTCGATTTGTAAAAACCATAGATTGGGATTGCGTTCACTGAATGGCTGAATTCTAATATTGGCCTGTGTATATATCTTATATATATATATAAATACATATAAATTCGAAAGTAAATTTTGTTTAATAATATTTTGAAGAAAAACCTCTTATCAAAAATACCTTTCACCAGTTTTTTAAATTTTTCCAATTTTCTATTAAATAAATTTAAACAATCTTATAAAATTATTTTTTAATTTATTTATTTATTTAGGATGCATTTCGATATGATCACATATCATCATCAGTCATTCATAACTAATTATAGTTAAAAAATGCATAATCTGTTAAACATGTTATAAAATTAAATTCAAATGTTTAAATAACATTTTACAAATTTATAATTTTAATTACATTAATTTAACATTACATATTAATAAAACATTTAAATACAATCAATAACATGTATTTAATATGTGTTAAAAAAAAGAAAAATTATTTATTACAATTAAATTTATGTTTAAGTGGTTATTATCTAAGCAATGTTGTGCTACGGCAAATTTGATTGGTTTATTACATTTAATATTTGAAATATGTTCCTTAAATCTAGTTAAAATGTTTCTTTTGGTTTGACCAATATACTTTGCATTGCAGTCACCACACGATATTTCGTAAATTCCCCATTTTAATTCATTTTTCATTTTATTTTTGGTATTACTTAATATGTTCTTTAAATTATTTTCACTGGAAAAAACTAATTCTAAATCATATTTTTTAAAAATTGGTTTTAATTTATCTGCTAATTTTCTTTTCTAAACTGAATTTTACTCTCTTTTTTGTGGATGGTTCCGATCTGAAAAAGGTTGTAAGGTTATTTTTTCTAATTTTTATTTGAATGTTTCTGTACGAGATTGTCTATTACTTCTTCAGAGAAACCGTTTATATTTGCTATGTTTTTAATGTAATATTTTTCTTTTTTGAAATTTTCAATAGACAACGGAATTTTACACATTCTATAAACCATGCTGTGGAACGCTGCCATTTTACTGGAATATGTAACAAACGAATCATTTGTGATGTATCTCGAAGTGCTTGTTGGTTTCCTGTAAATGTCGAATTCCAATCTAAATTCTGTTCTGCTTATAAGTATATCTAAAAACGGGAGTTCTGCATTCTCTTCATACTCTACTGTAAAATTTATTGTTTGGAATTGTTCGTTTAATGTTTCTAGTAATGGGTTTACTTTTTCTTTTTTTATTACTACGAATACGTCATCAACATAACGAACCCAAATTTTTGGTAGTTTTTCTTCCATTTTCAAATTCGTTTCAAACTTTGCCATGAATGTATTAGCGACAAAGCATGATAGAGGATTGCCCATAGCTGTGCCATGTGATAATTTATAGAAGGCATCCTTAAATTGGAAATAATTATCCTCCATACATATTTTGGTCGCTTCTAATAATATTTCTAATTTTTCTAACGGCACATTGGTTTGTGAGAGCCATTCTTCAATACATTTCAAGGCTTCCGGGATTGGTATGTTCGGATATAATGAGACCACATCGAAGGAAACTAATATATCCTCGTCTTGTAATTTTACGTCTTTCACAATATCTATGAAATCAAATACATTTTGGACATATAGGCCGTCAGGCCGTTAAAAATAAAAATAAATAAGAATCCTCTTCCACGAATGATAAAAACGGCCAACACATGTATATCTAAAATTCACAATGTTTTGGAAACTCCGAAATGGAAATTATCTATTCCGAATCCAATGATACCACGACTATATGGCTTAAGGAAAATTCATAAACCCGGAAATAAAATGAGGCCAATCATTTCCAATATCCAGTCACCTTGTTACGGAATATCTAAATGGGTTATTAGTAAATTCAAAAAATTAAAACCACCTGACGGCCTATATGTTCAAAATGTATTTGATTTCATAGATATTGTGAAAGACGTAAAATTACAAGATGAGGATATATTAGTTTCCTTCGATGTGGTCTCATTATATCCGAACATACCAATCCCGGAAGACTTGAAATGTATTGAAGAATGGCTCTCACAAACCAATGTGCCGTTAGAAAAATTAGAAATATTATTAGAAGCGACCAAAATATGTATGGAGGATAATTATTTCCAATTTAAGGATGCCTTCTATAAATTATCACATGGCACAGCTATGGGCAATCCTCTATCATGCTTTGTTGCTAATACATTCATGGCAAAGTTTGAAACGAATTTGAAAATGGAAGAAAAACTACCAAAAATTTGGGTTCGTTATGTTGATGACGTATTCGTAGTAATAAAAAAAGAAAAAGTAAACCCATTACTAGAAACATTAAACGAACAATTCCAAACAATAAATTTTACAGTAGAGTATGAAGAGAATTCACAACTCCCGTTTTTAGATGTACTTATAAGCAGAACAGAATTTAGATTGGAATTCGACATTTACAGGAAACCAACAAGCACTTCGAGATACATCACAAATGATTCGTCTGCTACATATTCCAGTAAAATGGCAGCGTTCCACAGCATGGTTTATAGAATGTGTAAAATTCCGTTGTCTATTGAAAATTTCAAAAAAGAAAAATATTACATTAAAAACATAGCAAATATAAACGGTTTCTCTGAAGAAGTAATAGGCAATCTCGTAGAGAAACATTCAAATAAAATTAGAAAAAATAACCTTACAACCTTTTTCAGATCGGAACCATCCACAAAAAAGAGAGTAAAATTCAGTTTTGAAATGAAAATTAGCAGATAAATTAAAACCAATTTTTAAAAAATATGATTTAGAATTAGTTTTTTCCAGTGAAAATAATTTAAAGAACATATTAAGTAATACCAAAAATAAAATGAAAAATGAATTAAAATGGGGAATTTACGAAATATCGTGTGGTGACTGCAATGCAAAGTATATTGGTCAAACCAAAAGAAACATTTTAACTAGATTTAAGGAACATATTTCAAATATTAAATGTAATAAACCAATCAAATTTGCCGTAGCACAACATTGCTTAGATAATAACCACTTAAACATAAATATAGAAAATTTAAAATTAATTAAACACATAACCGATAAAAATTATTTAGACGCTTGGGAAAGTTTCCTTATTAATAAATACAAAAATAAAAAGTGTTTAATGAATATTGACACAGAACCCATCTTATCACCACTTTTTAATTTGACAACAAGAAACTACAACTTGGACAGAGTGAAGAATATTTAACAATAAAAAAATAGAACAATTTTATATTAATTTTCCGTTTTATTTTAGTTATAATAAAATTTTTTCTCATTTTTCTCATTATCTGTTATTTGTTTGTTCATTTAATCCCAATACTTAATGTAATATTAGAAAAATCTCTATGTTAATATTTTTTTTTTTTTTGTTGTTGTTAAAAATAAGTTTTTAATTTAATTGTAATAAATAATTTTTTTTTTTTTTTAACACATATTAAATACATGTTATTGATTGTATTTAAATGTTTTATTAATATGTAATGTTAAATTAATGTAATTAAAATTATAAGTTCTTTCGTTGTAAATTTGTAAAATGTTATTTAAACATTTGAATTTAATTTTATAACATGTTTAACAGATTATGCATTTTTTAACTATAATTAGTTATGAATGGCTGATGATGATATGTGATCATATCAAAATGCATCCTAAATAAATAAATAAATTAAAAAATAATTTTATAAGATTGTTTAAATTTATTTAATAGAAAATTGGTAGAATTTAAAAAACTGGTGAAAGGTATTTTTGATAAGAGGTTTTTCTTGAAAATATTATTATATAAAAGAGTTTTACGGAATTAGTTCAACTAATTAAAATTATAATTAAATTTTGTTGCATGCTTTTTAATTTTTAAAACATTTATATATGTATGATTATGATGGTAATTTGATTAGGAAATTAAAGTACAGTCTATTAATTATTAATTATTAATAATTGTTAACTGTTTTTTTACAAGCACATTTTTATTTTTAGCGTCTTGGTATAATACATTTGTTTATTTTATCATTTTGTAATAATTTAACTGTTTTATAAACACATTTTTTATTTTAGTCTATGACAACATCTTATAATTTAATTGTTTTGTTATGAACATCTTTTTGTTAATAAAAATTTTTAAGTAAAATTAGAGATTAAATACTTTTTTTTTTAAATTATTAAGATCTAAATATAATCTTAATTTTTGTTGTTGCAAAATTTGAAATATAATATTATATACACACTTATCATTTTTATTTTTAATAGCTATAAGGCTTTTAAATTTTTTCTAAATGTTCAGAACCATTTCTTATCTCTTAATTAACACAATCTTTTTTGATTATCGTAAAGATGCTGATTTTTGTGTTTTACTTTTATTTTCAAATTGATTTGACAAGTTTTATTTTTATTATCAAAATTGATTTTTTTTATAATAATATTATCAAAATGTTTTTTAAAATTACTATTACTTAATAAATTTAAATTATCATTATTATTTTGCTATTTTTGTCAGGGTCACCATTTTTTAGATCACTAATTAAATTCATTTACACACGAATTACGTTACCCTTTCCGATAAATAAAAATGCCAATACCTTTAGAAGAAATTAATTTAAAAAATTATGAAATAAAGTCGATGAACGATCGAAAGTTAAACGATCCGCATAAAATAGAAAAAAAAAATATTTAGCAAAAGTGATATTTTATACAAAATAACAATTTGTACTTTTGTCATCAAATTTGTCAATTCAAATAATTAATAAATGAAAATGTAAAATTCCGTTAATTGAAGTTAACATTACAGATAAGTTAAATAATTATTTTATGTTAAAAGTTGTATTTTAAAATTAAACAATTTCTTTTTTTAAATAAGAAAGAAACCAAATCGTTTTTGCCGCAGTCGGTAGGATGTATTTCTAAAGAAAGATATCTAGTGAAAACGAATCGTACTATAATATATAAAATTAAAAAATTTATGATAAAAAGGATCAATTAAAGAAACATATTTTGTGTAGATCCAAAATTTATAATGTAATATAAATCCAATCCAAATTTTAAATTATAAATGTAGTAAACTTTTCGATCAAAATCGAAATTTAAATTTTAAAATTGTAACTATTGAACAGTTAACCAATCAAGTAGCTTTACTAACACAACATTTAAATAAGCAAACCAACGGGCTCAATCAAGTTAGCAGAATAGTTTTTGAATTAACGGCAGATCAAATCCTCAGAAATTTTTAACGAAATTACACCTTTTTGTGGCGAAAACTGCTTTATATTGAAATTGCTCTTACAGTTGAAGATGTTGAAGCTCTTTGTGGTCAAAACAACGCTTAATTAAGACAATGTTGTTTGAAGAAAGTAACCAACAGTAAAACCATTGGAAAGGCTAGGAACGTCATCCTTGAAATACCCAAAGATAGCAGAAACTGGGATGCAGTAGTCAACACTCTTACACTGAGATTCAGACCCAAACGGACAATTCATCATCTCCTCTTCCAGGCAAAGGAATTCAGGGTATTTAATCTTAAATATTTATTTAATAGATTAAGCAATATAAAATCAGAATCTAGTGAAATTTGTGACTTTGATAAAAGTAACTCCAATTATGCAAATTCAAATAGATCAAAGTAAAACTTTATTCGAATTAGATAATATTTTTTGTCAAACAGAAATTTATTTAAGTGATTAAAAATTATAAATTAAAAATATAATTATAGAAATTATAAATTAAAATTATAAAAATATAAATTAAATAAAAATAAAAAACTAGAAAAAATAAACCAATTTGTTGTTGAAAAAAATAAAAAGGAATTTTTTACTCTTTTATAATTCTCTTTTTCATTTGTTTAGTTTATTTTTTTTGAGTTCACTTCAAATACTTTCATTTTATAAATTTATCAATCAATGCACTTTCATTCACATATATTTATATTATTTTTACACAGGTTACTTGTTCCACATCTTTAAATATAAAATGAAACTATCAATAATTTTTGTCTATCCTTTACATATGATTTACAATAATTGCAATAATTTCGAATTTGACGAAACTCCTAACTCAACAATTAACATCTCAGAAAAATTAAAATGTGTATGGTGTAATAACTTGTTTCACCTCACTGGTCAATCTTTTAAACTAATTCTGAAAATTCCCAATGACAATAATTATTTTTATATAAGGGTTTGTGTACTAGCTAGGTATGTTTATTGCATTTCAACTTTACAAGTTGATTATTCCACAATCCTATTGGACTACATAATTGTACTTTTTAATATTTAATGGTGGATTCATTTAATCATATAATTAACATTGATGATCAGCTATCCATTACTTCACCAAGGTGAATAATTCTCAAATAAATTTCCAATATATTAACAATTTTAATATTATGTATATGAATATCCAAAGTTTAAAAAATAAATTGTATGACTTAGTAGAACAACTAATTTCCTGTTATGTAAATGTAAATTACACATTATTGTATTATCTGAAATTTGGTAAATGAAAGCGAAAATCAGTTCTTTAATCTCCCTAATTATTATTGCTATTTTTCCAATCGCGATGATTTCTATGGTGGAGTTGCTATTTACGTAAATCACGATAAAGATAGTTCTCTTTCTGTTCATTTTTCAAAATTTCATTCAAAATTTCTTAGTGGTGAAGTTTTAAAGAAAGATTAAAGAAAGAATAAATAATATAATAGCTATTTATAGAGCACATGAAACGAAAAAGTCGGAATTCATCGAAAAGCTTAGCGAAATTACTAACACTTTTAATAACTCGCTAATTTTCGTCGATTTTAATATTAATTTATTGGAGAAACGCAATTTAAACGTGAAAAATTATATGAATACCTTCCTTTCTAATGGATTTACTATCTGTAACAATATTTCTGAAAAATTTGTTACTAGAAAAGGTATAACTAGTAACACGGTAATTGATCATTTCATAACTGACCTCTGTAAATAGAATATTTTTTCCATGTTCTAGATAATCATATATCAGACCATCAATTACTGCTAATATGTTCCAACAAAAAACCTGCTTAAAATCCTTAAAACAATTTCAAAACAATTTTAAACTACGATAGAAAAACTAATCATTCAATTTGATCAAGGCTCGATTATACTAATTTTGACGAAATAATTGCACCATAATACTCGATCTCTTTGCGTAAGAAAAATAAGTCTTGTTGGATGACTGATAGCATCTTAAATAAAAATTCGAGATACGTATTTCAAATACAAAAGGAATAATCCAGACGTACACACATCGGAATTACATAACAAATTTAAAAACGAAGTAAAATACTTAATGACCCAAGCGAAAAAGAAATATTGTTCTGACGAAATTGCTCGAAATCGAAGTGATAGTAAACTCCTATGGAAACTGTATAAAAAAACAATCTTCAATAAAGATGGGAATTCTAAATCCAACATAAAACTATCTCGCATAATTACAAACTAATTAGTAATGAACAACAAATCGTGAAATCGTATGCAAATTCGTTAAATGGACAATATGTATGGAAATTTTAATTTATACGCCACCAATGCAGAGGAAGTTAAAGAAACTATAAATAAATTAAAATCTTCTGCCGCAACAAGATTTGGCCGCATCTCTACTAAATTTATAAAAAATTTCAATTGCAATTCACTCCAATCTTAGTAAAGTTCATTAATATTGCTTTTCAAACTTCAATTTTCCCAAATTCATTAATAGCAGTTATAACAATCTACAAAAGTGGAAATACTAAACTTTGTTCTAATTATCGCCCTATCTCGGTTTTACCAGCTTTTTCCAAAATTTTCGAGTTAGTTATCAAGAATAGATTCCATCATTTCCTCTACCACAACCCTATTCTTAGTAAGGAACAATATGGTTTCGTAAAAAGTTCTAATACAACTGCGGCTTGTATTAACTTAACTGATTTTATTACTAGAGAAATCGATTCGCGTAATTTTGTCGCTTGTGAATTCCTTGATTTACAAAAAGCGTTCTATTGTGTAGACCATGACATTCTACTTATCAAATATTATTTAATCTAAGTTTTAACAATAACCAACTGAATCTTCTTAAATCATATCATATCTCTCTAATAGACAACAATTTGTCCGCATCAAATCTTCTCAAAATCAGGCAAAAATAAAAATAGGAAAATGGGTTCCATAGAGTTCTATTTTAGGTCCTGACCTCTTTCAAATATATATTAATGATATATGTCAGCTAAATTTAAAAGGAACACTTCAGCTTTACGCGGATGATGCTGTACTGAAATATGGTGGGAAAAAAACAAGTTGACTTGGCAAATGCAATTAACTGCGATTTAGAAATTATCAATATATGGCTGGATAAACATCATCTACTATTAAATGCAAAGAAAAATCAAAATAATTGTATTTAATAATAAAACAGATCACAATTTTAATATTCACTATAAAAACTACCCAATTGAAATTGTGAAAACGTTTAATTACCTGTGTCTTGTAGTTGATAATAGATTAAGATGGTGTGAGCACATTGGCCAAGTTATAAAAAAAAATTGTCCATATGTTTTCATTTTAAAAAGGTTGCGAAACTTCTTCTCTCATAACGCCTTGTACAGCATCTATTCATCGTATATAATTTCTCACTTAACTTATTCGAACTCTGTATGGAGCAGTGAGTCAAATTTCATAATAAATAAATTAAATATTTTAAATAAAAAGGCAATCAAAACAATAAAGAGATACCCCACGTTTCATCCAACAAATTTGCTATATTCCGAAAAATATGTAAGTTTTAATCATATATGTAATCGGGAAAACCTTTTGTTTACTTTCAAAATTATCAATAACACATTAAAACACAATTACAACTTAGATTGGATGGTCGATATACACAATCACAATATTAGAAACAAATCAAATTACTATTTAAAATGGTTTAAAACGGGTAAACCAAAGAACAATTGTCTATACAACTATTTAACGGCGTTCAATAATCTTCCAAACGAAATGAAAGCGAAAGAAGTAAAAAATGTTTATATAATTCGCATAATTTAAACTAATTAAATTAAATTCAATATAAATTAAATCTTAACTATGCCATTGGATTTTATCTTTGCAGTCAAATACACTTTGTGTAGAATAAGGTTGCATTATAGTAAAACTGAAAATCTAAGATTTGTATTCTAAATTAGTATCGTAATCTCTAATGTTACTTAGTTCTAATTAGTTCTAATTCCGAATGTTAATTAGTTTTAATAATTTGAAAATTATAATATAGCCAATATCGCAAATAAAATTACAACTAAAATAAATTTCAAATTAAAATTAAAAATAAATTTAATGTCAAATAAAAATATATTTCAAGCTTTTAATAAAATTAATTTTAAATAAAAATCAATAAGGGTCTAATAATAATAAATTCATATATTGTTTAATCTATATACGACCACACAGCTCATGCTAAGGTCTTTAAAATTTTATTATAATCTTTATATACTTAATTAATTCAAATTTTCAAAGAAAAAACTCTTCTTATAATAATTATCATTCTAACTATAATCCGCCTAATTCATTTAATAATTCAAATACGACAAAACCTAGACAAATAATAGATCAGGACAATTTAGAAATTTTAATAATCGGACAGAATAACCAATGGAAATAGACAATATTAACGAAGAAAATTACGCGAACCAAGGTAAATTTTACAAATTAGCCTCGGAGAACAGATTATTAATTATAAAACTAACTTTTGAAAAATAACAATTAATTGTTTTATAGATACAGGGTAGGATACTAGTCTCATAAAATCCAATATATAAAATTTTACCATATAAAATACCATATAAAATTTTAAATTTACATAAATCCATTACATATAATTCTCTTGATGGACCAAAAAGTGTAACACACAAAATTATTACACCTATCTCCAAAGAATTAATTAAATCAGGAACTTTGGAATGGAAAGTATTCTCTGTCAAAACTGGAAATTATGATGCAATAATAGGCATTAATTTTGTATTTCATTTTCAATCAAAGATCGACGTTGAAAATCAGTTTCTGGAAATTGATTTTAGCCAAATATAAAATTCCTTTCGAAAATATAAATTTATTATCCTAGTGAAATTGCTCAAGCAAATCACTTATAACCAATCAATAATATAAAAGCCGAAATTTTTAATAAAATAAATCAAGACCATCTTAATTCTGAAGAAAAATCCTATTTAAAAGAGTTATTAAATAAAAATCAAGACTTATTTTTCGGTGAAGGCGACAATTCGACCTTTACACACGAAATAAAGCATGAGATCAAACTAAAGCATGAAAATCCGATTTACAGTAAAATATAAGTTAATTTACTTTTTGTAAATTTAAATAAAACAATAAAAAAATTTTTCAAGAAGATGTTCTCCTTGGTTTATTGTAAAATTAATAGTGATTTCTTTTAATAATGTTAAACATATTTATAGTAAAAAGTTACAAAATTTCTTTACAAATTTTTGCTTATTTTAAAATCCTAAATATAATTTATTGGTTTACATGAAAAGATTACAAAATTTCTTTATAAATACTTAATATAATTTATTGATCTACATTTGGTAAAAATTCATAAAAATAATTTTTGCATTACAAAATATCTGTTCTCATTACATTCTTAGTATCATATTGGTGGTCTTAGTATCATATTGGTCAATAAGCGGAACTATAAATAATAATTTTCGCTAATTGAGCAAAACAAAGTACAAATTTTTTAAGTGTAATTCTTATTAAGTAATAAGACCAGTATTTTATTTTTGGAACAATAATAAAAAAATAATAATTTAATAAGAACCTTTTTTCTTTTTTAAATAAGAAAGTGATTTTTTTAAATGTAATTTTGTTGTTGTTTCTTTTCTTTTAAATGTTATTTAATAACGAAGTATTCGAATTTCAATTTATGACAATTTTTTATTTGATTAAAAATATTTATTTTGTTTATAAATTAAGGTTCTTTACTTTAATAATTACTCATTCGTTTACAATTTTATTTAAATGCCTATTAAGTAAAAATTATTAAATAAGGAATTATTTCAAGTTCAAAATAATATTAACAATTAATTGTTTGTTAAAGAAATAACATTTTGCTAGTTAAAAATTTATTATTATTATTATGATTATAAATGATTTTTATTTTTTGGTTAATGTAATGGACTATCATAACTCTTTCCCGCTTAAAAATCAAATGTCCTCATTTGACTGCATTTTTAAAAAAATGATGTTTTGTATGAATTACTTTTGGGAGCGATTGGCTGTTTATTTTGCTTAATTTTTGTTGTCAACGGAATTGCAGATGACTATTGCTTTGCATTTTCATGTTGTGTTTTGGTTTCTTTGACTATTGATATGTGAGTATGATCTTGTAATTCTTTTATCGATTCTTCGGATGCGGTGTTTACGCCATGTTTGTTATTGATAATTACTTTTTATTTTTTTTCGTTAAAGTTAGTATGATAATTGTTGTTATTAATAATAACATAATTAACATTGTTGGTCCTATTCCAATGACACTCAAAACTTGATCAGTAAATGTTTTTTCTTTTAATAAATTAATTTCTTTAGTGTTGTTGATATGAATATGGCGGAGTAGTTCTAGTGATAGATGTTCTTGTAGTTCCTTTTTAATAAATTCAGGTTGAAGAATAGCTGGCAATATTTTGTCTGTTGGAATTTCCTTGGAAGAATAAGGTTTTTGGTTTACTGTTACTGTTGAGTTATGAAATATAATTAAATAAGTTCCATTTATAAATTTTGATTCATGATTGATGATAACTGTTCCTGTGAATTGATTCAGCAATAATATGCCCTCTGCTACTAGTTCCACTAATGGGATATGATGGTTGTTTGTTATATTGCATGCTGAATTTTTGCCTTTTATGATGTTCGGAATGCAGGTAGAGTTAGTTATGTCCATTATTTCATTTTCGTTACATATTGTTATAGAATTAATTACTTTACAATTTTTTGATTTTATACCTAATATTTTTTCTTTATTTAATAAAATTTGTTCATAATCAATTTTTACTACTACATTTTCAATTTTTATTGCTTTAATTACTAATTTTACAAATATTTCATTTGAAGTTAAAGGAATTTCACTGAGATAGAACAAGCGAGTACCATTACTTATAACCTTTACATTAGAAAAATCTAATGCTTCTTCAACATTTTCATAAGGAAAATTTTCTTTATCTAATATTTCGATGCCCAAATGAATGGCATATTTTAAATTAACTATTTCTTCTTTAATCAATTTCAATTTATATTGAATTTGAAGAACAGAATGATTATCAATTATATTTTTGTTTTTTGAATTTTGTTAGTTATTTCAGTAATGTTATTTATCCTGTCATAATAAGTTTTGTTTATTATTACCTGTTTGTTATTATTATTTAACATATTATTTACTTTTTTCTTTATCATAATATAGTCATCGTGATCTGGAGTACCTGCTATCCATTTCCAGGCAGTACCGATTGCATTTATGGCTTTTGGTTTTCGGTGTATGTTAAACTCATCTAGTAAATGTTGTATTTGATGGGCTTCATATTCCAAGTACTTTTTTTTTCCTAAGGGAGGTGGGAATCTTCCAAAGACACCAAGAATGTCCCCCTTGGTAGTGTCAGATTCTTACTGACTAAACCCACCTCCCCCTTTTGCCAATATAATGGGATGAAACCCATACCTGCGCACGCAGCATATTGGCTAGGGAGTGGGGATAGGAAAGGATAGGAAATGGATACGGAAACATTGAATTGGGAGTGGGACTGTAAGGAACAATGACTCAGCCTATTATTATTACTATTTGCTAACAGTGACTAAAGCCGTCACAACAGTTACAACATGTAGTAGTATATAGTAACTACATGAGGTAATTATTCAAGGCAACCCCCACTGTCACTGTAGCGGTTACTATTATTGGTATTAGTATTTTGATTAATATTATTATTATTTTACTACAGAGTCAGCGCCATCAGTGGATTACAACGTGCAGCAGTATATAACACCTTACTTGCATGATATAACCAAAAATAGCCCCACTGTAGCAGCTAATATTATTATTACTATTATTATAATTATTGTTATTATTACTATTATTATTATTAATATTATTAATGTTATTATTACTATTATTATTATTAATATTATTAATGTTATTATTACTACTATTAATTATACGATATACATTATTACGATATAAAAGTACTACATATTTTTTTATTTATGACCTGGCCGGGATTTGAACCCAAGACCCTTCGATTGAAAGGTTGGCGACTTAACCACTGCGCCATGAGTCACAAGTATGGGTAAAGTGCATGTGTTTTGATATTATTTAGGACAGCAATAATTTCATCTAATGAAAATCGTAAAATACCCAAGTCGATTGTGTGAATTAGTCGAAAATTTTCTTTTTGTACCTTAGCTTGACCTGACTTGATTTTGTTCTAATTCATCATCTTTCCTTGAATTAGTGTGATTAATTTTTTGTCAATCGTTTTGTCTTTGCGGATGATATGACGAAGATCGTCTATTAAAATTTCCTACGTTTTGATAATTAATATTTTCATTCTAGGTGCGACCAGCTTATGGTCTGGTTAAATTACCTATTTGTTGAGAACCAGATGTGAAGTTTTGTTGATAATTGGGTCTGTTGTTGATAATTGGGTCTGGATTTATTGAATTTAAATTGGAAATTGGGTTTATTGGATTGTAAATTGAATTTATTAGACTGAAAATTTTGCTTGTTGGAATTTGTTTGAAAGTTTGGTTTACTATTATGAAAATTGGAATTAGGGTTTGATTAGAAATTTGGTTTCCATGTGTTATTCTGCCATTGTCGATTAAAATTTCCTCTATTATAAGGTCTAGCAAATTGTTGTTGGATATTGCGGGGGTTATTTCCATTTAGTGAAGAATGCGAAGTTCCTGGTTGACTAATTTGTTGTGTGCCTATTTTATTCCCAAAATATTTTCTAATTTTGTACACATATGTAATGCCTGAGGAAGATCCTTGGGTTCTTTTATGCTCAATAATCTTGATAGGTCTCCATTTAATGCTCTGATGAGTGTATCGAGTGCTTTTTCACGATAAAAACGCGTCATAGCAATTAAAGCTTCTTGCTTTAATCCTATTGATGGTATAGTTTATCAAGTATCATAGAAAGATTTTGATAAACTTCTTTGTGGTTTATAACTTTATTCTCTATTTTTTTTTTATTGTCTTTTAAATTATAAGTTTTTTTGTTTCCAAAATTATATAATATTTTATTATTTAAAAAAAATTTATAATTGATAGTTAAAAATTAATAAATTTAATTAATAATAGTTAATTTTTGGTCACTGATAATTATTGACACTGATAGAAAATACGCGAAGAAAATAGGCTCGATCACAGTAAAATAAAATAGTTAAATTAAGTTAAAACCAAAGATTCTATTATCAACTGCCGGTCCCTGGACCCTTGGATAAACCCTTCGGTAAATCCTCAGGTCAATCCTTGGGTCCCTGTTCGGGCGCCAGTTAATTTACTTTTTGTAAATTTAAATAAAACAATAAAAAATTTTTCAAGATGTTCTCCTCGGTTTATTGTAAAATTAATAGTGATTTCATAATGTTAACATATGTAAAAAGTTACAAAATTTCTTTACAAATTTTTGCTTATTTTAAAATCCTAAATATAATTTATTGATTTACATGAAAAGATTACAAAATTTCTTTATAAATACTTAATATAATTTATTGATCTACATTTGGTAAAAATTCATAAAAATAATTTTTGCATTACAAAATATCTGTTCTTATTACATAGTTGGTGGTCTTAGTATCATATTGGTCAATAAGCGGAACTATAAATAATAATTTTCGCTTATTGAGCAAAACAAAGTACAAATTTTTTAAGTGTAATTCTTATTAGTAATAAGACCAGTATTTTATTTTTGGAACAATAATAATAAAATAATAATTTAGTAAGAACCTTTTTTCTTTTTTAAATAAGAACGTAATTTTTTTTAAATGTAATTTTGTTGTTGTTTCTTTTCTTTTAAATGTTATTTAATAACGAAGTATTCGAATTTCAATTTATGACAATTTTTTATTTGATTAAAAATATTTATTTTGTTTATAAATTAAGGTTCTTTACTTTAATAATTACTCATTCGTTTACAATTTTATTTAAATGCCTATTAAGTAAAAATTATTAAATAAGGAATTATTTCAAGTTCAAAATAATATTAACAATTAATTGTTTGTTAAAGAAATAACATTTTGCTAGTTAAAAATTTATTATTATTATTATGATTATAAATGATTTTTATTTTTAGTTATTGGTTAATGTAATGGACTATCATAACTTATACAGCTACCCTCAAGTTCATAAGAAAGAGGTAGAGATAGCAATTTAAGATATGCTAAAACAAGGCATAATTAGAGAATCTAACTCATCTGATAATTCTCCGCTTTGGATTGTACCAAATAAATAGACAATTATAATATAAAAAAATGGAGAATAGTAATAGACATTCGGGACCTCAACGAAATAACAATTGACGACAAGTTTCCTATACCAAACTTAAACAATATTTTAGACAAACTTGGAGGTTCACAATACTTTACGACATTAGACTTAGACCAACTTATGGTGAATGAGAAAGACCAAAAGAAAACAGCATTTTCGACACTTTTCTGGTACGAATATATTCGTATGCCTTTTAGACATATAGATATATCTAGATGATATCCTGTTTCTCAGCACATTTATTCAAGAACGTATAACCAATACATAAAAAATCTTCAACAAACTAAGGTCAGCAAATTTTTATTATATTGTTTATTATTTCCTTTTTAAAAAAATATTTGCTTGCTCTCTATGTGGCCAAAGTTTTTTCCTTTTTTCTTTTTTTATTTTCACCAAATTGTACTAAAATAGATTATTTTTATAAAAACTCTAACTCTACAAAATAACCTTATAAAGACTTATAAAATAATATTATTATAATTGAATTAAATTATTGATTGTTGATATTTAAATATTGAATTTAAATTTTTAAATTTTCTTATGAGATCAAAATATAAAATTTATAAAAAGTCTAATTTTATTAATATGAATACTCTATATGCCTTAAGTGGCCTATTAAATTATTTTAATCAATTAGTAAAACTATGTTTTAATAGAACTACAGATAAAACTAATTACTACGGATCCTTTTTGAAAAAAAAATTTTTTATAGCGATAAAAATTTTTTAGTATTCTCCTTTTTTCCGTACAAATGCGGATGGACTTCCTAAAACCTTTTTATCTCTAACTGGCCTTTTAATTTTAAGATATTTTTAATTAGCGTTTCCTTTTCTCCGTACAGATGCGGATACTTATTGACGGAAACTCTAAGAAAAAATCTTATTCCTATAAAAATTTTTTTTTTTTTGTTTTTAATTTTATTTCTTTTATTTTCTTTCTTTCTTTTATTGTTTTAATTTTAATTTTACTTTTCTTTGGCCTTTTCTTTTTAATTTAATAATTTTAATAAGAGTTATTTAACAACTCTATAATCTTAATTTTATTATTTGAATTTTTAATTTGTTTTTTCTTTAATATTTCTTTTTTTTGTGGATTTGCCCTATTAACTGTTTGTAATGGGCAGTAAAATCCTCAGTATCAGAATTATCTGATACAACTTTGGTCATTACAAAAATTTATATATATATTTTTTTTTTTTTTAAATTTTTTCTTTTTATTATATGTTTTGAAATTATATTATGAGATCTTTAATAATTATAAGATCTTTGTAAAAAAAAGGATTAAAAACACTTACATGTAAATTATTTTACTTAAAACCTTTTGCATGGTGGAACCGTTGCAGTCTCTCTGGTCAACAAGGAAAGCGGCTGTTCCTAATGCCTTTGATGAAATTAACATTGGAACTCTTTTTGGTTGGTACTACTCGTATTTGGTCCATTGTGATACCACATAGAAGCTTTTCTATCCCACTCGTTAAAACCAATTTGAGCTTTTTGCAAAGCGAAGAATACTCTTCACATTTTTACCTGACAGATCGCTAAGGCTGTCGAAGAGATATTGCCCCAAATGGGTATTCCTTCTTGCCGACAAGGCCGGGCATGTGCAAAGGAGATGAATAGTAGTTTCCTCCTGTTCTTCATCCTTGCAGGCTCTACAATAGTCGTTTGCGGATAAGCCAAGTCTTCTGGTATGCTTCCCTATTAGACAGTGACCGGTGATTATACCTATTGTCATTCTAATGTCTGCCCTTTTGAGAGAAAGTAATCATTGGATCGTCTTAAATCGGTTTTGGGCAATATCAATCTTGTGATATTACACGAGGTTAAGTTTGACCATTTGTAATTTATCCGGCAGAACTTGTAAGGTTGTACCAATTCTTTCGAGTTCATCAGCTTTTTCATTTCCCGAAATACCTCGATGACCTGGTACCCAGCAAAGCTGAATGCTAAACTGCCTGGCCATCTCGTTAAGAAGTTTTCGGCAGTTTATTACAGTCTTCGAGGTTGTGCATGTTAATTCCAGAGATTTTAACGCAGCCTGACTGTCTGACAGAATACGTACTTGCTTCACAGTCAAAACGCTTCTATTCAGTAGAATCAAGGCTTCTTGAATTGCCATAATTTCCGCTTGGAAGACGCTACAATGGTCTGGTAATCGGAAATTATGACTGATATTCAGATTATCTGAGAAGACCCCGCATCCTACACTGCTGTTCATTTTTGAACCATCCGTGTAGAATTGTACTCCTTCGAAGGTCATCACTGTGTTCGAGCTCCAACTCTCACGGCTTGGTATGCTCGTCACATGAGATTTCCCGAAGAAGTAAGTGGGGGACGTGTAGTCCACCAAGGCGGGAGTGGCCTTGAATTGGTTTATGATATTCGAGTGACCTTCTCGTGAATTGATCAACTGGGATGTAGCTTTTAATCTCACAGCTGTGTTTGCGGCTGCAAATTTACTATAATATTCTACAGGCATCAGATTAAGCATGATGTCTAATGCCGCAGAAGGGGTTGTTATTAAAGAGCCACTAATACATAGTGTGGCAGTTCTTTGGACCCTAGCGATTGCTTTGCGGTTGACCTCTTTATCGATAGCCTTCCACCATACTAGGACTCCGTACATAAGAATGGGTCTTACTACGGATGTGTATAGCCAGTAAGTCATGTATGGCTGAAGCCCCCATTTCCTACCAATGGCTTTTTTACACGAGTAGAGTGCTATTGAGGCCTTCTTCACTCTTTCTAAGATGTTAGCTTTCCAGCTTAACTTCCTGTCTAGAGTTAGACCCAGAAATTTCGCCGTTTCGCTAAAGGCAAGAGTGCAGCCATTTAACGAAGGCGGTTTTATTTTAGGAATTTTATATTTCCTTGTAAAAAGGACCAGTTCTGTTTTCTGTGGATTTACTGACAGTCCACAGTCTGTAGCCCATATTGTGATTTTGTTTAGTGCAAGTTGCAAAACGTCCCTGAGACTGTCTGGAAACTTGCCACTGACCACGACAGCAATATCGTCCGCATAGGCGATAGTTGTGCAGCCCACCTCTTCCAGGATTTTAAGCAGTTTATTTACTACCATATTCCAAAGAAAGGGAGATAGCACCCCTCCTTGCGGAGTCCCTCTTTTCACAAACCTTTTTGCTGAAGCGTTGCCAAAGTTGGCACTGATGGCCCTGCTATTTAGCATATTAGCTATCAGTGCTCTTAGCTCCGGTTCAACTCCTAGGCTTATGAGTGCGTCCACAATTGCTGCCTGATTGACGTTATTAAACGCTCCCTCAATGTCTATAAAAGCTGCAAGAGTATACTCTTTGCAATTTAAAGATCTTTCAATCGAGCTTGTCAAAGTGTGAAGTGCAGTATCCACTGACTTCCCTTTACAGTAAGCATGTTGAGAGGCTGGCAACAGATTTTTATCTAAGTTGCAGCGGATATGGATGTCGATCAATCTTTCTAAGGTTTTTAGAAGGAAGGATGACAGGCTTATAGGCCGAAAGTCCTTCGCATGGACGTGACTACTTTTGCCGGCCTTGGGTATGAACACTACTCTGACCTGTTTCCATATATCCGGGATAAGCCCCAAATTAAAACAACCACAGAAAATACTTTTAAACCAAGCCAGGGTAGTAGATGCATTTTGCTGGATCTCAGCGGGTATAATTCCATCCGGTCCGCTTGACTTGAATGGTTTGAAACTATCTATAGCCCATTGTAGTTTGTCCCCTGTAACCACCACCTCTGAAATAGTAGGGAGAGGATTCAGAAGACAAGCCACCTCTGAGCTGTTATTTGAGCACCCAGGAAAGTGGGTTTTTAAAAGTAATTCCAACGACTCCTCGCTTGTGGTAGCCCAGCTGCCATCCTCTTTTTTAAGAAGACTGGGTACCATGGGGTTTGAGACTGGGTACCTTTTCGCCTTTTTAAGTGCTTTTTTGTACTGACTAAGAGCTATTTTATAAGAGCTCCAGTCCTCTGTGTCTCATTTGTTTTTTTGGCATTATTGAAAGCCCTCCTACTATCTTTCCTTAGAGCTTTGATTTCATCATTCCACCAAGGTGGTTTAGGTTTACCCCTAGGTTTACTGATGGGACATGAATGCTCTAAGGACTTATGCAGGCCTTAGTAAAAACGTTTACTAGGCTATTTAGATCCTGGATATTTTTAGGAATTCCAGGTGTTAAGGAGGGAAGCGTTGACTTTAAGTGCTCCCTATATTTGTTCCAGTCAGTTCTCTTAGGATTTCTATAGATTGACTTTGTTGGAGGACTTTCGTCCAGACTGAACTCAAGGTATCTGTGATCTGAAAAAAAATGCTCATCAGAAACTTTCCATGAGTTTATTTTAGAATAAATGAAGTCCGAGACTAAGGCTATGTCTAGGACTTCTTGCCTATTACTAGTAACAAAGGTAGGTTCCCTGCCAATGTTACAGATTAGAAGGTTAGTACTTAAAATGTAATCAAAAAGTGACTCACCTCTTTCGTTGGTATCCGAACTACCCCAGATGTCATGGTGAGCATTGGCGTCGCAGCTTGTACCCTGGCCCAACGTGTACCCTGGTATCTTGAGTCCATGAACCTGTTTTTTTTATCACCCATGGCTCTTGGATCAAGATAATATCCTCGCCCGTTTTCCTGAGGCGGATTTCAAGCGCGGCGGAAGCCGCTTTGGAGTGATGGAGATTAATTTGGAGTAGCTTCATTACCTGAGCCATCCTTAATCTCCACCACCGTCGCGTTAGCTTCATCCTCGAAGTCCATTGAGAAGCTTTTGATCTAAGTAGATCTTCATCGTCAGCCTTGATGACATCATTCACTCTCTTTGGAGCGGAAGAGGATGCTCCGTCAACGACACCGGATCGGTCAGAGTCTGCCTCTTGGGCTTGACTTAGGCCTTCACCGATGCTCCTTGAGGCCTCCACCTCATCCTTTTTATACACCTTCAGTGTAACCGCTGTGAAGCCGTAATTTATGACCCCTTTGGCTTTCGCTAGGGGTTGTAGGGAGTCCCTATTGACAATGACTAATGCCTGTCGGGATTCTCCTACTACTTCCCCTAGTTTGGCAATCTTCCAATTGTGAGTTGGAAGTTGGGGGTTTGACACTTTCATCATTTTGATGATCGTGTCTGCTTCGGCAGGTTCTCTCGGCAGCCATATCCTAGCTCTTGGCCTGCTAGGGATTTCATCCCTGCTTACGGCTTTGAGCTTGGCCCCTGGCCACAGACTTCCCACCTTACCTATCGCCTGCTTGTAGAGATCTGCCGATCTCTGATCAACACAAGCAGTCAATTTGATGTGGCCCTGATGCCAGCCAGCGTCTCTACAGGAGGGTGGTGGTCCAGGGTTTTCTTCCAGTACCTGGAAGAAAGTTGTGTTTAAAGCAACAACAACTTCCTTCCAGTTACTGGGAGAAATACCCCCATCCTCTAACCCCTCATCAATGATTGCCAGAATTAAACTATCCTTTGCAATTTTATTGAATGGCCTGGTTACCTGGTTGCTCCCTAGCAACCTAGCCTTTTTGGAATTACTCTGTAGCTCATCTTGTGACCTCTGTCTCTTGGACATAAGGCCCTTTGATGAACCTGGGATTTGTCCTTCTTGGGGCTTCACCTGGCCTACTACTGTTTTGGCCCAGGCTAAGGCATTCTTTTGTGCCTCAGATAACTGACCATTATTGAGAGAGCTTAACCTCTCAATAATTTTATAGGCCGACCGTTTATCAAAAAAGGCTTGTTTCGACGGGCGATATTTATAGTAAAAAGTTACAAAATTTCTTTACAAATTTTTGCTTATTTTAAAATCCTAAATATAATTTATTGGTTTACATGAAAAGATTACAAAATTTCTTTATAAATACTTAATATAATTTATTGATCTACATTTGGTAAAAATTCATAAAAAAAATTTTTGCATTACAAAATACCTGTTCTCATTGCATTGTTGGTGGTCGTAGTATCATATTGGTCAATAAGCGGAACTATAAATAATACTTTTCGCTTATTGAGCAAAACAAAGTACAAATTTTTTAAGTGTAATTCTTATTAAGTAATAAGACCAGTATTTTATTTTGGGAACAATAATAAAAAAATAATAATTTAGTAAGAACCTTTTTTCTTTTTTTTTTTTAAATAAGAACGTAATTTTTTTTAAATGTAATTTTGTTGTTGTTTCTTTTCTCTTAAATGTTATTTAATAACGAAGTATTCGAATTTCAATTTATGACAATTTTTTATTTGGTTAAAAATATTTATTTTGTTTATAAATTGAGGTTCTTTACTTTAATAATTACTCATTCGTTTACAATTTTATTTAAATGCCTATTAAGTAAAAATTATTAAATAAGGAATTATTTCAAGTTCAAAATAATATTAACAATTAATTGTTTGTTAAAGAAATAACATTTTGCTGCTTGGTGTGCTATATGTGTTTTAAACCGAATAAACGAGAATGTATGTATGTTAAATATAATGTTAGGTTAACAATTAGCTACGTTGCCAGATTTATTGTATGGTTTTTATTTTTTAAATAAAATTAAGTTTTTTTCTAGATATACCAAAAAATATACATGAAATTTCTTGATTTGTCACAGACAATTTGTGTATTTAAGTATATTTTTTTTGCAAAATAAGCTAAAGAGTATATAAAAATGTTTTATTTAGAATGATTAAGTAAACGTGTCGCAGGGCCTAGGTGTAAGGGCAACTTTATGCCTGAGAAAACAACAACAACAAGTAACCAATAAGTCGTCGTTTCAATTGAAGTAAACTGAATTGACTATGATATAATATGAAGAAGGATTTAAATTTTTACTTTAAATTTAAATGTATAAAATTATTAATTAACATATATTGAATTATTATTAATTAGTTTAACTATGTAGATATTAGACATCTGCACAAATATATGCCTTTATAGAAATTACCGAATGTATTTAAATACTGTAATCTAATTCAATACATTCTTTCAAAAAGCTTTAAATAAGGTGTATATTCAAATTACAACATAATTTCAGTATACACCATATTTACAACACAACATTTTATTCTATCCGTTGTATTTCAAATACGAATATTGAAAAGCTTTATTTTCTTAAATACTTTGATGTTTTGAAAATCAAATTACAATTCTTCTAAACCTTTTAAAATTCACCGAGTATACTAAATACAATGAAAAAAAAAAATAAACAACAAACAAACAGAACAAAGAGACGAGAAAAAATAAACAAAGAGGATGAAAGCTTTTTTTAAAAATAAATTAATATTTATAATCAATTTATAATGATCTGATCGTTCGTTGATATTTGATAACGGTTAATTTTTGTGGTAAAAAATTTTGTGATAATGCACATGCACATACACATTACATATATATATAGTGCATACTACATATCCGTACTATACTACATATTAATATTATTGTTTTATTATATTTGGTGTACTCGGTATATAAATCCAAATACTATAAATATTCTATTTTCGGGTACACAAAATTAAACAAATACATATTCATTCTATTCTAAAATAAAATGTATGCATTTTGTTTGAAAGCTTTCAAAACAGAATATAAAAAGTTTTACTTATTATAGAATGTTTTAAAAGAAGTTTTGAATACATTTGTGCAGATGTCTAGTAGGTATGTATATATGCATATGTACATATATCACCTTTAGATAATTTGGACTTTCTATACAATATATGTATGCTATTGCTAAACATATAGTTTGAATATGAATCATATTCAAATATTAGAATAATATACAATATTATATTTATAGAGCTATGTAGTGTTAAGTATCCATAGCTACGTATTATTGTTTATGTTTGTTTTCTATACAATATGTGCTATTAGCAATTACTATTTACTATACAGTATTTTCGCTTATTGAGCAAAACAAAGAACAAATTTTTTAAGTGTAATTCTTATTAAGTAATAAGACCAGTATTTTATTTTGGGAACAATAATAAAAAAATAATAATTTAGTAAGAACCTTTTTTCTTTTTTTTTTTAAATAAGAACGTAATTTTTTTTAAATTTAATTTTATTGTTGTTTCTTTTCTCTTAAATGTTATTTAATAACGAAGTATTCGAATTTCAATTTTTGACAATTTTTTATTTGGTTAAAAATATTTATTTTGTTTATAAATTGAGGTTCTTTACTTTAATAATTACTCATTCGTTTACAATTTTATTTAAATGCCTATTAAGTAAAAATTATTAAATAAGGAATTATTTCAAGTTCAAAATAATATTAACAATTAATTGTTTGTTAAAGAAATAACATTTTGCTAGTTAAAAATTTATTATTATTATTATTATTATTATGATTATAAATGATTTTTAATTTTATTTATTGGTTAATGTAATGGACTATCATAACTTATACAGCTACCCTCAAGTTCATAAGAAAGAGATAGAGATAGCAATTTAAGATATGCTAAAACAGCGCATAATTAGAGAATCTAATTCATCTTATAATTCTCCGCTTTGGATTGTACCAAATAAATAGACAAATATAATATAAAAAAATGGAGAATAGTAATAGACATTAGGAACCTCAACAAAATAACAATTGACGACAAGTTTCCTATAACAAACATAAACAATATTTTAGACAAACTTGGAGGTTCACAATACTTTACGACATTAGACTTAGCCCAAATTATGGTGAATGAGAAAGACCAAAAGAAAACAGCCTTTTCGACACCTTTCTGGTACGAATATATTCGTATGCCTTTTGGCCTGAAAAATGCGCCATCGTCTTATCAAAGAAGGATGATTTCTGTACTCAGAGAATACATCAACAAAATATACGTAGTATATCTAGATGATATACTGTTTTTCAGCAGATTTATTCAAGAACGTATAACCAATACAAAAAAAATCTTCAACAAACTAAGGCCACAAATTTGAAAATGGAAATAAACAAGTGTAATTTTTTCTGTAAAGAGAGAATATTTAGGACATGTATTAACAAAAGACGGAATTAAAACCAATCCAAGAAAAATTTATGGCATTGTAAAGTTGAAACTGCCAAGCACCCAAAAGCAGATCAAGTCCTTCTTAGGAATTATTGGCTATTACAGAAAGTACATTAAGGACTATGCCAAGATAGCCCAATCAATGCCGATGTATTTAAAAAAAGACGCTCAAATAAACAAATTGGACTCTTCTTAACACTTATAACTTCACATCCCATTCTCAAATACCCAGATTTTAACAAGCCTTTTAAACTCAATACAAATGCAAGTAATTACACAATAGGTGGAGTACTATTTCAAGACAATCGTCATATGATGTCAGTAGCACTCTAAACAATCACGAAATTAGCTACAGCACGACAGTAAAACAAATTCTGGCCGTTATATGGGCCATAAAATATTTTCCACCGTATATTTACGGCAAGGAATTTGAACTAAGAACAAACCACCAAGCTTTGAAATGGTTACACACCAAATATTTAGGTAAAGACTTAAATCCGAGTTTTTTTTTATAACTGTCCATATATAAGAGATTACAAGTAGAACAAATTTTTTAGTATAGAAAATAAAAATAAGGCTGTGCCCCAAATAGTCGCGACATCTATCAATATGAAATTTATTCATCTTTTATGTTATACTAAATTCGTTTTTTTTTTAATTTTAAATATACATAAACGTTTTTCATTCTTTTCTTATATACAATTTAACCTTGAATAAAAAAAAAAGTTTTCTAAATAAAATAATTGGTGTGTATGTACATTGTAACTTCGTATTGCTATACTATGATAGATAATAATTTGAATACTGGTAATTTAATGGTTTTTGTAAGTAATTTAGATTCGATTGTTAGTTTTAAATAAATTTTATTTATTCTAGTTATATAATATTACAATTCATTAACATAAAATTTACAAATGTATTACAATAAAACAATTTTTAAAATACAAAGAAAAGATTAGTTATCTGCTTGGTGTGCTGTATGTGTTATAAACCGAATAAACGAGAATGTATGTATGTTAAATATAATGTTAGGTTAACAATTAGCTACGTTGCCAGATTTATTGTATGGTTTTTATTTTTTAAATAAAATGAAGTTTTTTTTCTAGATATACGAAAAAATATACATGAGATTTCTTGATTTGTCACAGACAATTTGTGTATTTAAGTATATTTTTTTTGCAAAATAAGCTAAAGAGTATATAAAAATGTTTTATTTAGAATGATTAAGTAAACGTGTCGCAGGGCCTAGGTGTAAGGGCAACTTTATGCCTGAGAAAACAACAACAACAAGTAACCAATAAGTCGTCGTTTCAATTGAAGTAAACTGAATTGACTATGATATATGAAGAAGGATTTAAATTTTTACTTTAAATTTAAATGTATAAAATTATTAATTAACATATATTGAATTATTATTAATTAGTTTAACTATGTAGATATTAGACATCTGCACAAATATATGCCTTTATAGAAATTACCGAATGTATTTAAATACTGTAATCTAATTCAATACATTCTTTCAAAAAGCTTTAAATAAGGTGTATATTCAAATTACAACATAATTTCAGTATACACCATATTTACAACACAACATTTTATTCTATCCGTTGTATTTCAAATACGAATATTGAAAAGATTTATTTTCTTAAATACTTTGATGTTTTGAAAATCAAATTACAATTCTTCTAAACCTTTTAAAATTCACCGAGTATACTAAATACAATGAAAAAAAAAATAAACAACAAACAAACAGAACAAAGAGACGAGAAAAAATAAACAAAGAGGATGAAAGCTTTTTTTAAAAATAAATTAATATTTATAATCAATTTATAATGATCTGATCGTTCGTTGATATTTGATAACGGTTAATTTTTGTGGTAAAAAATTTTGTGATAATGCACATGCACATACACATTACATATATATATAGTGCATACTACATATCCGTACTATACTACATATTAATATTATTGTTTTATTATATTTGGTGTACTCGGTATATAAATCCAAATACTATAAATATTCTATTTTCGGGTACACAAAATTAAACAAATACATATTCATTCTATTCTAAAATAAAATGTATGCATTTTGTTTGAAAGCTTTCAAAACAGAATATAAAAAGTTTTACTTATTATAGAATGTTTTAAAAGAAGTTTTGAATACATTTGTGCAGATGTCTAGTAGGTATGTATATATGTATATGTACATATATCACCTTTAGAAAATTTGGACTTTCTATACAATATATGTATGCTATTGCTAAACATATAGTTTGAATATGAATCAAATTCAAATATTAGAATAATATACAATATTATATTTATAGAGCTATGTAGTGTTAAGTATCCATAGCTACGTATTATTGTTTATGTTTCTTTTCTATACAATATATGCTATTAGCAATTACTATTTACTATACAGTATTCACATACATTTATACAAAGTTTGAATATGAATGATATATAGATAATAGCTATGTTTATAGAGCTACGTAGTGTTAGGTATCTGTTTACGTATTTTTTGTTTTATTATGTCCCACTCATTGTCCCACTCAAATGTCCCACTCATTTTCGAAAAATGTCACAATACCTCAAAAAAATAAATTGTACCACTTCATGTCTCAATGCCTCAAAAAGTTATTTGTACCAAAATGAGTTATAAGTAGAAAAATAAAATTTTAGTTTTTTGTACTGTTACAAAATTTTCTACTCATAACTCATTTTGGTACAAATAATTTTTTGAGGTATTGTGACATTTTCTACTCATAACTAATTTTGCTACAAATAATTTTTTGAGTAGAGTATTCATCCAGTACAAAATTTTTTAGTCAATTTTTTGTATCTCACATCCACTCAAAAATTATTTCTCAATTTGTTATTGCTTATAAATTGAGCAAAATTCATTTTAAACTCATAAAAAAAAACAATTGTGTTTTTAACTCATTTTCTGAGTATTATATCCTTGTTAATATTTAATATTTCAATTTAGCTTTCAAAAAAAAAGGTTTTCTAAATAAAATAATTCCAATAATCATACGTCCATATGTATTTGTTATTTGTTTTACTTTGCTTTGCTTGTTTTATTTTGCTTTGCTTTGCGGATAAGTAAACTATATACTTACAATATACATACAGCTACATGTTTTTATTTTTTATTATACTAACTGATATAGAGATTGGGAATGTTTATCAATAAGATCTTTGTTTTTTTTTTTTAATGCTAGAGTGTATTTGTATCTAGCGCAATTTATATACATAGATGATAGAATATACATCATATATATGTATATATTTTATTTTTGTTTGACTTTATGTATAATTTCTAATAAAGGCGCGATTTCTATTTTTGTAATATGTATGTATATTAAAATTTAAATTACAAGTGAAACAAGTGTTTATTGGAAAAATTTTTAAATATAAACTTAATTTTTATTTTATTAATTAATAATTATTTTAATACATAAAGATCCATACATACATACATATGTGAGTAATTATTAATTATAGGTACTTATAAAAAAATAATATATAGGTACTTTCTATTTATTAATTAAATACAGTACACTTCATCAATAAAATCACTTTTTAACAAATAGTTCGCTTCTGGAAGTTGCCCAGATTTTATTTAAACTTGAATTGATTGATTTTAACAAGGTTTTTATTGATGTTGAAAAAATTTGGTCATGGTGTTAAATCATATTAAATGCTTATAATTTTTTGAAATTTTTTTATCTGATTTTCATAAAGTCTTAATTATTTCAGAAAATGATTTTATTGAAGTAGGTACCTACTTATGTAGATATGTAAATGGTATATTAGATTTTTAGTAAAATTGAGTAAGTATTTCATTGTATTTCATTGAGATTGTATTTCAATTTTTTATAACAATTGGGTACGATTGCTGTTCTAAAACTTTGCCGTCAATTTGTATTTAATTTTAGTAAGTAAAATTTAAGGCAAAAGTTTAGAATAGGTACGTACATACATATCAGGGTTTCAATAATTTTTTTGACGGGGGTTTGGGGACGGCAGCCCCCACTTTATTAAATACAATATTATTGAAATATGTAAAAAAAAAATGGGATTTTATAGTTGATTATAAAATCAACGTCCCAATAATTTGTTTTGGGGTGGTAGACGGTAGACCCACTATTTTAAATACTCTTCCACTACTCTTAATTTAAAAAAAAATTTGTGTTTAATGAAAACATTGATCCTTTGCTTCCATTTTCTCATATAAACTCACAGCCAAAAGAATATTCAACTTTTGGTAAAGAAAACCATAATTTTTCTGAAAACAGTAAAACTTCGTATGCAAGTAAAACTTATTCAAATATAAACATAGAAAAATTAAGTGTACCTTTTGAACATTTTCGAGCAGTATCAGTATCTCCGAATGAATTTAATTCAGAAAAACATGATTTTTGTAGGCATTGTTTAACATTTCAAAAAAAGGAAAATTTTTATTTCAAAAAATACTCAGGAGTTAATAAAACATTAGGTTTCATTAAAAAAGAAAATATTTATTTAAAAAAAAAAAATTTAGCTTTAAGAATTCAAAATAAAAAACTAAAACAACAAAGCAAAAAAGAAAAGCAGAATTCAATATGTAATTTAATGGATAAGCAATCTCATTTAGCAGACGAAGCCAAAACTTTTTTAAAAATGAATTTTAAAAATGTAAGAACATGGTCAGATGATGAAAAGAAAGTAGCATTAAATATACATTTTAGTTCTCCTAAGGGTTATAAATTTTTGAGGAAGGCAATAAATCTTTAGTTCTCTTAATAGGTGGATTCCAATTAAATATTTAAATGTAGGTCTTAACGACAAAAATATTAGCGAATTAGGTAATATATTTTCAAATAAGGGATCACTTGAAAAACAAGCTGTGTTAGTTTTCGATGAAATAGCTATTAGGAAGGATCTTAGTTATAATAGTGAACTGGATGAAATTATTGGTTTTTCTGATGATAGTTTTAAAAGAACAAAAGATGTCGCAAAATACGTATGTGTAATTTTGTTAAGAGGTTTAGTTCATAATTGGAAATATATTCTCAGTTTTTACACTACAGAAAAGGGCATAGGTAGTGAGGATCTTTATAATATTTTAATTCACAATTTAGATGTAACTTTCAATTTAGGTATTAATGTTAGGGCAGTAATATATGATCAGGGGGCTAGTAATAGAAAATGTTTCAAAATATTAGGTGTTTCAATAGAAAGGCCCTTTTTTTTTTTAATTCGACTGAAGGTGAAAAAAAAATTTTTGCGCTCTTCGATCCAGTGCATTTGATCAAATCTCTTCGTAACACACTTCTTAAATATGATTTTAATACCGTTGATGGCCAAGTTTTTCTCTTTAATTAGGTATAGAAATGGTTGTAGCAATAATCCTTCGGTAGTAATATATTAGCAAAATTAATGTCTGTTAAATTAATTAATTATAATTTTGAACACTCTAACTGCGAAGAAGATGATGCAGAGTTTCTTAATATAGAAAATTTAAAAGATAACGAAACAGAACAAAATGATTTGGAATCCAATGAGGGAAATTTTGATGAAACCGATGATAATATAACCAATATAGTTAATAATTATTTAGAAGAAAATCATTTAGAAAATTTGGAAATTGATAAAACAGAACAGGAAAATATTGTGTCGAAAAATGCCGAAAGGTACATTTGTGGCTATATTATTTTTAAATTAATGAAAAAAATTTCTTGTGATCAATGTACTAATTCATTTATAAAAAAATCTGCTGATATTTTATTACTCGATTCGGAGCAATTTATTTATCAGAAAAATTACAAAAATTATTCAGAAATCCTTAACTTAAAAGCTCCAACTGAAAATTTTTTCGAAATAACTCAATTTCATATGCGCGTACGAAAGTTTGTGGAATCTTGAGATGCGTACCTCATTTGAGGTACTACATTGTACCACCTCATTTTGCAAAATGAGTGCCTCATACAAACTCATTCAAAAATGAGGTATTACCCAACACTAGTAAGAATGAAAGCAAAACAAACACTAAAACCATACCATACATATAATATATGTCATATCATACATTATAGACAAATTATGTATGGAAGTACATTTTGTAAAAATAAATTAAGCTAAAAAATTTCTGGACCGATTGATTGTATATAGAAATTTGCTATTATTGGAATGAGTATTAGCAAAGACTATATACTAAGAGACATTCAATCCCATACAAATATTTTTGTAATGAAAGTTAAAAAGTGCTTGTAAAATTAATATCCCTGTCTACATCTAGCAGGAACAAAAATAATCATTATTTATCAAATATTTTATCACATTATCAAACCTTTTATGTATGTATAAGTTTTATTTATAGTTATAATATTGAGTATACCAGTTTACAAGTTTTTATATCCGTACGATAAGTATCGGGTGTAATAAAATTACTCCTCCGTTTGTAACACTCGAAATAAGCGAGCTAGATATACCTTCAAAGGTATGGATCGCATCAGAATTAAATTCTGAGTCGATTAAGCCATGTCCGTCCGTCCGTCAGCACGCTAACTCAAAAACTAAGAAAGCTAGAATCTTGAAATTTACATAAATTATTCTGAAATTCATTAATAATTCATTATTATTATTGAAATTTACATAAATATTTTTTTTTGGTTGAGTTCCGACCAAAATTTCGGGTAGCTCCCGAACAACTAGCTTTCAGATATTCACAATTTTTTTGAAATAGAGGCATGAAATTTTAACTGCTGATAGATATTATAAAAATATTAATTTTATGAATATATTAATTTTTCTGTAGCCCCGCCCGTTAGGGAGCTACAGCCCCCCAAAGTTCGAAAAATCTCTATATTTAAATTGTTATAACACAAGCTCGATAAGGTATATCTTCAATCTGAAAATTCTAAACGATAAGTGCTATTATGACCTTTACAAACATGTATATGATAAATATATACTTGTGCTATACGGTGTCTTAATTTAGCGTTATGCGAAACTGAATTATTGCAAAATCCTTTAACCCTTCTATCTTCTAAAACGTTTAAGTTGGCAACTTGAAATTTTGACAGAAGTTAGATCTTTGAAAATAAGTATCAGTCATTTCGGAAATCACCGCCGGTTTAGGAGCTGTAAGGGGTCAAAAACTGAAGATTTCCTATTTTTAAACACCTGTAACTTGAACACCTGTTAAAATTTTTTTGTAGTAATACATAAAAATTAAAGCTTCAACATTATACTCTTCTGTTAACAACTTTTTTTAATAATATAGGTATACTTTATAATTGACGAAAGTGTTACTTGATTTTTTCAAATTTTCTAACAAATTTCTTTAACGAATTTTTCGTAATAATAATCGTATACGAAATATCATATATTTCACTGATGAATGAATGATAAAAGTATAGATGTATATTATATAGTGCCGTATTTACATACATATATGTATTTTATTGTACTTATAAGATATTATTCTATGAATGGAAATATTATTAAAGAAATATTACAATGTATGGCGATATTTACAATATAAATATACTATGTGCGCATTAATATAATATAATATTTAAAATTATATTTACTATTTTGTAATTTAATATACATTTATCGCTTAGTATTAAATGGTACTATAGAATATTTGAAAAAGTTTTGGATTGATAATCGTTATGTGGAAAGTTAGAATCTGCTTTTGAAGAATGTATAAACATATAGTTTGAATATATGTACAACCCATAGTTCTAATTATAAAATTCACCGAAATTATTTTATAATACTAAAATATTAAAAAAATAATATTGTAAGCAGAGTTACAGGCTGTGAACATATTAACGGTTCGTACGGGTATCTAAGTGTTGACAAAGGCAACTGTATTCTTTCTCGTTTTTTCTAATTGTTAAAGAACCAAATCAAAATAAAAACAAACAAAAAAAATGTTTTTGTTATTTTTTAAAATTTTGACAAATTGTAATAGCAAATAATAGTAATAATAGTATGTTTATAAAAAGAAAATAAGCTAAAAAGTATATACAAATTTGTTATTTTGAACAATTAACTGAACAAAAATTCGTCGTTTGAATTGAAGTAAACTAAAACCAAAAATGTTTTGTATGTATCGCTATGCAAGTTTTGTATTTTAAATATAAACCACTTAATAATGAAAAAAATTTGTTATTATATAATTTTAATATTATGTATAATATATTAATATTTATATTGGATACATATATTTAATTATAAATACTAATAATTTTATAAAAAAAAATTGAGTATAAAACGTATTAAAGTAAACTATTTGTGATAAAGCGTTAAAAAAGTGAATTATTATGAACATAATTAAAAAGTGTATTGTTCCTGGTTGTATGTCTAGTTCCATAAATAAAAGTTTTGTTATTTTTCCAAAATTTGGAACTCAAAAATTTTACGATTGGGCGCAAATTATAGGAGGACAATAAATACGGAAGAAACAAAATTATATATGAAAACATTTATCGTTAGAAATTGTAATCATGGTGCAAAATATAAACGGTCCTTACAATTGTGGAAAAATAAATAAATAAAATTGAAACTATTACTTGAAAAAAAAGTAATGTTTTCAGAAACAATAGAAGTAGAACTTATTTTAAAAATAAATGTAAATTAAATGAAAATTAAAAAAACGTAAACAAAATAAATGTTTTAAAAGCTCCTTCAGAAAATTTTAAAATATTCTCAAACATTATCCAAAATGGTTAATAGATAAACATAATAAATTTGTAATGAAGTAGCAATTTTACAGAAATAAAATTTAATAAAAAATTAATAATTTTTATTTGATTTATAATTTTTTTTTTCTTCCTGGAAATAAGAGTCGAAAAATGTAAATAAAGTGAAAGTATTTAAATAAAAATAATATCTTTAATTTTTGATATTATAAGTACTAAGTACATAATTATATAGATTTTGTTCAAAGATAATTTTTAAAGATTAGTTTTTAATTTCTTTTACGCTCAAATGTCCCTGAATTTCAAAAGATGCAAATTCACGACTAATTTTTGTTGTTTTTATGTAAATAATTATAAATTATTTTGTTTTGTTTAATTTGTGGTTTATTTTGTTAATGAATTGTTTTATTTTATTATAAAAATAATTTTTATTTTTTTGTTAATTATTACTATGTACATATGCTCGATAATGTTGTTTTTAAGCTCTTGAATTGTTGTGGTATTATTGCTGTACTCTTTCGATTTCACAAAACCCCACAAAAAAAAATCCAACGGTGTCAAATCGCACGATCTTGGTGGCCACATCACTCCTCTACGAGAAATAATGCGATCTTCGAACTTTTCCTTCAAAAGATCCATTGTTTCTCTTGCTGTGTGGCAAGTGGCACCGTCCTGTTGAAACCACATATTCTCTACGTCCAAATCATCAATTTCCCGCCACAAAAAGCTGCGGATCATCTCCCTGTAGCGATTTCCATTGACCATAATCGCATTTCCATTTGCGTTTTCAAAAAAATGTGGTCCGATGATTCCTCCTGACCACAAACCACACCAAACCGTAACTTTTTGTGGATGTACTGGTTGTCCTAAGATAATCCTTGGATTCTCTTCACCCCAAATGCGGCAATTCTGTTTATTAACGTAGCCATTGAGCTGGAAATGAGCTTCGTCGGTGAAGATTATTTTGTTAAAAAATTTCTCATTTTCTTCTTGTTTTTCGATTGCCCAAGAAACGAATTGCCGACGTAATGCATGGTCAGTTGGTTTTAATTCTTGCGACAGCTGGATCTTATAAGCCTTTAAATGGAGATCACGATGCAAAATGTTGAATAATGTGGATGGTTTGATGTTTAATTGCTGCGAACGATGACGAATGGAAGTTTTTGGATCTTCTTCAACACTTCTGCTCACAGCTGCTACATTCTTGGTTGAGCGCCACTACGTTGATAAATGTTGCCTCTGTTATCAAGAACAGATCCAGTTTTTAGAAATTTGAAGCTTGATGGCACGATTTATTGGAGCATTTTCTCTACCAAATTTTGTTCGAAATTTCCTAATTACATCTTGAAAACTTTTACCATTTTCAAAAAATGTTGTAATAACAAAAACACGTTGTTCCTTCGTGTTCCATATTAACTAACCGGAATGTATTTAGAATATACCTAAAGAAACCTCGTATAAAAATTCCAGGTAGAAAAAAAATGGCGGCAAAATCAAAATGATACCTCAATTTTGAACACCCTATAGAAATACAGTAATGCATAATTTATGAAAATCTTTGTCCTATATTTTCATGTGTGGATTTAACTTTATTTTACGTTACTTGTGTTTAACTGATTTAACGATTTTACTTGTGGAATATTCTTCATTATTCATGAATTAATTTTTTGAAATTGTTGAGATAATTTTGCGGTGGTTCTGCGGATATTTACTTAAGGCCTTGGTTAAACGTGTGGTGTATCAACCAAGGGAGTATGGGTTCAAATCCTGCACAGGTCGTAAGATTTAAAAAAAAAAATTATTGTAAAAGTAATTTTCATTTATAGTTTCCAAATCAAATGTGACATATGTATGTATGTATATTTGCAAATTATTTCTTTCTATTTCATTTAGTTTTTAATTTGTATCTTTTATAATTATATATTTTATTTAAAATTTACTAGTTAAAAATATAATATAACTAAAATGCTAAAATATTGGCGCGCTAGACATACAAAACTTACGTAGCGAATACATACAAAACATTTTTCGTTTTAGTTTACTGCAATTCAAACGACGAATTTTTGTTGAGTTAATCGTTAAAATAATAAATTTGTACATGCTTTTTAGCTTATTTTCTTTTAAAAACCTACTATAAAATTATCTGCTATTACAATTTGTCTGTATATCATTTTTTATACATCTATAGAAAAACTATATTTGTTATAAGAAAGGTAAAAATAAAATTATTAAAATGAACAAAATACATTCAAAATTTTAAAAAACAACAACAGCATTTTTTTTGTTTGTTTTTATTTTTATTTGGTTCTTTAAAAATTAAAAAAAAAACTTGTAAACTGGTATACTCAATATTAATAATATAACAATAACGAAACTTATATATATAAAAGGTTTGATAATGTGATAAAATATTTGATAAATATTTTTTATTTTTGTTCCTGCTAGATGTAGACAGGGATATTAATTTTACAAGCACTTTTTAACTTTCATTACAAAAGTTTTTGCATGGGATTGATTGTCTGTTAGTATATAGTCTTTGCTATTAGTATTGTGATTATTCTAATAAAAAATCGTAGCTTCCATTAAGGTATGTAATATAATATAATATGGAAAATTATTTGTATTTTTACTTTAAAAATTGAATTGAATCGTAAACCTGTAAAAAACAAGTTACATATATGTACATTGTACATACATATGTAGGTATGTAATTTTGAAACTTTTTTGAAAATAAAACTTAATGGTAGATCTTTAAAATTTATAATAAATGTGCAAAATAATTTTCTTGCAATTCACAAAATTATTTGTTGAAGTTTGCATCAAAATTAATATTATAATTTATACCTATGTAAGTATATTATGTATGCATCACAAATTCTAAAATTCAATAATATTGCACTTTCTTCTTTCAAATCAAATATTTTTTCTTAAAAATTTGTTAAAAATTAGAAATCTGATTGCTGAAAATAGAAATGTTTGAAAATAACCGTTCAATAAAAGGTCTATTTACAAATTAATTGAAATATGTGGCAAAATTCAAAGAGCACTAAAAATATTCCGCCAGTCCTTAAATTTTATTTTTAATTGGTATTAGTCCAAATTTTCTAAAGTTGATATATGTACATATACATATATACCTATTTAGTTAAACTAGTTAACATTAATCCAATATATGTTAATTAATAATTTTATACATTTAAATTTATAAAGTAAAAATGTAAATCCTTCTTCATATATTATAGTCAATTCAGTTTACTTCAATTGAAACGACGAATTATTGGTTACTTAATCATTCTAAATAACACATTTTTATATACTCTTTAGCTTATTTTGCAAAAAAAAAAATATACTTAAATACCTACACAAATTGTCTGTGACAAATCAAGAAATCTCATGTATATTTTTTCGTATATCTAGAAAAAAACTTCATTTTATTTAAAAAATAAAAACCATACAATAAATCTGGCAACGTAGCTAATTGTTAACCTAACATTATATTTAACATATATACATTCTCGTTTATTCGGTTTATAATACATACAGCACAGCATGCAGATAACTAATTTTTCTTTGTATTTTAAAAGTTGTTTTATTGTAATACATTTGTAAATTTTATGTTAATGAATTGTAATATTATATAACTACAATAAATAAAATTTATTTAAAACTAAAAATCGAATCTAAATTACTTACAAAAACCTACATTAAATTACCAGTATTCAAATTATTATCTATCCTAGTATAGCAATACGAAGTTACAATGTACATACACACCAATTTATTTTATTTAGAAAACTTTTTTTTTTTTTATTCAAGGTTAAATTGTATATGAGAAAAGAATGAAAAACGTTTATGTTTATTGTATTTAAAATTAAAAAAAAAACGAATTTAGTATAACATAAAAGATGAATAAATTTCATATTAATACATGTCGCGACTATTTGGGTCACAACCTTAAGTATTTTGATTTTCTATACTAAAAAATTTGTTCTACTTGGAATGTCTTATATATGTATAGCCTTTGGTGGTGGTCTAATAGGTTTTTAATTAATACAAAACATGTTAAAAGAGAAATGATATTAAAAATAAAAAAATAAAAAACAAATAAAAAAGTTTGAAAATTTAAAAGCATAATTTAACATCTATAATTCAGCTTAAATCTAATAAGTATATTAGTTTTATGTAATTATAATTCTATTTATGCAAAAATAGTAATTTAACAATAGTTTTATGAAATAATAATTAAAGAATCCATTTTATACAATAATTCAATATGATAAAAAAAAAATAATGGTAATTTAGTAAAAATAGTTAAAAACTAAGTAGAAAATTTGGAGAAATTAAATATTCCATTGCTATTATTATTATTATTGTTAGTATTTTTAGTATATTACGTACCACATATCAGCTACAAAACTAGTTACATAGTAGTTCTTTCACTTTTTTTTTAAATTAACTACTGTTATATATTTCCTTTAGGCGCCAGTTATATATAGCTATCATTGAAATGCTTCCGGAAAATGTTTATTTTCAATTTTTTTGCAGCATTACATATAAAATTTAACAAAAGTGTTGATTAATGAATAAATAATTTCTATAGAATAAATTCTGCTACGAATTTTTAAATTTTAAGTTAAATATTTAAAAAAAAGTCTATTTTATGATTTTCCGGATTGGTAATTATTTTCCTGAACAACTGACCAGTAATTTTACTAATGAAACAAAATTGTTCCAATGACATATGTTTCATTTCTTCCCATTTCAGTTTGTCATTGAAAAATATTCTGATGCAATTCTTGATATATTTCATTATGATTTTGTATTTTAATGAGTTTAGACTTAAAATTTCTTTTTTTATTATTTTGTTTAAGTTTGGTTTTAAAATTTTTTGTTTTCAAATGAAAATTTCAAAAAAAGGAAACAAAAAAAATTAATTTTAGAAAATTTATACTTTTTTATTTTCAATTCAGCCAATCTCATTATTAAATAAAAAAAATCTTTTTTATTCTTTATTGGTACCATTTTCTACCAATAATAATTAAATAACTTAAAATAATAAAACTTTATTTTGCCAACATCGAAATAACGCTAATAACAATTTAAATTTAAATTACATTTATTTTTATTTTGCCTTCATTATTGTCATTTGCCATTTGACAGATAATTTAACTTACAGTTTTCTCTGATTGCTATAATCGCCTATACGCAAAAAGTATAAGTTTTCAAAGAAACGTTTTTTCCGGAAGCATTTCAATGATAGCTATAACTGGCACCTTAGAGAGGTTGGTAAATCATTAAAGACTTAAACAGTTCTATAAGCAGCTATTTTTCTGTTTATCTGTTTTGAAAAGCGACAAGTAAAAATTAAATTTATTTCTAGTACTATATGTATGTATATCAATCTTTCTATTCAATATAATTTTGTGTTTAATTAAATTATTCACTATTTTGAAAGCTATATTATAAAGTTCTTTTTTGCCAATATTTTCTAAACTCATGTACTTACTTGTATACAGTAAGTCAATAGGATACATCTGAGGATAGTTATTAATTATTTTAATAGCTTTTTTGTTAAGTTTATCTAACTTTGATAAGTGTATAGCAGATGCTCTATTCCATTTGGGATTCACGTAAACTAAGTTTGAGGTTATATACGACGAATAAATACAGTACAATGAGTTTACATTTAAATTTTTCTTTAACCTTTTTAGAATAAAAACATACGGTTCATTTTTTTTTGAAATAGTCTTTTTGATCCTCCCACATAAGTTTATTGTCAATAATTAGCCCTAGATTGTTAAAAGATTTTACAGTCTCAATAACTTCGTTATTGAAAATAATTTTCCTATCAGAGAATGCCTTATTACCAAACAATATTATTTTACATTTTTTTGCATTTAATAGCATACGATGTTTTAGACGCCACTTATTGATGAGTCCTATATCATAATTTATTGCTTCTCTAGTATCTGTTTCACTAATACAGGCGTATTTTATTATACTGTGTCACCTGCATATAGTTGGACAATACCTTTAAGCCGTAATGATGCTATATCGTTGATGTAAATTTTAAAAAAGTCCGGCCCAAGAATGGATCCTTGCAGTACACCCGTACTAATTACTCTTGTGGTACTCAGAAAATTGCCGATACGTACAATTTGGTTTCGATTTGTCAAATACGATAATAAATAGCTTATCTGGTGGGACTCAAATTTTAAAAGATCTAATTTGTGCAATAGGATTCCATGATCCACACAGTCAAAAGCTTTTTTTAAGTCCAGGAAGACAAGCGGTGTACTTTTTTTCTTTCAAACTATTCGTAATAAACTCATTTAACTCCAGACATGCAGCCACAGTATTAGAATTTTGTTCGAACCCAAATTGTGACTCCATGTGCGCTTAGGAACTCCATTTGCGCTTAGGAACAGTGATAATCTATACTTAATAACTTTTTCAAATATTTTTGAAAAGGAGGTTAAGACTGATACAGGGCGATAATTGTTGGGATTAATTTTGCTGCCACATTTATGAATCGGTGTTACTATTGCTGACTTCATCGAGTCTGGAAAGATGCCAGTTTCAAATAATATATTAATAAACTTAACTATTAAAGGAATTAAACGAGCAGCGAAGTTTACTAGAAATGTAGTTGATATTCCGTCAGATCCATTAGCAGCAGAAGTATTTGGTGTTTTAATAATTTCCTCAATTTCACAAACTATGGTATTAGGTATTAACTCACACTTTGATAGTATATTATGATCAAAGTGTTGATAGTATATTATGATCAAAGTGTATATTATGTGTTGAGATAGGATGTATCAGTCTCGTCTGATGGAAGTTTAAGTTCGCTTATAATATTACTGAAAAATTCATTCATCGCCTCCGAAATAATAGATTTTTCCGATATTAATTTTTTCTATACTCGATTAGTTTTAGCGTTTCTAAGCTTGAGGGGTCCCTATTAAACATAATCTTTTTGTAAATGCCCCATAGATTTTTTCCACTTCTCAGATTTTTATTTATTAATCTTGAATAAAAATTTCTTTCTTTTTCGATTTCATTTTTAACTTTATTTTTATATATTTTTAATAAATATTTTATATGATTATCATCTGAATATTTTTTTGAGTATTTTACACATATAATATCTCAAATTTTAATAATTTTTAAGATATTCTCAGTTATCCATTCACGATTTTTCTCTTTTTAATGATGATAGTTTTAGTATATTTGTGTATTAATAGGGTTAGACTGGTAACAAAAGAGTCAAAATCATTACAATTTCCTAAGTCATTCCATTAGGTATCATTTCCTAGAGCTTCGAATTAAGGATGGTTGTGATTGAGCTGAAGTAAGGATCTGAGATAGGTTTACGATTTAAATTCAATAGTACCAATCTGTGATCAGATAAACTTGTATCTGATATATCTAAGTTATAGTTGTATCTTATCAAATCAGTTATAATGTGATCTATTATAGTTTTCGATGTGTTTCCTATCCTTGTTGCATAATCTATTACTATTTTGTTACATATTATAAATCCGTTCGATAGGAGTGTTTCAATAACTATAATGTTTTACTTTATTGTTATTTTTATTTAATACGTTTATGTTAAAGTCGCCTAAGATTATTGAATTTTTGAATTGTGAGGTGATATTATCTAACTTATCTATAAAATTGTGAAATGAAATTTCCTGAGATTTATATATTGCTATAATATTAATTTCTAACATTGGAATTCTAACTATTCAAAAAATACAATTTTGGTATTCTTCCTGGAGTTACAGATTTCATCCACTACATAAACTGCTGCACCTCCATAAGCATTTCTCCTATTAGAGAAAAAACCCGTATATCCTAGTAAATTAAAGAATTTGCTTTCATGTTCGATTAACCATATCTCCGTTAATACTAGTATGTGAATATTGAACTTTAAGGAATTTATTAAACTCTACAAACTATGTAATTTACAACATAAACTTTGTATGATCAAGTATAGAATATTAGTTCCATCCCTACATTTTTGCAGCAAATTATGAGACAGATCTAAAGAATGATTTATTTTTAATGAATTGTTAGTATTTACAAGGTCATTATCCATTATAAGAAGAAATTAAGCTATCAATTATTTTAATAAATTTATAATGATAAGAATAATAGAAATAGTATTTCTGGTAATAATGTATTATTTTTAGAATTATCATGATAAAACTACAAAATTTTGGATAAGCATTACCAGTATATATTGGCAAAAAGTAAAATAATCTAATCAATACACAAACTATTGAATAGATATAATGAAGATCAATGATAATTGTTGTTATACATATATCTTTTAGCATATACTGATCGTTGAAATTGAGATACATTGTATTATTATAAATTCTCAGAAAGCAATATGAAATAATCAACTGCCGAAACAATGATTTGTTAATTTTATGTGATGGCCAAAAATTTTGATTACATACATAATATCGGTTATATTTTACTATGTCTATGAAATTATTATACTCTTTATTGCCGTATTTTTTTAGAATTCGTGAAATAAATTTGTTTAATACAAAAAGTGAAAAATATAACTATTTTGAAAAAATAATAAATAATTTGTTAATAAATAATTATTGGTATTAAAATTAATGGAATACTTTAAATTTCTACACATTTCTACATTTCTAATAATGTTTGCGCTTGAGCAATAATAAAAACAAACAAAAAATTAATATGGTTAAATTATTATAAGCATTTTTATAGCGTAAATTAGTAATATTAAATTTTTTTTTTGAAAAAGTGTTGGAAATCGAAAATGATTTAAAATTTAAAAGAATTTCTGTAATCCTTGTTAGTAAAACTGGTTTTTGTTTGGGATGTTTATTCAAGCTGTTAGTAATATTTTTTAATATTAGTAATATTATTATAAAAACGGTTACATAGATGGATTTTATCTTTAGGCGAATATAACATAAAAATCGAATTTCTAAAAGGGAAAGAAAATAAAATCGTTGATTTCCTCAGCAGGATCAATACGGACGAACATGGTATAAATATATTGACAGAGACGCTTAATTTTAACAAAAGAAGAGAAGTGATAAATATGTAACATCATGAAAACTCTTTTCAAAACAATTACAATAATTCTCTCCAACCGACAATTCATTCTCAGCAAAAAGAACAACATCACCATATCGCTATTTTAGAAACAATAGTAAATTGCTTCAAAACCCAAATAATAATTACTTCTAACTTTACTCAAGATTTTGAACAAATATTAGGAAATCGTAGAATCTACATTAATCCAGATTTAACTACAGCAAACATAATAATTATTTTAAAAACCTATATATCAGGAAATAAAGTTGCAATAAACCTGATCATGATTTTAACGTTTTTCAACAAAGTTTAATCAAAGAATTTGCCAATACTAAATTCGTAAAATGCTACTTCGCCCAAGATATAAAAACCAAAAAATAGAAAATAAAAATAGTATCTATTCATCATAAAGAACAAAAACATCCAGGAAATTGATAAATTCACAAAACAACAGCTTATCCTTTAGAAAACAGAAATCGCGTAGAAATTATAGAAAAGCTAAGAATATATTTCAATAACAAAAAACCCAGAAAACTTACTGCAGACAACGAATTCAAGTCTATCTATACAAAAGAATTCCTTAATAATAAAAAATTCAAATACACTTTGCTAAATCTAATAATCGTACTGGAAACTCTTTTTTGTTTCCTTTAAATTAATATTATCTAAATATATATTTATTACAGATAAAAATTAGATCAGATTATAAAATAAAAATTAAAAAAATTAGCAAAAAAAGAAATAAATTAATCGAATTAAAATTGAATGGTTTTGTATTTTTTTTTTTTTTAGACGCAGAAAGATTTAATAATCTAATCAATCACTGAAAAATTACATATATGCAATTTAGAACCACCATACCCTATAAGAATCCAACTTTTAGAACCTATAAAATCCTACAATAACCAATACCATAGTACAATAAAAGAAACTCCTTCAAACGTTGAAAATAGTTTAATTTCAATAGAAACTATATACAATAACCTCATTAATTCCCAAAATAAGAGTATGAGTAGGCACAACAAAAACAGAGAAGGTTACGAAGAAACCAGAAAACAAGGCTATATAAAAAATTATAAATGTCCAAGAAACAAAGAACCCGAATTCAGAAAATACAATTTATCAAATGTACATTATAGTAATATAAAACGACCTCTTTCAGACAACCGTAATGACGAAAATTCTTCTACTATTTCTATGTTATTTCTGCTAGCTCAAACGACGTTGACTCAACTACATGTAGAAAAAATTGAATCCACAAATGCATATACTTTTTATTATACAAGAAAAAGAAATTCTCATACCAAAAACTTTTAATTATTCCCTTCATATGATTGATCTAAAACAAATCGATAAAGTAATAAATTAATTTATAGCCAGTACAATTTTACTACCTACAAACATCAGTTACTCATTACTTAAACATATTGAAAAGTTACAAGACAAACTAGCAACATTAGAAAACGGGATCACTCAATACACAAACGAGGACTGTTTAATTTCATAGGAACAATCAGCAAATGGATAACTGAAACTATGAACGACAACGACAGAAAAATAATTAACCAACATTTCGAAACTATTGACAAAAATATTCATAACGTTATAACAACAATAAATAGACAAATACTAATAAATGACAATTTTAATACATCCATAAATAAATTACTTAACGTCATTAAAGATGACAGAGAGAGCTTACTAAGAATTTTTAAAATTAACCAAAACCAACTTAAAATTACAATATTCAACATTAAATTAAATATCCAACAAGTAGACAGAATTATAAACGAACTACAAGGCAATATAATACTTTCCAATACCAATACAATTCATCCATCGCTTTTAACTCATGAAGAAATTTTAGAATATAAAATTAACGCAGAAAATAAAAAACCTAAAGTAGAGTTTTCAAAAATAACAACAAACAAGTTAATATTTTTAATTAATATTCCACATAGATTTTAATAAATAAAAATTAATTGTACCTTTAGCAAACGAAAATTTATTTATTTATTTATTTACTTATATGAAATAATATTATAAATATGATTCAAACGGTGAATATTATAAATATGATTCAAACAAAGCACTTCATCAGTTAAATGACCTAATTACTAAGCAAAATTGTAAAAATATAAAAAGTTGTCAGACAGAAATTTATAATATATTATAGACGATAGTAGTTTACTAATTCAATTAGCAAAAAATGTAGCTTTAATTTCAAATAGTGAGGAAAGAAAATTTCAATTAAATGGAAATTATTTCATACAATTTTATAATTGCAATATAAATCTAGATAATAAGACATATTATAATAACATTAACGAAATAAAAAATAAATATGTAATTCCTAATTTAGCCTATAAGTCCCAAAAAAATTCTTTAACTTTAAGTGATATTGTAATTAAAACAGAAAAAAATATAGAAGAAATTGAGGAACTAAAGTTCCATAAAAAATTTGTTTATTCACGTATTACTTTGTTTGTAATAATAACCTCAACACTAATAATTTTAAGCATTCTTTTATATTTTAAGATAAAAGTAAAAACGAAGAATTTTAACTTGTAGCGAAGGTAGAGTTACGTTATCTTTTTCGATAACTTTAAAATATAAAAATGCCAACAATATAAAATGCAATTGTGCAATTCGACACCAAAAAATTAATTTACAAAATTATGAAATAAAGTCGATGAACGATCAAAAGTTAAACGCACATAATCCACATAAAATATAATTTTTTTTAGCAAAAGTGATATTTTGATAAAATTGAAACACTTGTTGTGTGAAGATAGAAAACGGAAAAAGTAATATATTTACAAAGGTAATAAATTTCATTAACATATTATGTTTATAAATGTTGTACAAAAAGTGTTATATAAGATTAAAAGTTAGTTATATAATACGTAAATGTAAATGTTATGTAATATACAAATTAAATAATAATTTAGAATATTTTAATATCCTCCCTATTCGAAATTATTCATGTAGATCGATGTTATTTATACAAAATGTGGAGTTTTTACAATTCGACTTAGTTAAAATGTCTGCAACCATTTCTTCTGTACTTTTGTATTGGATTTCAAATTTTTTAGCTTCGATTTTTTCCCAAATGAAGTGATAACGGACGTCAATATGTTTACTACGAGCATGATAAGTGTTGCTGCTTGCTAGTCTAATCGCACCTTGATTGTCGCAAAATAGCACAATTGGAAATTTTGCCACTTGAGGCCAGAGTTCTTAGTGTAAATGTTGCAACCATAACCTTCCTGAATTGCAGATGCTAAAGACATGTACTCTGCTTCGGTAGTAGACAGAGCTACTCAGTGTTGTTTACGACAATTCCATATTATTGTCGCACTCTGAAATAAAAATATACATGCAGTGAAAGTTTTTCTATCATAATTTGAAGCCCAGTATGCTTCACAATAGCCAAAAATATTTTCTTCATCATTCTTAGTAAATGTTCATTTGTAGTACATTGTTCTCATTAAGTATATTATTAATCTTTTAACTGCTAACCAATGTTGAAGTTCTGGTTTGTTATTAAAATAACTTACTTGAGTAACATAACAAATATCTGGTCTGCATACTTGTGTTAAATAAAGCAAGCTACCGACAGATAGGGAATATCTTTTAAAATCTTTTTGTCATAATTTGAGCTTTCTAATTTTACATTCGGATCACACGGGGTTTTGGCAATTTTACAGTATGCCATCCGGAACCTTTCTATGATGTGTTGAATGTATTCGGTTTCATCTAAGGGCATGAAAAAGAGTTCAAACATTTAAAGATTTATAGATTTCAAATAGATAACGATTTCACAAAAAATAGATTTAAAATTTTTATAGGTTACGAAATATAAGTTAATTAAAAAACACCAATTTATATATTTATAGATTTCAATTTATTTAATTTATATTCTATTTTTTTCTTTAATGTTAACACAGTGGCGATTCGATTACGATTAAATTTAAAATTTTTATAAAATTTTACTTTTAATATGAATTCACTGTTTCTTATGTATTATTGACCTTAGAAGTAAAATTATATTTAAGTACATATCAAAAATTAAAAATTATTATTAGTACATAAGAAACGTAGGCTTATTTTGCATATAATAAATCTATCCAAAGTAGATGACTAAAAATTATTTAACAATTAAAAATATAATTTTAATAGATGTCGGCGACATCTGAGAACAAATAGATAAGTAAGCAATCTTATATAATTATGAAATTACATGTAAGTGTAAAAGAGAAAAATATATCTATAATATAATACACAAGATGTTGGCGAGACCTTGCCAACATGTAAAAAAATATATTTTATATCTATAATAAAACACTCACACTGAATGTAAACTAAACTGGCAATGATGATATTTCTGTATATTTATTTAATAATTTAAAATTTTATTACCAGAGACACAAATCTTTGACTCGAAAGTATTATCAAGAGACAGAAACCGTTCATTAAAAATATAAATAAATTTAGTAAATATTATTACGAGTGACCAAATTTTCTACTAGAAGTATTACCAGAGACACAAACCGTTCAGTAAAAGTGAGTACAGTCAAAAAAGGAAAAGTACATACTTTAAAAACATATTTTCAATCAAAATAAATTCAGCAAATTTTTAATTTTTAAATTTGACCGCCACGTCCATTATGAACTGGTCGCAGCGGTAAATTAAAAATAAATTATTAATCATCTGTTGGCGTTTTCAATCTTTGTTTTGGAAAAAAAAAATAAAAGTATGTAATATGTCAAATATATATACAAATATAAATATATATAAGTTTTAAAGTCTGTGAAATTAATATAAAAGCTGGAGGCAAAATTTAAAAATATAAGTTTATAGTTATGCGTTTGTTGCCTCCAGCTTTTATTTTAATTTCACAGACTTTAAAACTTATTTATACTTATATTTATATATATATTTGACATATTGAAATAAACTTTTTGAAAGAAATCTCGATTGTAACAATATAGTTTAGAAAATTACAGAAAAATTTGCTATTAAAAATTTATTTTCTACTTTTTAGTTCAAAAAAGCTGTTTTTTTAAAAATTTTTTTTATTTATTTTATTTTATTCTTTTTAGTAACGACAAATATAAGTATTAAATTGATATTTTTTTTTTCTGTGTTTAATTTTGAATTTTTACAGTTGCTCTTACAGTCTATAACTATATTATTACATGTTATAATATAGAATATATTGAATTTTTTTATTATTAATTTATTGTGGCAAAATTTTTAAAAAATTAAGAAAACGTTGCATAGCTAAATTCAAAATTTAAATAAAAATATTGCAATTTTATAATGTTCTTTATTTCCACTTAAAAATGCAACCCTTTAAAAACTTTGATTTATATACTGCCTTGTTTTTTCTTTCTTTTATAGCATGACATTTTAATATTTTTTTTTCTATGTGTTATGTGTGTAAATATCAGATGTGCACATATACATAAGAAATAGCCTTTAAAAGTATTTAAAAAACAAACAAAGTAACATTTTTTGTTCTCTTTTTTTCTATTCGTTTTTATTTTTCTTCTAGTATTACATTTTACTTTTTTTTTCTGTTATTTAGGTACGCTAAGAACTTATTTTTTTTTTTAATATTAAATTTATGCATACAGTCTATTTAAAAAATAGAAATTATTAGCTATAGAACATTCTGAATTTTTTTTTGTTCGTTTATGTTAACCGTCCATTCATATGCAAACATAACATTTTTTTTTTTCGTTTGTTTACCGTCCATTCATATAAATACAATTGTTGGTATTAAAAAATAATGAATCTATAACTACACACATTATATACTGATATATTCATTCATATACATATTATAGTAGTATGGGTACTATATAATGATCTGAACTTCTGATTGTTGTATTATATATTGTGGCAAGATTTTTAAAAAATTAAGGAAACATTGCATAGCAAAATTAAAAATTTAAATAAAATTGTTATTGCAATTTTATAATGTTCTTTATTTCCACTTAAAAATCCGACCCTTTAAACACTTTGATTCATACACTGCCTTGTTTTTTCTTTCTTTTCATAACATAACATTTTAATATTTTTTTTTTATCTGTTATGTACGGAAATATCAAACGTATGAACCTTTCTTTTAAAATCATAACATTTTAATAGTTCTTTTTTTCTATCTGTTATGTAGGTAAATATCAGATGTGCACATATACTATTTCTTATGTAAAATAGTATATATACTATTTTACATAATAAAATATACTATTTCTTATGGCTATTTCTTATGACTTTAAAAATATTTAAAAACAATCAAAGTAACATTTTTGTTCTCTTTTTTTGCTATTCGTTTTTATTTTTCTTCCAGTATTACATTTTCCTTTTTTTTGTTTTCTGTTATTTAGGTACGCTAAGTATTTCTTTTTTTTTTTTTTAATGTTTAATTTATACATGCATTCTATTTAAAAAATAGAAATTAGTAGCTATAGAACATTCTGAATTTTTTTTTTGTTGGTTTATGTTAACCGTCCATTCATATGCATACATAAATTTTTTTTTGTTCGTTTATGTTTACCGTCCATTTATATAAATATAACTGTTGCCTACATATTAAAAAATAATAAATCGATGAATCAACTAAATAATAATATTTGGGAATTTGGGAATTTGGTGTGACTGCTTCAGCAGGTTTTTAATAGTACAGCACACATAAAAATATGCATACCATTTTTGTACATGTGTTTGTACCTACATATGTATGTAGTAAAAAAATTTGGTTTTAAAAGTATGTAATTGAGAATATATTAAATTGCTTACTTCTAAATGCTAATGGTTTTGAATTAAAAAACACGTATCTATATAAATATTATAAATAAACACATTGCTTTTATAAATAAAAATGTATACTAAAAATCAATTGATTTGATGAAAAAAAACTTAAATTTAACACTTGCTTACTAAATTTTAAGTAAATGCATATTAAATTTTACACTGTGTTCTCAAGTGCGGCACATTAATTTGTTTACACATTCATATCTTTCAAATTCATCGCTTTCAAACCAAAAATATTTTCGAAGCACATATTATTACATATTTTGAAGTATGTACCTATGGATATGTACGCATACAATGCAATGGCCTACATAAAAAACAATAGTCTTTTCTAGAAAAAAAAAAACATTTATGGATTACGTATACGTATTGGTATTGGTATTGGTGAGTTTAGTAAATTTAGATAAAATATTTTATTTTGGTTCTGTAATAATTCTGTTAAAAATTCTGTTATATCTTTGTATGAAAATTTAATTTTGAAATTAAGCTAATTTCTCTAATGTTTTTCGATATTATTATTTTAAAATCATGTATTGTCATCGGGATCTGATCTAATGAAGAAAATTTCAAGTCTCTAACTCAACGGGAAGTGTGTTTAAAATGGCTTCTAAGATTCCATCCTTTACCCAACCAAGTTAATAAAAAGCTGTTAATAATAAGTATTATTTTAATAAATGACAGAACATAATAATTATGAACAAGTCAAATATATAAATTGGTAAGTAATAACAATTAATTTTAAATTTAGCTACTAAATTTCAATTTAATTTTAAATGCATTTTTAGATGCTACTGTTAGATAATGTAAAAGAATTGAGATGAACCAATAATTCAGATAAGTATTTTATTTTAATTTATTTATTAAAGTGTAGACTCTTTGTGGTATCTTTCCTTTCAGCTTTTCTTTTGGCTGAACAATGAAGCCAAAGAAAAATATTGTGATAGTGATACAACATTCTCCCGGCCGTGGCATCATTGTGAATGAGTAGAACTCTTAAAGTAGAATCTGATCGTGATAGGTGACGTTTACTGTACCAATTGATATTACCATGGTTTGACCGCTAAAGTTTATCATTTTTTTTTATTTTTGATTGTTTTTGTTTGTCTTTATTTTTGTTTATTTCCTCATACTAATTCCTTTGTTTGCTTTTAGGTTTTTAGATGGATGTATATTGTGAACGTGCACCATGAAGTTTAATCTAAAAAATAAAAGACATTGAGGGGTTATAGCGCCCCGACTCGCTGTTGTTTAATTTTTATTGAAATTTGGAAATACATTTCGAACGTATATTTGTGAGTATGTAGTATTTGATTATATATATATATTTTTTTTATATGAGGATGTACTTTATAATTGTAATGTAATTAGTATATTATGTAAACAATATAAATTATAGTGTGTTGTAATTGTTATATATATATATTTCCTCGTAATAATGTAGTGATTTATTGATATGTATATTTTTTTATGAATTTTTAATAATGTATTTGCTCGATATGGATTTTTATTTGTTGATTTGAATGACTTATCTTGAAAATTTATTTGATAATATATAATTTATGAATTAATTTTGTAGTGAGGAAACTTTGGTGTAATCTATTCCTATTCTTTGCTCATATTTGATCACTAATCTGGCTTTATATTTTATTACCTCATCGTTATTTTTAATTTTGAAAACCCATTTGCAAGGAATAGCATGTGTACCCTTTGGTAGGTCAACAAGAGTCCAGGTGTTATTTGTTAATAATATATTATATTCACTGTCCATGGCTGAATTCGTTTCTATACATCTCAAACTTGACATAGCCTCTTCAACTGATTGTAGATTCTCGTTAATAGTGTTCCCATTCTCGTTCTCATTTTTTACTGCAGCCATATAGGTGCTAGGCACACTAATTCTGTTTTTATTTCTAGGTCTTAAAACGATGTTGGTAATTTTTGGAATTGATATATCTTTTTCAAGTGTAGAATCTTCATCTTTTTCATCTGTATTATTATAAATTTGATCATCAATATCCTCATCTGATTCAGAATTATCTTGTGGTCTTAAATGTAAATTTGCTGTCAATATGAATATTTTGAATTTACGACCAGAAAGTATGTACAAAGTCGTTGCTAACTGAAGTGGTCGTAAATGTGAATAATACGCAAAGTAAACGTCAAATGTGCAAACTGAATTTTTAGTTTACATTCAGTATTAATGGTAGAATGATTAATTGTTTGGCAGTTTTTTTGTTTATATTAATAAATAATAATGTAAGTAAACAATATTTATTACATTTATAAGTGACTAAATTGTAAATTAATAATATTAACAACAGGAGTGGAATTGAAAGTTCAGTTAGCAATTCTATACTAAATTATTGGTATTGATGAATGAATGATGATAAAAATGAATTTAAAAGTGGTAAATACAAAATGCAGTTTTGTGGGGCAAGATTTTATCTAAAATTAAAGATTGAACCGAAATTAATTAATTACAGTCGAGAGGAAATTATGAGGAAATTTTTTAATTTATGGGCTACGTATAAACGAATTAAAAGAAAAAATAAGGAAAGTGGAAGAAATGTATCTTCTTGGGAATAATTCGAATTATTCGATGAGCTTTATGGAACCCGCCATAGAATAAGTCCACCACCTTAAATCCTAGCTTCGTCTTCGTCACAGATCACAGAAAACATTTCAGAAGAAGCAACTCCCACAACAAAAAAAAAGAAAATGTAAAGAAACATTGAAGAGTATGAAAAAGACGATGAAAAGTACGTATTTCAATATATTAATTTCTTAAAAATATATTTAAAATTCTTTATAGATTTGAAGAACTTCTTAAAATAGAAACTAAAAGATTAGAAATGGAAGAAAAAAGGCTGGAGATGTTGCAGTCTATGCAAGATTTGCTAAAGCAAATGATATCGAATTCAAAAGAAACCTCTTGATAATTTCTAATCAATTAACTAATTTATGTACCTATTACATAATTTTGACTGCAATTTTTTACAAGCGTTGTGAATTTGTGCTGCCATTTAATACTAGGTATTATTATTAATACCTAGGGTTTTCGAATTTGAGTGATGTGATTTCTAAGTGATGTTTTCGGTCATTTGTAGTATGTTATGATCTGTCTTTTTTTTTCATTGCATTCAGTAATGTTTAATTTCATCATGGACCACCATAAACGTCGTGAATTTGCTGATTTTCTCTTGACACAACTTGAAAACGATAAAGATTTTTTTAAGAAAATCATCTTCTCCGATGGGGCTCTCACTTTCATCTGAGTGGTGCGGTAAATAAACAAAACTGTCGATTTGGTTCGAAGAAAATCCACAAATTATTCATGAACAACCATTACATTCACCTAAATTGACAGTTTGGTGTGGTTTTTAGTCTGGTGGAATCATCGGTCCGTACTTCTTTCGAAATGAATCTGGTAACACGGTTACTCTCAATGGAGATCGGTATAGATCGATGATAACCAACTTTTTATGGTCGAAATTGGAAGAAGTTGATCATGACAACATCTGGTTCCAACAAAACGAGGCTACGTCTCACACAGCACGTACAACAACCGAATTATTGCGAGAAAAGTTTGGAGATTCGATTATTTCAAGAAATTGTGACACTGAATGGCCTCCAAGGAGTTGTGATTTAACACCATTAGAGTATTTCTTGTGGGGTTATTTGAAGTCATTGATCTTTAGCAATAAACCAGACTTTCTTCAAGCTTAGAAGTCAATATTGAACGTGCTATTCATGACATACGACTTGATTTAGTGGAAAAAGGGTTCGAAAATTGGGTTCATCGAATTCGTTCCTGCAAAAGAAGTCGTTGAGGCCATTTGAATGACGTTTTATTCAGAACTTAATGGTATCGATTGTACTTCACATTAAATAATGTGTTTTTTTTGAAAAGAAATCATATCACTCAAATTGGAAAACCCTTTATTAGCTGTTTAATACTTTTTTTGTCATTTTAAGTTAAAAATATATGAACAATGTTGTTTTTATTTTTTTTTGTGCCATTTTTAAGTTAAAAAAATAAATATATGTATGTTACGTAATAAATAAAAATGAAGTGATTTAAATTTAATTAGGTTTTTTATTTAATTTTACTGTTTAAAATATTTTAGAAATTTAATGTTTGTAAGTATTTAAAAAAAACTTGATTCAGGCAGAAAATAGTATCATCAATATGTCACAAATTGTACTTTCACTTTCTGTATTAGATGAATTGTTTGTTTTTAGATTTTCATTTACATCAACATTTGTATCTGCAGCAAAGCTTTATGTTTGGGAATTACTACCTTCAATTTCAATAATTAAAAAATAAAATTATGCAAAAAAAATATTTTTTAAAATATGAATATAATTTATCGAAACCGAATTCGCCCCCTAAAAAGTAGAAAATAAAATTGATTGCAAAACTTTCGCTTTTTGGACTGTTATAATATAAAAGTGAATTGCTAGTGCAAGCATTTTGGACTGTTATAATATAAAAGTAAATTGCTGGAGTAAGGTTAAATAAAAATCGTATGAAATTTGAGGTTCGTGTTTCTTTTTTATTCCAGCAATTTACTTTTATATTATAACAGTCCAAAATGCTTGCACTAGCAATTCATATATGTACATAATAGCACTAGCAATGATATATGTACATAAATGTACTTTACTGTATATTTCTATAGTATACTATTAGTAGTATACCGTATATCCAAACAAACATCTAATCTTGAACACCGACCTACTTAATCGCTTAATAAGATCATGCACTAAAAAATGTTGACAAATATCTTGATTTAAATTATAAATAAATGGAGCGGAACAAAATAATTAAGGAAATTAGTTTAACATAATATTATGTACGTACGTACATACTTTCGTACGTAGTTTTAATTTTTTGTGTTGACAAAATTTGTTTGTAAATCATAATTCGTAATGCGCAAAAGCATAATTTTGAAATGATCTTTACTTTTTATATTCTTTACTATGTGTATATATACAAAAAAAATATTATGTATGTATGTACGTAGTTTGATTTGGCAATTGGAATTATTTTGAATAAAATTTTATATGTATATCTTATTGATACAATATACATAACAAATGTTCCTAAAAATTATACATAATATACATAATAAAACACATAAAACATTAATTTTTAACGCCATGCATATTCAATATGCAATAAAGGATGTTGACAACAAATATTTAAATTTAAATCCTAAACAAATGTTTTAAAACAAAATAATTTAGCAACATAAAAATATTGTACCTATATATATTTTGTGTTTTGCTAAATCCTAATACAAAACAAAAAACATCCTAATACAAAACAAAACAAAACATGTCCACATCAAGATTGATTGAACTAAATTATTATAGGAGGAAAGATCAAATAATATGTGTATATTATACATAAAATTTTATTAAAAAAATGTTGATGAATACAGTTAACAAAAAAAAAAAATATACGTACACGAATTGGATTCGAACCACATTACCCTTGCTTTCAAAACCTGTACACTCTCCTCTGCACTATACAACACTTAAATATTTTCTGAACATGTTACGAATATAAAATCTTAAGTTTTAACCATGCACATTCAATATGCATTAAAGAATGTTGACAGCAAATATTTTGAATTAAATACTAAACAAATGTTGTAAACAAAATAATTTAGCAACATACATAAAAATAATTGCTAATACAAAACACCATGTGCAATGGACATCAATATTATACTATTATAGGAGAAAAGATCAAAAATATATTGCGTGTGTATTGTATGCATGACTTTAGAAATACAAATTTAAGTTTTAAATTCATATATATATATATATATTTTGTTCAAAAATTGTTGATGAATAGATAGTTAAAAAAAAAAAAGTATATACATATTTTATTCAAAAAATGTTGATGAATAGATAGTTAAAAAAAAAAAAATTGCATGTGAACTGGATTCGAACGACATGACCTCCACTTTTGAAACCTGTACACTTTCCTCTGCACCATACAACACTTACAAATGTTGCTAACAGATTACGAAGATAATAAAAAGCGTGACAGAATGACAAATAAATAAATAAACCGATACCGACACCGACGAGTTAATATAAAAGCATATAATTATGTAACACAATGAACGGCATAATTGTTTGTTTTACATATTTAATATTCTTCATATCGATGAATTTTAAAATTCGAAACATTCTCTTTAAACGGCCATACGCTGCTATACTTACACGTGTGGAACTGTGTATGAAGTCAAATTTTTTTTGGCCCCCCGTTAAAAAACCATGATTACGAAATGGTACAATGACCCAATTTTATAGAGGATAAGCCGAAGCTCCTAAAAAAAATGTGTCGTTCATAAGTTTGCGTTTCCTTTCTTCCAATTCTTTTAAAAGGGGACTATGCTCCCACACAACAGCATCATAACAGCTACCTGGATGTCCTACAAAAGCATCTATAAATTCAGCTTACTATCACAAATGCCCTAAAATCCAAATTTAAAAAAATATTATGATTTCATTACTTATTGCTACAAATTTATTTGTTAAAATAACTGAGTAGAATTGTTTCCTGTTAAAATAGCTAATTGCATCATTTCTTGGCTTACTAATATGTGAGAGCCGTCAATACATCCCATTACGAAAAGAAATGGGTTTTTGCATAAATTTTGGAAACTATCTGCACAGTTGCGCTGTTCCTCATCGCTATTTGGCCATTTGATAAACTTTGTTCTTAGCTTAAACAAACTGTTTGTAATTTGTAAATATGCTACAACTGTTGCTCCTTTACCAACACCAAACAAATTCGATAATTCACGAAAAGTACAGCCTGTACTTAGACGCCAAATGCTCAATAATATGGCTGTTTTTAATTTAGGACGTCTTTTCTTTTTTATTTTCCAAAATGGTTTTCATTTTTGAATCACTAGCTAAATATGAAATAAATAAATTTTGATTAAAAATTAAAAATATTTTTTCAATATCTTTTAAATGGCATACTTTTAAAGTATCCCTTGTAATTCTAAAATGGCTGCGAAACACGGCTTCCGGGAATTCATTAATTGTTTTTACGAAATCTTTCGCTTTAGGTATTTTTTTTATTTTTCTTTGTTTTAATAGCAAATTTATATTTCTCTTTTTATTCTTTATATATAAATAATGCTTTAATAACAAAAAATTTGGCTCTAAAGCGCTGTTTAATTCAATAATATTTTGTAAAATGTTTGATATTATTGTATTAATTTTTTTTTACTTTTTTTCACTTTACGACCAGATACTAATTTGCAAACTAAAAACCTACTGAATGTAAATTGTTTGGTCTTAAAAACATAAAAAATGTCTAACAGAATATTTTATGTCAAATAGTTGACATTTACGACCACGCCTCTAGCTTCTGAAAAAATAAGGTCCTTTTCAGTCGATTCTTGTTTTTTGGATAATGGCAAATCTACTTTGGTAGTTTTGACACTATTTTCTAAAAATAAAACATCCTTAAGCTTGGTTTCCATATGCGAGAATTCCCCGCGGGGGCGGGACAATTTTTCATTTTTCTATACAAAAAATTTAAAATTTTCCCCGAGAGTTGAATTAACTTTAACTTTTTTCCCTTGACTTGCGGGGATTTTTACATATACATTGAAAATAATTTCATTTTATTATTTTGACTGATTTTGACAAACAATATAAGGTTTTTTTTTTATTTTGAAATTTTTATGACAAAATTTAAATTTAAAATTGTTAATTTTTTATGCGCGAAAAATTAGTTTTTGATAATAAAAATAAAATTTGTTGGGCAAAAATTGTATTTACATTTTTGTTATTTAAGAATTGTATTTAAATAATATAATTGAATTATATATATATCTTTTCTTTTGACAATCAATAAAAAGTATTTTTTGACAATTAATAAAAACACATACACATTCAAACGAAACCTCGGATATGGAAATCAGTCAAGGGAATTTTTGTAAAAATTGTCCCGCACCCTCGGGGAATTCTCGCATATGGAAACCAAGCTTTACTTTTCATTATTTTTGATGTTTTGATGTCAATAAATCTGTATCTTTTAGTTTCATTGCAATAACCTACGAATATTAACTTACGTGATTTAACATCAAATTTTCTTCTTTTCTCTTTTGTTATATGTACCATTGTTTCAGACCCGAATATTCTCATGTGTCTTAAGTCAGGTTTTTTCTTACTCCGTACCTCTTCAGGTGTTTTGTATGCCAAAACTCTAGTTAGTGAACGATTTATTGTATACGCGACTGTTGAAATAGCTTCTGCCCAAATATTTTTTTTCTAGATTAGCTTTGAACATGCACTTTGCTCTTTCCACTAAACAACGGTTCATTCTTTAATCGAGACGATTTTGTTCGAGAGTATACAGGTTTGTTGTTTGATGACTTATCGTGTTTCAATTTACCTAAAATATCAAGTTTATTTTTCAAAAAGTATACAGCTACTTTCCTAGATAAATCATCAATGAAGGTAAGAAAATACTTCGCCCCTCCTATAGATCTAGTTTCCATAGAGCCGCACAAATTGGAATGTATAAGCTCAAGTAATTATGTAGCTCTCAAACCAATATGTTTACAGGGTGATCTAAGTTTGTTGACTCTGTAAAGTTGAAACACAAATAAATTTTACTCTTATTGTGATAGTTGAATTCCTGTTATACATTCAGGTAATTTCTGAACAGCTGATAAATGTAAATGATCTAGTCGTTGGTGAACGATTTATGGTACATAGGAGTACATAGAGGTAGGCAGCAGAAGCTCTTCTTGTTTCTCTTTGTAATGCTTTGAGAGGAGGCATTAAACTTTTAATCTCGTTAGAGCAAGAATCCAACCTTTTAAGGTATCTATATAACAGGGTAAGTGTTCCTGTTAGGCAACGGAGACCGAGTTGAGAGAGTGTAGGATGACAGTGGGATCGTTTATTAGACGAATTGCTCTATTTTGCACTTTATAGAGAAATCCCAATACCGTTTTGGAGGCTCCCCCCCAAATATGTGCATTGTACTCCGTCTTAGGGCTTATGTATGTTTTATAGATATTAAGGAGATCAGAAAATGAAAAGAAAAAGCTTTGCAACGATACAGAAACCCCATGCACCTAGATGCATCTTTAGCTATATCAAAAATATGATTGGACCAACTTAATTTTTGATTTAGCTCCATGCCCAAGATGTTGAGCTCATCCGCATGTTGCAAAACTTCCTCTTGAAAAGTTAAGGTTGAGATTGAAGTGTTTCTTTTCCGAGAGACTAAACAGCACTGAGTTTTCTTAGAGTTAAAATTTACTCTGTTAATTTTGCCCCAATTCGAAATCTTTTTATTAACATTCGAACAAACACCACCAAAACTACTAACATTATCATACGTCAACCATCAAAAAAAGCTTTCATTACCATACTTGAAAAATATCAACATAAATCATATCAACACTATTGGCAACGAAATGGTAATAATTTCATATATAATACTTCTAATTTTTGCTATTATCATTAAGCAAATTAATTAATAAAATAGACCGACGAAACCATGACGTTCCAATCTTAACAGGAAAGAAATTAACATAGGTGTTCTAAACCAAACAATCAATATATGAACAAGCATTAAATACATGCATTCCATTATATCAAAACAACACGCGCAACCAAAATCCGAATGTCAAATTTTATCAGTAAATTCCCGTGAGGATTTCTAATTTTTATCAGAGGATTTCTAGTTTTTATGATCAGAATTATTCTGATTTTTAAGATCAGAATAAAGTAGATTCTAAAATAATTAGCTTGTTTTAATCTATATATTTGATCGGTTTATTTTTCTCCCTCCATGCAAATTTTCGGTAGCGATTTGCCAAAAATTACTTAACCAATTTTAGTAAAATAATAGTCAAAAGAAAGGTTTTCTATTTCTTCACCTGACCGTAGTTTGTTTTTATATATTTCGGTTGCGGCTCAATTTTTTTTACCAGAAACGTACATATATAAATGCAAATCATTTACGGTTGCGGCTCAACAAATTATCCGACTCACCTAAAACCAAATTGAATTGTAAAGACAAAATTCTTTGCTTTTTTATTTTTTTTTTTTATTATCTTTAGTGCTGAGTCGACTGAACTTTTATATAGCTATATATTTATTTGTTTATATATCTAATTATTTTTGATACACTTAACTTACACACTTCACTATATACAAACTTATCGTATCGTATCGTAAAATCGAATTGAAAAATTCAATAGAAACTGATTTTCGAAAAATTTTTGTTTTTTTTTGAATATTTAAAAAAAAAAAGGGTCAACATATTTTATTTCTACACATTTTTTAATCATTGCAATATTTTCAAAATTTAAGTTCATAGTTATGTGTTTTATTATCACAGGCTACCCCAGCTTTTATTTTAATATCACAGGCTTTTGACACATATATAAATGCTATATTGAGATAATTTTTTTAAAAGAAACTTCCATCGTAACAATATAATTTAGAAAATTACAGAAAAATTAGCAATTAACAATTTGTTTTCAACTTTTTAGTTCAAAAAAAGCTGTTTTTAAAATTTATTTTTATTATTATTTTATTTTATCCTTTTTAGTCATTGTATTTATACCTATTAACTTGTATTGTTTTCATGTGTATAATGTTTGTATAATGTGTGTAGTATGTATATATTATGTACAAGTTACATACTATAGTAACAAATCTTCTAACAGTAAACATCAAAAATTAACAAGTATAAACTTTGTTAAAATTTTTTTTATTAATGTAATAACATATTAACCATATAAATCGGACAAATAAGATACTATATTTCCGTATAACAAGATACGTTTTTTTTCTAAACTAATTTCTGTAAATTAATTCTGTTATCTATAATTCCGTTTCAAGCTTTGAACACATTTTTTACGATTTTTCTACTATAAAACCTATACGTAATATTAATAATAAAACATAAAAAACGATAGTCGGTAGTAGTAACAAAACGTACACAACAGAATAACAAAAAAAAAAGACAAAATTATAAGAGGCATTCTCAGTTACTCTCTTTAAAATTGTGTATTTTTATACCCGTACGATAGGATCGGGTATAATAAAATTACTCCTCCGTTTGTAACACCTCGAAATAAGCGAGCTAGATATACCTTCAAAGGTATGGATCGGATCAGAAAAAAATTCTAAGACTTTTGAGCCATGTCCGTCCGTCCGTCCGTCAGCACGCTAACTCAAAAACTAAGAAAACTAGAATCTTGAAATTTACACAAAATATTCTGGGAATAATTTCTAGGTTCCCTATTTTTTTTGGTTGAGTTTGGACCAAAACTTAGGGTAGCTCTCGAACACCTAACTTTTAGATCCCCACATTTTTTTTGAAATAGAGCTATGAAATTTTAACTGCTGATAGATCTCACAAAAATATTAATTTTATTTTTAATAACTTTTTTTTGTAGCCCCCATCCGTTACGGAGCTACAGCTCCCCAAAGGTTCAAAAAAGTTCTATATTTAAATTGTTATAGCACAAGTTGTATAAGGTATATCTTCATTTTGAAAACGCCAAACGATTACTACTTTTATTAGCTTAAAAAGTATATGTAAAATAAATATATATTTGTGGCATACGGTGTCTTAATTTACCGTTATTAATAACGGTAATTTACCGCATACGGTGTCTTAATTTAATAAAAGCTGGAGGCAAAATTTAAAAATATAAGTTTATAGTTATGCGTTTGTTGCCTCCAGCTTTTATTTAAAAATAAAAGTTTATAGTTATGCGTTTGTTGCCTCCAGCTTTTATTTTAATTTCACAGACTTTAAAACTTATATATACTTATATTTATATATATATTTCACATATTGAAATAAACTTTTTCAAAGAAATCTCGATTGTAACAATATAGTTTAGAAAATTACAGAAAAATTTACTATTAAAAATTTATTTTCTACTTTTTAGTTCAAAAAAGCTGTTTTTTTAAAAATTTTTTTTATTTATTTTATTTTATTCTTTTTAGTAACGACAAATATAAGTATTAAATTGATATTTTTTTTTTTTCCTTGTTTAATTTTGAATTTTTACAGTTGCCCTGACAGTTTAGAATTATATTATTACCTGTTATAATATAGAATATATTGAATTTTTTTATTATTAATTTATTGTGGCAAAATTTTTAGAAAATTAAGAAAACGTTGCATAGCTAAATTCAAAATTTAAATAAAAATATTGCAATTTTATAATGTTCTTTATTTCCACTTAAAAATGCGACCCTTTGAAAACTTTGATTTATATACTGCCTTGTTTTTTCTTTCTTTTCATAACATAACATTTTAATAATTTTTTTTTATCTGTTATGTACGGAAATATCAAACGTATGTTTCTTTCTTTTAAAATCATAACATTTTAATAGTTCTTTGTTTCTATCTGTTACGTGGGTAAATATCAGATGTGCACAATATATACATAAGAAAAAGACTTTAAAAATATTTAAAAACAATCAAGTAACATTTTTTGTTCTCTTTTTTTTCTATTCGTTTTAATTTTTCGTCCAGTATTACATTTTCCTTTTGTTTTGTTTTCTGTTATTTAGGTACGCTAAAAATTTATTTGTTTTATATTGTTTATATTTACCGTCCATTCATATAAATATAACTGTTGCCTACATATTAAAAAATAATAAATCTATAACTACATACATAAATAGCCATATATTCATTCATATGCATATGTATCTATATTATGAGCTGAACTTCTCAGTGTTGCATTATACCATAATGCGGCAAAATTTTTAAAAAATTAAGAAAACCTTGCATAGCTAAATTCAAAATTTAAATAAAAATATTGCAATTTTATAATGTTCTTTATTTCCACTTAAAATGCGATCCTTTAAAAACTTTGATTCATACACTGTCTTGTTTTTTCTTTCTTTTTATAACATAACATTTTAATATTTTTTTTTTTTATATGTTATGTACGGAAATATCAAACGTATATTTCTTTCTTTTAAAATCATAACATTTTAATAGTCTTTAAAAATATTTAAAAACAATCAAAGTAACATTTTTTGTTCTCTTTTTTTTCTATTCGTTTTTATTTTTCTTCCAGTATTACATTTTCCTTTTTTTTGTTTTCTGTTATTTAGGTACGCTAAGTATTTCTTTTTTTTTTTTAAATGTTTAATTTATACATGAATTCTATTTAAAAAATATAAATTATAACCTATAGAACATTCTGAATTTTTTTTTGTTCGTTTATATTTACCGTCCATTCATATGCATACATAAAATTTTTTTTTGTTCGTTTATGTTTACGGTCCATTCATATAAATATAACTGTTGCCTACATATTAAAAAATAACAAATCTATAACTATATACATAAATAGCCATATATTCATTCATATGCATATGTATCTATATTATGAGCTGAACTTCTCAGTGTTGCATTATACCATAATGCGGCAAAATTTTTAAAAAATTAAGAAAACGTTGCTTAGCTAAATTCAAAATTTAAATAAAAATATTACAATTTTATAATGTTCTTTATTTCCACTTAAAATGCGATCCTTTAAAAACTTTGATTCATACACTGCCTTGTTTTTTCTTTCTTTTCATAACATAACATTTTAATATTTTTTTTTTTTTTTATCTGTTATGTACGGAAATATCAAACGTATGTTTCTTTCTTTTAAAATCATAACATTTTAATAGTTCTTTTTTTCTATCTGTTACGAGGGTAAATATCAGATGTGCACAATATATACATAAGAAATAGACTTTAAAAATATTTAAAAACAATCAAAGTAACATTTTTTATTCTCTTTTTTTTCTATTCGTTTTTATTTTTCTTCCGGTATTACATTTTCCTTTTTTTTTGTTTTCTGTTATTTAGGTACGCTAAGTATTTCTTTTTTTTTAATGTTTAATTTACACATGCATTGTATTTAAAAAATATAAATTATAACCTATAGAACATTCTGAATTATTTTTTGTTCGTTTATATTTGCCGTCCATTCATATAAATATAACTGTTGCCTACATATTAAAAAATAATAAATCTATAACTACATACATAAATAGCCATATATTCATTCATATACATATGTATCTATATTATGAGCTGACCTTCTCAGTGTTGCATTATACTATAATGCGGCAAAATTTTTAAAAAATTAAGAAAACGTTGCATAGCTAAATTCAAAATTTAAATAAAAATATTGCAATTTTATAATGTTCTTTATTTCCACTTAAAATGCGATCCTTTAAAAACTTTGATTCATACACTGCCTTGTTTTTTCTTTCTTTTCATAACATAACATTTTAATTTTTTTTTTTTTTTATCAGTTATGTACGGAAATATCAAACGTATATTTCTTTCTTTTAAAATCATAACATTTTAATAGTTCTTTTTTTCTATCTGTTACGAGGGCAAATATCAGATGTGCACAATATATACATAAGAAATAGACTTTAAAAATATTTAAAAACAATCAAAGTTACATTTTTTGCTCTCTTTTTTTTCTAATCGTATTTATTTTTCTTCCAGTATTACATTTTCCTTTTTTTTTGTTTTCTGTTATTTAGGTACGCTAAGAATTTATTTGTTTTTTTTATAAATGTTTAATTTATACATGCATTCTATTTAAAAAATATAAATTTTAACCTATAGAACATTCTGAATTTTTTTTTGTTCGTTTATTTTACCGTCCATTCATATGCATACATAAAATTTTTTTTTGTTCGTTTTTTTGTTTGTTTTTTTTGTTCGTTTATGTTTACCGTCCATTCATATAAATATAACTGTTGCCTACATATTAAAAAATAATAAATCTATAACTACATACATAAATAGCCATATATTCATTCATATACATATGTATCTATCTTATGAGCTGAACTTCTCAGTGTTGCATTATATCATAATGCGGCAAAATTTTTAAAAAATTAAGAAAACGTTGCATAGCTAAATTCAAAATTTAAATAAAAATATTACAATTTTATAATGTTCTTTATTTCCACTAAAAATGCGATCCTATAAAAACTTTGATTCATACACTGCCTTGTTTTTTCTTTCTTTTCATAACATAACATTTTAATATTTTTTTTTTTATCTGTTATGTACGGAAATATCAAACGTATGTTTCTTTCTTTTAAAATCATAACATTTTAATAGTTCTTTTTTTCTATCTGTTACGAGGGAAAATATCAGATGTGTACAATATATACATAAGAAATAGACTTTAAAAATATTGAAAAACAATCAAAGTAACATTTTTTGTTCTCTTTTTTTTCTATTCGTTTTTATTTTTCTTCCAGTACTACATTTTCCTTTTTTTTTGTTTTCTGTTATTTAGGTACGCTAAGTAATTCCTTTTTTTTTTTTAAATGTTTAATTTATACATGCATTCTATTTAAAAAATATAAATTATAACCTATAGAACATTCTGAATTTTTTTTTGTTCGTTTATATTTACCGTCCATTCATATGCATACATACATTTTGTTCGTTTATGTTTACCGTCCATTCATATAAATATAACTGTTGCCTACATATTAAAAAATAATAAATCTATAACTACATACATAAATAGCCATATATTCTCAGTGCCATATATTCTCTGAACTTCTCAGTGTTGCATTATATCATAATGCGGCAAAATTTTTAAAAAATTTAGAAAACGTTGCATAGCTAAATTCTAAATTTAAATAAAAATATTGCAATTTTATAATGTTCTTTATTTCCACTTAAAATGCTATCCTTTAAAAACTTTGATTCATACACTGCCTTGTTTTTTCTTTCTTTTCATAACATAACATTTTAATGTTTTTTTTTTTTTTATCTGTTATGTACGGAAATATCAAACGTATGTTTCTTTCTTTTAAAATCATAACATTTTAATAGTTCTTTTTTTCTATCTGTTACGAGGGCAAATATCAGATGTGCACAATATATACATAAGAAATAGACTTTAAAAATATTTAAAAACAATCAAAGTAACATTTTTTGTTCTCTTTTTTTTCTATTCGTTTTTATTTTTCTTCCAGTATTACATTTTCCTTTTTTTTGTTTTCTGTTATTTAGGTACGCTAAGTATTTCTTTTTTTTAAATGTTTAATTTACACATGCATTGTATTTAAAAAATATAAATTATAACCTATAGAACTTTTTGAATTTTTTTTTGTTCGTTTATATTTACCGTCCATTCATATAAATATAACTTTTGCCTACATATTAAAATATGATAAATATATAACTACATAAATAAATAGCCATATATTCATTCATATACATATGTATCTATATTATGAGCTAAACTTCTCAGTGTTGCATTATATCATAATGCGGCAAAATTTTTAAAAAATTTAGAAAACGTTGCATAGCTAAATTCAAAATTTAAATAAAAATATTGCAATTTTATAATGTTCTTTATTTCCACTTAAAATGCGACCCTTTAAAAACTTTGATTCATACACTGCCTTGTTTTTTCTTTCTTTTCATAACATAACATTTTAATATTTTTTTTTTTATCTGTTATGTATGGAAATATCAAACGTATGTTTCTTTCTTTTAAAATCATAACATTTTAATAGTTGTTTTTTTCTATCTGTAATGTGGGCAAATATCAGATCTCCACATATACATAAGAAATTGTCTTTAAAAATATTTAAAAACAATCAAAGTAACATTTTTTGCTCTCTTTTTTTTCTATTCGTTTTTATTTTTCTTCCAGTATTACATTTTCCTTTTTTTTTGTTTTCTGTTATTTAGGTACGCTAAGAACTTATTTTTTTTTTTTAATATTAAATTTATGCATACAGTCTATTTCAAAAATAGAAATTATTAGCTATAGAACATTCTGAATTTTTTTTTTGTTTGTTTATGTTAACCGTCCATTCATATGCATACATAAAATTTTTTTTGTTCGTTTATGTTTACCGTCCATTCATATAAATATAACTGTTGCCTACATTTTAAAAAATAATAAATCGATAAATCAACTAAATAGTAATAGTTGGGAATTTGGGAATTTGGTGTGACTGTGTTAGCAGATTTTTAATAGTACATAAAAATATGCATACCATTTTTGTACATATTAGTACCTACATACGTATGTAGTAGAAAAATTTGGTTTTAAAAGTATGTAATTGAGAACATATATTGCTTACCTCTAAATGATAATGTTTTTGAATTAAAAAATTATTTTGCTTTTTCTAGACGATGTAGATAACATATATTTTATGATTAATCCATAATTATTGTTATTGAAAAGAAAAATATTGTTGTTATTTACTATTTATAAAAAAGACTGGATTTCTTATTTTTAATATATTCTTTTTGTTGTTTAATGTTTTTACATAATTGGAAATATATTCTTAGTTTTTATACTTCAGAAAAAGGCATTAGTGGGGCAGATCATCATTCCCTAATAGATCTTAATTTAAATGCAGCTCCCAATTTAGATATCAATGTTAGGGCCATAATATGCGATTTTAATATGTTAAAAGTTTCGAAAGAAAAGCCCTATTTTAATTATAATTAAGAAAGGAAAAACACATATCTATATAAATATTATAAATAAACACATTGCTTTTATAAATAAAAATGTATACTAAAAATCAATTGATTTGATGAAAAAAAACTTAAATTTAACACTTCCTAACTAAATTTTAAGTAAATGCATATTAAGTTTTACACTGTGTTCTCAAGTGCGGCACATTAATTTGTTTACACATTCATATCTTTCAAATTCATCGCTTTCAAACCAAAAATATTTTCGAAGCACATATTATTACATATTTTGAAGTATGTACCTATGCATATGTACTCATACAATGCAATGGTTTACATAAAAAACAATAGTCTTTTATAGAAAAAAAAACATTTATGTATTACGTATACGATGAGTTTAGTAAATTTAGATAAAATGTATTATTTTGGTTCTGTAATAATTCTGTTATATCTTTGTATGAAAATTTAATTTTGAAATTAAGCTAATTTCTCTAATGTTTTTCGATATTATTATTTTAAAATCATATATTGTCATCGGGATCTGATCTAATAAAGAAAATTTCAAGTCTCTAGCTCAACTGGAAGTGTGTTTAAAATGGCTTCTAAGATTCCATCCTTTACCCAACCAAGTTAATAAAAAGCTGTTAAAAATATAACGGTTGCTTAAAGAATTTATATTTATATGATATTAGCAGAGACTACATAGAGATGTCCAAATGGCAACAAAAAAGTTTAGATGTCGCTACAATATCGATTTTGAAATTTAGTCTCATTTTTCAACTTTTTTTTTTAAAGTTTCTTAAAGCAAATTTTGGTCTCGGATATTTTTTTTTTTCATATATGTACATAAATGAACTTTCGTATGATTGGTATGGATGATAGAAATAACAAGTAACATACATATATGAATATGATCATATGATATCAGATGACATATTATGATATACATGATCTGATCAGTATCTAATATAATTTTTATATTATATATGCATTATGCCATATTATGCATTTATATTACTTGAACCAGCTTGCCTACATGCTTATTAAATTGTGAAAGTGTGTGTGAATCAAAATTAAATATAAATAGAAATACACATAAATACTATCGGCACTTTTTATATATGTATTTCAATATGATTCAAAAATCAATACATATTTATATTTTGTTTTGTGTAAATGTAATTATGTTCCAATTTGATATGATTTGATAATTTTTATGAATATTTACAGTATCCAGCAAATGTCATGCCACTTTTCTAATTGGAATAATTTTTAATTAAAAAAATGTTTAGAAGAATTTTAAAGCATTATTTTTTATTTCAGTTATTTTTATTTGATACCTAGGTATATTATATTATCTTCAAAAAATACCCACATATATATGTAGCTATACCGTTATATAACAATATAACAATATGAGTCATGAGATCAAAAAATAAAATAAAATCATAATACAAAAAATTTTGTTACTTTGTTTGTTTGTTTTTCCCTGAAGTTATAAAGTTAAAAATATTATTAGAAAAAATTCGAACGCCTATATTATTTTATTGCTTTTCTATATATATTTTTTTAAATTACCATTACTTTTGCTGGATACTGTATATTAAATCAGTTAAATCTAGTTAAATAAATAATGCAGTTAAATCAAATGATTTTCATAAAATAGATAACATTCATACCATCTGATACCATATAATATACGATATACCATTTCATACATTCAAAAAATTCTGCTTGTAGTAGTGAAATACTGAATGCATATGAATGATAACCTTGAAATGTTTTTTCTTGTTGTTTTTAGAAAAGTTAACATTATAAAATAATCTATTTTTATTTAATTTTTTTCTATATGAAATATTTAGCTAAATGTTCCATATTTTTTGTAAAGTGGTATTTAGAATGTCTTCTTTATCATATTGAAAATTTACGTTTCTACTCGACATATTAAATATATATTTTCTCAAATATATTTTCCCATTTTTGCCTTATTTTTCTATTTTAAAAGTTATTTTGTCATCGCTTTGCTTTAAAAAGTTTAATAATCACAAGGATAAAAAAATTTTGTAAATGCATAAAATATATGAATGATCATTTTACACCAGATTTTACAGAAGATTCTGGTTTTCGCTAAATTCTTTTAGCTATGACACAAACTAAATATTTCTGTGCTTTAAGATTTTTAAAACTAGCCAGTTTTAGCTGGCCCGTTTGAAAAAAAATTAGTACAAATTTTTGTATGAATTTGTACATCTCTATGTAGTCTCTGATATTAGTATACTTACTTATATAACTCATGTTTATTTATATATCGTATATGTCACTGATGAATGAATGATATATAATACATATGTATAGTAAATTATTATACATTTGCCGCTTAGTATTAAATGGTACTATAGCATAATTGGAAAAGTTTTGGATTCATAATCGTTATGTGGAAGGTTAGAATCTGTTTTTGAAGAATGTATAAACATATAGTTTAAATATATGTATGTACAAGTTACAAGCCATAGTTCTAGAAAATATAAAATTCTCCCAAATTATTTTAAAATACTAAAAAATTAAAAAAATAAAATAAGCAGAGTGACAGACTATGAAAATACTAACGGTTTTTACGGGTATCTAAGAGTTGACAAAGGCAACTGTATTCTTCCTCGTATATGTATATAGTTACTATAAAAAATAGTTTATATAAAAAAACTAACCAAAATTTAAACTTGAATTCAACTTCAATACATTTAAAATTTGTTTTAATTACATAATATTCTTATAAATTTACATGCTAGTTTTTATAAAAGCAAAATTAACGACTAATTTTTGAAAAATAATTACATATAACCAGAGACTACATAGAGATGTCCAAATGGCAACAAAAAAGTTTAGATGTCGCTACAATATCGATTTTGAAATTTAGTCTCATTTTTCAACTTTTTTTTTTAAAGTTTCTTAAAGCAAATTTTGGTCTCGGATATTTTTTTTTTTCATATATGTACATAAATGAACTTTCGTATGATTGGTATGGATGATAGAAATAACAAGTAACATACATATATGAATATGATCATATGATATCAGATGACATATTATGATATACATGATCTGATCAGTATCTAATATAATTTTTATATTATATATGCATTATGCCATATTATGCATTTATATTACTTGAACCAGCTTGCCTACATGCTTATTAAATTGTGAAAGTGTGTGTGAATCAAAATTAAATATAAATAGAAATACACATAAATACTATCGGCACTTTTTATATATGTATTTCAATATGATTCAAAAATCAATACATATTTATATTTTGTTTTGTGTAAATGTAATTATGTTCCAATTTGATATGATTTGATAATTTTTATGAATATTTACAGTATCCAGCAAATGTCATGCCACTTTTCTAATTGGAATAATTTTTAATTAAAAAAATGTTTAGAAGAATTTTAAAGCATTATTTTTTATTTCAGTTATTTTTATTTGATACCTAGGTATATTATATTATCTTCAAAAAATACCCACATATATATGTAGCTATACCGTTATATAACAATATAACAATATGAGTCATGAGATCAAAAAATAAAATAAAATCATAATACAAAAAATTTTGTTACTTTGTTTGTTTGTTTTTCCCTGAAGTTATAAAGTTAAAAATATTATTAGAAAAAATTCGAACGCCTATATTATTTTATTGCTTTTCTATATATATTTTTTTAAATTACCATTACTTTTGCTGGATACTGTATATTAAATCAGTTAAATCTAGTTAAATAAATAATGCAGTTAAATCAAATGATTTTCATAAAATAGATAACATTCATACCATCTGATACCATATAATATACGATATACCATTTCATACATTCAAAAAATTCTGCTTGTAGTAGTGAAATACTGAATGCATATGAATGATAACCTTGAAATGTTTTTTCTTGTTGTTTTTAGAAAAGTCAACATTATAAAATAATCTATTTTTATTTAATTTTTTTCTATATGAAATATTTGGCTAAATGTTCCATATTTTTTGTAAAGTGGTATTTAGAATGTCTTCTTTATCATATTGAAAATTTACGTTTCTACTCGACATATTAAATATATATTTTCTCAAATATATTTTCCCATTTTTGCCTTATTTTTCTATTTTAAAAGTTATTTTGTCATCGCTTTGCTTTAAAAAGTTTAATAATCACAAGGATAAAAAAATTTTGTAAATGCATAAAATATATGAATGATCATTTTACACCAGATTTTACAGAAGATTCTGGTTTTCGCTAAATTCTTTTAGCTATGACACAAACTAAATATTTCTGTGCTTTAAGATTTTTAAAACTAGCCAGTTTTAGCTGGCCCGTTTGAAAAAAAATTAGTACAAATTTTTGTATGAATTTGTACATCTCTATGTAGTCTCTGATATAACATTCATCTAAAATCATTTCATTAAAAAATTCAATATAAAACAAAAAAGCTCATGTAAAATAAAATCGGCGCATATTATTATTTTCAAATAGTTAACAATAATAATACATTAAAAAATCTTCAAACCTAAAATAATGATTAAAATAAATTCTTTGGCGCTATGTTTCTATTATTCTTACATTCTGAATTCGTTGTTCTGACTCTTACAGTAATTCTCTTCTGTATTCGTTTCGTTGGTTTGTATTGTACAGAAAAAATATGAAAACAAAACTACAGGTCCGCCACAATAATCGAATAATGAATCAAAGCAAATCATTATTTGTACCACATTTTTCTGTATAAATTCTGTTTTTTTTTTTCTTATTATTACATTTGAATCATAGTTTGTCGCGCAAAGTTTTATTGCTTCTTAGCAACTCAATATTCAATAATTTCAAGTGTTTGGATGGTTGGTCAATATCATTTCTCTTCTTCTTGTGGTGTTTATAAATGAAAAAGACATTTGTTTAATATTTATTGTTAGTTTATTCGTATTGTATGTATGTATAATGTATACAATTAATGTGTATAATTCTTAGATATTTATTGTATGTGTGTATATTAAATATATGCGTGCATTGCAAATTATATATTATGTTAAAAAAAATTATTTTATTTTCTCAATATTTTTAATATGTTTGAATTTTTGGCTGTGTTTTTGTTCTATTGAAATTGCTTTATGGCTATTTGGTTAAATATGATAGTTTAATAAATTAGGAAAATAAAAGTTGCTGTTTTTTATTTGGAGAAGCACTCAATCTAATCACTACATGACGATTCGTGCCTGATACGTACATACATACATATATGTTATCAAGCATGAAGCATAATATTTAATCTGTAAATCATAAAAATGCGAAAGATTAAAAAAAAATATTCCCACATACTTTTATCTAAATTCACTTTTTTCTTTAGATTTAAACTCACGTAAAACATAAACAACGCAAAAGAAAATTTGACGATAAATATTGAGAAAAGAAAAACATTACAGAATTAATTACAAACATTTTAAAGTAAAAGAATAAAAATATGTATACGGAATGAGAATTTTCTTAAAAAAAAAGAATATTAATAAAATACTATTCCTAAATGCTAATTGCATAACATTATACAGTCATATTTCAGAATCGTATTATAACATCATCGAATTCTAATATACTTACATCGTATGTAAACATAAAATCTATTACTCTTTTTAACGTAAATATCTACACACATACATATAATACAACAAACAAAAATTTTAAAAATGATTGCCGTTTCTGTGTTTGTGTGTTTCATGAAAAGAAAAATGTATAAACTAAATACGGGCGCACTTTGAGGTCTAGTTAGCTGTTAACGGTACCGGTACCTTCGTATAGTGAACGTAAATTCTTCTAATTTTAACATTACTAACAGCAAACCAATAGTAAAGCACAAACTTAAGAATTGTTTGACAACACTTATTAGGTAGACAAATACTAATAGTAATTTAGTACACTTCACTAATCTTAAAAATTATACTTTTATAGCATATTTTCAATCACGTTTGTGATTTATTTTTTAACTTTTATTTACTTTTTTTCTTTTACTGACACCTCCAACTATACACCGTATTTTAAGAATACGGTTTTATGTTGTGTTAGCGGAACTTGACGATTTTTTTAGATTCATTTTGATTTACTCAATTTATGTTAAAAAATGATTTTTACTAATTGTATTTTTGGATGATCCAGTCAATGGTGTAGTTGTTAAGACACCGGCCTTTCATACGAAAGATCTCGGTTTCAAACCCCGACTGGCTCATATAAATAGATTAATAAAAATAATATTGATATTTCTTATAATATATAATTAGTAGAATATAATTAAATTAAAAATAAGGATATATGTCTTATAAATTACAATTAATATCACATTGTAATAGGTATATAATGAAATAATAAAAAACCATAATTGTTGTATGAGATAATAGATGGCGTAGAAATAAAAAAAATGTCTCTATAGTCCTGTACAATAGATACAGCCAAGTAATCAACGGCTTAGTTAAATTAGTGATTTCAGAAACTTAAACTTAATCAATTATGAATAATAAATGACGTAGTGGGTACCATAGAAAAATTTTTTTTTTTGCAGTAACTAACAAGCACTTAATAATAAGCCATAGTTATGTAAACTAATAAATACTTAATGCTTGATTTAAGCATCCCAACTGCTCCTGTTATCCCATCCCTCCAAGTGAGTTATCATTCAAATTGTTGATATGTTTATTTAGAATTCGTTATTTAACTTTCTTTATTTATTCAACAATTTATATGATGACTCTGTATAGAGTTACATCTTCGACTATACACAAGTAAAAATAATAAGAAATGGGACTCTCCGCGTTCTGTCTGGGAGGAGTAACTGGTCCTAAGAAATAGTATTGACCGTCAAATTTAACTTGTGTTTCAAGTGGATGACATATTTTAATTCCCAGAATTTATTTAGTTTATTCCGGTACATTGTTACCACTCACTATACTTGGAACACAATTTCCTATAATACGTGCATTTTCCATTACTATTAATAAATTTTAAATGTAATCCTTTAATAAAGAAGGTATTTTTCTTCCACAAATAGTACTCAGTCATGGTCAATTATGTTACGGGAGAACGGGAGGAGAGGCTGTTTAAAATATATATAAAAATTTAGTTACAATATTTTCATTTTTATGTTTAAGAGGAAATTGTTTTTTTATTTTAAGAGAATAATACCAATAATACATAATATATTTTTTTTTAAATACCTACTTTATTAAAGGATTACATTTGAAATTTATTAATAGTAATGGAAAAAGCACGTATTATTAAATTTTGACTTGAATTAATAAAAGTTTAATGATTTAAGTTTTATGTTAAGATAATTTTTTTTTATTAAGAAAATGATATAATTATATACCTACGTATTAGTTTTCATCTTTTTATATAAATATAACAAAATGTTTATGTTTACTTAAACTAAGTACATAATGTCTACCAACTTAATAAAAAATTTCATCGCGATAAATCTCTAATCTTTTAGAAAGGCCAGACGTAATATTTTTTAGTAGACGTGACGCGATTTATTTTTTCATCGCTTCAGTGATGAGTCTTTCAGAATATGGATGTTTATATTTCATTTTTTCATCGCTTCAGTGATGAGCCTTTCAGAATATGGATGTTTATATTTTATTTTTACACTACGCATGACAGCGAGGGTTTTTCTTTCAATTATAAAAACTTGCTACCTATGTAGGATTCGAAACACTCTCTGGATTAATAAGCCATGGACATAAACACTCTTCCTAAATATTATGTAGTAGATTAAAGTTATCTAACATTTGTAAATTATTTTTGAAACATTTATAAGGTTAATAAGGTTGATAATTTTTTATTTTTATTTTTTACAGATACGGCCATGTTTATATTCCAATATTGCCAGCCTCTTTAATTGAGGTTTTGTCGACACCAACTCCCTTTATAATGGGTGTTCACAGTTCTTTACAAAATGAAATTGAAGATTTATTGGATATCATTGTAGCTGATATAGATGGTGGTTCCATAGTTATGTCAGAATCATTAACTCCATCTAATTCTACGTTTTCATCATCATTGTGGAACACAACCCAGCAAGCTCTAACATTTGTATTACAACCAGAATTGGCGGAAGCTGATTTAGCATTTACTTCTAATTCAGTTACTTTCATTAACGATCTTTCAAGTCAGTTACTACTTGATAAAAAAATTAGAGCAGTATTTATGAGATTTTTTGCTCAACTTTTGCAAGGGTAATTAATTTAATAAATTTTCTATATTGTTATTAAATATTAACATATAATATTTTGGAATTTTATTCTTATTTATTATATTAAAAGAAGATATTGCACGACAGAGGAACAGATATTTTTTTAATTTAGTAAACTCTTTATTAAGAAACTGGTAATACTGTAAACTGATAATGATTCATGACAGTAAATGTTTTAATTTTTAAATAATAAAATTAAACATTTCTTGTATAAATTTTTGTTAAATTAATTTTTGTTGATCAGCAGCATCAAATATTATTTTGTTGATCAGCAGCATACGATGTCATATTTTCACTGGTTCAGACAAATAAGAACCAACTTTCTCTGAATGAAGCAAAGCAAAGTCAAACTGTTTTATTACATTAAAGTAAAATATTCGTTTTCTACATAATTATTTATATTTTATTTCGTTGAAATAATAAAAATACGCACTGTGCTGTACATTACAGACAGACAATACATTAAAGTATAGAAAATTCAATACGTTACAGTAACTTATACGTGAAGTAAAATATAAAAATATATACATCAGTTTGACGCGTTAAAGTTTTCTAAGATAAGAGCTGTTTTTTACTTTTAATAGAGTTAACATTTCAAATTATTATTTTGAACAGAAAAGTTTTTCTTCTGTTGTGAATAGGTAACACTTTTTTCAAACTATGCTTTTTTGTGTATAATAATAAACTTCAGCGTTTTGGATTCTGTTAAAAATTAACTTTACTTTTTTAATTCTATAATTTTCATAAACTTGAGTCTAAAGTTTAAATTATTGTTAGTCACTATTTTTATTACTACAAAAATAAAATGATCAAAAATACTTATTAGACACATAAGTTGAACTTAAACAGGTGTTTTAATTAAGGGTTAAAATGACAGTTGGGAACAACTGCATTTTAAGTTCCCACATTATACTATAAACTGAATATAACACTTCCGCTCTTAGAATTTTCCGTTTTGGAAGATATAAGAGTATCAGCTTTATTAATGTTTGTTATTGAATCTCCCGATGATTTTACTGCATTTAAAATTTTATTTTTGTTGCAGTTATTTTAGATTTAATAATCAAAAACATAATACTTTTAATAGCTAATAACATAATAAATTTAATAGCTTATTAGCTTGTTTATGACAGCATTATGTTTAAATTCAACATAGTTAATACTTTCGCTGTTTTTTAATTTTTAGTTTTAAGATTTTCTAAAGTCAAATTTTCAATCATTTTTATCAAACCAATATTTAAGCTGGTCATAATAATATGACTCTCAACCCTTCTAAAATGTAAATTGTCTAAAATTAATAATAAATAAATAAAAAAAAAAAAAAAGAAGAATTAGATATGAAAACTTTTGATTTTAAAATTTATGAAAACAAAGTGATGTTGTATAAAATTATAAAAATAAAATTCTTGTGTATCAATTGATTTTACACTGGAAGTTTACCATAGTAGTATCTTTCCAAATTCTAGTAACATGAAAGGAATTTCACTTAAAAAAGTAAGTTGGAATGAAATTCAAATGATAATAGATAATTATTCCGATTTTTATTCCACGAGTTTAAATCATAATAAATAATCTGTAAATGATAGACTTTTAAAACCCTTTTACTGAATAATTTACCAACCGATTTTTACTTTCTTTTTTAATGATAAATATTCAGTTCAGCTATCTTACAATACCAATATTTTTCCAAAATTTTCCGATTTTCATTATTAATTTTCCAATTTTATAAAAAATACCCATAAAAGGATTTACATTTGTACATATTTTTCATATAGTATAATCTATATCTATTATAATATATATTGAGTTTCCAATACTCAATAAATCAGTGCATCTTCTAAAAGATAATAATAACCGTGTTTTTACAAAAAATATCATTTGCAAAGAAATTTTTGATTCATAAAGGCATTAATTATTGAAAATTGTATTTTGACATTTTTAATAAAATCATAAAGAAACTAAATCATATAGTATACATGTGTACTGCAGGTATAGTTTCTTTATGATAAAATAAAGAAACAATTGAATGATAAAATAAAAAAACAATTATATTTCGTTTTTAACTTAAATAATGCCCTTTTGAGGGCTACCAAATCTAGAGTAAATTTAAAACTTAGGCTCTAGAGTAAATTTAAAAAATCCCGTTATTGATTGCATGAATTGCTATTGCTTATTAAAACACTTCGAATTTCGAGGGGCGGGCGAATACTAGTTAATAATTAATCTGTAAAGGTCGCTTCAGATTATATGTATTTTACATTTGATATGGCTGAATAAAAAGCAGAAGAAAAACAGCTGATAGACAAATGTAAACTTTTCCATATAGTTTTTATTTTCTGTGTTCACACCTATCTGACAATTTTGACAATTTTTTAAATAATTTTATAAAATAAATTTTATGTACAAAAAATATCGTTTGCAAAGAAATTTTAAATTCATAAAGGAAATTTTAAATTCAATAATTAATGAAAATTGTATTTTTACATTTTAAATAAAATCACAAAAATATACTGTATCATACATATGTATATATTGTATATATAGTTTCTTTATATAATAAAATCATAAAAAAATTGCTTATTTCGGTTTTTAATTCAAAATGGACATATGTATGAATTAAAATTAAATATAAATAAAGCGCTATTGAGGGTTACCAAATTCTTATTAGTAAAAGTAAATTAAAAAAATTATAAATTTTGGCTACGGATAATTGTGGACTGTGGTTAACAGTTATTAATCAAACAACCTTAAATTTCGAGTTCAAGGTATAATTAAAAAAGAACAATAATAATACAAAAATCCTTTTGAAGACTATCATATACATTTGATAGCGTAAATTTAAAAAATCCCGAATATTTGTAATTGATTTGCGTGAATTGCAATTGCTTATTAAAACACTTCGAATTTCGAAGGGCGGGTGAATACTAGTAACTTTTTAAATGTAGCTATTCAAAATTTAAATACAGCTCTAGCACTAATTGATCAAAATGTCGATCAATACGAATATAAAAATAATTTAGAATTAATCATTGATAAACTGATTCAAATAACTTTACAAAACAAAATATTCCATCAATACAATCACAAATTCGTTTTTATTTTTTTTAGATTCAACCACTGTATATTACAATATTATTCGAGATAACAATATTTTAATATTACCTCATTGTAAGCATTTACAAAGAATTTCATGTTCTTGTAACGTAAATGTCGAAAAAGATTCATCCAACTTAAACTATTTGAAAACTGTTTTGATTAAATTAAATGAATTAAAAAAAAATCCAGATAGATGAAATTTATATAAAAACCCAAATAAATTATAAAACCAACAATATAACTGGAATTTCTGAAAATAATCTAAATGAAGCAGGAAAAACAATCCTATCATTTTTAGTTAATTCCGTGTTTGGAAATATGAAGGAAATAGCACAGTTAATACCTGTTAAAAACATCAATGGTGAAAATTTGCATAACTACACTTCCAACGTGATTTCTCAATTACAAACATTAGGCTTTCATATAATTTCGATTACTATAGACAATCATAGGATTAACCAAAACATGTTCAAAATTTTCATCAAATAATTTTAAATTCAAAAAATCACAATATCCAAACAATCATATTTATCTTTTTTATGACAGCGTCCATCTTTTCAAAAATATTAGAAATAACTGGCTCAATCAGTTAGATAGCACTATAGTAGTAAAACATTTCATTATCCAGATTTTGAAAGTGGAAATATCGAAAAAGCTTGTTTTTCTGATTTGCGACATCTTCACTATAAAAAATTAAATCTTTTAGTTAAGAAAGCCTATAGTTTAAATTTAAAATCTCTATATGCATCGTATATTGAAAGACAACGTGTTGTACTAGTACTAAAAATTTCCAATTACTCGGTAATGGCAGCCTTAAAATCTGAAAATAATGAAGAAACAGCTGACTTTATAAAAATTATACAAAAATAGTGGAAAATCATGAACAACATTTCCGTTTTTGAACATATAAAAAAAAAAGATGAGAATATAACGCCAATTACGAGTTCTGCAGATGAAAATGTAAATTTTCTAAAAAAATTTTTAGACTGGTTGACATAATGGGAAAATTTGAATTTAACAACTGGTTTTCTTACTTTAACTACTTTCAATACTTTATTTCAGACAACTTTCGGAATGATCGAATTAATAACTATCAGTTGTCGAATTCGAAGTAAAATATTTTCTTCCTGGCAAAATTCAGACAAATCTTTTGGAAAGAAGATTTGGTTTATACCGGAGACTTAGAGGCTGTAATTATTTAATATCATACCAGAGTATTATAGAATCTGAAAAAAAATTAAGAAACAGAAAAATAATAAAATTAGGTGAATTAAATTCTAAGTCTAATTCACTACCGTATATAGAGTTATTGAAAACAAATATTAGTTCTTTCATATCTATTTTGCATTCGGATTACTTAGAAAAATATCAAAAAATATTAAGTTGAGAAGCGAACACCTATGTTGTTGGTTATGCAAGCCACTCTATATCATTATGTCAATAAAATTGTGGAATGTAAAAGTAGAATTGTACAATCAAAGGCTGATTTTGATAGAGAAAATGATTATTTTAATTACTAAACCACCACGTTGCGGTTTTGGCCAAAGATGCAATAAATTATATATTTTTCCATATTCTTTGTTCTTTGAGTGAAGTCTAATTTCTAACGACTTTAATGTTTTGACGTGATTTGTAAATGTGAGTAACGTATAATTCAAATTTTTGCGAAAAATACCAAACAATAAGTTAAACGACCTTTAGTCCTACTGTACTGTCTGGTCATAGGAGGTTGAAAATAGATTTCAAATTGGCAGGCATATTGTGAACAAAGTTGTTAATATTCACCTTGAATCTTTGCACGTTGTAAATGTAATCATCACCAATTCTGGGGAGCACATGAGTTGGAAGATGGTTCCACATTCGTGATGTTCGTACTACAGACGAATTTTCACAAGCCGATTTACTCCATCTGGGAATTTGAACTACATAGGAAAGGGCAGCAGAGGCTCTCCTTGTTTCTCTTTGGAATGCTTTTAAAGGAGGTATCAAACTTTTAATCTCGTTAGAGCCAGAACCCAACCCTATAAGGTATCTATAAAACAGGGTAAGTGTTCCTGTTATAGTAGCGTTAGACAAAGTGGAGAGATTTAGACGTGATATTGGGATCATTTATTAGACGAATTAATGTATTTTGCATTTTACCGAGAAACCCCAATGCCATTTTGGAGGCTCCTGCGCAAATATGTGCATTGTACCCCATCTTTGGTCTTATATATGTTTTATAGATATTTAGGAGATCAGAAGATGAAAAGAAAAAGCTTTGCAACGATACAGGAACCCCATGCACCTAGATGCATCTTTAGCTATACCAAAAATATGATTGGACCAACTTAATTTTTGATTTAGCTCCATGCCCAAGATGTTGAGCTCATCTGCATGTTGCAAAACTTCCCCTTGAAAAGTTAAGGTTGGGATTGAAGTGTTTCTGTTCCGAGAGACTAAACAGCACTGAGTTTTCTTAGAGTTAAAGTCGACTCTGTTGATTTTGCCCCAATTAGAAATTTTGTGCAAGTCGAGATTTAGCTCAAGCGAAGCAGAATATTTACTGTCGTTGTCTTCATAAGAAGCAACGAGCGTGCTGTCGTCTGCAAAACTATGGATTGGATTGGAGATTATACTTAAAAGATCGTTTACAAAATAATATTAGGAAAAGTGTCGGAGAGAGAACAGATCCTTGTGGGACACCAGCATTAATGTTGAATTGGTGTGAAGAATAACCATCAACCAGGACACGAATCGCACGATTCGAAAGAAAATCTCCAATCCTTTATTATATGTTATGAATTATTATATCTTATTTTATAGGTATTTTATTGAAAAGGTATTTCTGCACACAAATAGCCTCCTAAAATAAAGAAAATTTTCCCATATGATTTATACACAAAATAAGCTGCCCTTTTTAAGTTTTTCTCTCAGTGTTCTGATTTGATATATTATATAGAGTCATTGTTTCATTAGTAATTTTTTGTATACAATAATTTAAGAGTCATTTACATTATTGTATAGTCCTTTTAGATGAAGCTTTGTTATATTAAAAATTGTGTCAATAGTGGTTCTAAAGGACTAAATAGCAAGTAAGCTCAGTAAGCTCAAGCTCAACTAAGTTTTAATATATATGGTTTGAAAAAAACATTTTACATTTTTAGAAAAAAATTTTATAAATTAAACAATACTTACATTATTATAAATATTATAAAGCTTACCAAACAATTCAGAACAAAGAGTTCGATGGAAGAAAATTTTCTATATACGAGCAAAACTTCCATGTGTTTACCAGAAAGAGAAATTCGTAAACAAACGGCTCAAATAAACGAAAAAATAACCTAATATTGACCGAAAAGCCAGCTCCAAAAATTTGTATTAATGTATAATGAAGAATACTAGAATGAAATATCTTTGTAAATTTAGAAAATCACAAACATTGTACTTTATTGATCAAAGCTATCATGGAGAGATATCATGGATATATAAAAACTCCATTCCATTACATCGCATCCAAACCAGAACTTTCAGTAGAAAAAAATTAACACGCCTCTTAACATTTTAGGGAACGTGAATAAATATACTTTAATCTATCAATTGATATTTTATTTTAAATCTAAATTTTAAAAAAGTTTGTTAAATTTTAAATTTTGAAAAAATATGTTAATAAACTGTAAACGAAACTTCAGTTTTTTTATTTAATAATTTTTAATTTTTTTTTGTTATTAAAAAAAATTTTTTCTAATGAAAGAACAATGCGGACTATTTTTCTTTAACTCTATCTATATATAGTTATATTATCGAAGGATATATTATCTTATATTGTGATGCGTTTTAAAAAAAAAATAGATTTCGCTGAAATTCATTTGCTAGACGTTTCTAAGATTGTAGAATGCAAAAAAAACAATTTGTTTTGAAAATTCCGCATCCGTGTCCATATCTGAGTCCGCGTTCGCAAAAATTTATCAAAATTAACTCATGTAATTCTTATTTTTTTTTTTGTTTTGTTTTATTAAATGAATTTTTTTTTATCATACAACTAATTTTAACAAAACTAAAAATAAAATCTTAAACCAAAAAATATATTCCTTAGCACAATGTTTCATACAAGAAATCTCTGTGTTAAATTTTTTTGTTTCCACTTTTAGGAAAATTAAATTTGATTTTAACAATTTTTTTTTGTTTTGCACTTATACTTGATTTTACAAAATCAGTTTTATAATTCTGTATTTATTTAGTGGTAAAAAGCAAGAAAAGGAAAAAAATCAGCATTTAATTATTAATTTAATTTAACCTTAGCCTAAATATAATCGAAATCTAAACTAAACTTAATCTAACTTAACCAAATCTTAACCTAAACTTAAACTAAAGTTAAACTAAAACTAAAAATAAATATACAACTTACTTGTTTTATAAGTAATATTCTATAACTAGATTTAAGTGCAAATTGCAATTATTTATATTATATTTTAAGAATGAATGCCAGTTTAATTGCTAAGTAGCCACCAACATCGGTTTACAATTATTTTTTATTTTGATCTTTATTTGATATATCTGTACAATATTGCCAATTTGCCCTAGTTGAATACTAGAATCTGTAGCTCTTCTTTTAATATGATAAATGATTGGTATTTTATCCTCTGATTGTATTAAATTATTTTTATCAAGGTACAGAAAACTTTCTGGAGGTATAAATCCACTAATCATACAACTTTCAATGTATTGATCATTTGGGAAAACCATAAGGCGTATTAATGAGTTACTATTGTAGGTTGCTCTTAAATAATAGTTTCTAATAATATTAATTACAAAATTATCTATGCGAATTATATTTGATTTATTATAAATATTTTTATTTGAAATATAATGTGTATAGTTCATTTCGGGTTTTCGTGAAATTCCCAAACATATTCTTATGCATTTTCTCTCAAATACTCTGAGCTTCTCCATGACGCTAGTTACATATTTGCCAAACTCTATTCCCACGAAAATAACAGACAGTACGTCAGCACTTCCTGTTATTTCTAAATAAATTAAAATAGCTTCATATTTCAATATGAGAAAATAAAATCAATTATTTTCCCATAATAACAAAATTACGCAATTGCTCAGATTACACCAAAATTATTAACTTTAAAATAAAATTGTATAAATTGCTGAATATGCAATTTTTAATATATAAATACCTGTACATTTTCTAATTAGAATTAAGTCTCGATTAAGTCTTAACATATCAATGTTATAATAAATTTACTAAACTTAAATAAAGTGTGTTTTCTTTTTTTAAAATAAAAGTTGTTTATTTTTTTATCATATTGCAAAAGCAAATATAAAAGTGGCGCAGTCGGTAGGATAATTTAAAACATATAAATAAAAAACTTTTTGTGAAACAAGACTATCCTTCGCAAACCTTAAGTGAGTCTGCTTAAGGCACAAAAGTTTTATATAAAAAAAAAAATTATCCAGTGATACGAATCGAAAATATATAAAATTGTTCATAGTGTAAAATTAAAAACTCTTTAATACACACTAAACAATTAATAAAAAATAAAATAAAAAATAACAACAATAATATATAAAATTGTTCATAGTGTAAAATTAAAAACTCTTTAATACACACTAAACAATTAATAAAAAATAAAATAAAAAATAACAACAATAATATATAAAATTGTTCATAGTGCAAAATTTAAAAACTCTTTAATACACACTAAACAATTAATAAAATTAAATATAAAAGCGTTCATAGTGTAAAATAAAAAAATTAAACATTTTATAAACACTAAACCAAAATAAAAAGCAAAAATATAAGAAACACAACAATTTATGAAAAGTGTGAAAAGATCTATAACATTCGATAATAACAGACACATCATGGAACAACAAAATATGGAACATCAGAACGAGACCGTAAACATCGAAGTTGTACAACAACTTCAAATTCAAATTGCAAATCAAAATAGGCAGCTAGAATTGTTATCTGCCCAGCTGCAACACTATCAACAAATCGATGCTCAAAACCATTATAAAGAAAGGGTTTTGAAAGAAGTTAGACATATGTCTACTTTCAACGGAACGAATGATATAACCATAAATTCATTTGTCAACAGCGTAGAATATTATATTAATCATATCACCGATTTAAACATCAAAAAAGTTGCTATTCGGGCAATATTTAACGAAAAAATCCAGGGTGAAGCCAAAAATACCATCATTAACATCCCGCAACCTGACAACTGGGAACTCATCAAGCAAACACTGAAAAGGAGATATAAACCAGAAATTGAACCAGCTGAAATTTACAGGAAGATATCAGACCTCCGTGTAAACTCGGTAAGTGATTTAGTCATACAAATCCAAAATTTAAAATATAAAGCCGATGAGCTTCATGTATATTATAGTCATAGTAATTATATAGATTTAAGCAATATTGATAGTTTTCTATTAAATACAATAAAAGAAATGTCACAGGGAACTTTACTGGACCGAATATATAATGAAAATGATTTGTCTAAAGTAATAGAAATTATGAATATTAGAAGATATGAAGATTCTTGTATAAGGCAGGAATTTAGGAAAACTAATATAAATAATAATAATTTCAAAAATAATTATAAAAACAATCATAAAAATAATAAAAATTCAAAAAATTATTCAAATTTCGACAATAAAAAAAGCAGTAATAATCAGTCTTTTAATCGAAATAGTTACAATAAAAATTTTAGTAGTAACAAGGACAATTTTAATAGGGATAATGTTAATAATAATAATAATAATAGGGAAAATTTTAATAATAGGGATAATTCTCAACCCCATAGATTCTATACTAAGTCAGGAAACTCTAGACAGTACTCGGGCCAAAATCGCCAAGAACAGAGCTACGCTAGACAAAGACAAACAGAAGAAATGGAGGTTCAAAATATTCAAACAAAAAATTCTGAAAGTGAATGTAATAACTTAACTTTTTTTCTAAATTAGCCTCGGAAGAACTCCCCATTATTAGTGTAACAATTGAAAATAAAAAATTTTTAGCCCTTATTGATACAGGTTCTAGTTTTAGTATTATAGATGACGATATAGAAGGTTTTAAAAAAATAAAAATAAAACCAATCCCTTTTTCAACAATAAATAGCAAAGATCAGATTAACTTTGAAATTCATACGGTAGCACCACTAGAATTTCATACTCCATCCAATGCACTAATACGATGGAAAGTAAAAAAATTACCTAATCGAAAATACCAAATTATAATAGGTGCAGATCTATTAAAAACTCTAGATAGTATCATAGATTTTGAAAGAGGAATAATTACTTTAAATGGACAAAATATAAAATTTGTTAATATGCCGTATCAATTTAATGAAATATGCACTTTAGAGACAATAGACCCCAAAATAAATTTATTAAAGTTAAATCATCTCAATTCAGAAGAACTGTTAGAAGTACAAAAATTAGTAAAAAGATTCAGTAATCTATTTTTTGAAGAAGGGGATAAGTTAACTAAAACAACCGAAGTTCAACACGAAATAGTTACGACAACAGAGCAGTCAATTAATTCAAAGTTATATAGATATCCTCCAAAACACGAGGAAGAAGTCAGAAAACAGGTTAAAGAAATGGAAGAACAGGGAATTATTCGAAAGAGTAATTCAAGATATTCAAGCCCATTGATAGTCGTACCTAAGAAAACAGATAATTCCGGTCAAAAGAAATTTAGGATCGTGATAGACTACAGACGATTAAACGACGTAACAGTGGACGATAAATTCCCATTACCGAATATTGACTCTATTTTAGATAAACTGGGAAAAGCTCAGTACTTTACAACATTAGATTTGGCAAAGGGTTACCACCAAATCAATTAGGGAAGAAGACAGAAAAAAGACAGCTTTCGTGACACCACATGGACTGTATGAATTTAATAGAATGCCGTTTGGTTTAAAGAACGCACCAGCAACATTCCAACGGTTAATGAACGAAATATTAAGAGAATATATAAACAAGGTCTGTGTAGTATATCTAGACGATATACTAATATTCAGTACCTCTCTGAAAGAACATATGAAAGCAATCTATAGTATTTTCAAAGTATTAGAAGAAAAAAATTTGAAAATTCAGATAGATAAATGTAATTTCATGAAAAAAGAGACTGAGTTCTTAGGGCACATATTAACAAAAGACGGTTTAAAACCTAATCCCAATAAAATAAAAACAATAGAAAATTTAGAACTACCAAAAACTCAAAAACAGATTAAAAGCTTTTTAGGAATGACAGGCTATTACAGGAAATTTGTGAAGGATTACGCCAAAGTTGCGCAACCTATCACGAAATATTTAAAAAAAGATACAAAAATTAATACCAACGACCCAAACTACATAGAAGCGTTCGAGAAATTAAAACATTTAATAACAAGCCATCCAGTAATAAAATATCCAAATTTCGAAAAGCCATTTGTTTTGACAACAGACGCATCGAATTATGCGATTGGCGCTGTATTGTCACAGGAAGGACATCCTGTATGTTTTGCTTCACGAACCTTAAATAGTCATGAACGTAATTATTCCGCTACAGATAAGGAATTCTTAGCAATTATGTGGTCAGTAAACTACTTTCGACCCTACCTTTACGGTAATAAATTTAAAATATTGACGGACCACCAACCAATAAAATATTTGCATGCCAAATATAAAGGTAAAGACCTATCACCTAGGCATCAAAGATGGTTATTGAAATTAGGCGAATACCAATTTCATATTGAATATCTTAAAGGAAAAGAAAATCATGTCGCAGATTTTCTTAGCAGAATAGAACATAATATAAATGAAGGAGAGGATGATAAAAGCTCGATACAATCTCTTAAAAATTTTAATATTGAATGTAATAGTACAATGACAACAGTTCATTCTGCAAGCGAAGAATTGTTGAACCATATTCCCATAAAAGAAGAAATAGTAAATAAGTATAAAACTCAAATAATTTTAACAAACAACAAAACAGTAGAATTAGAAACTCTTTTTGGAAGAAGAATCATAACAATAGCAGAATATGATTTTAATAGATTAGGCGAAATATTTAAAAAATATCTTAATAAAGGTAAAGTAGGAATCTTTTCAGAAATTTCAGACACAAAATATAACATTGTGCAAGAAAAGCTGATAGAAACGTACTCAAATGATAATGCAATAAAATTCATAAAATGCTCATTCAGAGCACAAGAAATAGAAACTGAAATCGAAACGGTTAAACAAATATCTCTCTACCATATAAGAGAAAGTTTCCATTCCGGTATTCAGGAAACATATAATCAAATTAAGTTCAAAATATATTATCCTAAGTTACTAGAGTTAATTCAGATTGTAATTAATCAATGTGAAGTTTGTCAAACTGTCAAGTATGACAGAAGACCGATAAGACCCAAATTTGAAATTAGTGAAACTCCATCAGAAGTAAATGATATAATTCACATTGACACTTACGTCATTATGAGACATGTCTTCTTAACAATTATAGACAAGTTCTCTAAGTTTGGTACAGCATACCATCTTAACGATAGGAATCAGGTTACTATCATTGAAAAATTAGAACAACATTTCTCTCAAGTAGGCAAACCAAAGAAAATCGTGGCCGATAATGAATTTAAAGCAATCCAAATTAAAGAATTTCTGATAGAAGAAGAAGTAAGTCTACATCTGACAAAACCAAACAGTCACACTGGTAATGCAGATATAGAAAGATTTCACAATACTATCGCGGAAAAATTCAGAATACTACGGTTAAGTAAAACCAATTTCTCTGTACAACGTTTAATACAACAAGCTGTTAGAATCTATAATAACAGATACCATTCAACAATTAAGTACTCTCCAATTGAAGTACAAAATCATAAAATTAAACCTGAAAAAGTAAAAGAAAATCTAGAAACCGTAAAATTAAAGAAAATTGAAAAACTAAACAAAAAGAGAGAAAATTATGTTGAAACTCGTTCAACAGGTTTTGTAAAAAACTACAAAGCTGTTAGGCACAAAGAGCAACCCAAATATAAAAAATTGAAATTAGAAAATATTCATATAAAAAATATTAAAAAACCATTAAAATTTGCAGATATTAGCAATAATGACAATGCTAATAATGATGACAACACAAACCGTGACAGGTAATCTATTAGAGATAAACAACATAAGTTCAAATACAGGATTTGTAAAAATAAACTTAGACAAAGAACAGCTCGTCACCCAAACTGACATTATAATTCATATTATACATCCAACTGAAATATTAAATCTACTCGATGACATTTAAAATAGAACAGACGTACTAAATTCAAATCAAGAGACAATTTTACAAACAGAAATTTTAGATTTAAAAAACAAATTAAAAACTATAATTCCTAATAAAAGACCAAGACGAGGAATAATAAATGGTGTCGGAACAATGTCTAAATGGTTGTTCGGAACGATGGACGAACAAGATCGACAAAATATAGAAAAACATTTACAAACGGTAGACCATAATAATCATTTACTTATAACAAATTATAATGAACAAATTACAATTAACCAACAATTTCACAAAACAATTAAGCAACTTAAGTCAATTATAGAAGGTGATAGAAGTATATTATTAAACCAAATAAATAATTTACAGAAATCACTAATTCAACAAAATTTATATTTAGATTTACTCTTTAAGATACAATTGATTAAAGAAAAAATAGAAATAATTCAAGATAACTTAGCTTCTATTAGGCATGGAATTGTACATCCAAATATTTTAACAGAAGAGGAAATAGAGAAATACGAAATAGATTTTTATAAATTACAATACATAAAACTAGGTCTAGCTCAATTCGAAAAAGACTCATTATTACTTGCAATCAAAATCCCAAGAAAAATTAAAACAATTCAATTAGAAATTATCATTCCAGTTCCAAATAAAGAAAATAAAGAAATCAATTATCCAAATGAAATTATTTTTACATATAATAATAAAACGTACAAATATGAAAAATTAAAAACATTAAATGAATTATCTTTAAGTAAAAATTGTATTTTTAAAAATAATTGTGAACTAATAAATTGTAAATTAACCGAAATTATACAGATAGATGAAGAAACTATTGTAATTAAAAATGCTAATAAGATAAAAGTAAATCAATCTTGTGACAATAGAAATATTATTTTAACAGATCATGTTTTGATCCATTTCAATAATTGCACTTTAAAAATACTAGATCACAATTTCTCAAATGTAAAAGAAAGTATCCAACAAAGATTTTATTACCCATTAAATCAAACTTTTAATTTTAAGAATAAGGTTACTTTCAATGATGTTGTTATAGAAACAGAAAATAATATAGAAAAAATTAAAGAACTAAAATTTCATAAAAAATTTTCGTATGTACTCGATATAATATTCTTTGTAATTGGAATAATTGGAGCAATCGCATTGTTAAAAAAAATTTGGTTATCTAAAAATTAATAAAAGAATTCAGGAGAATTCTTATCTAGAGGAGGGAGAAGTTACATATTTGCCAAACTCTATTCCCACGAAAATAACAGACAGTACGTCAGCACTTCCTGTTATTTCTAAATAAATTAAAATAGCTTCATATTTCAATATGAGAAAATAAAATCAATTATTTTCCCATAATAACAAAATTACGCAATTGCTCAGATTACACCAAAATTATTAACTTTAAAATAAAATTGTATAAATTGCTGAATATGCAATTTTTAATATATAAATACCTGTACATTTTCTAATTAGAATTAAGTCTCGATTAAGTCTTAACATATCAATGTTATAATAAATTTACTAAACTTAAATAAAGTGTGTTTTCTTTTTTTAAAATAAAAGTTGTTTATTTTTTTATCATATTGCAAAAGCAAATATAAAAGTCGCTTGCACTGATACTAAACCAAATTGGGCTTGATATGCAATAATTTTAACTCTTGGCAATAACCATTTAGAACTAAATAATTTTCTTGCAATGGCAAATGCAATATTTGCTTTTTTTATTTGATTTTTAATATGATAGGAATAGTTCAAGTTATATTTAAATGCTTAACTTGATCCTTATGCGAAATTGTTGTACCATCTGGTGCTAAAATTCTAAATTGTTTCCAATTTAAACTAGCCGAATAGTGGCACTTTCTTAAAATATTGCGAAATAGAATGTAAAATATTGCGATGTAGAATGCGAAATAAAAAATTCACATTTGCTATAATTAATTTTAAGTCTCCAACATTTTGTATACTTTTCTATATAATGAAAATCCGATGATAATTTTGCTTTTATTTCTGCTGGATTTTTTCCTGCTGAATAAATGATTAAATCATCTGCAAATGCCACAGTATTCGTAGTATTTGATAAATTCTTCAACAATTTTGAAATAAAAAGAATGAATAAAATGGGTGAGCATGCAGTTCCTTGCTGTAACCCATTTTTAATATCATATTTGTCGACCGATTCATTGCCATTAATATAAGTTTTAAAGCTCTATTTATTATCATGTCTTGTACTATTTTAATAATATGATTAGGAAATCTGTAGCGAATTAACTTATAAATTAGTCCATCAGTCCAAACCGAGGTAAATGAATCTGCTAAATCAATTAACAATGCTCCCACACAGTATTTTTTATTAATTTCCCAACATATATCAGAGACTAATTTGGCTGAAGCATGCACAGTTGAATGACCTGCGCGAAAGCCATATTGATTATCCGGCAAAATGTTTTTAAAATCTACCTGTTCTAAAACTGAATCTAAAATAACTTTTTCAATGATTTTGCTGATGTTATTCATGAGACTAATTGATCGGTAATTAGAAGGATTATTTGGGTCTTTCCCTGGTTTCACTATTGCTATAATTTTACCTATTTTCCAAGCCTTTGGGAAGTATCCATTATTTAGTGCATTATTAAAAATTATTGTATATATGTTTATTATAAATTCTGGTAAATGTTTGAGGACAATAATTGGTATATTTCTACCCCAGTCGATAGCTTTGATTTTGAATTTAATATATGATTTTTTACCTTTTTTGTTGATGTAAAAAAAGAGCTTAATGTATGCTGACGAGGAAACTTGTTGGATGTTAAATTTTCAGTAAAGGTTACCCACCTTCTATTTGTATTTTGGTCATGAAATTGTTTTATGGCACTATCGACTTTATTACATAACCGCTGACTATTACTACTATGCAATGTGTGTTTGTTCATTATGGTATTACCTAAAATATCTACTATATGCTTTGTTTCATTAACAATATAATCAGAATTATCATTTTTATTAAGTGTTGTGACATCAATATTAACGTTCTTAATTATATTTTCATCACATTCTGGTATTATAAATTGTCTAATTTCTAAGTTTTTATTTTTTCTGAAAATTCTATTTAATGTAGGAAACATATCTGTACGTGATGGTGAAATATTTTTAATTTTTTTTTCCCAGTAATTATTAATTGAGTTTCTTAAGTTTTGTTTAATTAACGTGTTTATGTTTTTAATTTTGGCTTTATATTGGATAATTCGAGAATCGGTTCTTAAAACATTTTTACGATATAAACTTGACAGCAGTGATAACACCGCACTTTTTAATTTATATAATTTATTAATAATATTGGATCTATATTTTTCTAAATCGTATTTATTTTGATATTTTGGAACAACATTTTCAATGGAATTATGTAATATTTCGTTTATTTTATCAATAGCAAAATCGATTTCATGGTTTGATAAATTTCTGTTGTTCGTAATCCAATTTGGGAATTGTTTTAAATAATCATTGTAATTTTTATTAGTTATTTTAGTGAATTTATTCTAATTTACTTTCTTAAAATTGTACTTATGTTTATCTGGGATGTTATCATTTATTATATCATTATTATGTGAAAGTGTAACTATGAAATAAAGCGCATCGTGATCACTATCAAATGGGAGGGTTCTCTTAATTTATTGGAAAGCGTATCTAAATCAATATTAAGTCTATTATCAATAAAAGCAATATCTAGGAAAGTACCACTTCTCGGAAATGTAGGAAATTCACTACTATAGCGTTGACATTTATAATTAATAGCATTATATTCAAGTCATCGATTAATGAAATTACCTTTAGTATTGCTATGATTATTACCCCAGCTGGTATGTTTAGCATTAAGATCACCAGCCAAAAAGTTTTAGTTATAATCTTTATCAAGTTTCAAGGTGTCAAAGAGTGCTTCAAATTCATTTGCAAAATTAACTATTGGAGATAAACTGAGAGTAAACTGAAACTATTATTAAATTAAAATTATTTTTTAACTTTATAGAAATTGCTGTAAACTCAATATGTTTATGGTTTGCTAGATTTTGAAAATTTAATATTTTGTACATAAAATTATTTTTTATTAGTATACCAGTCCCTCCTCCTTGGGTTGACTCTGGTCTGTCATTTCTAATAAAATGATAGTTTTTGCAAGATACTTGTCTACTTTTATTCAATTTAGTTTCACTAAGAAGTATTAAATCTGGATTATTATTTAAAATGAATTCATTTAGTGCAAATTGTTTTTGAATTGATATTAACGAGTTAACGTTAAGGGCAACTATTTTAAACTCGTGTGTTGTATTATTGTAATTATTCGTCGTCATGATCTATAATTTGAAATAGATAATTAACTCTTATTTCTAGCGAATCTAACTTATCATTTATTTTTACTAATAATGATTTTATGTCATTTTCTTTACCTGAATTATCCGATTTTTTTTCGTTTTCGGAAAACCAGTCTGAATATTTTTTTTGAGGAGACGTGTATTTATTGTACATTCCTAATTTTTCATTTCTTTTATTTTGGAATAAAGATTTTTTTTTTTAAAGAATTTTTAATGTCTTTATAAGTAGGATAACCTCGGTACGAGGCCGGATGTCCAAAATTTTTACACAAAACGCAAAATATTTAATTTTGACTATTTTCAGTTTTTGTTAATTTATATTCGCTTGGACCGTGATCACAATTGCATTTTACGCAACGATATTGTAATTTACAATTAACGGCTGCATGGCCAAATCTTTGACAATTAACACATTGAGCTAATTTCTTTTTAATTAATTTTTCCCAAGTTATTACTTGGTTATTGATATATTTTATTTTGTATATACTGTTAATATTGCTATTGGGGGCTACTTTCACAATAAAGATAGGCAAATATTGTTTATTTTTAATCGAATTTTAATGTATTTTGAAAACTATTTTTCAACTAACATTAAAATAATATTTATTACTGTTTACTATTATTTTTTCTTTTTTAATTAAAAAAATTCAGCGGCGGACCACGTCTGCCCTTTTAAAAATCTTAGAGAAGACTGATGTAATTCTTATTCGATTATTACAATGAAATTTGGCATAGGGGTTAGTGTTGTGATTTGGGCCTTTGCAAAAAACGTTGAGCTCTCTCAGTGAAACCCTCTCATAATGTTCGAATAAAATATGATTTGTTCTAAAAAACCACGTGGTCAGATAGCAATGAAAAAAAATAGATATAAAAAAAATTGATTCAGATAGAATCTATTTTTTTCTATAAATTCAGATAGAAAAAAAAAATTCTCGGATCAATCAAATTTGGTATACGGGTTGGACTTACGCTCCTGCATCAGGACACAAAATTTCAGGTCTGCAGCTGCTTCAGTGGATCCGCAATAAAATATCTGAATACGAATATTATTTGTTATTTTCTAGTGCACATAGTTTAATTCAATTTGGTATAAATGTTACTCTTACGATATAGTTGACGCTAAAATGTTCAATCATGGAAATGTTGCTGAACTTTGATGCAACATAAAAAAATTGCCAAACGATGTCGATGTATCATGAAAATGTTGCTCGAAAATGTTGTTTTATTTCTCAATATTTCAAATGTTAAATGTAATAATTCAAATAACGTTCTTATAAAATATTTAGTTAGTATTGACAGCTCATAGTATGCTTTCAACTATATTTGAACTATGTTGTGCAACTTACAATTATGTTTAGACTAAAATAAACGAAGTGGGACTTTTTTAGGTACGGAATGATCTTTTTTTATAGGGTTTTTATTTTATTTGCCACAACTCACAATCATTTTTACATATTTTGTTTACTTTAATATTTTGTTTTTCTTCGAAATCTCTTGAAAACAATAATCTTTCCAAAATATCTTCTATCATACAGTTGCAAGAATCCATCGCGAATATTCTAGGATTGGTATGCATAAAATTAATATAAATTATAATTATAATTATAAAGAACAACAAATATCAAAAAGAATAAAAAAGAAAAAGAAATAAAAAATGCTTAAAATTTTAAAACTATGAGACATTGTTTTTATTTTCTCTTTGTTTGGTACAAAAATCAAAATGAATTTGAATCAATATTCAATATAAATCCACTAAGAATACGATGTTCAAACTAGTATGCTTTCAACTATATTTGAACTATGTTGTGCAACTTACAATTATGTTTAGACTAAAATAAACGAAGTGGGACTTTTTTAGGTACGGAATGATCTTTTTTTATAGGGTTTTTATTTTATTTGCCACAACTCACAATCATTTTTACATATTTTGTTTACTTTAATATTTTGTTTTTCTTCGAAATCTCTTGAAAACAATAATCTTTCCAAAATATCTTCTATCATACAGTTGCAAGAATCCATCGCGAATATTCTAGGATTGGTATGCATAAAATTAATATAAATTATAATTATAATTATAAAGAACAACAAATATCAAAAAGAATAAAAAAGAAAAAGAAATAAAAAATGCTTAAAATTTTAAAACTATGAGACATTGTTTTTATTTTCTCTTTGTTTGGTACAAAAATCAAAATGAATTTGAATCAATATTCAATATAAATCCACTAAGAATACGATGTTCAAACTCATTATTTGGCTCATATAAAAGCAACTCAACAATTGGTAAACAAATTGAACGTCAACGAAAATTTCATACAAAAAATAATGTGTTTGAATGGCTAATTAAAATGAAGTTCGAAGAGAATTTTTTTATGTATGTAAATAATGTTATAACAAACAAAACATGGAAAACTAAAGATTTTGACAAACATAGTTTAAAATGTAAATACTCTTTATTGGTTTAAAAACAACATGTATGTAAATTATAATGTACATATTTTAATTATAAGTCAATTGTTGTTCGTTTCGTACGTAGTATGTTATTGTATGTGTTCAGAATCCAATTTGTTGGATTAATTGTATTATATTGAACAGGTAATTAGTAATTACATACATTAGTAATTATTTTTAACTGAATTTTTTTTTAATTGAGTTTTAGTAAAAGCTGTTGCAGTTTTTAATTAAGAAGCACTCATTCCGTTCAATATATGAAGCCTGCGTCCATGGTTGTATGTTATATTTGGTATTACAAAAAAAACTTATTATATAAAAATTTAAATTAGAAGGTTTTGTTTTGCCATTTTCCATTTGCTAGTTGTTGTAAGTTAAATAATTATAGGATTAAATGTTTAGTTTCGCAATTCAAAGTACAAAAGATTCTATAATTTGTAAAGGATTTCCTGTATCACTATATGGAAATGCCAAATGTAAAATTATGTTATGAATGAACATATTCAATGTTTCATTCAATAAATAAATGAAAATGAAAGTTACTTAATACTAATTTCATATTATTTTAATAATACAAATTTATATACAGTTTATTACATATCCATTCAATAGTCGTTAATCGATAATTGATTAACGGAAATGTAAAATTAAATTTCCTGTTATTATTTAATCATTAAATTCAGCATTCTCGGCCGTCGGTTCGAGTAGCTGTCATACAACTTCTTTATATTCGAATAACTAAGTGTCCATTGAAGCTAAATATCTGAAATTATGCAAAATGGTGTAGAGTTACATGGCAACAACTTTTGTAAAATTTGGTTGTGAATCTTGAAAGTTAATGACGCTAGGCATCTTAAATCTTACAAAAGATGAAGTTTTAGGGCAACAACTTCTGCACAATTTGGTTTTCCTGTTTCTAAATAAAAAGTAAAAATTAAATAGGTGCAATATTTTTCAGCACATTTCCAAAAAAATTTTGAAAAAATGTGCTTATTAGTTTCACTCTGTTCGTCCGTCCGTCCGTCTGTTTACAAAACTTCTACACCGTTAAAGATAGAGAAAAAAAATTTTAACCATGGATAGGTCTCATAAAAAAATAATTTTGTGGAACAACTTTTTCATGTAGCCCCACCCATTACGGAGCTACAGCCCCTCAAACTTTGAAAAAGCCCCATTTTTAAATGCATATATCTTATGTTCTGCTTAAGATTTTTTCAATCTGAAAACGTTATTCGACAGATATTTTTTTTAACTTTGTAAGTTAATATCAAAATTATACATTTTTTTTAAATTTAGTATTTAAATTTACCGTTATGTAAAAACCAAATTTTGCATGATTTTTCTACTTTCATAACTCCGGCACGCTTTTAGATAGAGGCTTGAAATTTTGAGGCAAGAAAGAACTTTTAGAATTAGTATAAGTATCCTCAGAAAATTTTTTGGTAGCACCCCCTCTTTAAGAGTTATTGCGCCTCAAAAATTGAAAATTTGCTATTTTTAGACACCTGTAACTTAGACACCTGTAAAAATTTTTCTTCGGCAAGACATGAAAATTAAAGGTTTAATAATATATTTTTACGTGTGTTAACGGCTTTTCTTAGTTATGTAGGATTCCGGACTTACGGCCCCTCAAAATTTCAAAAATGTTCTATTTTCACGTTTTTTCTTATTACATGAAATTTTCAAATTTTTGTGCAAGTCACAATTCTAAACAGTTTGTATTGAGTTTTGGAAATGTGCGCTTTTAAAAACCGTTGGTTTACATTCTACCTTGTTTTTAAATCAAAATGATTAATTTAAATTAACTACATTATTTATTAAAGAAATAATAAAAAAAAACAAGTCATTTTCAGAATTCAAAATAATAATTTTTTTTTTTTTTAACTTAATAAAATTTTTTTTTTCGTTGCCACTCCTATAAGGACCATAGGGCATCCACTTAGTTTCAGTTTCTGGAATGATTATTTTCTCTAAGCCGTTTTTTATTTCTACGCCATCTGTTATCTTATACAAAAATTATGGTTTATTATTATTTTATTATATAGCTATTACAATATGATATTAATTATAATTTATAGAACATATATATTTATTTTAAATTTAGTTATAAGTAGATAGGTAGGCACTTGGGCTAGACAGGTCAGTAGATCAAATCGTAATTAGGTCAGACAGGAAGAAGGTTAATGTCATAAAAGCAGGTCAGACAGGCGCCGGCGACCGACAGACAAGCCTAGTTGTTTATTAGGATTGTGTTCTTGTTTTAAGTACTAGGTACATTTGGAAATAGTAAGAACATATGGTTTTTTTTATGTTTGCATTTTTGAGATGAGATTATTTCTTCATTTTTTTTTGAATTTAAAGAAAAGGAAAGAAAAACCATTATTTAATTGTTATAATGTGGAAAAAAAAAATGAATAAAAATAAAAAAAAAACAGGAAATCCAAAATATCTATCGTGGTACTTCTTATTCATGTATACTTTGCTTAAGAAATAGGCGAATATGAAAATAATAAGAAAAAATGCTTTATAAAATTTAAAGAGAAAAATTAAAACAGAACAAAATAAGTGTAACTACGTTTTTTTTAAATTTTGCACCTATTTTTAAAAATTAAAAAATAAAGTGCAAACTGGTTATTTAAATCTTACATAAAGATTCAACCTTGACAAAATTGATGCAATTTTGAGATGAATTGTTTTCTTCTTGTTTTCTTAAGTATTTGAAGAAGAGGAAAGAAAAAATTGTTAGTATCACCGTATAAGATTTTATTGTTATGTAAGAATATTGAAAAAAAAGGAATAAAACGCGATTCAAAATAAGTTACGATTGCTTTTGGTTCCTATAGTGGTACTTGATAGTATAAAAATACAAAAAAAAACTAAACTAGATTTGTTTATATGTTTGAAATAATTTTTTCAAATAACAAGCAAGACATTATGTATAAATTGTATAAAAAGTTAAAAAATTGTTAATAGAGTGAAAATTCTAGAATTGGAAACGTTCGCGGTCGGTTATCTTAATAAAATAAAAAATCGGAAATTAAAAAAACGAAATAAAAATGAATACAGAAAAATTCACCGTAAAATCAATAAAATCAGTGAATGTAAAACTATTTAACATTTTTGGAAAAAAATTGGAGTTTATAATAAATCCAGTACCAGACAACAAAGATCCAATAGATTGGATTAAAACCGGTATTGCAGCATTATTCATACATTACATAAGTACGACTTCCAGCAGGAAGAGGTAGAGGAAAAAGATACAACAATTTTGAAGAAGAATGTAATAAAAGGAGAGGCATAATTTCAATTAGAAACAAAGATAATCTATCCTTACCACGTGCGTTAGTTGTTGCTATCTCATTCATAGAAAAATCTGTTGGCTACAGTAAAATGCGAAAAGATGTAGGTCAACTTCTATTGAAAGCAGCGTTACAACTAATAAGAAATTCAAGTGTAAGCATCCCAGCAAAAGGAGCTAGTATCAGTGAGCTCAAAGAATTTCAACTGTACCTCTCTAAATATCAAATTGTAGTTTTTGATTTCAGAGGAAAAGGAAAATCATTAATCATACATTAAATTTAAATGATACTGAAGGATTAATAAAGGCATTGATACTTCCTCCAGAAAAACTCTATCACCCGGTTTTGCCTATAAAACAAAATAATAAGCTAATGTTTTCCTACTAGCTTGGAAATAGATAATGATGACTGCTCTCATGACAATCGTAGTAGGTCAATTTTAGGAACATTGGTTATAGATGAAGTAAGAGAAGGAGTTAAACAGGCATATAAAATTGTGCAAATATACGAGGTATGGGAGTATACTGTTAAAAAATTTAATTCTCTTACATCTCAACAAGGAATTTTCACTGAAATGGTGAACAAGTTCCTTAAAATTAAACAAGAAGCTTCTTGTTGTCCTGCTTGTGGCCTGCTTAAGTTGGCCTTGCTTGTGTAGAACACCAAAGGAAAAGTGTATATATTTAGAAAAATTTTCCAAAGTGGAAAGCATAACTTTACAGTTTAACGAAATAGAAAAAAATCCTGGACTTAAATCCTTAGCTAAATTAATGTTAAACTCTTTCTGTGGTAAATTTGGGCAGAGAGAAAATTAATCAAAAACTGAAATTATAAATGAGCCTTATGAATTATTTACTCATGTTACTGATCCTTGCAAGAGTGTAAATAAAGTAACTCCAATAAACGAAAAAACAGTTTTGGTAAATTGGGAATATAAACTTACTTTGCAACTTTTGGTTTTTAACTAGTTTTCTTAAGGATTTTGATTTCTAAACAATGATAATACAATTAGAAGAAAAATTTACTATAAATAAAGTGGAATATTTCTTAAAATATATCAATTCAAAGAAAGAGCTCAACATAATAATACAACAAGAAAGCTCAGCAGAAAAATCTAAAGCAAAATGGAAAACACAGCAGATATGGCCAACGCTCAACAAATAAAGCAAACACAGGAGTTGGCCCCAATTAAACGAAAAAGAATAAGAACTCAACAAGAACCGCAGACACATCATCAACAACATGATTATCATCATCAACAACAACAGCAACAACATCAACAATTTCAACAACAAGAAGAAATATGTAAAGCAAATCATGACCATTTATGGTCTTAAGTGGATCTTTGAGATCCGCAATTTAATTATATTTGTACCTCAAAAATATACTGATATTTTTGAGAATTCTGATTTTGTTAAAGAAAAAAAACATTTAGTATATAAAGATAAAAATTTAAATTTAAGTATTATAGATATATCTGAGTCTTTTGCTAAAATATATGCAAATTACCAATAAATGATGTAAATTGGTTTGTAATTATAAGTTTTTATTATTCATAAATAAATATAAAATTTAAAAAAAGGTATAAATTTCTTTTATTTAGTTGCTTTATTTTTCAGATTTAGGTATATATTTACCTAAATAGTTACAAAATTGATTTATTTAATATTTTTTTCGTAAAAACACAGGTATTTCATAAAAATCCGAGACATTAAATTTTTGAACCGGAATAAAAATCTCTACTTTCAATATTGTAATATTCTTTTCGTTACTCTATATGAATTTCTTTTTCTATTGGTTTTTACACCATCTAACTAGTTTTAAAAATCCAATTTAGCATTTATTTATTTACTCTGAAAACTTTGAATTTTGACTGGATTCTACAGTATATAACGCGGTTGAATTTTATTGGCGATTTTGGTAAGATATTTTACAAAAATGGCAGCCGATTCAACAACATTTCCATTTACTGAGGAAACTGCAATAGTTGGTATACAAAATTAGGTTCAAGTTGATGAAATTACATCTACTGTAGGTGAGGAGAAATTAAAGGAAACTGAAGAATTCATACCGCCGTTTCAAGTCTTAGGTGAAGATATAGTGGAGCAACAAATTTGGGAAATAAATAACCAAGAAGGAGATCCTGTCTATTTTGCAGATTACTCTTTAGAAATAATTTATATGTATCAAATTTGTGTTCAAACTTGATTTTCCATTACAACGTTTTAACTAAAACTTTTTAATATTTATTGTATTTCACAAGATTGTGAAAAATTTAAATATCCAAATAAGTTGTAAAACATATTAATAATCAGATTGTCGTTTTCTATATGATTATCTTTGCTAAATTAAATAAAAAAAAGGTTCATACATAAACCAAAACATCTATACCAACCATAAACGCAACAGTATTGTCCACATACATTCGAAAGGACACTCTGTATCTGCCAATTATTAAAAATTATACACTGATTTTGCAAATATTTCAAAATTTTCGGTTTATCTGGAACTCCATCATACGAATCAAAATATTCTGTGCAACCCCATGCTTTGGAATATATATATCTTTTACAAATAAAGTATTTTTTATCATCACAACAAAACTTTACGTCCACAAGTGCACAGGACGATGACATCTTGTTGAATATTCAAATACATGTTTCAATAGTCTATTTATAGATTTGTGAATATATTTCGAATTTTATCAATTTGTGTGCTTGCATCAAATTTTCCATAAACAATAGCAGTTAATGTAGATGTAAGTGGTTTTGATAGCCTTGCCTCAATTCTAACTGTACCTTGGTTTAGTAAACCTTGGCATACTTCATTTCCAGATGTATCTGGAGTCAAATCAAAAGCTAGTATAAAAAATCCATTACTAAACATAGACTTTGTTATCTGATGACCTTTATCATTGTGGTAAATTCCAGTTCCTGAAAAAGTGTACTGTATGGCCCTTGTACAGGAATTATTTTCATCTGAAAGTTTACTTTCAGATGAAAACAATTCCTTTTATAGTTTATTTAGGTTTGTAACTTATATAAAATTTATTAATTAATTAATTATAAATAAACTAATAAAAATTTAATATTTTGTAGTATAAAATTATCATGTATTTATAATGATTTTAGATGTATTTATAATGATTTAGCATTTTAATGATAATGTAGTTTAATTAAACAAAAATACACTTTTGCATTCGAAAAGCGGTTACACTTGTGTTGAATCTGAATAAAAAGTAACAAGTAGTTATGACATATAATCAGTTGACAGTTCTTAAGTTATATTGTTTTTAATTTTTAATTTAACATTAATTAATTTTTTATTAAGTACGGATTCATAATAATTATTAATTTAATTTTCTTATCTTTTTCCTTCATTTAACTAAAGTTATATTAATAACTTTATACTTATAAAGTTATATTATATAATTAATTAAAGTTAATTATATAATATAACTTTATAAGTATTATATTGATTTTAATTTTAATTTAACATCAATTAATCAATTTTTAATTTATGAAAATAGTGTACAATATTTTATTCAGAAAAAAAATTATGTTGTATTTATATACTTATAAGTGTCACAATTGACAAATAAAAACAATTGAAGCTTTAATATTTTAATTTTAATTTCATTTTAATTTTATCTATTTGCAATTTTTGAAATTATGTATTTTTACAGAAATTTTACATTATGTACAGAAATTAACAATATATTTAGTACTGAACAAACATTTAGTACTGAACAAATATGTTTGCAAATTTATTTATAACTCTATTGCAATGTTAAAAAAAGAAAAAGTTTATTTCACTGAATGAATATTTAGTTCAGTAATAATAATTTAATATTTAATATTTTTCCTTCTGAAAATCTAATTGATCATATTTCTTACTGAGAGTGACCAAAATTTTTAAGTGAAAAATAAAGTTGAAACCTAAATGAACATTAATGAAACTTGCACTATCACTTAAATAAGTTAGGTTATGTGTTTCACTTAGATTTAAATTAAAACTATAATAGAAAATTGTAAAATAAAAGTAAATTAAGTTTGAAAATATAAAACACTGTGATAATAATTCACTAATCAATTATTTCATTATTTAATTCAGTTTATTTTAGTTATTTTGAGAATTATGTTAAGTATTTTTTTTAAACCAAAGAAAAACGCGTCCGTTTCGTTTGCACCGACGATATGGATTTTATTTTTAGCATTGGATTTCCCAAGAACAGCATTGTGTGCTAACAGTACGCTTGGATTAGCGGTAACATGCCTCATAAATAGCGTGGCTTCTATAATTTTTAATTGTGATTCATCAGAATCGTCTGCAAGTAGATAAAAATATGGTTTTTCAAGTGTTAAAACTATACGAATGTCAACATTATTATACCCTACGCCTAAAGTATAGGGTATATTAACTTTGGTATGGTGTTTGTAACCATCAAAAGGAAGCGAGTTAGATATGGACATGTATATATATTCTGAATCAGGATCAGCTCCTGAGTTGATTTAGCGACGTCCGTCCGTTCGTACTCAAAAAATAATGATGCTATCTTGATGTAATTTATAATGGAGGTTAACAATGACCAAAATAAGGCGGGGATTGTAAATGGGCAAAATCGGACCATGGGTTCGGGTACCTCCCATACAACTCCCAAAACCGAATACGCATATCTTCGAAATTAATAAAGATAGAAACCTAACATTTTGTACCAGGGTGTGTTTTCCTGAATCCCTAAAATTTGAGATGAATTGGAGGAGTTGTTCGGGTACCTCCCACACAACTCCCAAAACCGAACAAGCATATCTTCGAAATTAAAAAAGATAGAAACTTCAAATTTGATATGAGGGTACTGTTTTCTATAAATAGAAACAATTTTTCGCGCTATTTTGATCCATTATTATCAGATTTTGTTATATTTGCTTTATCTAAAATCCATCCTACACATTCTAAATGAGTTGCCGCAGCATCTGTACCATAATTAAATAATTATTCAATATAAGCTCTATAGTAATTATTTCCATCAGATGGTGTTATATTTTTGCCATTTAATTGAACATTTAATTGTTTTATTAAAGAATGTAAAATGTAGTTAATAACATTGGTTGTATTATCATTTTTCCATCAACAGTTTTATCATTATTCCAATGTGTTCCATCTTTCTTTAAGATCTGTACTTTTAATCTCAAATATGTAGAAGACAGATCTCTATATGTATCGCCATGACCCAGTGAAACAAATTAAATAGTTGAAGGGTTGTCTAAAGAAGCAATATAATTGTAAGAAACTTCTTCAGATCGTAAAATTCAGTTGGACTTTAAAAATATCCAACTTAGATTTCATACACTCAATCATAATTAATCAAAATTATCTATTTCTTTCTTTTTGTTATTATCTTTGCGTCGTTTTGACGTAATATAATTTAAATTTTTAATGAATCGTCTTTTTATAGCTTTTCGTTTTCTTATTCCAGAACAATACATTTCATTCAGTTTTAGTACGGCACCACGTCGTAAATTTTTAACAATCTCTTTACTACGATCTTGCATAACTTCTTTTACATTTACAATGTCAGATGCAATATCAGATAAAGCATTGATACCAGAGTTAATAACCTTCTTTTTAAAAATATCAGCGCCTGAAGTAAATAATGGTTTCAAATATCTAAAAAGTCCTCCAAAAAAGCTTCCCAATCCACGACCTCTTTGAAAAGATGTAGTTGATTGTAATAAAGGACCGATGTCATCTAGTCCTCTACCAAATTGAATTAAATCATACTTATAGTATACTGTCTCCATTATGAATAAAAATAAAATAATATATAGTTTTGTAAAATCGCTTTTATTTATACTTTTTTTTAAATATAATACAATTTTTGTTGGAATTGAACTAATGGAAAAGTTTATTTTGTATCCATATTTATCACATAAAAGTAATGGAATGTTATTAAATGATTTCTCCACATTGCAATATTGAATATTACTGAATTCTTTTACAGTATCAGTGAAAGCATTTTGTATGTTAACAGATCTTAAACACCTTACATCTTTATCACCTATTTTTTGCGGTTAAATTATATCTGTGTACACAAAAAACATATCTGGCTTAATAATTTGAATCAATTGTACACTATCTATAAAAGTTTTGAAAGCTTCTATTACACGTGATTTATATTTTTTAAAATTTGTAACTTTCGGAGATACTTGATTGAAACATGTTGTTAAAAGTCCTTCCAGAGTGTAAGCGGAATTTGCTCTAATTTTTATATCTATTTTAGGTCTAGTAACACATACTGTAGTGTAACTTATATTTTTAGACATCTCCTCAGCTTTTGCTGGTCGTATATAATTAACATCATCGTTCCCCAAATCAACTGTCGTTCAACTTCTCTTCTTGTAAACCTATTAAGTAGGCGTATATTTTTTAGTGTTGGTGGTAGAAAAACTTTCCAGTTACATATCATTTGTTTTTCTATGTATGGAATATATGATGTTCCAACTCCTATCATATCTTTCTGCATACCTTTAATAAATATTTGAGTACTTTTGCCCATTCTTCACCATACACATTTGAAACGAAATCATTAATATACATTTCTGAAATACTGACTTTCCACCTTGAATCACACATGCATTTATTCAATTTATTTGTAAAAGATGATAATGAATTTTCTGGAAAATAGTTCACAGATGAATCACTAAGTAAAGTGACGTAAAATTCGTCATTTACTTGTATGTTGTCATTGAGCTTGCGGATTTATTCTTACAAAATGGAAAATTAAGTTCTGTTTGATTATTATTTGCTATAGCTGACCTTAACACAAGTCTTGATGAATTATTCAACTCTTTGGTATTTAGTTTTTTCTTTTTTCGTTGGTGGGCTTGGGCTATCTAAATAAATAAATAAAAGGAACAGTTATAATGTCTCCTGTATCAGTTTCTAAAATTTGTACATTTTGATTTCTAATTGATTTTCTTTTTCTAAGACGTTCTCCAACTAAAGCAGCTGACAATGCTTTTGTTAAAACATTTTCTTGAATTTAATCATCAAATAATTCGTCATGAGTTTCTTTTTCATATACTGCTTCTTCTTCAGGTACAACTGGTATTCCAACATTTTTATATTAAGGAAAATGCGACTGAGATTCCGCATCTATATACAATGGTTTTGCACGAGTTTGATTACCTTTTGTTTCCGTAATTTTAATTTTTCCTCTTTATTTCTAGGAACTTTTCGTTTTTGTTTCTTATTTTACATAGATTTTGTCTGTATAAATACCATTTTTGAGTTTCCGTAAGATGTTTATATTTATCAATAAGTTTTTCATAATTTTATCCAACTCATTGAGTTCATCGCCTGCATTTTGCTTCATTTTCTCATAAATCTCGGGTTTTAGAATTATCATTTTGTTAAATGTTGTATTATTCATTTATAAAATTTCCGATTATCCCTGATACTGTACCAAGGAAGTGTAGGTTAAAATCCACCACGTTGAATAATAATTTTTCTTTTGCTATTTATAGATTTTTTACGGCAAATGAGTGATCTTAACTCCTTTTTATACTTTCGTAATTGTGTTGTTGCTTTTTTATTCAGATTACAATTACCTTTTAAAATATTTAACGCTGTTTCACAAATTCTTTTAATTACTTCAAGGTCACAGTGTTTTATAATTACTTTCTGGAATTTTAATTTATAGGTTTCTAATAGGTGCAATATAAGATGATTGGTCTTCAAACGTTTCATATTCTTCCCCAAATTGTTCTAATTGATCTCTCGTTGATCGAAACACAAATCTTTTCCAAATATATCACTTCTTAATCGAAATATATCATTAACGTCTTGAGTAAGATCTATTATTAATAGCCGTATGGAACTGACGTCACATCATTATATACATTTTCAAATTGTTTGATTTGATTGGTATATATTTGGCGAGCTAGAGGTAACATCTGCGATTTATCTCTTGGATTTTTGAAAAGTACTACATAGATATTTACAGTTAAGTGAAATATCTCTTGAAAATTTACGCTGGTGAAAAACATTTTGTGTTACAAATATTACAGATACATTTCTATGATGTGATCCACTAGTAAATAAATCACATACATACTTATCATGAGAATTGAACATCATATCATCGATAATAATTAACAAAGGTTTTTGATTATCATTAAAATCTGGAATGGTGTTTCCATATTCTACGTCTTTGATATATTTTGATCCATTTTTGTCTGGATTTCACCAAATAATTCTATTAATATTGGTTGTATATTTTCTTTTTTATATTTAAATAAATTATGAATAAAAGTGGTTTTACGACAGCATGATCTCCCCCCACCATCATAGTAAATGGGTGAAACAGCATAGTTGTATTAGTTAAAAACTTAGACTGGTAACCTATATTTATAGGAAAAGCTCTTTTTCCGAAGTGAATATAAATGTAAATTTAGTTATTCTAATGAACACTCTTCTGTAAACCTTCAACATGGATAATCAAATTTTCGTAGTTGGCCTACAATTTTTAAAAGGAAATGAAAAGCAATATTTTCTAAAAGAGCTGGCTATACTAGAAAAAGGAAGTTTAATTCCTACTGTATATCACTTCAAACCACCATACCCTGCAGAAGAACTTAGTCCACAGGGAAATTTTAATAACCAGTATTGCGAAAATAAAATAAATGGAATAAAGGTTTAGTTGAATATTTAAACATAAAATCTATATTAAAATACTATTTAGAATCAGTTGAAAAAATTTATGTTAAAGGAGAACAAAAATAACATTTTCTTGAAAAGTACATTGACAGCGTTAAAATAGAATATCTAAGCAGAGACTTCCGTCATTATCAAAGATTGAAAATTTTAAATCAACACCTATACACCATCAGTTTCAGATGTGCTTTAAAAAATTGTTTTAATGTCTATATGCATCTCTTAAAAGAAAAAATATTAAATTAAGATTTTTCAAATTTATATATATCGTACATCCCATCTAGTATATTGTAACTAAAAAAATACATTTTTTAGGAGAGCGTTTCAAAGATTTTTAATTTAATTTCTTTTCGTTCTTGGTCTATGCGCTAGGTACAAACCTGGTTATTGGTTTGCATTATAGAAAAATTTATTTATTTTAAATATATTTACATTTCAAGTTAACGATTCATCAATTGGGACTATTATTTAACCAAATCATATACTAGAATAAACAATTTTTAAAATAATGCAATTGTATGTGGACTTACCCTATTGGTTTTGAAGAGATATACAAAATAAAATATGGTAAGTGAAGTTACAATACAGATGATTGGACTTTTTAATACATTATAGTATTGTAAATTTAGTTACGATAAAAATGTTTGGAAACATTTATCAGATGAAATTTTGTAAGTATACTCACAATGTAAAAAAAGATGATATCAGAGTATATTAAAAAGGCTACGATATAAAAGCTTAAATATATACTAATAATAGTCTTGCAATATTTATTTTAGATAAAGAGCTTACAGTAAATTATGAAGAAATTATTGTTTGCACAACACTTTATTTTTATCCGAGACTCACATCAATTATCAGGCCATGAAGTGCAGAGAGTAAAAGCTTAATAAGGGGCCAGCTTTTAACAAATTTACACGCAGTCTTATGGAAAAAAATAGGGGGCCGACTATAAATCTTGAAATAACACAAAAACCATTTACTTTATTCAATTTGGTCCAAAGAAAAAATTAAAGTCGCATCTTTTTTACATAATTCATTAAAGAAAAATATTTTAAAATATAATATTTTCATTCATAAATATGCATTTAAAAAATTGTCTTCCTTTAAATTTTTTATTTCAAAAGCTTCTTAAGATAAATTACCTTAATATTGTAATAGTATACGTCGAGACTACTTTCATACTTTAAAATTTCGTACACGCTTATATGGCTATAATCGAGACTCACATCAATTATTAAATTATTCATACGCGCAATACGTGAGAATCGATTGCAATTCTCTCACAACTACATTCATGTGTTTTCAGTTCTTGGCCTGTTTACTTAGGTCTTGTTTTTATCATAACATTACAATGCAAAATAATTTTTTAAACAGTGTAATGTATATACTAAATTTCTAAATTTTTTTTATTATAGGTAAATTTTTAATTTAAATTTTTTAAGTTCTTATTTGTTATATATTAAAATTAAATTTCTTTTATTTTGAAAGTATTTGAAGTTAATAAGAATATTAGAAATAAAATTATTTTGGAAATAAAATTGTTTTTGAGAATAATGATATGTTTAGAATTTGAATAAAGTTGAAATAATTTTTAATTTACAGGTTTTGATATATTTTAGATTATATTATTATCTCCGAAAACTTCTTCAAAATTTTCTGAATTTTCTGCCTCACTAGAAGTATGTTGCAAATTTTTGTAAAATTCTTTATAATATTGCGGCATAAAATTTGTTAATTCAAATAAGTCCTAATATTTTACGGTAGATATTCTTAAAGGTTCCTTGTTGAGAATTGTAGGCTTATCATTTGGCAACCTCAATACTCTTTCGCGTTGTTTTCGATTTTTTTCTTCGTTATATAAAATGATAGACGAAAATGAATCAGAATCGAACGAGTATTTGTAAAGCAATTTTATTAACTTTTATTATTCTTATATAACTCCATTTTATTTGCATATTCATTTCATTTTTATTTAAATTAACAAAATTTGTAAAATTTAGGAAGTGTAAAAAATTGTTTTTTCACATTTCGTGAACAATATAATTTGGTTCGCCTATTTTGCAATTTCGAATAAGAATACCATTGCGCCGGAATATAAATTTTTTGTGTGCCCTTTCTCCAAAAATATATGTTGTATATCAATATCATCACTTTACAAGCCCAAGCGTAAAATACGAATAAACATTTGTTTTCATTTTGCCCGGGGCAATTGTCAGAATAAAAATAAATGTTTTAATACCTTTTTCAGTTTGAGACTCTATAAATTGTAGAAGGCAACTAGCTACCTCGTTTGCACCTCTTTTACCCACCGTTTCATCCCAAATATAACAATGACCTTGGTGGCTTGCTAATTTATATAAAGTAAAATTAAACAGACATAATTTTCTCTTGTTATTACAATATATGCTAGTATTTTCACAAGGGACAGTCAAAATCTTCTGAAAGTCAAAACAAACCGTCATGACTGTATTATCTTCTATTGCTTTACCTTTGTCTTGTTCTTTTAGCTCTCTTGCTTTCTGTTTGGAGAAAAGGTGTAAATTATGTTTATCTTTTACGTTCTCCTTTTCTGTTTCATTCATATTTTCAAATTTGGAACAATCATTGCATTTATCTTCTTTTGGTAAATAAAAACTAATATTGAAGCATGTATTAAAAATATCTCGATATTGCCTTAATGTAGCGCCATTTTCAGTGTTGTCACGGTCTTTAATATACTCTAATATACCACTCTAATATACTTTAATATACCACTCTAAATATAGTCTATACATTTTTGCAATTGTTAAGTTACCACCTATATATTTTCTGGTTGTTTGCTTTCGCAAATAATGTGATTCTATAGGCGCGAAGGAATTAATATGCTCTTTCACCATTTCTTTTCGTCTTATATTTAACGTATTGAAAAAGAGTTTTGCACACACTTTAACTTTCATATTATTAATAAAAGAAATAAACATTTGTACACTTGCGTCGGCTTTCAGTAACTTTAGTGAATTTTTTGTCCCTTTTCTCTACGTGATTCAAAATAAATTTCCATTGTAAAATCTTGCTTTTCAAATTGTAAAATTTAGTGAAGTTTTCAAGCCTATCGGATTCATCTATTCTTTCACTGCATTTCTGACGATAGCTAGGGAAACATGATGGTACCATAGTCTTTGGTTGAACGAATTTACTAGTTATATTAGATTTATAGCCTAGTCCATTATCTAGTACCTAGTTCTCGCTGATTTAACTGTGTTTTTTACCCAATTCTCCGAATTTACTTTTCTTTTTTTTGGTAATTCTTTTGGAGAATATTCATTATCTGCAGTGCTAACAGTTTTATGTAAATGAATTTGCTTTGTTTTTGGAGTAAAGGGGCTTATTGCAGGTACACTTATAGTTGAATTAGTGTTTGAGTTACTGGGTTCATGGTCGCTTTCTGTTGGGCTGAAGTCTTTTTCAGTTTCTAACTGCAAAAATAATATTATATTATAATAATATAATATGTAATAAAATTTGTAAAATATTATTATTGTTCTCGTTTCAAATATTATAATAAACGAAATTATAAAAAACAAATAAAATTTTATATAAAAATAAAATTTAAGAACATGCGAAATATGAAAGTAGTAGAAAAACTACCTAAATTAAAAATAAAAATATTTCTTATAGCATTAAAAACACGTAGGAAAATTTGCTATATTAAAAATTTATTAATAAATTACAATTAATAGAGCTATAAATTTTTTGGCAAAATATAGGTATTTTAAATAATATAAGTATACAATTTTACATTATCTATTTTATTTTTTCTAAACGTTTTATAACATCATGTTCAAAGGTCGACAAATATGTAATATCATAGAATATAATTTTTTTTTAATAATTTTACAATTATGTTATAGATCTATACATTTTTTGGATAGTAGTTATATAGATTATAAAATTAAGAATATAATATAATATTGGGTATAGAATATAGACTTAATTTTTTAATAATATTTTTGAATGAAAAAAGCGATTTTTGAATTGGCGATTTATTGATTAAAATTTCCAAATAATTTGTTTCAATTTTTTTTCTTGTTAAGTTACTTTTTAGCACATTTCAAAAAAAATTTGAAAAAATGTGCCAATTAGTTTCACTCTGTCCGTCCGTCCGTCTCTCCGTCTGTTTACAAAACTTCTACACCGTTAAAGATAGAGAAAAAAAATTTTAACCATGGGTAGGTAAATAAAAATATTAATTTTAATAAAAAAATTAATTTCGTGGAACAACTTTTTCATGTAGCCCCATCCATCAGGGAACTACAGCCCCTCAAACTTTGAAAAAGTCCAATTTTTAAATGCGTATATTTCATGTTCATCTTAACATATTTATACCCGTACGATAGGATCGGGTATAATAAAATTACTCCTCCGTTTGTAACACCTCGAAATAAGCGAGCTAGATATACCTTCAAAGGTATGGATCGGATCAGAAAAAAATTCTAAGACTTTTGAGCCATGTCCGTCCGTCCGTCCGTCCGTCCGTCAGCACGCTAACTCAAAAACTAAGAAAGCTAGAATCTTGAAATTTACACAAAATATTCTGGGAGTAATTTGTAGGTTCCCTATTTTTTTGGTTGAGTTTGGACCAAGCCTTAGGGTAGCTCTCGAACACCTAACTTTTAGATCCCGACATTTTTTTTGCAATAGAGCTATGAAATTTTAACAACTGATAGATCTCACAAAAATATTAATTTTATTTTTTATAACTTTTTTTTGTAACCCCACCCGTTACGGAGCTACAGCTCCCCAAAGGTTCAAAAAAGCTCTATATTTAAATTGTTATAGCACAAGTTGTATAAGGTATATCTTCATTTTGAAAACGCCAAACGATTACTACTTTTATTAGCTTTAAAAGTATATATACAATAAATATATATTTGTGGCATACAGTGTCTTAATTTACCGTTATGTGAAACTCAAATTTTGCAAAATCCTTCAACCCTTGTATCTGCTAAACGGTTTAAGTTGGAAACTTGAAATTTTGACAGATGTTAGATCTTTGAAAATAAGTATGAGTCATTTCAGAAACTTTTTTTGTATCGCCCCCCGTTTAGGAGCTGTAAGGGGTCAAAAACTGAAAATTTCCTATTTTTAAACACCTGTAACTTGAACACCTGTTAAAATTTTTTTAAAGTAATACACAAAAATTAAAGCTTCAACATTATATTCTTATTTCTGTTAACAACTTTTTTTAATAATATAGGGTTACTTTATAATTGACGAAAGTGTTACTTGATTTTTTCAAATTTTCTAACAAATTTCTTCAACAAATTTTTTGCATTTTGTTTTACTCGATAATTTGAAATTGTTGAGGATATAATGCGTAGTACATAAAAATGCAAATAAATAAACAACATAACGGTTGCTTGAAGAATTTTTATTTATATGATATTGATATATATACATACTTATATAATATCATGTTTATTTAGATATCGTATATGTCACTAGTGAATGAATGATAAGAGTATAGATGTATATTATATAGCGCCGTATTTACAAACATATTATATGTATTTTATTGTACTTATAAGAAATTATTCTGTCAATGGAATATTTAAATATAATAAATTATAATATTTTTATTTAAAATTATATTTACTATTTTGTACTAAGTAAATTTAATATACATTTACCGCTTAGTATTAAATGGTACTATAGAATATTTGAAAAAGTTTTGGATTGATAATCGTTATGTGAAAGGTTAGAATTTGCTTTTGAAGAATGTACATATAAACATATAGTTTGAATATATGTACAACCCATAGTTCTAGAAATTATAAAATTCACCCAAATTATTTTAAAATACTAAAATATTAAAAAAATAATATTGTGAGCAGAGTGACAGGCTGTGAACATACTAACGGTTCGTACGGGTATCTAAGAGTTGACAAAGGCAACTGTATTCTTCCTCGTTTGAATCTGAAAACACCATTCGACAGAAATTTTTTTGTACCACCCCCTGTTTATGAGTTATTAGGGCTCAAAATTTGAAAATTTGCTATTTTTAAACACCTGTAACTTAGGCACCTGTACAAATTTTTCTTCGGCAAGACATAAAAATTAAAGCTCCAGTAATATATTCTTACGTTTGTTAACGGTTTTTCTTATTTATATAGGGTTCCTATATAAGCGAGACTTATAGCCAACATAAGAGAGACTCACACCCCTTCAAAATTCCAGAAAAGTCTATTTTCACGTTTTTTCTTATTATATGAAATTTTCAAATTTTTGTGCAAGTCACAAAAACTTGTATTGCCTTTTGGAAATGTGCGCTTTTAAAAACCGTTGGTTTACATTCTACCTTGTTTATTATAGAGTATAGACAGATAATTATGTATTATGTTATGCATTACTATATTATTAAAAATTAATAAAAATAAGTATGTATGTATGTACAAACATTTTTTAATTATCTGTAAAATAAAAAAAAAGTTGATAAAAGATCTATAAGAATATAATAAAGAATTATAATAAATATTAAATTAATTATCTGTAATATAAAAAATTATAAAAAAATATATGCATATATACACGTCATATCAATGATAATAATAAATTTGAAAAAAATAATAACAACAAAATTTTAGTTGTGCTGTTTTTTTTTACCAAGTAGGTGCTAATTGGTTCTAACATCTGTTCTTTGATTTTGTGTTTGGAAAGCTCGCTCAGGTTGTGGAAGAACGGTTTATCGAGTGAGAGAAGTCTGGCTCTAGCTAGGGCCGGAAATCTGCAGAGAAAGTGCTCCAGATTCTCACTTTCGTTTGCTTCTTTGCAACTCCTGCAGGAGGTATAGTGTGGGATTCCTAATTTGGCTGCGTGCGTGCCTACTGGCCAGTGGCCTGTGATGATTGCCACTAGTCTGACTAGGTCTGCTCGAGATTTGGATATCAACTCATTTGATCTCCTTTTGTTGTATGTGGGCCACAATGTTCTAGATATGGTGCAATTGCTCAAATTGCTCCACCGATTTTGTGATTTCGCTATATATAAAGAAAGGATCCGTTCCTTCAATATTACTATGCCCAGGCACCCACAAGAAGGTTATGTTTAACCTTTCGCACGTTAGGGCAAGTTCTTCTTGGCACTATCTAACAAGCTTTGAGGTTGTAATGTTCGCGTTAATGGCCTTAATCGCGGATTGACTGTCCATACAAATTGCGACCGTTCTCATCTGTGTGTTGTTTCCGTTCAGAATTCGAGCAGCCTTTCTAACTGCTAGTATCTACGCCTGGAAGATGCTAGCTGTGTCGGGGAGGCTGTAGGATTTTGAAATGTGGAGTTTCTCCGAGAAAATACCACGATCGTAGTGCTCCTGTAATGCCCACTGATGTCAATTTCTGTATTCTATTTAGTTTTGTTATATTGTATTTATGATTCATCGCTGGCCACCACACCAGCGATCCATAGGTAAGGATTGGGCGAACCACGGCTGTGTATATCCAAAGTGCCATCTTTGACTGCATACCCCATTTCTTGCCCATGGTTTTATTGCAAGCAATTGATATAGGTAACTCTAATATTGTTTTCTTATATATCTTTTTTTTTTATACAAAACAAAAAAATTAGTCGATGGCCTTGAATTGTATTTTTTTTTTTTAGTCTTTAAAATTATATATTTGAGCCATTTCTATAAATTCTGATCTTATATTTTTATTTTCGTTTTTAAAAAATGTTATTTGTTTTCCATGAACATTGAAAATACTAGATAACACTAATTTACATTGTCAGTAAAAATACATAATTAAAATTAAAACTACAAAAAATATTGAGTAAACAACTGAAGAAATTCCGTAATTAATAACTTCATGGAATTTTAATTCTTCCACTTCTTTTATAAAGGGTGTTCAAAATTGAGGTATCATTTTAATTTTAATAAAAAAAGACTTTTTTTTTTGAAATATTAAATATATTTTTATTTTAGTTTATTACAAATAGGTACCGGTTAATAATGAAAAATTATGTCGGCCAAGTGGCCCCCTCTACTACTTCGGCAGGCTTCCAATCTTTTACCAAAATTGAATCACGTAGTTCAATAAACTGTTCTCAATGGTTGAAATCTGCTCGATAATGTTGCTTAATGAGCTTAAAAACTCTTGAATTGTTGTGGGATTATTGCTGTACACTTTCGATTTCACAAAACCCCACAAAAAAAAATCCAACGGTGTCAAATCGCACGATCTTGGTGGCCACATCACCCCTCCTCTACGAGAAATAATGCGATCTTCGAACTTTTCCTTCAAAAGATCCATTGTTTCTCTTGCTGTGTGACAAGTGGCACCGTCCTGTTGAAACCACATATTCTCTACGTCCAAATCATCAATTTCCCGCCACAAAAAGCTTCGGATCATCTCCCAGTAGCGATTTCCATTGACCGTAATCGCATTTCCATTTGCGTTTTCAAAAAAATATGGTTCGATGATTTCCCCTGACCACAAACCACACCAAACCGTAACTTTTTGTGGATGTACTGGTTGCTCTAAGATAACCCTTGGATTTTCTTCACCCCAAATGCGGCAATTCTGTTTATTGACGTAGCCATTTAGCTGGAAATAAGCTTCGTTGGTGAAGATTATTTTGTTAAAAAAATTCTCATTTTCTTCTTGTTTTTCGATTGCTCAATAAACGAATTGCCGACATAATGCATGGTCAGTTGGTTTTAATTCTTGCATCAGCTGGATCTTATAAGCCTTTAAATGGAGATCACGATGCAAAATGTTGAATAATGTGGATGGTTTGATGTTTAATTGCTGCGAACGATGACGAATGAAAGTTTTTGGATCTTCTTCAACACTTCTGCTCACAGCTGCTACATTCTTGGTTGAACGGCCACTACGTTGATAAGTGTTGCCTCTGTTATCAAGAACAGATCCAGTTTCTAGAAATTTATCAACCATCAGCTTGATGGCACGATTTGTTGGAGCATTTTCTCTACCAAATTTTGTTCGAAATTTCCTAATTACATCTTGAAAACTTTTACCATTTTCAAAAAATGTTGTAATAACAAAAACACGTTGTTCCTTCGTGTAACGTTCCATATTAACTAACAGGTATGTATTTAGAATATACCTAAAGAAACCTCGTATAAAAATTCTAGGTAGAAAAAAAATGGCGGCAAAATCAAAATGATACCTCAATTTTGAACACCCTTTATTTTGTACTTGTTGTAATACGATATCGCCAAAAGTTATATTTTCAAAATTCGGTACAGCAAATCTTTCTATAAATTGGAAAACATTATTAGTAAAATTGCTATTGCCAATAGTTATTGTGTAATTATTAAAATTAATAAAAATGCAATTAATGTTTCGTTTAATGCAATTTTTCTTTCATCACAAGTACTTATAAGAATTTTATTAAACTTATTTCTTCTATTTAACTAAAGGTTTTGTTTTTATATTTAATAATGAGCTCAGTTTGTTTATTGATTTTCTTATTGTTTTCGTTTGTTTTTGGTACAATCGTTTTCGTATCAACTATTATTGATTCGGAAGGAATCTTCATAGCAAAAACAATTGATTCATTAACTAATTTTCCTAGACCTAAACGAACAATAGTTCTTTTTTAAATCTGTATTATATTTGGTGATTTCTTCATCAGTTAAAATATTTGGCTGTAATAAACTTAACCTAGCGGATGCTACATTATTTTCTACTTTTTCGTTTATAACAGTCAGTTTCAAATGTATTTCAAAAAAAATTTGTTCAGAAAGTATTTTAGTTTCAGTGTGGTTTTCGATATTTTGGCAATCTTCATTATCTAAAGGGCCGTAAAGCCATTTCCAAATAGCACCTACTGGGTTGATCAGACCTCTTCTAGTCGTATTTGGAATTAGCAACGAACCTTATTTCTGATTGATTCTATTTGCATTTTTAATAAATTTTTATTAATTAATAAGGATGAAATAATTCATGAAATAATTTTGATTTTTATCTTATTTAAAATTTGAAAAATTTCTAAAGGATTTATTATATCTAAGATAATATCAAAATTAGTTACTATTTCTATTTGGTCTATTTTGATTTTCACGTATCCCCACATTCTGAATTGCAATCATAAACGTTCTGCAGTTGATATCGCTAGAGTAATTGTAGTTAGTGCGAGTATCAAGAGTCCATATTGGAAAAAGTAATACTTTGAAAATTAAGATTAAAAATATTTTATTGTTTAATAGCTAAAACAGAGAAAATATATATATACTAGAAAATCCCCTGTGCAATTGCACAATTTCTATAGATTCAAAAACATTTACGGTATCATACTGACTCCCTTAATAAACTACCTAAAAATTTCATTTTTAGATCAGCACCATTAAAAAAATGTTGAAATCACTTACTTACTTGTAATAGAAAAAAAACATAAAACAAATCTAAACACAAAATTAAAAATGTTAGGTAGGTGCAGTTTATTAATTTTTTCTCGCCGTTTTTTCGTGGCGGTAATTTTTGACAGTTTTTTAATCATTGACAAAAAATGGTCCAAGCTAAAAACACATTCAGGGTAAAAGTTCGTGCCGATATCTCAAAAATTGTTTGAAACACATGTATAAAGTGCACAATAAAAACCGGCGAAAAACCAACCAACCCCAACCGCTACGACATTTTTTTGTTTGTTACATTTAAAAGCATACCAATAATCGAAATAATTTTAATATTTGTTAAAATTTTATCAGACTCTCTATTTTTCTTTAGTTTTAAAAAAAAATTTTATGTCGATGAAAAACAGTTGTTTTCGCCGCGAAATTACTTTAATTACCAAAACTACTTTCAAGTCTTTTGCGTTTAGTTTTTTTTTGCTTGAAAAAAATTTGCTGAATTTATTTTATTTAAATGTACTTTGGAAGAGGTCTTTGGTATATTTAATAAAAGACTCATGTCTCTGATAATGTAATTTAATAAATTTTTTGTGACGGCCTTTTTTTGTGACGGTCGTTTTCGACAGCTTTTCAATTTAATGGTCTAATAATAAATTAGTTCAAAATTATTAATCTATTGTGAGAGAAGGCTTCTAAAATGATATTTTCTATGTTATTTTTTCTTTTTTTTTTTAAGAAAAATATCTATTTCTATAATATTTAGTAAGTTTCTGATTTCTATTATGAAATATAATTAGCTAAGTTTGCCGAATTTTATATTAATAAAAAAAATTCGAATATTTTATGTTATATCAAAAATTCAGCTTAAAAAATCAAAATTCCAACCTAAATAAACAAAACTACTTTAAAGTCTGTTGCGAAGCTTTTACCAGCTTTTATAATAGTGAAAACAAAATCAAGAATAAAATCGGCCTATTATTTTTTTCTTATAAATATAAGGCTTACTATAAACTTTGCTCTTTTCACTTTCAGGTCTTTTAATTTTATTAAGAGTATTTTTATTTTTTTCAAAACAAAGAGTCATTTGAAAACTGCCAACAGAAGATTAATAATTTATTTTTAATTTACCGCTGCGAGCAGTTCATAATGGATGTGGCGGTCAAATTTAAAAATTAAAAATTAGCTTTAAATTTTGTGACGAAAGTACTTTTTAAAAAGTAAAAGTTTGTGTCTCTGATAAGACTTTTAGTCGAAGATTTGTGTCTCTGATAATAAAATTTTAAAGTATTAAATAAATATACAGAAATATCATCATTGCCAGTTTAGTTTACATTCAGTGTGAGTGGTTTATTATAGAAATAAAATATTTTTTTTTGGCAAGGTCTCGCTCACATCTGGTGTGGTATTATCATTATATTGTGTATATTATCAGAAATTCAATCATTAATTTCAGGTATTATATTATCTGATCTGATTAATAAATCTCATTTTTTTCCATGGCTAACAATATTATTAATGGTCTAATAATAAATTAGTACAAAATTATGAATCTTTTGTGAGAGAAGGCTTATAAAATGATATTTTCTATGTTATTTTTTTCTTTTTTTTTTTTAAGAAAAATATATCCGTTTCTATAATATTTAGTAAGTTTCTGACTTCTGTTATGAAATATAATTTTTTAAGTCTGCCGAATTTTATATTAATTAAAAAATTTCGAATATTTTATGTTATACCAGTTCTACCGAAAATTTAGCTTAAAAATCTAAATTTCAACCTAAATAAACAAAACTATTTTAAAGCATGTTACAAAGCTTCTACCAGCTTTTATACTAATGAAAACAAAATCAAGAATAAAATCGGCCTATTATTTTTTTCTTATAAATATGAGGTTTACTATAAACTTTGCTCACTCTCACTTTTTCACTTTCAGGCGTTTTAATTTTATTAAGAGTACCTATTTTTTATTTTTTTTTTTCCAAAACAAAGATTGGAAACGCCAACAGAAGATTAATAATTTATTTTTAATTTACCGCTGCGACCAGTTCATAATGGACGTGGCGGTCAAATTTAAAAATTAAAAATTTGCTGAATTTATTTTGATTGAAAATGTGTGTTTTTAAGTATGTACTTTTCCTTTTTTGACTGTACTCACTTTTAATGAACGGTTTGTGTCTCTGGTAATACTTCTAGTGGAAAATTTGGTCACTCGTAATAATATTTACTAAATTTATTTATATTTTTAATGAACGGTTTGTATCTCTTGATAATACTTTGAGTCAAAGATTTGTGTCTCTGGTAATAAAATTTTAAATTATTAAATAAATATACAGAAATATCATCATTGCCAGTTTCGTTTACATTCAGTGCGAGTGTTTTATTATAGATATAAAATATATTTTTTTACATGTTGGCCTCGCCAACATCTTGTGTATTATATTATAGATATATATATACAATTATATTATCCATATCTTTTTCCAGGATGTACTTTTCTTCCAAGTTTTGTAGTGCAAAAGGTCAGTTATCGGTCATTGTGAGTGTGTGAAGTCAAAGGTTGAGGTCTGTTCTAATATCAACAGGTTTTTCTTGTCTTTGATTTTCTTCTATTAATTTCGTATTTTTGTCTATAATATTGTCATCATTTTTATATTTAAATGGTCTTTTTATGTTACTTGGGTAAATATTATGCAATTTATTTGTTCTGAAATTTGGTTATTCTTTTTGACGTAGTGACTTATAATTTTTAATAAAACCTTCTTCTCTATTTTCAATATTGTCTTCCCTATTTAGTATTTATATTATTTTTTTTCGATAATATTAATCTTTTTATCAATAATAAATAGTAAATTAAAATAGTAAATTAAATAATAAATAGTAAATTTTTAGTTTTTAATATTTTATACTTTTTACAAATATACTAATTTACTAATAAAAATTAGTATTTTTGTAGAAAGTATAAAATATTAAAAAAAAGTAAAAATATTAATTTACTAATAAAAATTAGTATTTTTGTAAAATGTATAAATTAATAAAAATTAAAAATTTTTATATAAACTGAATATTTATGAATTAAGTAATTATATTTTTAAATTTCAATATTAAAAATTAAAATTAAAAAAAAATTAAAATGAATATTAAAAAAATTAAACTTAAGTATTACATGAATAAACAAGGTAGAATGTAAACCAACAGTTTTTAAAAGCGCACATTTCCAAAAGACAATACAAACTGTTTAGAATATTGTAACTTGGAAAAAAATTGGAAAATTTAAAAAATAAAATTTATGAAATTTTTTGTAGTAAGAAAATATATGGAAATAGGTCTTTTCTGGAATTTTGAGGGGCTGTAAGTGCGGAACCCTATATAACTAAGAAAAACCGTTAACACACGTAAAAATATATTACTGAAGCTTTAATTTGTATGTCTTGCCGAAGAAAAATGTGTATAGGTACTTAAGTAACAGGTGCCTAAAAATAGAAAATTTTCAATTTTTCAGTCCTAATACCTCTTAAAAAGGGGGTGGCCCAAAAGAAAATTCTAATGGAACTTATACTAATTCTAAAAGTTGTTTCTTATCTAAAAATTTGTGGTTCCTATCTAAAGGAGTACCGGAGTTATGAAAAAAGAAATTGCATGCAATATGTGGTTTTCACATAACGGTAAATTTAAATAATAAATCACAAAATATTGCATAATTGTTATGTTGCTTTATGTAGATAATAAAATTTTAGGTTTTCTGGCGATTTTAGATTGCAAAACTATTACGCAGAGCCTGAGATATATACATCTTAAAATGGGGCTTTTTCGCAATTTTGAAGAGCTGTAACTCTGGAACCCTATACAACTAAAATAAACCTTTAACACCCGTAAAAATATATCACTGTTGCTTTAATTTTTATATCTTTTAGAAGTAAAATGTGTACAGGTTCCTAAGTTACAGATGTTTAAAATTAGCAAATTTTCAATTTTTGAGCCCTATTACCTCATAAACAGGGCGTGGTCCAAAAAAATTTTCTGAGCAAACTTATACTAATTCTAAAAGTTTTTTCTTGCTTCAAAATTTCAAGCCTCTACCTAAAAGCGTGCCGGAGTTATGAAAGTAGAAAAATCATGCAAAATTTGGTTTTCACATAACGGTAAATTTAAATACTAAGTTTAAAAAAATTGTATAATTTTGATATTAATTTACAAAGATTGAAAAAATCTTAAACAGAACATAAGGTATATGCATTTAAAAATAGGGCTTCTTTGAGGGGCTGTAGCTCCGTAATGGATGGGGCTACATGAAAAAGTTGTTCCACAAAATTATTTTTTTTATGAGACCTACCCATTTTTTTCTTTATCTTTAACGGTGTATAAGTTTTGTAAGCAGACGGAGAGAGTGAAACTAATAAGCACATTTTTTCAAATTTTTTTTGGAAATTTGCTAAAATATTAATAATATAGATAATATGACATTTGACAATTGTAATCCATTACAAATGCTTTATTTAAATGTAAGAAGTTTGAAATATAAATTGGGCGACATGACTTATATGTTAGATAGGTTACAGAATACCATTCATGTAATAATATTTACAGAAACATGGATAATAAATGAAGATTATAACTTAGTTAACATTCAGCAGTACAATAAAATATTTTCATGTGGAAGTAAAATAAAAGGAGGTGTAGGTATATTTATACAAAATTCGGTAAATTTCAAAACTCAACACATTTATTGTGATAAATATAATAGTATAATAACAATTAATATTAAAAATAACACTAACTCATTTATATTATCTCCAATATATAGGCCACCAACAGATAATAATGTTGAAAAAGAAAAAACTAAATTAAAGAATTTTAAAGACGAGAAAATCGATAAGTCTCGTTATCTCGGAAACCGTTAGAAATAGACGTCACTTAAAGCTAAGTTTTTTGGTTGTTTTTATCTCTCCTATTACCCCTTACAAGGATGCTGTTTACTCGTGAAACACCCTGTATATGTATGTAGGAACGTATTACGTGTCAATTAGATACTTGCGTTCTGATAGCTAATTTTTTGTTGTGCACTTTAGAGATAAAAATTTTTAATTTTTTTTTTCTTTTGAGGGTAGGTGAGAATCATCGAAAGGCACTATAGAGAAGTGAAAATCAGCATGAGTGCTCTATGAGTGTGTGGGACTTCAACCCACTAAAGACCACTTCCCTTTTTGGACCAAACAATAGGTTATTCGACCTTTAGTACTCATGTACTGCCTAGTCAAACGAAGTTGAGATAGGGAATGAAAATTTATTTCAAATTGGCAGGCATATTGTGAACAAAGTTGTTAATATACACCTTGAAGCTTTGCACGTTTTAAATGTAATCATCATCAATTCTGGGGAACACATTAGGTGGGAGATGTTTCCACATTCGCGATTTTCGCACTACAAACAAATTTCCATAAGTCGAATTATGGCATCTGAGAATTTGAACTACATAGGCGTGAGCAGTAGAAGCTGTCCTTGTTTCTCTTTGAAATGCTTTGAGAAGAGGCATCAAACTTTTAATCTCGTTAGAACAAGAGTCCATCCCTATAATGTATTTATAAAACAGCGCAAGTGTTCCTGTAAGATGACGGAGACCGAGTGGAGTCTCCGGTGGTTTAACTGAGACCTGATATTTCTCAGGATATATAGTCAGAAACAGCTCCAGGAGATGACCAACCTGGTCTTGACCGTCAGAAATTCTACAGGGATTTTGAAGAAGTTGAGTGTGATGGAATAATAAAGCGAAAAGCTCAACTTGTTTCCGAATTAAATTTTGACAGTGTCATTGGAGTAGTGGAACCGGTTTCTATTATCGATATTGAAATCACCAACAACAACAATTTCAGATTCTGGGTTTAATTCCAAAATTTCATTAATCTGGTTCGTGGCATTTTCAGTCACCGAAATAGACTCCAGGTCACTAAAGTTTGGAGATCAGAAATGAATGACGTACCTAGCAACAAAAATTTTTTCCAAATGTAGTGGAACATTTGGTTGGAACACTTATATTTGTGGTGAATGCTCTATGTGACATCATTTCTAATACAAAGAGCGATCACTCTATGCAGCACAAATATTATAAAAGAAGCAAAAAATAAAAAATAAAAATTTTCTTTCTCTTTCACTCCTTACTTAATTTGACAAACGAAAAATAAATAAAATTAACTAAAGTTAATTGAATTTTAATATTGAGTGCAATGATTAAAAACATAGTAATATATAATTAGCACCTAATTACCAATTAAATAATATTAAAAGATAAACGATCAATATTAATATTAAGCATTAATAATCACCACAGATAAGAAAAAATTCGCAAAATTCAACTCAATAACAACTAAACTAAATGTAATGTAAACGCGATTCTTATATAAAGCTAGGTGTACGCAAAGCAAAATGATATGACGTTTGCTCATTTGACATGTAGTTCTACCGCACGTTTGTATAGGTGTATAAGTTTTGTAAGCAGACGGAGAGAGTGAAACTAATAAGCACATTTTTTCAAATTTTTTTTGGAAATTTGCTAAAAATATTAATAATATAGATAATATGACATTTGACAATTGTAATCCATTACAAATGCTTTATTTAAATGTAAGAAGTTTGAAATATAAATTGGGCGACATGACTTATATGTTAGATAGGTTACAGAATACCATTCATGTAATAATATTTACAGAAACATGGATAATAAATGAAGATTATAACTTAGTTAACATTCAGCAGTACAATAAAATATTTTCATGTGGAAGTAAAATAAAAGGAGGTGTAGGTATATTTATACAAAATTCGGTAAATTTCAAAACTCAACACATTTATTGTGATAAATATAATAGTATAATAACAATTAATATTAAAAATAACACTAACTCATTTATATTATCTCCAATATATAGGCCACCAACAGATAATAATGTTGAAAAAGAAAAAACTAAATTAAAGAATTTTAAAGACGAGAAAATCGATAAGTCTCGTTATCTCGGAAACCGTTAGAAATAGACGTCACTTAAAGCTAAGTTTTTTGGTTGTTTTTATCTCTCCTATTACCCCTTACAAGGATGCTGTTTACTCGTGAAACACCCTGTATATGTATGTAGGAACGTATTACGTGTCAATTAGATACTTGCGTTCTGATAGCTAATTTTTTGTTGTGCACTTTAGAGATAAAAATTTTTAATTTTTTTTTTCTTTTGAGGGTAGGTGAGAATCATCGAAAGGCACTATAGAGAAGTGAAAATCAGCATGAGTGCTCTATGAGTGTGTGGGACTTCAACCCACTAAAGACCACTTCCCTTTTTGGACCAAACAATAGGTTATTCGACCTTTAGTACTCATGTACTGCCTAGTCAAACGAAGTTGAGATAGGGAATGAAAATTTATTTCAAATTGGCAGGCATATTGTGAACAAAGTTGTTAATATACACCTTGAAGCTTTGCACGTTTTAAATGTAATCATCATCAATTCTGGGGAACACATTAGGTGGGAGATGTTTCCACATTCGCGATTTTCGCACTACAAACAAATTTCCATAAGTCGAATTATGGCATCTGAGAATTTGAACTACATAGGCGTGAGCAGTAGAAGCTGTCCTTGTTTCTCTTTGAAATGCTTTGAGAAGAGGCATCAAACTTTTAATCTCGTTAGAACAAGAGTCCATCCCTATAATGTATTTATAAAACAGCGCAAGTGTTCCTGTAAGATGACGGAGACCGATTGGAGTCTCCGGTGGTTTAACTGAGACCTGATATTTCTCAGGATATATAGTCAGAAACAGCTCCAGGCGATGACCAACCTGGTCTTGACCGTCAGAAATTTTACAGGGATTTTGAAGAAGTTGAGTGTGATGGAATAATAAAGCGAAAAGCTCAACTTGTTTCCGAATTAAATTTTGACAGTGTCATTGGAGTAGTGGAACCGGTTTCTATTATCGATATTGAAATCACCAACAACAACAATTTCAGATTCTGGGTTTAATTCCAAAATTTCATTAATCTGGTTCGTGGCATTTTCAGTCACCGAAATAGACTCCAGGTCACTAAAGTTTGGAGATCAGAAATGAATGACGTACCTAGCAACAAAAATTTTTTCCAAATGTAGTGGAACATTTGGTTGGAACACTTATATTTGTGGTGAATGCTCTATGTGACATCATTTCTAATACAAAGAGCGATCACTCTATGCAGCACAAATATTATAAAAGAAGCAAAAAATAAAAAATAAAAATTTTCTTTCTCTTTCACTCCTTACTTAATTTGACAAACGAAAAATAAATAAAATTAACTAAAGTTAATTGAATTTTAATATTGAGTGCAATGATTAAAAACATAGTAATATATAATTAGCACCTAATTACCAATTAAATAATATTAAAAGATAAACGATCAATATTAATATTAAGCATTAATAATCACCACAGATAAGAAAAAATTCGCAAAATTCAACTCAATAACAACTAAACTAAATGTAATGTAAACGCGATTCTTATATAAAGCTAGGTGTACGCAAAGCAAAATGATATGACGTTTGCTCATTTGACATGTAGTTCTACCGCACGTTTATATACAAAACCAATATTAGCTAGTGAATTCAGAAAATTAAAATATGAACCTAAAAATAAAAAAAAATTAAATTTAAAAATTAAAGCTATATTAATAATAAAAATAAAAAGAAAAATTATAATAACAAAAAAATTAATTATAATGTGTTAAATTTGAAGATAGAAGAAATTACTCAAATTATGTATAAAAGTAAAGTTATAGTGTGCCTAAATTTGTATGTATATTTGCTAACAAAAAAAAATAAATTAAGTTTATTAATAATAATATACAAAAAAATGTGTAAAGTTAATTATAAGTTATAAAAAAAAACATTATGTTTAAGAAATACAAATAAAAATAAAATTAGTGTAAGAAAAAATTAATCGATTTCAACAGAAAGCAAACAAAAAAAAATGTATACTTATCTATAGTTTAATAAAATGTTTAAAATTGTCGAAAAATAATAAAATAAAAATATTTTGTATTCTCATTTAAATTAAACAGGACCATTAAAGAAAGGAAAAAAAAACAACAATATTCAATAAATAATTATTGTATTGAATAAGCGGCCATGGCATAAATAGCAAATAGGAAAAAAGAAAGTGCACTTATATTACTTATTATTTCAGATTCAAGATTATAAAACAGAAAAAGAAAAGAAATAAAGTTAATTATTAGCAATTGAAATAAACGCAAAATAAAAAAATAGAATTTATTAAATATTCTGAACAGCCGAACTTTTCCTTCGACTCTCAAATTATTATAATTACAATATCTAAAAATCACTAGAAAAGTTTCATTTGGTTTTATGATTGTTTCTGAATATTCTTTTAGTAAAAAAGCATTAAAAATTCTTATTTTTTACTTCATAGTTATACATCATATTGTATTAAATACAAATTGTACATAAATACAACAAAAAACTAAATGCAACAACTTAAATAACTACGCGTAGTATTTCTATGAAGACAATAAAAAATTTTATCGAGATTTGATTTTTTATTTTTAACATTTAACAGGTTGTAAAAATTATAAATAAACAAGGTTCCTAATGGAAATAATAAGATGAAAAGACATTAGAATAAAATGATAACAAAATGAATATTTTATATAATTAAAGAGAACGTCCTGCTTCTCCTGACTATCAGGCATTTTTAGTTGTTAAATTTATGTTTCAAAAATGAACATTTAACAATGACATCTATTCATAGAAACCCAAAAATGAACACAGCATTTGAACAAAAAAAAAGAAGCAAACAACATCTAAATAATAACTTAAACATTTGATGTAATATCTCTTTAGCTCTTTAACTAAATTAATGAGAAACAAAAAATAAAAAAAAATTATTTATTCTGTTCGCGAGTAAAAAAAGAAAGTAACATGTATAACAAATACTGTTGTTATTAACATATTATAAATTATAGTTTAAATACGTTACAGAATTAATTACAGAAATTATTTGCAAAAGAAAACGAGAAAGAATACAGTTGCCTTTGTCAACTCTTAGATACCCGTACGAACCGTTAGTATGTTCAGAGCCTGTCACTCTGCTTACAATATTATTTTTTTAATATTTTAGTATTTTAAAATAATTTGGGTGAATTTTATAATTTCTAGAACTATGGGTTGTAAACTATGGGTTGTATTCAAACTATATGTTTATATGTACATTCTTCAAAAGCAGATTCTAACCTTCCACATAACGATTATCAATCCAAAACTTTTTCAAATATTCTATAGTACCATTTAATACTAAGCGGTAAATGTATATTAAATTTACTAAATACAAAATAGTAAATATAATTTTAAATATTATATTATATTATATTTAAATATTTCATTGACAGAATAATTTTTTATAAGTACAATAAAATTCATATATGTATGTAAATACGGCGCTATATAATATACATCTATACTCTTATCATTCATTCACTAGTGCCATATACGATATGTAAATAAACATGATATTATATAAGTATGTATATATATACAATATCATATAAATAAAAATTCTTCAAGCAACCGTTATGTTGTTTATTTATTTACATTTTTTTGTACTACGCATTATATCCTCAACAATTTCAAATTATCCAGTAAAACAAAATGCAAAAAATTCGTTAAAGAAATTTGTTAGAAAATTTGAAAAAATCAAGTAACACTTTCATCAATTATAAAGTAACCCTATATTATTAAAAAAAGTTGTTAACAGAAATAAGAGTATAATGTTAAAGCTTTAATTTTTGTGTATTACTTTAAAAAAATTTTAACAGGTGTTCAAGTTACAGGTGTTTAAAAATAGGAAATTTTCAGTTTTTGACCCCTTACAGCTCTTAAATGGGGAGTGATACAAAAAAAAATTCTGAAATGATTCATACTTATTTTTAAAGATCTAACTTCTGTCAAAATTTCAAGTTTCCAACATAAACCGTTTAGAAGATAGGGTTAAAGGATTTTGCAAAATTTGAGTTTCGCATAACGGTAAATTAAGACACCGTATGCAACAAATATATATTTATTGTATATATACTTTTAAAGCTAATAAAAGTAGGAATCGTTTGGCGTTTTCAAAATGTGCTACTTGTGCTATAACAATTTAAATATAGAGGTTTTTTGAACCTTTGGGGAGCTGTAGCTCCGTAACGGGTGGGGCTACAAAAAAAAGTTATTAAAAATAAAATTAATATTTTTGTGAGATCTATCAGCAGTTAAAATATCATAGCTCTATTTAAAAAAAAATGTGGGGATCTAAAAGTTAGTTGTTCGAGAGCTACCCTAATTTTTGGTCCAAACTCAACCAAAAAAAATAGGGAACCTACAAATTGCTCCCAGAATATTTTGTGTAAATTTCAAGATTCTAGCTTTCTTAGTTTTTGAGTTAGCGTGCTGACGGACGGACGGACGGACGGACATGGCTCAAAAGTCTTAGAATTTTTTTCTGATCCGATCCATACCTTTGAAGGTATATCTAGCTCGCTTATTTCGAGGTGTTACAAACGGAGGAGTAATTTTATTATACCCGATCCTATCGTACGGGTATAAAGAAAACAACATCAAAATATTTATTTCGCCATCTATTCCGGCCTTTTTTAGCTGCTTTACAGTAAATAGTAGGAGAAAGTTGAAAATAAATTTTAACAATGAATTTTTATATAATTTTCAAAATTATATTTTTACATTACAATGAAGGTTTAAAAAATATTTAACTCAACATATGCAATATCCACAAAAATCACAAATGGAAATCACAAAAAAAAGTTGGGGATTTGTATTTACGTATATATGTAAATTGTATGTAAGTTGTATATATGTATCTAGATATTTACAATGAAAATTTTTCCATAGAAGACAAGAATGATAACAGAAAAAGAAAAAATTATTAACTTAATAGAAAAATACCAAAATACAAAAAAGTTGTTCTGAAAAATAAAACAATTTGAGATGTTAGAGCTACAACTTAAAGAAATTAAAATAAAAAGTTTTTGCATTAAATAAGGGTCGATTCCCATTAAACCTTGTACCTTGACAACAGCGTATTTTTATTCACACTATACCGACGTTGAAGTAATAACATCGTATTTTTATTATATTAAAACCACGTTGTCGTCACGGTGTTCTATTCAAACATAACGTTTTCTTTTCCACGGAAGATGGAATTTTCAACAAACACAAAGAAAATCTATAAACTATTGGTAGTGTGAGGTTTTTGCTCACTGAACCTCCTTCCCCCGTAAACATAATATTTGGGTAAGCATCCTAAGTTCAAACACTTAGGAAAAATGAAAAAATAATAGCTCAAGAACACTGAAATGAAGATTCTTTACACATATTTATAATAATAAAATTTGGTTCTGAAAAAATTTGGTTCTGGGTTTCTATTTGTCTATAATATTTTATTTGTTTTGTATTTTAATTGTAAAATAGTCTCACAAAGTTTTTCAATTTGTTAAACTTCATTTTCTGTAAAAGACAAAGTTACACTTTTATGACACAATTGGATTAAAATTAAACTAATTTTTTATACTTTTAAGCGTTGGTGTGTCCTTTAGAAGATTGTTGTTTAGTTACCGGATCTCATATACTACAATTTCATTAATAGTAAAAGAAGTTTGTGAGTTTGTGTTTGTAAAAAAAAATTGCATGGAATTTCCTCCTTCCCTTTTCCAAAATATTGTTTAATTAAGGAAAACAATGAAAAGAATTGTATAATGAAAATTTGTTAAGAAGCCGAAAGACTGTTGGATCGTGACCAAATTAACATTATGAGCTTTTTTGCTATAGAGCAACAGTTTTGGAGGTTTTCAAATCAATAGAACCAAAAAGTTTAAAAGGTGACTGTTGTAAAGAAATAATAAAGATATGATTGGTTTTGAATGCAAGAAATATTACTAAGAGCGGAATACCGTTTAAGCAATCGCAATGTATCATAAGTGAAGCAAAAAGTTTTTTCAAACAATTAAAGTTATTTAAAGCGGAAGTATAGCTATCATTGAACCGCAGCACTGAAATATTTGTTTTCAATATTAGGTATCATAAATTAAAAAATTTTACTGTTAAATTATATTTGATTTAAAATGTTTTAATAAGCGAATTCAGTTGTAAATTTTATTATTTTAAACTCAATATTCAATAGAAAAGGAATTTAATTATTTTAGACGTACGTTAAAATTTTCACGTACGGGTAAAATAACAAAAATTCTTTTTCTTGTAATAATAAAATGTGTGTTAGAGACTTATAAGTGAATATTTGTGTTAGAGACTTTTATATCATCAGTTCTAATTTTACAATAAAAATCTTTAGTTTATAATAGATAACCCACCTAAACTCTAGAAAAAAATTTGAATCAAGCATTTTAATTATAACTATTATAACTGCCGCCTAAAAAAAATATTTCCCTGCCACATGCAATGTAACAGGAAAATTATATCTGCCTTTTCCTCACGGGTATAGCAGATCAAACAAAACTATTAACGAAATTGAAATTTCGAGATTTCCGAAAATTTTTAATCTCGCTCTTGAAAATCTCGCTTTTTTAAAATCTCGCCTTCTTAAAATCTCGCTTTTTAATAACAAAAAATATCGAAAAATTTTTATTTTTCAAATTCAAAAATTTTTAAATTCTGTTTTTTTTAGACTTAGAATTTTATTACAAAAGTAATCCACATTTCCAGTTTTATTTTAAATAAACAACAAAATAAATATCCTACATATTATAACAAAAATTAAATTTAATTTCTCAAGTACAAAAAAAAATTTAATTTATATTTATATATTGGACTTGCAAGAAAGTACCTACGTATTACCTGTTATTGAACCATCGGCTACTAAGGCCATTATAGGTTTATACTATCATTAAATTATATACTAATATTATTTATTTCGTTAATATTATATACTATATATTTACATTATATTTGGTGTTAAGAAAACAACACTACGACCTGTGCAGGGATCGAACCCACACTCCTATGGTTAATACGCCACCCGCCTACCTACTAGGCTACCGAAGCCAACGAACTTTTCTTTTACTTATTTATTTCTGAAATCTCGCTTTTTTAAATTGCTTTTAGTTTTTGAATTTATTTCCGCCCGAATTTTTAAAAAATGAAAATAATAATTTAATTGAACAAAAACAAAATAAATTTTTCTTACCTTTCAAAACAAAATCAAAATAATAATCTTTCAATCGAACAAAATAATAACCTAACCGTACTTCCATCATAACTTCATCTTCCCTCACTCGAACAATAAATCAAATAGAAAGTAATGATATTCAAATATATACAATTTCAAAAAGATAACACAGAAGGAGAAAAAAATATAGATATTTAATAATAATTCAAATAAAAACTGTACAATTCTGAACGAAGATAATTTCCAAGTAAACTTACTTGTCTCAAAACAATCCACACGGAAAAAATCAACTGTTTAATAAAGAGCAATGAAATATTAATCATGCATACTTGTAAGTCTCTTAAAAGAGTAATAGTGTAGAATAACTTTATGATCTCCCCTCACCGTTGGAGATCCTACAGCACCTACAGCTCTTCAAATTTTAGAAAAGCTTCTTTTTCAATGCATACATCTCAGGTTCTGTTTATATTTTTAATATAAAAAAAAACAGGAATTTCATAGAAACCCAAAAATGAACACAGCATTTGAACAAAAAAAAAGAAGCAAATAACAGAAATCTAAATAATAACTTAAACATTTGATGTCTCTTTAGCTCTTTAAATTAATGAGAAACAAAAAATGAAAAAAAATTATTTATTCTATTCGCGAGTAAAAAAAGAAAGTAACATGTATAACAAATACTGTTGTTATTAACATATTATAATTTATAGTTTAAATACGTTATTATACATTACAGAATTAATTACAGCAATTATTTGCAGAAGAAAAAGAAAACAATATCAAAATATTTATTTCGCCATCTATTCCGGCCTTTTTTAGCTGCTTTACAGTAAATAGTAGAAGAAAGTTAAAAATAAATTTTAACAATGAATTTTTATATAATTTTCAAAATTATATTTTTACATTACAATGAAGGTTTGTAAAAATATTTAACTCAACATAGGCAATATCCACAAAAATCACAAATGGAAATCACAAAAAAAAGTTGGGGATTTGTATTTACGTATATATGTAAATTGTATGTAAGTTGTATTTACGTATATATGTTTCTAGATATTTACAATGAAAATTTTTCCATAGAAGGCAAGAATGATAATAGAAAAAGAAAAAATGATTAACTTAATAGAAAAATACCAAAATACAAAAAAGTTGTTCTGAAAAATAAAACAAAATGAGATGTTAGAGCTACAACTTAAAGAAATTAAAAGAAAAGGTTTTTGCGTTAAATAAAGGTCGATTCCCATTAAACGGCACGTGACAACAGCCTATTTTTATTCACACTATACCGACGTTGACGTAATGACATCGTATTTTTATTATATTAAAACCACGTTGTCGTCACGGTGTTCTATTCAAACATAACGTCGGACGTGATTTTTTTTGTCGTTTCGTGATTTTTTTTATTTTGTAATTTTTATTTATTTACTTGATAACAACATGCATTTCTTATAAATATATTCACATTATACCGGCAACGATGACGCGACGACGTTTGAAAGGCAAAAACAAAAATAGTTGAGAACGATATTTTAAATCACGGTCCGGTGTCGGCACGTCGTCAATGATGTCGTCTCAGGTATAGTGTGAATATATTCAAAAGTAATGCATAATATAAATAGAAATCACGTTGTCGTCACAGCGTCGTCAATAGTAGGAATCGAGCTTGATACACTTATATGTTTTTTCAATAATAAAATTTTACTGTAATCGGTATAAGAGATCACTAAAGCAAAACAGAAAAATAATAAAAAAATTTATTTTAGAAATTGTCAATGCATTAAGATTTAAGAATTTATTATGCATTTGAATGGATTGCGTTTTCTTTTCCACGGAAGGTGGAATTTTCAACAAACACAAAGAAAATCTATTTAGTTTCAATTATTGGATTTTCTTGGGTTTCTAATTTTAAAATGTTCGTATGTAAACATGTCATTACTGAATGAATTAAAAATAAATATGCTTCAATAAATTCATTTAAAAAAAATATTAATTAATACAGAGGATCGGTCGTTTCATAAAAAAAGGTTTTTAAAGGTTCATAAAGTTGTAGAATTCGTTCTACCGCTGGTAAAAGAGAAAGCCAACGAGTTTTTGTATGATATAATAATTGTTTATATTCTACGTCAGCTTTCTCACAAAAATCCTTCAATAACTCTACTCTTACGGTATATATAGAAAAGTAGTTATATATTTTAACAATAATCATTTCTACATCAAGAGGAAGCAAATCACAAGCATGGTGAAGGGAATTATTCAAAATATGGGCGGGACATCCAATGCCAACCAAATTCTCGTTAATATTATTTTTTAGTCTTGAAAAAGCATTATTCGTTTCTTTTCTTTCTCTACCACCAAAATTAGTATTACAATTATCACCGCAATAAGCAATACACTTAAATTAAATTTCTTTATCTTTTAGAATATTACATATGAAATTTGAAATAGTTTCGGACTCTTCATTTAACTTAAAAACGATATCTATAATTTTGCAAATGATTCCTCCATTTTTATAATCGTAAAATTGAATTAAAATGGGAAACATCTTGTCTGATCCGTGATTACGTGCATCACTAGAAACACGAATGAAAGGAATTTTATCCAAATCCGTAAAAATTTTCTTAATTGATAGAGGAGCTAAAATATTCTGTACAATAGCTTCAGCTTTTGTTCGTGAGCATTTGACATTTTTACAAATTAATGAATCAGAAAAAATTTTTTTTTGAATTTTAATGGTGCAATCCAAGGAATTGAAAGAATGATGATGGTAGGCAGTGTGAAATGCAATTGTTGCTTCAGCTGCACGTACCCTCTCCAAATTTGTATCAGTATCTTTTAAAATATAATTTTCTAATGATGACGAACCTGATACATTTTTAAAATTTTTTTTATGTTTCTGCGATTCTATATGTTCTTCAATATCCAATTTACGTTTATTTGCAATTGAAATTTTGGAATTGCAAATAGTACAAAGCACTTCCCAAGATATTTTTGTTTTTTTGAACGATGGAAATTTTTTTTTCCAATTCTTTATTAAAATTGCATTTTCTTTTCGGCATTTTGAATTTTGAACACTGACATTTGATTTAAAAAAGGAAAATAAAATATTGCATAGGAAATAAAATATAACCAAAATTTTACCACCAAAAATTAGCTTCCATTTGAAAGAGACAATGTTAATGAAATGATTAACGAAAAAACAAATACTGACACTTGACAGCAAAAACTTCGTTTTTAGCACATTTCCAAAAAAAATTTGAAAAAATGTGCTTATTAGTTTCACTCTGTCCGTCCGTCCGTCCGCCTGTTTACAAAACTTCTACACCGTTAAAGATAGAGAAAAAAAATTTTAACCATGGGTAGGTCTCATAAAAAAAATAATTTTGTGGGAATTTAAAATTTGCTATTTTTAGACACCTGTAACTTAGGCACCTGTAAAAATTTTTCTTCGGCAAGACATGAAAATTAAAGGTTCAATAATATATTTTTACGTGTGTTAACGGCTTTTCTTAGTTATATAGGATTCCAGACTTAAGGCCTCTCAAAATTTCAAAAATGTCCTATTTTTACGTTTTTTCTTGTTACATGGAATTTTCAAATTTTTGTGCAAGTCACAATTCTAAACAGTTTGTATTGAGTTTTGGAAATGTGCGCTTTTAAAAACCGTTGGTTTACATTCTACCTTGTTGATTATTATTTTGTCGCCAACAGCCATCGTCGCGGCGCTAAATTGACATTTAAATAAGTTTATGGAACGAAAGAAATAAAAATTAGCAGTGATTGCCATAAATTTTCTTGCAAAAGAATTTAACAAAAATTATTTCGAAAAGTAATTTTTTTTTTAATTATTAAATTATTAAAGAAGATATTGAAAGACTTTTCATAAATCCGGACAGAAAAAAAAACTAGCCCGGACGCTTCCCGATAGGCTGAAAAAGAGGACTTGTCCGGGAAAACTAGGACGTCTGGGCACCCTAGGCTCTAAACAGTGGTGGGATTCAAAATATTTAACAACCGGTTCGCATCCGGAAAACAATTGAGAACCGGTTCGGCCTTAAAAAAAAAAATCAAAAATTTGTTATCGTTTTTATTTCAATTCATTATTTAATTTCATATATTATTTTAAATTAAAACAGTTAAAAAAAGGTAATAGAAACAGGATAGTTATTATTTATATATATATAAAGTGTTTAAAATTATTTCAAATATTTCCAAATTGAAATTTGATTATTCTTTATAGTTTATTGGTGCAGGTTTTTTTACTCTGTTGTCATCTGCAGAGTGATTCTTCCTCAACCAAGTTTTAACAAATCGTTCAGGGTTCCATATGTCCAAAGGAAGACCAATTAAATTTATTACCATGAGATTAGCAACATTTTGAACAATTAAACGGTTTCTTTTTTTCGGAATATATTAGATTCATTGTAGAAAACCCTCTTTCTGCTTCCGCAGAACTAATCGCTACAGTATTGATAATGTTTTTTGCTCTTTGTATTGATTTTGGAATGACAAAAATTTCGCGATTGCTTATAACATTTTCCAAAAAGTCACGGAAGTCATTTACGTCGATGTTGTATTTAAAAATATCTGTGAATCCGACCAATTTCTCTTCTGCGGCTATCCATGGAACCACAATCTCATCGATGTTCCAAGAATCATGCTCCAGAACGCTAATAACTTCAAAAAGTTTATTGGTATCATTTTTCGTACTTTTTGTTGCCAATAAATGGTCATCATCATCCATTAGTCTTGTTCTCATATTAGCAATTACTGCGTCCAATAGTTTTTGGCGAGGGAGTCTACTGTAAATTGTATGCTCTATAAAATTAATATCTTTAAAAGCATCTGAATTGATGACTTCATTCACTTTCTTCTCATATAAACCTTTATTTTCTTTAATCATTTTAATGGCCAACATGGATCTTCTTATTAAATTTTGGGCTCGTAAAATATTTAAATTTCTAGCTTGAAGCGCGTTTGAAACATATGAAATTTCTTGCAAAATATCAATCATTATTGCTAAATCTTGTAAAAAGAATTTATTGCGAAGTCGATTAGCCATTCCTGAATATTTCGTATTAGAAACAAAATATTTATATAAAGCTGGATAAGCCCTCCATACAGCAACTGTTGCTCTTAAGCTGCAAGCGGCCCATCTAGGTCCTAAAACTCTGCCAATCTTTATAATTTCTAGCCCAAGTTCTTCAGAAATATTCTTAAGTTCTAACTGATTTTTATTTGATTTATGAAAAATCACGTATATTTTATCAATAAATATCTTGAAATGATTTATTTGTTTTATTGTGTCAATAGAATCATCTAAAACCAATGGCAGACAATGTCTTAAACAATGCCAAATAATTGTGCGAGGGAAATCTTTTGAAAGTCTTGAGCTGACACCTGATTTACGACCAAGCATTACACTTGCACCATCAGAACAAAATGCAATCAAATTTGATTTCAAATAATTTATATCGAATCCAACTTTATATATACTCTGTAACATGGTCGTGTATATGGTTTCAGCATCTTGTGCTTCCAATTCAACTAAATCTAGAAATATTGTTGGTGGCACATCAGAATCTTCAACTTTTAAATAAATTATTAGTACAGATTTACTAGATATAGTCGAGGCTTCATCGATTATGATGCAAATTTTCAAATCCTTTGCGATTATTTTGCAAAATATTTCCTTTTTTATTTCTGATGCAATGTGATCAATAATTTTAACTGCAGTTTTGCGAGAATGGAGTCCCACTCCCATGCTCAATCCATTTTTAACTTGTAGTTCAATCTCATTTTGAATATCAGAAAATGGTCTGCATCTTTTTGCTATACTGTAAACAGTATTAAAGATTTTGCATGTAGAATCGACGTATTTTTCATTACCTTTATCGAAACATTGCAAAATTACGTCTTGTGAACGATCTTTTAACTGCTGTACACTAACTTGATGAGCCTTAGATGAAAAGTGTTCATTCATTTTTTTTCGGAGAGATGCTTGTTGAATGGTTTTATTTTTTCCAGATGCTTCAATATTGCAGCTTTTCCATTCAACTGATACATGAATTCCCTTCGCTTTTATTGAATCTATTTGCGCGCAATAATTACAACCCAATTTTTTATTTCGAACTAATAAGCCATCATATTTCTTCTGAAAATCTTGAAATTGCAAGGGCTTCCAGCAATCTGGGAGATTGTGTTTTACTTCGTCATTGATTTGCACAGTATTAGCTGAATGTGGCGATTCTTCTTCTACTTTTTGTATAATATTACTTAATTCCCCGTTTGTTATTGGCGTCACATCTTGACCAGGCTTCACCTTCTTTAGAAAAAAATCAGACAAAACTGGTTGTCCACCGCGCTTCATTTTCACCAAAATGGGAATAAGGTATTCTGCAAACCTTTTAATAAATTTAGTTGAAATACCATCATATCCTGTTGCGGCGTTAGAATTTAAGCCCTTTATCGCTGCACTGACTTCATCTGTGTTAGTTATTGTTAATTGGAAATTAGAAAATATTGATTGCCCGAATTGATTCATAAAATTTCGATCAATAACATTATTCGAAATTTGTATTTCTTGAGTGACATTAACAAAATAATTATTCATTCTCTCAGAGATATCAAATGGATTTTCTAGTCTTTTATTGTTGTAATGAAGAGCTTTTAACTATTTTCACCGTTCTTATCTGTGTTGAAAATTAACTCTTTATATAATTTCCAAAGTTTTTTGTTATCTATATTTCCTGAAATTTTATCCGAGCAGTATTTTTTTTTTGTCTTGTATTAGTCTTTTCACTCGATTTCTATATTGTAGATATAAATGATTGATATTATCATTATTTGGGTATTTTTTTTTTGTATTTGAAAAACGAATTTCTAATTTTAATGTTATTAAGAATTTCAAGCGTGATCTATTCACTTTTCCGTTTTGCATTTTTAATTAAGATATTTTCAGTGTTGTTTTTGATTACCGAACTAAGATCGTGTACAAAATTATCAAAATTCGAATAGGAGTTAAGGTTTGACCAGATGCTTTCATTCGCTATTTTATTATAGTTTAGGACAGTTTTATATTCTAGTATTTTAGTTTTAGTGGGTTTATGATTAATACTAACAAAAAACATTTGATGATCAGACAGACAAGTATCTAAGACATGTAAATGGTATTTTTTTTTCAATTATGTCAGTTATTAGGTGGTCTATAACTGTTTTACTCTGAGATCCGAATCTAGTAGCGTATTTTTCTTAAATATTATTGTAAACTACAAAACCGTTGCTAAGTAGCGTATTAACATATGATCTTGTTTCTGAACAATCTCTATTTAGCAAATTAATATTAAAATCACCTACTATTACCGATCTTTTATATTTGTAAGTTATTTCATCGACCTTAGTTATGAAATCCGTGATACGTGTCTCATGTGACCTATATATTCCTATTATATTAAAATTTTCCTTTAAAAATTTTACACCTATTATATTGCTATTTTCAAACTCCTCACTAAAAACTATATTACTGTCAATTTCGTCTTTAACGTAAATAGCGACCCCACCATATGCATTAAGCCTATTAGCGAAAAAAGAAGTGAATCCAGGAATGTTAAAAAACTCATTCTCGGAGACGTGTAACCAAATTTCTGTTAAAACTATAACATGCACATCACAGACAATATCTTCAATTAGAGCTTCGACTTCAGACAATTTATGACGTAAACTTTGAATATTAAGGTATATAATATTTAAATTGTTTTTATAAATATGTATTGTTGAGTTAGTATCAAAATTTAAGTAATGCTCCACTCTAATATCATCTTTAATATTATTGATGTTGTTGGAACTCATTGTGAAACAAAGAAATAAAAATAAATTACTAAACCTAAAACATGGAGACGATATCTAATAATAAATAAATAATTTATCAGCTGTTTTATTATCCACAACAAAAATAGTTTATAAGCAAGTGTACTAAATGAAATCTTCGAATTAATTTGATCAGCTGATTTGTCAGCACAGGAAATTAAATATTTATTATCTGTACTCAGAGAGAAGAGTAAGAATAAACATGATATCTAAATGATCATCGTGTGGAGTCAACAATAAAGAAATATGTATTTTTTTAATTTTTTAAATAAATTAATAAAATAATAAATAAAAGAGTAATTGTTATTATAAATTTTTAAATAATTGATAAAATAAATATAACTATAAAATCTAAAAAATGTAAATGAAATTCTTCTTAAAAAAAAAATAAAAAGTACAAAATTAAAATGTGAAATGAATTAAATTTAAATATTTTTTTTGAAATTTTTAATAAAAATTTAGTTAGTACGGATGTATGTGTTATTTTAAGTTTTAAATAATTGATATAGTAAACCTGATTATAAAATTTAAAAAATGTAAATAAAATTCTTAGAAAAAAAAATTGAAAATAAAAAGTACAAAAATAAAATGTGAAATGAATTAATATTTAAAAAATTTTTTTTTTGATATTCTTACTGGTGCAAGTAATAATCGGAATGTATATGAGTAATAATAATGAGTAGAAAATAAAATACAAAAAATTTATGAATAAAAAAATAATTAATCTAATGTGTATGATAAAGAAAAAAAAATCATGTTTTTTAAAATGATTGCTAGTATGTAATGTTGTTGTTACAAAAAAATGTAAAATTATCCTTTAATTCACCATTTAAAAATGCTGTTTTCACATCCATATGATGATTTAAAAGATTAAATTGATTAGCAAAAATTATTATAAATCGAAAACTCATAATTCTTGCAACCGGTGCAAAAGTTTCATTATAATCAACTAAATATTCCTGACTGAACCTTCTTACAACTAATCGAGCTTTATATCGTAAAGGATTTCCTAATTCGTCATTTTTAATAGTAAATATCCATTTACAATCAACAATGTTCTTATTTTTAGGTTTTTGTACTAAAGTCCAAGTATTATTTATTAAGTAAATAATATTCAGAACTCAGAGTGCAAAGAAACCAGAATTTTTCACAAAGAATTAAATCAGATAAAGTTAAGTGGAAATTAAATTGTGTGTTTCAAGTAAAAAATATATAAAAAATAAAAATTTTAAACTAAAGAATATGTATGTATTGTGGGAATACCATCAGTTCCGGGACTAGAATTATCATCCAATTTATTCAAATAACATAGTACCAAATTAGGATCAATAGTAATATTTCTAAGCTTTTTTTTAGGAAAATTATTTAAATGGAAAAAATTAACTGAGTCAGGATTGAAAAACGATGGGGAATAGCTTGCTGAAAATCATTCGGAAATAATTGTGGAATCACAGCTACTATTATTATTATAATTCATAAAAGTGGGATATTGATCACATTTTCTTTTAGAGTTCACAAAATTCCAAAACAATTTAGGGTTAGATTTGATATTTAAAGACATACTCAGTACTCTGCACATAATTTGAATAAAGGTTATCGGACAATAGTTTAAATTCATTAAATAACACGATAAAAGCGTTATAGTCAAAACTATCACTTACGCCAGGCTTTATTTTTTTTATTTTTTATGTTTTTAAGATTTTTAGTGAACCAAGGCGGACTAGAATTATTACTTCTGTCAATAACTAACGGTACAAATTGTGAAATAATAGAAAATATGGTTGAATAAAAACTATTTACTAGTATACTACTATCAACGGAATTTAAAAACTCAAAATCATAGGTGCTTAATATATAATTTATACCATCGTAGTTAGCTTTGAGAAAATTGTAACGATAAAAAAGTGCTGATTCAATATTTGGGAGTAAAAAAGAGCTAAAAGAAAAACAAATAGGAGATCATAAACATCAATTTTTACAAGTTCCAAAGGACAATTAAAAAGACAAATATTATTCCATTTAGTTGTGAATAAAAGATCTAATTGATTACCTTGATGAATACAAACTGATGATATCTGTTGTAGACTAAACGAAGTAAATGAATCAATTAAAAGACATTCTGTATTATTCACTAACTCTAAAGGAATAACATCGTGCTCTACCCAATTCTTCATCATGCTCTACCCAATTAATATTTGGAAAGTTGAAATCCCCACAAAGAATTATATCATCGTTGTTCTTAAGATCACCAATTATTAACTCAATAATATCAATATACTTAATAAAAAGATCGATATTAGAAGCAGGAGGAATATACCAACTGACAATGAAAAGATTAGCTGATTGCAATTGAATTTTTATAACAATAATTTCTTTTAGATCGTGAGCATCACGCAGGGGAATTATTATTTCACATGAATTAAATGTATTCTTAATAGCTATCAGAACACCTCCACCTTTTCTAAAATTTAGATTGATCCATATCTGTTTTTTCTGTAAACAGTATATAATACCGGAAAAATTTCTAAATTAGTAATAGAAGAATTAAGCCAAGTTTCAGTTAAAATAAAAATATCAAAATCTAGAAGAGAACAATTGGAAAAACCCATTTTAGTTTTAGTACGAAGTCCTCTAACATTTTGGTAATAAATGGAAAATTTAGAAGGAGTGGGATTAAAGAAGGTAAATTGAGATGAGTTAATATTAACTAAATTTCTTCTCATTTGTATGGGGACGAAAGTACTTCAAATGGTTTCCTCTTGTCCTTTGATGATAATCAATTCTATTAGAAGAAATGTGGAAAGCATAAAATTCAAGACCAGTTAGAGCACTCTGTGGAGAAATATCAAATGTTTGATGGTATCTTACAAAAATATTACGGAGTTCATTTACATCCGTCGAAAGACCCTTTTGTTGGATTGCAACTTTTAAAGATGTGTTCGTTTTACCACCTATACATACGTCATTAGATTTATCATGTAAGTAAACTAAATACAGTCTTACATTTTCAAAAATCTTAGTATCCCTTAATTCAGCTAAAACATATCTTCTATCATTATTATTTGAATAGATTTTTGAGTTAACTTAACTACAGGTGGTAAAAGAGGATCGAAGATTGGTGGGTTTGGAGTAGAAATAATAGGGTTAGCTATTTCTGAAATAGCAGTTTTATTTGAATTAATAGGATCGTTGTATGATGAATTTATATTATTTAAAACTGCACTGGCTGGGTAGGAATTCAAATTCGATTTAGGTTGTACAGCAGAACAATGAATTCCGGAGGAATGTGGTGATGTATTTAATGAATTTGGCTGATCACGGGAATTAATTGTTTCTCCATAAATAAAATTATAATATTTATTTGAAATAGATTTTTTATATTTGGAGAGCTTATGAGTCACTATGATGTTTATTATTAATAGAGTTAGTAGAATTTTTTAAAGAGAAATGATTAGTGGTTTTAATAGGTGGAATTGTTTCAGCGGAGAAATGTAAATCAAGTAAACTTTTAATATTGGTTTTAGGTGTAACTGAAGGAATAGATGCAATTTATTTGTTGCAGTTATAAAGTTTTCACTTTTTGCTACCGAAATCTTCAATGGGGTCGGTAGATCTTCAAAACTTTGTGCTATGTCCCCTCTATTTATAATATGATCTGATGCTTCAGAATCCAAAATAAAAAAAGTTTCATTTATTCGTTTGATATTATTTGTAGTCATAAATGCAAAACTAGAAATATTTTCTTTTGATGTTGACGGTTCATTTGATTGAATAGTTTACACTGTTTTATTTTCCAACGTCTGTTTAAAATAATAGCAATCTTTTTTAATATGGCCTTTTTACCACAATGATGACACTTTATGTTAAACTGTTTATTTTTATATTTAAATTTATTGTTATTAGGTTTAAATTTATAATTATTTTCAAGTGTCCGCATATTTTAATTAAACATTTGAGCTTTTTGTTTTTGCAAATGTTTTGTAATTTTACTTCGTGATCTAACAATCGTGTTTTAACAAAAGCCAAACTTAAATTTTCTTCAGATAATGTTTCTATTGCAGTAATTACACCATTATATTTATGTGGAAAAGTTAACAGTAAATGTGCTATTTTATCCGTTTCTTCTAATTTAGCTCCTGCTGCTAATAATTCACGAATTAAATCATCACATTGTCTAAAATGTACTACTAATTGTATATCATTGCATTTTCTTTCATACAAACCATCTAAACTCCGGAAAATTTCTTTTGTTTTATTTTCAGGCTTTGCAAAATTTAAAAAACAATCTGATAAATATTCAACAATTACACTTTTAGCAATTCTTTCAGCTTTTAAAAATAAGGATTAATATTTCAAAAGGATTAATATTTCTCTTTATATTTATATTTTGCATTTTTGTTTTTTTTTTCAGTCAATGTTTTTATTAATCACACTAATTATTTTCAGTTTATTTCGATCAATTTAATATATATTTTTTTTAAACTTTTTACAGCGTTTACTGGTCCCATAACTAATTGGAAATTATCATTCAATTTTAAAATTAAAACAACTTTACTTTATATTTATATTTTATTTATTTTAAAATTTTTATAACCGAAAGATCATCTTTACTTAACTACTTCCTTTTGCAAAATAATAAAAAAATCAAAATACAATAATATTGTTTGTCTTATACTTTCTATTAGATTCTATTAGTGAAAAGGTTGCGTGTGAAAACTGTACATGAATATACGTACTTTGTATTAAATTTGTTTATGTAAATATACTTAGTATGTACATTCAATATGAGGTAACTGTAAATTTAAAATATCTTTTACATATGCATATCGTGACCTCAATACTACAACTGGGTAACTTATAAATACTTGTTTTGAGATATTTGAGTTTAAAGATATCTAAAAAAATTAAATTGTAATTAAAAGTCAGATTTTATTAGCAAAACTTTAATGTGATTGCTTTTTAAAGACTAGGCATCCAAATAAAAAAATTTCAATATATAAAACATAAAAATTATGATGCATAATTAAAATCGAGTTATCTACTTGTTGCCACAAACCAAAAATATAAAATTTCCAGTTACCTTCTTGTTACAACAAACAAAAATATTATAATAGTGAAAAACGTTTTTTGAAATTTTTAAAAAATAACTTTAATTCATAAAATTAAAAATAACTTAAATAAACCAAACATAAATAATTCAAATAGACTTAGAAATAATTCAAATAAACCAGAAATAAATTAAATAATTCAAATTTCATAATATTAAATTAAAATAAAAATAATAAAAATTTCTTAATTTTCATCCTCCGATGATGATTCGAATGCAAAATCTTCCATATTTCCGCAATATGGAAGGCTGTTATAAAATGGTTTATAACAATCACTCAGCGCTGGTGGTTTCATTGTGAATAATGAATTTAAATCTTTATATTTTGCTTCAGATATTGGAATTGGTTGTGTATACAAAGGTTGCAAATGTGAGGTTTGTTCAGTACGACGAGTTTTTTTGTTGAAATTGAGAATTCTAAATTCACCATCAAAACTTTCTTTGAACTCCAAAATAAAGGGCTTGTTCTTATCAAATCGTAACCAACTCATTTTTTGCCAGTTTGCTACTCCCCCATTTTCATCAGTTTTTCTAATACACATGTTATTCTCAACAAATTTTTTATAGTCCATAATTTCATCTAACTGTAAATCATGGACTAAGTAGGGTTTACTGTTTTTTCGTCTGGCACCTCTTGCTATATTTTTCCGATCTTCTGGCCATAGCGCTTTACCAATTCTTTCAACTTCTGTACCGATGGTCGAGTGAATAGAGTCGCACTCCATTTCACTGTGACCAACCACTAAGAATTTCAAATTGATTGTTTCAATATTTGTAATTTCCTGTACTGCTATCATGCACATTGCTGCCATAAACCTGTTGAGGTTTTGGCCTCCGCATCGATCACTAAAAAATGTAACTTCTCTTGTTGTTATTGGTAATGATTTTAAATATTTATGAACGCAGCTACTAGTCTCACAACTTCCTCTCTTACCTTGCACTTCTGACCACATGAAGCAATCACATTGTTTACTAACAACATTGTATATTGTGAAATTATAGGTGGCTAATCTACGTTTATAAAAGAGTGCATTGTTCGTAGGGTCTGTAGGAACAAGTAATACTTGCTGCAGATCAAAATTAGCGCATATAATTTGTCCATTTGATACTTCTGCTTCGCATTTATTTTTATTTTTTTCTGCTCTTGCCAATTCTTTTGCTTTGAGATGATCACTATGTGCTGCTTCCAGTGATCTTTTTTCATCTGCTGAAGCATTTTCAAACGACATACAGAACCGACACCGATCTTTTCTTGGTCGGTGGAATCCCAAGTTATAATTTTCATTGAAAATTTTTCTATATATAGGTTCTGAAGCTTTTTCCTCGTTTCTCGAGTCGCACAAGCTACAATAAAGCTTATACATTAGCGTTATATTAAGAGAAGAACAAAGATATTGGCGTTTTGTGCCCGACCGGCAATAATGAGACGGCACAGAAGGAAAGCTTTCTATATGGTCTTTTATTTTTTCAATTACAGTTTCAGGAGTAACTTTCTTTACAAACTTTCCCCTTTTGTCTCCTAACGTTGTATTTGCTGAGGTTCGTTTTGCCAAAGCTGTGTCTACGACTCCCTTTTTAATACCTAACGTATTTATGAACATAGTTTTGCACACTGCTATTTTTTCTAAACTTTTGGGTAGAAAGAAAGAGTTGACGAATTTCTTCTAGATTTGTTTTTAGTTTTTCCTTTGATTTCTTCTTTTGTGGTATTAGAATTTATGAAATCTCGCTGTCTCGTATATTCTGCCAAATCCCAGTATCTTTTAAAAATCTCAAGTCTTTCTCCCTCCTGGAACTTCAAGTAACATTTTTTCCTGCAACTATTACTACATGATGGATTAATTTTGACCGCAGGAATAATTTTATTTCTTGAAGAAACATACTCTTCTCCTCGGGCCCTTTTATTTTTAGCTACTTTCCTTTTCCATTGATTAGATTTCAGTAACCGTTTTCTTGGTTGTGGTGTAGTCTCTGGGTATACTTGCATACCCTCTAGATTATCGTGGCCAGATAAACTTTTCTGAAGAGAGGTATCGGTGTCGGAAGACATAGACAAATTTTCCGGAACATATTCAGAATGGTCTGAAGAAAAATCTGATGCATTCGATAGTTGATCTTCATATTTCTCTAAAGCCAACTCATTTATTACTGCAGGAGTAGTAGCTAACTGAACGTCTGTGTTGATTGCAGAGTTTTCAGTTGAAAGTTTTTCGAGAATTTCAACCGTAGTACAATCTTGTTCTGTTATAAAAATACCAAAGTTACAAAATAATATTATTATGTTATAATACTGACAAAATTGAAATCGATAACTTTAGTTGCTTGTTAATAGCAGAGCTCAGAAGTTCAAGAAATTTCATATTTTCGCATTTTTTTCATTTAATTGTTCTTTGTATTATTTCACATATTTTTTACTTAAATATTTCGCTTGAAATACTAGTCATAAATAATCATAATAATGTTCTGATTTCCTAGTCATAAATTTACATATTCTAATTTTTAATTTTAATTAAGCTAAGATTAAGATTTGATTTAAGCTAAAATTTTTTAAATTTATAAATTTATAGCAAGTAATTTTTACGTACCTACAAAGGAAAATGTTTGTACTTTTCAAAATTATTTTTCTTGTAGGTACATAATTTTTTATATACATACCTACCTATCGTACCTATGTGTCTGTTTTTTATATGGCTACTGGCTTTTCGCTATTATTATTCTTTAAGTGAAAAATGAATTTGATTTTGATAGCACAAGATAGTACATGAACTACTGAGCTTTGGTTATAACAAATCAAACAATTATTACTTAAGGCACATAAGTTATTAGATATTTTATTTTATTTTAACATACTTGTAGATTCTGAAGAATTCCTATTCGGTTCAGAATTTTCTATACCAGCGTCAAATTTCGTACTACCTACATGTTTTTTTTTTTCTTTGATGATAACATTAACATCTAGATTTTTTCGATTATGCTCTGTAATAACAGATAAGTAAAGGCAAAAGAAATAATTAGTCATTCTTGTTTTGTTTAGTATATTAAAATTTCAATTTTACTTACCCTTTTTACAAAGCTGGACCATTAAACGACCTCTACTTTCCATAATAAAAAAAAACACGTACAACACTTTATATCACTAAAAACTTAGAACAAGTAAATAAATCAACAATTTATTATTCTACACAAACACTTTTGGTCGGTTAAGAAACAGTTATATTTCTAATGAATCACATCATGTAAGTTTCAAGAGTGTGTATAAAAGATCGAAAAAAAATTAATATGTAATGGTATTTGTTATTTATACAGTATACTCGCGATAGCGTGAACTAATTGTTATTCGGCCAGTTCACATTATCGAAAAGTTCAAGTTTTCGAATGTGACGTACATAAGGTAATTCATAAAACTAATATGGATTGTTTTATTAGTTATAAAAGTGCATTAATTTATAGCTTCATTTTCTTTTTTTTTAAAGAAAATACAATTTAAAAATGTTATTATAATTATTTAACATTGACAAATTAAATTATATGTATTTTAATTATTTAAAAAGAAATAATAAGTTTAGATGTTTTTGTTTTAGTGATAGTACAGCTTTTTCTCTTAATTTTAATACTAATAGATCTGAAAATTGTACATTAACATTCACATTTCACAGGAAGAAACAACTGGTTTTAAACAAAAGTAACAATATTTTATAACTGTAAATTTTAAAAAATCATGGTTTACTAAGAGTTTTATTTGTTCATGTTTTCGAATTTTGCATTGTTCACATTTTAGAATACTTTATATTGTATAAAATGTAATATTATATTCATGTTATCGAGAGTGTACTGAAATGTAATGTTCGAAAAAAAAATAGATATCTAAAATTTATAATGCACCAATTATAGATAAGTGAAGCTATCTAGTTGTAGATATCTGATTTTTAAAATGCAACAAGTAGACAAGTATTATTCCTTTACTTAACTAGTTGTAGCAATATATAAATAGTTTATTAGGAACATATCCACACTATGCAAATGTCATTTTCAAACATTTTGGTGTCACTTCAAGGTTAGCTGCTTGTAGCATTTAAAAGATTATGCGATTTTTATTATGTTGAGTAAGTTATCTAAAAACTGCGAATTTTCGAGTTATTTAGTTGTTGTATTTAGGTGGCGATATAATCTAAATATATAATATTTAAAAGTATTAGATTTATTTAACAAATTGGTTAAACCGTTTAGGCAGGACAACGAAAAAACCAAAAAGCTTTAAAACGCTTTCGAGCCGGAATGGGTTAATGAACCGTTGTAATAAATTGATGTTATATTGAATATTTTTATAGTCTCCCTAACTAATTACATATATGCGGCTAATGTTCCACTATAGGTCTTTCCAATTGGCATATACGCAATTTACCGTATATTTACAAGCGCAATAAACGCTGATCAATATGGCAAAGTTACTTAATTGCCGTTTTTTTAGTTTTACAGGCTAAGGAGAGCTGAACTGAGCAAGCAAAGTTAATTGCTCTGATAAAATAATAAAATAAAATAAGGCAAGCAAGGTTAATTGCTCATAAGAACTATTCTGTTTAGAATACCAAAATAATTCTGATTTTTATTTTCAAATGTTTTACTATTTATACTATTTTAATTTACATTTTCTTAATACTAAAATTATCAAAGTCAATAAATTATAACAATTTATTACTTTGTTACACAGAAATTATTTGGGACAAAAATGCAATATAATATAGTACCTTTCTACAATACAATTTCCATATGTGATAATTAACCAAAATATTACCAAAAATATAATTGCATACAAAAAACAAAAATGAATCATTCACAAATCATAACGTTTAAAAATTTAAACGAAAGATGTAATTTGATATTCTTCTTTATTGAATACATTGTATGTAAATAAATGTACTTGATATTGTACGATACAAAAATAAACAGATATTTGCAATTTGTGTGACCACACAAAATGTTAGGTCAGCAATTTTATGTTATTTAATTTTAATTTAAAATTATTTTGGTAATGTTGAATCTACAATTATGGAAATGATTTTGTGAGCAAGTCAAGATATACTACATCCTTTCCCCAAAGGAAAAAAAATTAGTTTATTTATATTTCCTAAAATTTAAACTAATTTATTTTAAATTTACTACTATCATATTAGTTTACTTAACAATTTATTTTTAGATTTTAAGGATAAAATTTTATTTTTAGAATTTTATATAGCATTCTGAATTTAAATCTATTTATAAAAGAAATATTTTATTTACTTTCAAATTCTAGATATTATTAAATTATTTTTGTGTAATTCTAGTTCTTTATTATTAATTCTTATCGTACTATTTGGACCTTTTTGAGATAGAATTTTATATGGTGCTTTAAAAGTATTTTCTAATTTCTTTTTATTATTATTCTTCATATATACAAAATTATTATTCTTCATATATACTATTTATTTTACCACATATAAAAACCACAAAACCATTTATTTTAAAATTAGATTTATTTACATAATTTTGTTTTAATTTTTGATTTTCTTTATCTTTTATTAACTAATCTTTTGCTTTTTCATTAGCATGTTTTAATTTAATTTTTAATTCGTTTAAATAGTCATCTAATAGTCATTAAATTATAGACGCTATGTTTTTTATTTAATATTTAACAAGAAAATGTGCTAATTTTTCCATATACCAATTCCAAAGGTGAGTATTTTGTCGTACTATGTGGTGTTGAGTTGTAAAAGTACGTATAGTATGGTAGATATTCTTCCCAATTGTCTTGTCCTTGTAAAGTCATAAGATAGTCATTTAGTACTTTATGATTTCTTTCAATGGAACCTAATGTTTCGTGGTGATAAGGTGTTGATGTAACTTTCTCAATTTTCAAAAATTTACAAATATTTTTTAGAAGTTCGTTAGTAAATTCTGTACCCTTATCTGTTTTTAATTTTGTAAATCATCCATACTTTAATATAAACCTTTCAACTATTGTTTTTGATACTCTAAAAGCTTCTTTGGTTTCTAGCGGGTAAGCTTCGACGTATTTAGTTAATTCACATTGTAAGGTAATTATATACCTGTAGTTATTGGTTGGTCAATTACAGTGTCTATAGTAATTGTTTCAAATGATGTTGTGGGTGTGTCTGTAATTACATAATTTGGTTTTGTATACTTAGTTATTTTTATTTTATTGCAAGTTTTGCAATTGTTTATATATTTCTTAACCATTTTGTTCAGATTTTTCCATACATATTTTTGTTTTAATTTACTGATGCATTTACTTATGCCACAGTGTCCACCATATAATAAATCGTGATTTTCTTTAATTAATTCGTGCATTTCGTTTTTATTTATAATTTGTATTGGAGGATCGAATAATATAATTTCTTTTTACAGAATTATTAAATAATTATCATTAAATAATTTTTTAAATTCTTGGATATTTCAAATATTTTATCATTATTTGCCAAGGCTAATTCTTTTATATTTAAATTGTTTGTTTTGAATAACAGCTTCCTCAGAATTAATTTTATCTCTGATAATATTTTTCGCTATATTCAGCAATTGTTTCATTTTTTGCTGGTATAATTTTAATTTCAATTTAATTTTTATTTTTATTTCTGTCGACAATTATTTTCATATTACCTGATGTTATGTTGATATTGATGTTGCGTTCAAAAATGAAAATGATCAGTCTTTATACTTGCATCTAAGGTCTTGGTGATGGTCTTATTTTCATTATTTTCAGTTTTATCATTTTTATTATTAATTTTATTTATTTCTTCCTCCTTTTTATTTTTCTTGTTTCTTGTAATTATGTTTATATTATTTTTCGGTATCATCTCCTTCAGTTTGGCAGAGTCTAGTTGTATCCTCGAAAGTGCATCAGCATTTGGTATTCATTTTACCTTGTTTGAATACTATTTCAAAATCGTAATCCTTCAGATCTGCCACGTATCCTTGTAAGTTAGGATTAGGGATTTTTATACGTAAGTAAGCTCACTAGGGGTTTATGGTCAGTATAAACTATAAATTTTTTACCAAAAAGATATGGCCTAAAATAACTGATACTCCAATGTTTGGCCAAAAGTTCTTTTTCTATTATTGGCTTGGTTAACTCATGCTTATTTAGCACTTTACTAGCATATACTATTGGTTTATCACTCCCTATTGTTCCTTGTGATAATACTGCTCCAAGCGCGTAGTTTGATGCATCTGTTGTTAATATAAATGGCTGTGCAAAATTTGGATAGCTTAATATAGGCGGATTTATTAGTCTTTCTTTAAGCATTTCAAATGCGTTGTTATGTTCTTCATCCTAACTGAATATTTGTTTCTTCTTTACACGTTTGTTAAGTGGTTTAGCTATTTCTGCAAAATCTTTGATAAACCTTCTGTAGTAATTGCAGAAAGCTACAAATCTTCTTACTTCATCAGCATCAATATTTAATAGTTTAATAGTTTCACATCAGTTTTGATCCCTACAGATGTTATCAGATGTCCTAGATACACCACTTCTGGTTTTAAAAAATTGCATTTTCCTGGATTCAATTTCAAATCATATTTTTGTAACCGTTCAAAAACTTTAGTCAGATTTTCAATATGATCTTTTAAATTTGATCCAAATACTATTATATCATCTACATATAGAAATGCAGCTTCTTGCAATCCGCTTAATGCCACTGAAAGCAATACGCTGAAAACTTTTGTAGATATTTTCAATCCAAACAATCTCTTGAATTGATAATACCCTTTGTTTGTTAAAAATGCTGTCATCTGTCTGGATTTATGATGTAATGGTATTTGATGAAACGAACTGGTCATATCCAATGTAGAAAAATATTTAGATATCCCCAATTTGTCCAATACATCGTCTAATCTTGTTAATGGAAATTTGTCGTCTACTATTTTTTTATTTAATGATCTAAAATCTATCACTAGTCTCCACTTTTTCTCCACATCTTGGCTCTTTTTTGGCACTATTAACAATGTTGAGTTATATGGACTTGTAGAGTGTTCAATTATATCTTCTTTCATCAATTTAGAAACTTGTTTTTCAATCTCTTATAACTGAACATTTGGGTTCTATAATATTTTATGTACACTGGTGATTCATCTACTGTTTTAATCCGTTGCTCATAAAAATTGGTTACTGATAATTCATCATCTATATGAAATATATTCTGAAATTTGTCACAGATGTTTAAAATTGAGTTTTTTGCTGATTTTTCAAAGGTCTTAATTTCTCAAACCTTACTGAATCTTTAATATCTTTATGATTTACAGATAATATACTATAATTTCTTAATGGATGTACTTCTACATCAGTTGTTTTAATTGTTACAGGTGTATCCCGAGTGTTTAGTATCTTTACATGTTTTATACCATTTGCTGGTACTATTGAATTTGCTAAGAAAACACCTTTAGCTACTTAGTTACGTATAATTATACTATCTTCTTTTATCTCCAGATTTATTGCCAATATTGCTTTCATTCGAGGTCGTACTGTTAAATTTGTTATTGTTTTACAACTTATACTCATGTGATATAATACTCACAACTTATACTCACAACTTATACTTACAACTTATACTTATACTCACAACTTATACTTACACTCACTCATGTGTGATATAACCAATGTGCAAGTTTCATAGTCTATCTTACATTTGTGCTTGTATAAAAAGTCTTTAGCTAAGATGCCACCTGCTACTATATTTATTTCTTTATCTATAATATTGAATTCATGATTAATTTTGTCATCTTCTATGAGTAATTCTAAATTTGATACACCCTTAGTATAAAAATGTTTGTTTGTTATATCATTTGTTGATTTATTTTGATATATCAATGACATATTGATATATCTGCTCCTGTGTCTTTTAATAGAGTCAGATATCCATTGTTTTTTGTTTTTAATTTAATTAAATTCGTGAGTGGGTTATTATGTTCTTCTGTTGAATTGACGTTGAGCACCTCTCTGCATGTTTTTCACATGCCCCGGATTTCTTCGTCCGGGGCCGTGATATGAAATTTCCCTGTTGTCTCGTTTGAGTGTTGGAAAATCTGTTGTTATTGTTAATATATATCGAGCCGGGTTTTACGAAAAGATTGGAAGAAATAAAGAGTGAACAACCAATGATGGATACTTATGATGGAAAAAAATACTGAAGTCTTCACAATACAAAACGATAAGGTGAATGAATCATTTAATAATGTAATAAAAAAAATTGATGAGTTTTACAAAAAAATGAATAATATGATTAATGATAATAATATAAATGTGGGTGAAACTGTATCATTTGCTGATATGGTAAAAAGTACGAAAAATATTGGAATGATAATGAAAAAAGAATTACCTTTGATTGTTAAGCAAAAAACAAACAAAAAACTGAAAAAATGAAAAGCGATTTAAATACAAATGTTGATCCAAAAGATCTTAAAAACATTGAAAATAAATCAAATGGAGCAATATTAATTGAAACAGATACAATTGAAGAACGTGAAAAAATAAAAATCGAATTAGAAAAAAAAAATTACAGACAGTTACAAAATAAAAATACCAACGGTCATTAAACCATAAATTGAACTAGTTCATAAGAATAATAAATTTAGTAATGCTGAAACAGTAGAGAAACTTAAAAAGCAGAACTCGTTTACGGAAATGTGTGATATTAAAGTAGTAAAAACATGCAAGCTGAACAAATACAATATAGTACTATACAATCCAGTAATTGAAGTGGATAAAGAAATTTTCCCAAAAATACTTGCGACCGAAAAATTATGTATAGGATGGGAAAGATGTACGGTGTTCGATGCTATAAATATACGAAGGTGCTACAAATGTTAAGGGTTCAACCATAAATCGGTGGATTGCAAGAACAAGGAAAATCTAAAATGTCATCAAGAACATAAAACTAACGAATGTAACAAAGAGGAAATAAATAAATGCATAAATTGTATAAAATACAACGAGAAACTAAAATTAAATATGGATATTAATCACTTAGTAAATTATGTCCAGCATATCAATATAAATTAGGTTTAAAAAAAAAGCCATTGGATACTAGCAATTAAAGAACATAGTTGTTGATCAAATAAATCATGAAAACTGTATGCAAAACCATAAAGAAAATACAAATAAAAATAATTATGAACTAAAACATTATATAATTAACGATAGAATTAATCATAAAGCCAAAAATTTAAAAGAAGATAACACTATTAACACTGGCTCTAAATTAAAAGAAGATACTAATTATAAAAGTAATGATGATAGTAGTATAAAAGCTCACAAAGCAAAAAAAGACAAAAATTCAAATAATATATATAGTTATATTCCTAAATTATGGTCAAAAAGAAGCTCTTCATTCAATAAAAATCACGAGTTTAAAAATGCAAATATCAATAATTGTAACAAAGGTAAGGTAATCTTGCGATAATAGTAAGAACAACAATAATAGTATTAGTCGTGTTAATAGTTATCATAATGGGCAAACAAGGAGAAACATTGAATCAACAAGCCACTAATTTGGAGGGAAGTAACTGCAACAACTTTCAAGATAACCAAAAAAACTACATTAATCCAATGGTTCCTCCAATTGTTAAACTAACGAAAAAAACTGTGGAAAATGGGGATAGCATTAATATGTACTTTCAAGATTACGTGATCATAGAATATATCCTTATCCGTTATTGAGGTTATTTTTGTCGTTTTTCCATGATCAGGATGATATATGTTATAATGGTATGACAAATACTACCATAATAGTACTTATCAATCAGGTAGGACTTCCGGCAAATTATGAAAACTTACGTAAATTATATGATAAATATCATGAAAATATAAGAATAACAGCCAAAGATGTAACAAAAGACCTAACAACATACAGAAGCCATATGTACAACAAATACAGAGAGCATCTTCAGAAAATAGGGGATTCGTGGCAAAACTATTTGATAGCAAAATGATGGAACACACAAAAAAAAATAAAATATAAGTGAATTAAAAATTTTATACGTACACATAATATGTAGTATCAGAAACAAATTTTATGAACTGGAAGCTACTATACAGGAAATTAATAATATTGATATAGTGATATTAAATGAAGTTTGGATTTACGATAATGAAAAGACTTACTTTAATTTACCAAATTATAAAGTTATTTTTAACTATAGAAATCAAAACCGAGGTGGTTGTCTGCTATATATATAAAAAAAAGAACTTAATTTTAACATAATTGTTCAAGAGGAATTACCCAATCTAACAATAATTTACAACACCTAAACTTAAAATAGTGCGCCGAATATTAACAACAACCTATTTATAGAACAAATGGAAGGACAAATAGACCAGATAACAAATCTAATAATTCTTGCAGATATAAACATGAACCTATTTAAAAATACTAATACTACAACTAATACTTCAGGATGTAATATTATAAATGAAACTGATGGAACAAGAGAAACTGCGAATACAAATAATTTAATTGATCATATTATCACTAATTGCAATGATAAGATAGACGTATCATATAAATTAAAAATGACTGACCTCTCAGATCATAAAATGATTATAGTATTTCCAAACTGCTTCGATCTCTTTATGTTTTTCTTCAATATATTGTTGATAATAGGTTCTTGGATTTTTCTTTAGATTCTTTAATACTTTTTTTAATCTTTTTAGTCGGTGGACCGAGACCAATTATTTTATTCAAATTGGTAACAGAATAAAAAAAAATTTTTTTTTTTATATCAATTATTTATATTTACGGTTTACATTTAATATATATAGTATAATATAATTTTAATTTATAGTATTTAATATTTAGTTTACATATACACTTTCTTTTTTTTTAATATTTATTATTATTTTATATGTTAAAAGATTTTAATAAAAAAAATGTTTTTTTGTTAAATATATATATTGTTATATATATTATATATACATAATATTTTAAATTTAATTCAATTGTAATGTTTTTCTAATTTAATAGTTAGATTCTATATAGCTGCTAGTTGTGCTCTCTTTGCACGTTTCTGCGCCTTTTTATCGCTGTAGTGTTTCGCTACGTCATACATGATGACAGAAATTGCTATTAGCGTAACTTTTTTTAATGTTGCTTGCCTGTTTAAATTTGCCTGTTGTATTACGGTGGCTGATGCTTCTTCTGAAAATAGTCCTATACTATTTTTGTTGTCCTTTCAACTTTTTAATTTCTGCTAATTTGTTGTTCCTATTTGTCAATGATACTGTATACGGCTATCTGCGGTATAATTTATTTAACTATTTTTTAACTTAAGTTCGTTTTCCACCTCTCTTCCTTCTTTTTTGTGCCTGCCTATCTTTATATTCTTCTATAGAAATGTTCTTCTTTTGCGCATCAACTTCAGCTTGATTTGATTCACCTCTTGAACTTTCTCTAGATCGTTGAAACTCTGATGGAACACTTCCTCTGCCTCTATTTTCATTGATGTTACTTCCCTGTTGTAAATGGTGTGAACTTGTTGTTCTTAAAGTTTGTCACTGCACTATATTCCAGGTAAGTGCAGGGTCGCCATGTAATAAATTGACCGTAAAATAATAAAATAAAATAAGGCAAGCAAAGTTAATTGCTCATAAAAACTATTCTGTTGATGTTAGTTATTAAGCCGGCGTTGTTATTATGTGTAATATAAACTCATATAAAATTTTTGAAGGTTAACAAGTTAATGCGGAATAAATTTTATAATTAGAATAAAAACAAGTTATTATACGGAAATATATGTTATGTATATGATTGAATGAAGGGTATTATGGATTTGAATTTAAGATTAGAGTGTGAGAATATGTGTTATGAAATTTAAAAATTAAATTATTAAGTGGGTTTGGGGCCCTTTGGCAGTAGCAAGGACCGAATCGGACTCCGTCGAAGTTATTTTGAGCATGTATCAACCATCTTAGATTTTGAATAGACTGTATTATATTGGAAAGAAGTAGATAGTGTTATAAAATTATCATAAATATCCTATAGTATGTAGTGAATGTTAATGGTTTTGCGATAAAAATTAAAAAATGTTAGTTAAATGCACATTAACTTGATTTCTTCAAGCTATTTTAATTCTTTTTTAATATAAAACATGAAACAGGTGTATTTTTTGCGGTTGTATTTATAAAATCGTGACTAAAATTACTAGTGAACTTAATCATGAACTTGATTTGAATACAGAATTAAATTGGTACTTACATACAAAATGAAAAAAAAATTTAATATAGAACAAGATTTATAATGTTCTTGTAAAATTACTTTCATTTATGCAAACTTGAGGTATGTTATTGGCAACTAATACTATATATAAACCATATAATTAAATATATACGAAATGAAAAAACCTTTTTGTGATAAATGCATTTTATTAAAATCATATTATTAACTTTACTAAAACAAAAAAGCGAAAGTAAATGTATCAATAAAAAAATTAAAATATTTTAAATATGTGTAGAGTACTATGTAATATCTTCTTTGTTTATCCATGAATCCATCCATCCATGAATTATCAAACCAAGCCATCTAACTAAAACTTGATTTCCGTTTTTTTGAAATATTTTTTGTACAAGATAGACATGTGGATTTTTAACTGGTGTTAATTCAGGCTCATAAAAAGAACCGGTTATTGGATTATTTGTGTAATCAAGTAAATTGTATATTATTGGATCACTTCTTTTAATTTTTGCAATTGTAAATATTTCTGTTGATCAGTTGATAACCTTTTGCAAAAATACCTTTAAATTTGTTTATACGAACATAATCTCCAACTTTATATTTTGTTTTACGAAAAATTTTTAACTTACTGTAGAAAGTTTTTAATGGTAATTTTTCGTTTTTCTTTATAACTTTTTATACCCGTACGATGGGATCGGGTATAATAAAATTACTCCTCCGTTTGTAACACCTCGAAATAAGCGAGCTAGATATACCTTCAAAGGTATGGATCGGATCAGAACAAAATTCTAAGACTTTTGAGCCATGTCCGTCCGTCTGTCCGTCAGCACGCTAACTCAAAAACTAAGAAAGCTAGAATCTTGAAATTTACACAAAATTTTCTGGGAGTAATTTGTAGATTCCCTATTTTTTTTGGTTGAGTTTGGACCAAAACTTAGGGTAGCTCTCGAACAACTAACTTTTAGATCCCCACATTTTTTTTGAAATAGAGCTATGAAATTTTAACTGCTGTTAGATCTCACAAAAATATTAATTTTATTTTTAATAACTTTTTTTTGTAGCCCCACCCGTTACGGAGCTACAGCTCCCCAAAGGTTCAAAAAAGCTCTATATTTAAATTGTTATAGCACAAGTTGTATAAGGTATAGCTTCATTTTGAAAACGCCAAACGATTACTACTTTTATTAGCTTTAAAAGTATATATACAATAAATATATATTTGTGTCATACGGTGTCTTAATTTACCGTAATGCGAACCTCAAATTTTGCAAAATCCTTTAACCCTTCTATCTTCTAAACGGTTTAAGTTGGAAATTCGAAAATTTGACAGAAGTTAGATCTTTGAAAATATGTATGAGTCATTTCAGAAATTTTTTTTGTATCACCCCCCGTTTAGGAGCTGTAAGGGCTCAAAAACTGAAAATTTCCTATTTTTAAACACATGTAACTTGAACACCTGTTAAAATTTTTTTGATGTAATACACAAAAATTAAAGCTTCAACATTTCAACTTTTTTTAATAATATAGGGTTACTTTATAATTGACGAAAGTGTTACTTGATTTTTTCAAATTTTCTAACAAATTTCTTCAACAAATTTTTTGCATTTTGTTTTACTCGATAATTTGAAATTGTTGAGGATATAATGCGTAGTACAAAAAAATGTAAATAAATAAACAACATAATGGTTGCTTGAAGAATTTTAATTTATATGATATTGATATACATACATACTTATATAATATCATGCTGAAATGACTCATCATTATTTTCAAAGATCTAACTTCTGCCAAAATTTCAAGTTTCCAACTTAAACCGTTTAGAAGATAGAAGGGTTAAAGGATTTTGCAAAATTTGAGTTTCGCATAACGGTAAATTAAGATACCGTATGCCACAAATATATATTTATTGTATATATACTTTTAAAGCTAATAAAAGTGGTAATCGTTTGGCGTTTTCAAAATGAAGACATACCTTATACAACTTGTGCTATAACAATTTAAATATAGAGCTTTTTTGAACCTTTGGGGAGCTGTAGTTCCGTAACGGGTGGGGCTACAAAAAAAAGTTATTAAAAATAAAATTAATATTTTTGTGAGATCTATCAGCAGTTAAAATTTCAAGCTCTATTTCAAAAAAAATGTGGGGATCTAAAAGTTAGTTGTTCGAGAGCTACCCTAAGTTTTGGTCCAAACTCAACCAAAAAAAATAGGGAACCTACAAATTACTCCCAGAAAATTTTGTGTAAATTTCAAGATTCTAGCTTTCTTAGTTTTTGAGTTAGCGTGCTGACGGACAGACGGACGGACATGGCTCAAAAGTCTTAGAATTTTGTTCTGATCCGATCCATACCTTTGAAGGTATATCTAGCTCGCTTATTTCGAGGTGTTACAAACGGAGGAGTAATTTTATTACACCCGATCCTATCGTACGGGTATAATAATAGTACTATACTAGAAATTATAAAATTCACCCAAATTATTTTAAAATACTAAAATATTAAAAAAATAATATTGTAAGAAGAGTGACAGGCTGTGAACATACTAACGGTTCGTACGGGTATCTAAGAGTTGACAAAAGCAGCTGTATTCTTTCTCGTTTTGCTTGAAGTTTAATTGTGCGATGATATGTTGAGTTGTATTTCGCAATAAGTGAAGGTAAAATAGATATCCATTTATAATAGTAGATAGGTAGGTACTTGGTCAGACAGGTCAGTAGGTCAAGGTAACCCGGAAGTAGGTCAAACCGTAATTAGGTCAGACAGGAAGTAGGTTAATATCATAAATATAGGTTAGACAGACGGTGGCGCCCGCCAGACAAGTCTAGTTGTTTATAAAGATTGTATACTTGTTTTAAGTAATAGGCAAACATGGAAATAGTAAGAAAAAATTGCTTTTTATTTTTGCTTGCAATTTTGAGATGTTTTTGTTTGCATTTTTGATATGTTTTGCATTTATTTCTTGTTTTTTTTTCGTTTTTGTTTTTTTGTAATAATGACAAGTATTTAAAGAAGAGGAAGAAAAAACCATTAATTAATTGTTATGTAAGAATGTTGAAAAAAATATGAATAACAAGAAAAAAAATAAACAGGACATCAAAAAAATATCTAACGTGGTACATGTTTACTTATTGATGTATACTTGGTTTAAGTAATAGGCGCATATGAAAGTAGAAAGAAAAAATGGTTGATAAATGTAAAAAGAAAAAGACAAAAAAGTTTAAACGTACAAGATACAACAATTTTAAAAGGTACAACGCATCTTTAAAATTCATAAAGAAAAAGTCTAAACCTGTTTTTCTGTCTACATAATGATCAAACCATTGAAAAAAGTGATGCGTTTTTAGATTTACCTTTTTTTAAAAGAAGAGAATTAATAATTATTGTCACTTTGTCGTGTAAGATATTTTTTGTTTGTAAGAATGTTGAAAAAATATGAATGAAAAAAAGACAAAAAGGAAATTAAAGCTATGGAAATACTTAACTATTAACATGTTGCTTAGGTTCATTGTATGTTGCATAATCTGCAAAGAATAAAAAAAGAAAAAAAATCCAAGTCATCAGGTTAATTGCATTTGCTACCTATTTTTAAAACAAGAATATAAAAATAAAACAGATTTATTTACATGTTCAAAAAATTTTTATTTAGCTAGAAATATTTTACAATTTTATAGAAATTTGAGTTGAAAAATTTTTTACGATGATCATGTTAAGATTGCAAAAATAGTGAAATCCAATTTTTCTATACGTCTTTGATTATATACGTCTGTCTGTATATAAATTTGAAAAATCTTAATTTAATATTTTTTCTTTTAAGAGATGCACATATACATTAAAACCATTTTTTACAGCACATCTGAAACTGGTGTTTGTATAGTGTATTGTTGTACATGTACATGTTGATTTAAAATTTTCAATCTTTGATAATGACGGTAAGTCTCTGCTTAGATCTTCTATTTTTACACTGTCAATGTACTTTTCAAGATAATGTTTTTTTTGCTCTCGTTTAACATAAATTTTTTCAGCTGATTCTAAATGGTACTTTAATATAGGTTTTATGTCTAAATATTCAATTAAACCGTTATTCCATTTAAGTCCATTTATTTTATTTTCGCAATACTGGTTGTTATAATTTCCCTCTGGACTAAGTTCTTCTGCACGGTATGGCGGTTTGAAGTGATATACAGTAGGAATTAAACTTCCTTTTTTTAGTATAGCCAGTTCTTTTAGGAAATATTGTTTTTCATTTCCTTTTAAAAATTGTAGATCAACTACGAAAATTTGATTATCCATGTTGAAGGTTTACAGAAGAATGTTCATTAGAATTACTAAATTTACATTTAAATTCACTTCGGAAAAAGAGCTTTTCCTATAAATATAGGTTACCAGTGTTAGTTTTTAACTAATACAAATATGCTGTTTCACGCATTTACTATGATGGTTGTGGGGCCATCATGCGGTGGTAAACCCACTTTTATTAAAAATTTAATGAAATATAAAAAAGAAAATATACAACCACATATTAATAGAATTATTTGGTGTAATCCAGACAAAAATGCCGTTCCAAAATATATCAAAGATGTAGAATTTAGTAACACTATTCCAGATTTTAATGAAAATCAAAAACCTTTGTTAATTATTATTGATGATATGATGTTAAATTCTCATGATAAGTATGTATATGATTTATTTACTTATCAGTAATATTTGTAACACAAAATGTTTTTCACCAGGGTAAATTTTCAAGAGATATTTCACTTAACTGTAAATATCTAGTAGTTTTCAAAAATCAAAGAGATAAATCGCAGATAATACCTCTTGCTCGCCAAATATATCCCGAATATATGTACGAGAGATCAATTAGAACAATTTGGGGAAGAATATGAAACGTTTGAAGATCAATCGTCATATATTGCACCTATTAAAAACCTCTAAACTAAAATTGCAGAAAGTAATTATAAAATACTGTGACCCTGAAGTAATTAAAAGACTTTGTGAAATAGCATTAAATATTTTAAGAGGTAATTGTAATCTGAATCAAAAAGCAACAACACAATTATGAAAGTATAAAAAGGAATTAAGATCACTCATTTGCCGTAAAAAATCGATAAATAGAAAAAGAAAAATTATTATTCAACGTGGTGGATTTTTATCTTCACTTCTTGGTGCAGTACTATCAGAGATAATCGGAAAATTTATTAAATGAATAATACAACATTTAACAAAATGATAATTCTAAAACCCGAGATTTAATGCAGACGTTGAACTCAATGAGTTGGATAAAATTATGAAAAAAATATTGATAAATAAAGATCTTACGGACACTCAAAAATGGTATTATATGCTTTTATATTAACTCGTCGCTGTCGGTTTACTTATTTATTTATTTGTCATTCTGTCACGCTTTTTATTATCTTCGTAATCTGTTAGCAACATTTGTAAGTGTTGTATGGTGCAGAGGAAAGTGTACAGGTTTCAAAAGTGGAGGTCATGTTGTTCGAATCCAGTTCACATGCAACTTTTTTTTTTTTAACTATCTATTCATCAACATTTTTTGAATAAAATATGTATATATTTTGTATATATGAATTTAAAACTTAAATTTTTATCTCTAAATTCATGCATACAATACACACGCAATATATTTTTGATCTTTTCTCCTATAATAGTATATTTTTATGTATGTTGCTAAATTATTTTGTTTACAACATTTGTTTAGTATTTAAATCAAAATATTTGCTGTAAATAATATAAATTAAAAAATTTTTACTCTTGCTGTAATGGAATCGATTTAACGTCTCTTAATTTTCTTAAACATTTGGTATAAAATTGTAAAACGTATTTTATATCAGGAACAATAATGTATGTGTGAATGAAAAATATCCCATCTTTTTTAACAGCTTTTTATTAACTTGGTTGGGTAAAGGATAGAATCTTAGAAGCCATTTTAAACACACTTGCCGTTGAGCTAGAGACTTGAAATTTTCTTCATTAAATGAGATCCCGATGACAATACATGATTTTAAAATAATAATATCGAAAAACATTAGAGAAATTATCTTAATTTCAAAATTAAATTTTCATACAAAGATATAACAGAATTTTTAACAGAATTATTACAGAACCAAAATAAAACATTTTATCTAAATTTACTAAACTCACCAATATCAATACCAATACGTATACGTAATACATAAATGTATTTTTTTCTATAAAAGACTATTGTTTTTTATGTAGTCCATTGCATTGTATGCGTACATATCCATAGGTATATACTTCAAAATATGTAATAATATGTGCTTCGAAAATATTTTTGGTTTGAAAGCGATGAATTTGAAAGATATGAATGTGCAAACAAATTAATGTGCCGCACTTGAGAACACAGTTTAAAATTTAATATGCATTTACTTAAAATTTAGTAAGCAAGTGTTAAATTTAAGTTTTTTTTCATCAAATCAATTGATTTTTAGTATACATTTTTATTTATAAAAGCAATGTGTTTATTTATAATATTTATATAGATATGTGTTTTTCCTTTCTTAATTATAATTAAAATAGGGCTTTTCTTTCGAAACTCTTAACATATTAAAATCACATATTATGGCCCTAACATTGATATCTAAATTGGGAGCTGCCTTTAAATTAAGATCTATTAGGGAATGATGATCTGCACCACTAATGCCTTTTTCTGAAGTATAAAAACTAAGAATATATTTCCAATTATGTAAAAACATTAAACAACAAAAAGAATATATTAAAAATAAGAAATCCAGTCTTTTTTAAAAATAGTAAATAACAACAATATTTTTCTTTTCAATAACAATAATTATGAATTAATCATAAAATATATGTTATGTACATACATACATATAATATCTACATCGTCTAGAAAAAGCAAAATAATTTTTTTTTTAATTCAAAAACATTAGCATTTAGAAGTAAGCAATTTAATATATTCTCAATTACATACTTTTAAAACCAAATTTTTTTACTACATATGTAGGTACAAACATGTACAAAAATGGTATGCATATTTTTATGTGTGCTGTACTATTAAAAATCTGCTAACACAGTCACACCAACTTCCCAAATTCCCAACTATTATTATTTAGTTGATTTATCGATTTATTATTTTTTAATATGTAGGCAACAGTTGTATTTATATGAATGGACGTTAAACATAAACGAACAAATAAAAATTTTATGTATGCATATGAATGGACGGTTAACATAAACGAACAAAAAATAATTTAGAATGTTCTATAGCTAATAATTGCTATTTTTGAAATAGACTGTATGCATAAATTTAATATTAAAAAAAAAAAATAAGTTCTTAGCGTACCTAAATAACAGAAAAAAAAAGTAAAATGTAATACTGGAAGAAAAATAAAAACGAATAGAAAAAAAGAGAACAAAAAATGTTACTTTGATTGTTTTCAAATATTTTTAAAGGCTATTTCTTATGTATATGTGCAGATCTGATATTTACCCACATAACAGATAGAACAAAAGAACTATTAAAATGTTATGATTTTAAAAGAAAGAAACATACGTTTGATATTTCCGTACATAACAGATAAAAAAAAAATATTAAAATGTTATGTTAAGAAAAGAAAGAAAAAACAAGGCAGTGTATGAATCAAAGTTTTTAAAGGGTCGCATTTTTAAGTGGGAAATATTGAATTTAGCTATGCAACGTTTTCTTAATTTTTTAAAAATTTTGCCACAATAAATTAATAATAAAAAAACTCAATATATTCTATATTATAACAGGTAATAATATAATTATAGTCTGTAAGGGCAACTGTAAAAATTCAAAATTAAACAAGGAAAAAAAAAAATATCAATTTAATACTTATATTTGTCGTTACTAAAAAGAATAAAATAAAATAAATAAAAAAAATTTTTAAAAAAACAGCTTTTTTGAACTAAAAAGTAGAAAATAAATTTTTAATAGCAAATTTTTTTGTAATTTTCTAAACTATATTGTTACAATCGAGATTTCTTTGAAAAAGTTTATTTAAATAAACTTTTTCTCAAAGCAAACTCGATTTTTATATACACAGATATAATTGAACCGCAAAAAATAGGCTATAATGATGTAAGATGTTTAAGATCTGTTAACATACAAAATTCTTTCACTGATACTGTAAAAGAATTCAGTAATATTCAATATTGCAATGTGGAGAAATCATTTAATAACATTTCATTACTTATGTGATAAATATGGATACAAAATAAACTTTTCCAATAATTCAATTCCAACAAAAATTGTATTACATTTTAAAAAGGTATAAATAAGAGCGATTTTACCAAACTACATATTATTTTATTTTATTCATTATGGAGAGAGTATACTATAAGTATTATTTAATTCAATCTGGTAGAGGACTTGATGATATCGGCCCTTTATTACATTCAACCGTACCTTTTCAAAGAGGTCGTGGATTGGGAAGCTTTTTTGGGGGACTTTGTAGATATTTAAAACCATTATTTACTTCAGGTGCTGATATTTTGAAAAAAGAGGTTATTAACTCTGGTATCAATGCTTTATCTGATATTGCATCTGGTGCAAATGTAAAAGAAGTAATGCAAGATCGTAGTAAAGAGATTATTAAAAATGTACGATGTGGTGCCGTACGAAAACTGAATGAAATGTATGGTTTTGGTAAAAGAAAACGAAAACCTATAAAAAGACCATTCATTAAAAATTTAAACTATTTTACGTCAAAAGACGCAAAGATAATAACAAAAAGAAACAAATTTGATTAATTATGATTGGGTGTATGAAATCTGAGTTGAATATTTTTAAAACCCAACCCATTCAGTCTAGCATTATACCATCTGAAGAAGTTTCCTACAATCCTATTGCTTCTTTAGACAACCCTTCAACTATTGAATTTGTTTCACTGGGTCATGGCGATACATATTGAGATTTGTCTTCTACATATTTGAGATTAAAAGTACAGATCTTAAAGAAAGATGGAACACAATGGAATGATAAAAATGCTGAAGGAAAAATAATAATAAAATCAAGTGTAGTTAATAACATTTTACATTCTTTAACAAAACAATGTAAGGTTCAATTCAATGGCGAAAATATAACACCATCTGATGGAAATTATCACTATAGAGCTTATATTGAATCTTTATGAAATTATGGTACAGATGCTGCTGCAACTCATTTAGAATGTGCAGGATGGATTTAGATAAAGCAAATATAGCAAAATCTGATAATAATGGTTCAAAAGAGCGCCAAAAATTGTGTCATAATAGCAATGTAGTGGAACTTATGGGTAAACTACACGTAGATATGTTTAATCAACCTACTCTACTTATAAATAATGTTGACATTCGTATAGTTTTAACACTTGAAAAACCAGATTTTTATCTATTTGCAGACGATTCTGATGAATCACAATTAAAAATTATAGAAGCCACGCTATTTATGAGGCATGTTATCGTTAATACAAGCGTACTGTTAGCACACAATGCTGTTCTTGGGAAATCCAATGCTAAATATAATTATAAACGCGTTGAAGTAAAAAGTTTTGCAATTCCAATGAACAGCTCATCAATATCACTTGATAATGTTTTTATTGGGCAGTTGCCAAACACAATAATTTTTGTATGAAAGAAAATGTGGGTTACTCTGGAAAAAGATCAAAAAACCCATACAATTTTAAACATTTTGATATTTCACAATTTGTGTTAAACGTAAATGGTGTTCAAATACCTAATTCTGCAATTGAAACCAGTTTTTCAGATAAAAATAATTCTTGTACAAGAGCATACAGTACACTTTTTTCAGGAACTGGAATTTACCACAATGATAAAGGTCATCAGATAACAAAGTCTATGTTTAGTAATGGATTTTTTATACTTGCTTTTGATTTAACTCCAGATGCATCTGGAAATGAAGTATGTCAAGGTTTACTAAACCAGGGTACAGTTAGAATTGATATCAAAAGGCTATCAAAACCACTTACATCTACACTAACTGCTATTGATTTATTTGTAAATTATATTTGTTTAGCTGGAATTAAAGAGCCTTGTAAAAAATTTGTAAAAGAGTTTACTTACAAATTCCCAACAAAAGAAATTATAAATGAAAATTTTGAAAATTACTCTTTATGTACAGGTCAGTAGGTCAAGGTAACCCGGAAGTAGGTCAAACCGTAATTAGGTCAGACAGGAAGTAGGTTAATATCATAAAAATAGGTTAGACAGACGGCGGCGCCCGCCAGACAAGTCTAGTTGTTTATAAAGATTGTATACTTGTTTTAAGTAATAGGTAAACATGGAAATAGTAAGAAAAAATTGCTTTTTATTTTTGCTTGCAATTTTGAGATGTTTTTGTTTGCATTTTTGATATGTTTTGCATTTATTTCTTGTTTTTTTTTTTTTTTTCGTTTTTGTTTTTTTGTAATGACAAGTATTTAAAGAAGAGGAAGAAAAAACCATTAATTAATTGTTATGTAAGAATGTTGAAAAAAATATGAATAACAAGAAAAAAAATAAACAGGACATCAAAAAAATATCTAACGTGGTACATGTTTACTTATTGATGTATACTTGGTTTAAGTAATAGGCGCATATGAAAGTAGAAAGAAAAAATGGTTGATAAATGTAAAAAGAAAACGACAAAAAAGTTTAAAACGTACAAGATACAACAATTTTAAAAGGTACAACGCATCTTTAAAATTCATAAAGAAAAAGTCCAAACCTGTTTTTCTGTCTACATAATGATCAAACCATTGAAAAAAGTGATGCGTTTTTAGATGTACCTTTTTTTAAAAGAAGAGAATTAATAATTATTGTCACTTTGTCGTGTAAGATATTTTTTGTTTGTAAGAATGTCGAAAAAATATGAATGAAAAAAAGACAAAAAGGAAATTAAAGCTATGGAAATACTTAACATGTTAAATTAAATGAAAAATTATGTTATAATTATTAATTATGAAAATAATTAACATGTTGCTTAGGTTCATTGTATGTTGCATAATCTGCAAAGAATAAAAAAAGAAAAAAAAATCCAAGTTATCAGGTTAATTGCATTTGGTACCTATTTTTAAAACAAGAATATAAAAATAAAACAGATTTATTTACATGTTCAAAAAATTTTTGTTTAACTAGAAATATTTTACAATTTTATAGAAATTTGAGTTGAAAAATTTTTTACGATGATCATGTTAAGATTGCAAAAATAGTGAAATCCAATTTTTCTATACGTCTTTGATTATATACGTCTGTCTGTATATAAATTTGAAAAATCTTAATTTAATATTTTTTCTTTTAAGAGATGCATATATACATTAAAACCATTTTTTACAGCACATCTGAAACTGGTGTTTGTATAGTGTATTGTTGTACATGTACATATTGATTTAAAATTTTCCATCTTTGATAATGACGGTAAGTCTCTGCTTAGATCTTCTATTTTAACACTGTCAATGTACTTTTCAAGATAATATTTTTTTTGCTCTCGTTTAACATAAATTTTTTCAGCTGATTCTAAATGGTACTTTAATATAGGTTTTATGTCTAAATATTCAATTAATCCGTTATTCTATTTAAGTCCATTTATTTTATTTTCGCAATACTGGTTGTTATAATTTCCCTCTGGACTAAGTTCTTCTGCACGGTATGGCGGTTTGAAGTGATATACAGTAGGAATTAAACTTCCTTTTTTTAGTATAGCCAGTTCTTTTAGGAAATATTGTTTTTCATTTCCTTTTAAAAATTGTAGATCAACTACGAAAATTTGATTATCCATGTTGAAGGTTTACAGAAGAATGTTCATTAGAATTACTAAATTTACATTTAAATTCACTTCGGAAAAAGAGCTTTTCCTATAAATATAGGTTACCAGTGTTAGTTTTTAACTAATACAAATATGCTGTTTCGCCCATTTACTATGATGGTTGTGGGGCCATCATGCGGTGGTAAACCCACTTTTATTAAAAATTTAATGAAATATAAAAAAGAAAATATACAACCACATATTAATAAAATTATTTGGTGTAATCCAGACAAAAATGCCGTTCCCAAATATATCAAAGATGTAGAATTTAGTAACACTATTCCAGATTTTAATGATAATCAAAAAGCTTTGTTAATTATTATCGATGATATGATGTTAAATTCTCATGATAAGTATGTATATGATTTATTTACTTATCAGTAATATTTGTAACACAAAATGTTTTTCACCAGGGTAAATTTTCAAGAGATATTTCACTTAACTGTAAATATCTAGTAGTTTTCAAAAATCGAAGAGATAAATCGCAGATAATACCTCTTGCTCGCCAAATATATCCCGAATATATGTACGAGAGATCAATTAGAACAATTTGGGGAAGAATATGAAACGTTTGAAGATCAATCATCATATATTGCACCTATTAAAAACCTCTAAACTAAAATTGCAGAAAGTAATTATAAAATACTGTGACCCTGAAGTAATTAAAAGACTTTGTGAAATAGCATTAAATATTTTAAGAGGTAATTGTAATCTGAATCAAAAAGCAACAACACAATTATGAAAGTATAAAAAGGAATTAAGATCACTCATTTGCCGTAAAAAATCGATAAATAGAAAAAGAAAAATTATTATTCAACGTGGTGGATTTTTATCTTCACTTCTTGGTGCAGTACTATCAGAGATAATCGGAAAATTTATTAAATGAATAATACAACATTTAACAAAATGATAATTCTAAAACCCGAGATTTAATGCAGACGTTGAACTCAATGAGTTGGATAAAATTATGAAAAAAATATTGATAAATAAAGATCTTACGGACACTCAAAAATGGTATTATATGCTTTTATATTAACTCGTCGCTGTCGGTTTACTTATTTATTTATTTGTCATTCTGTCACGCTTTTTATTATCTTCGTAATCTGTTAGCAACATTTGTAAGTGTTGTATGGTGCAGAGGAAAGTGTACAGGTTTCAAAAGTGGAGGTCATGTTGTTCGAATCCAGTTCACATGCAACTTTTTTTTTTTTAACTATCTATTCATCAACATTTTTTGAATAAAATATGTATATATTTTGTATATATGAATTTAAAGCTTAAATTTTTATCTCTAAATTCATGCATACAATACACACGCAATATATTTTTGATCTTTTCTCCTATAATAGTATATTTTTATGTATGTTGCTAAATTATTTTGTTTACAACATTTGTTTAGTATTTAAATCAAAATATTTGCTGTAAATAATATAAATTAAAAAATTTTTACTCTTGCTGTAATGGAATCAATTTAACGTCTCTTAATTTTCTTAAACATTTGGTATAAAATTGTAAAACGTATTTTATATCAGGAACAATAATGTATGTGTGAATGAAAAATATCCCATCTTTTTTAACAGCTTTTTATTAACTTGGTTGGGTAAAGGATAGAATCTTAGAAGCCATTTTAAACACACTTCCCGTTGAGCTAGAGACTTGAAATTTTCTTCATTAAATCAGATCCCGATGACAATACATGATTTTAAAATAATAATATCGAAAAACATTAGAGAAATTAGCTTAATTTCAAAATTAAATTTTCATACAAAGATATAACAGAATTTTTAACAGAATTATTACAGAACCAAAATAAAACATTTTATCTAAATTTACTAAACTCACCAATATCAATACCAATACGTATACGTAATACATAAATGTATTTTTTTCTATAAAAGACTATTGTTTTTTATGTAGTCCATTGCATTGTATGCGTACATATCCATAGGTATATACTTCAAAATATGTAATAATATGTGCTTCGAAAATATTTTTGGTTTGAAAGCGATGAATTTGAAAGATATGAATGTGTAAACAAATTAATGTGCCGCACTTGAGAACACAGTTTAAAATTTAATATGCATTTACTTAAAATTTAGTAAGCAAGTGTTAAATTTAAGTTTTTTTTCATCAAATCAATTGATTTTTAGTATACATTTTTATTTATAAAAGCAATGTGTTTATTTATAATATTTATATAGATATGTGTTTTTCCTTTCTTAATTATAATTAAAATAGGGCTTTTCTTTCGAAACTCTTAACATATTAAAATCACATATTATGGCCCTAACATTGATATCTAAATTGGGAGCTGCCTTTAAATTAAGATCTATTAGGGAATGATGATCTGCACCACTAATGCCTTTTTCTGAAGTATAAAAACTAAGAATATATTTCCAATTATGTAAAAACATTAAACAACAAAAAGAATATATTAAAAATAAGAAATCCAGTCTTTTTTAAAAATAGTAAATAACAACAATATTTTTCTTTTCAATAACAATAATTATGAATTAATCATAAAATATATGTTATGTACATACATACATATAATATCTACATCGTCTAGAAAAAGCAAAATAATTTTTTTTTTAATTCAAAAACATTAGCATTTAGAAGTAAGCAATTTAATATATTCTCAATTACATACTTTTAAAACCAAATTTTTTTACTACATATGTAGGTACAAACATGTACAAAAATGGTATGCATATTTTTATGTGTGCTGTACTATTAAAAATCTGCTAACACAGTCACACCAACTTCCCAAATTCCCAACTATTATTATTTAGTTGATTTATCGATTTATTATTTTTTAATATGTAGGCAACAGTTGTATTTATATGAATGGATGTTAAACATAAACGAACAAATAAAAATTTTATGTATGCATATGAATGGACGGTTAACATAAACGAACAAAAAAAAAATTTAGAATGTTCTATAGCTAATAATTTCTATTTTTGAAATAGACTGTATGCATAAATTTAATATTAAAAAAAAAAAATAAGTTCTTAGCGTACCTAAATAACAGAAAAAAAAAGTAAAATGTAATACTGGAAGAAAAATAAAAACGAATAGAAAAAAAGAGAACAAAAAATGTTACTTTGATTGTTTTTAAATATTTTTAAAGGCTATTTCTTATGTATATGTGCAGATCTGATATTTACCCTCGTAACAGATAGAAAAAAAGAACTATTAAAATGTTATGATTTTAAAAGAAAGAAACATACGTTTGATATTTCCATACATAACAGATAAAAAAAAAAATATTAAAATGTTATGTTATGAAAAGAAAGAAAAAACAAGGCAGTGTATGAATCAAAGTTTTTAAAGGGTCGCATTTTTAAGTGGAAAATTTTGAATTTAGCTATGCAAAGTTTTCTTAAATTTTTTAAAATTAATATTATAACAGGTAATAATATAATTATAGTCTGTAAGGGCAACTGTAAAAATTCAAAATTAAACAAGGAAAAAAAAATATCAATTTAATACTTATATTTGTCGTTACTAAAAAGAATAAAATAAAATAAATAAAAAAAATTTTTAAAAAAATTGTTTTTTTGAACTAAACTAGTAGAAAATAAATTTTTAATAGCAAATTTTTCTGTAATTTTCTAAACTATATTGTTACAATCGAGATTTTTTTGAAAAAGTTTGTCTCAATATGTCAAATATATGTATTTTAAAGTCTGTGAAATAAGACATATTGAAATATATTTGACATATTTCAATATGTCAAATATAAAGTTTTAAAGTCTGTGAAATTAAAATAAAAGCTGGAGGCAACAAACGCATAACTATGAACTTATATTTTAAAATTTTGCCTCCAGCTTTTATATTAATTTCACAGACTTTAAAAGTTATATATACTTATATTTATATATATATTTGACATATTGAAATAAACTTTTTCAAAGCAAACTCGATTGTAACAATATAGTTTAGAAAATTACAGAAAAATTTGCTATTAAAAATTTATTTTCTACTTTTTTGTTCAAAGAAGCTGTTTTTTTAAAAAATTTTTTTTTTTAAATTCAAATTATGTTTCTTTTAAAACTAAAAAGTATAAAATAAAATAATGTAAAAAAAATATTTTTTAAAATATGCTTTTATCGAAAACGAATTCGCCCCCTAAAAAGTAGAAAATAAAATTGATTGCAAAACTTTAGCTTTTTGGACTGTTATAATATAAAAGTAAATTGCTGGAATAAAAAAGAAACACGAACCTCAAATTTCGCAGATTTTTATTTAACCTTATTCCAGCAATTTACTTTTATATTAAAGTAAATTACAAAAAGGTACTCAAACTCGTGCAAAACCAATTTGTTTAGATGCGGAATCTCAGTCGCATTTTTCTTAATATAAAAATGTTGGAACATAAGTTGTACCTGAAGAAGAAGTATATGAAAAAAAAGCTGATGACGAAGTCTTTGATGATGAAATTCAAGAAAATGTTTTAACAAAAGTATTGTCAGCCGCTTCAGTTGGAGAACCTCTTAGAAAAAGAAAATCAATTAGAAATCAAAATGTACAAATTTTAGAAACTGATACAGGATACATTATAACTGTTCCTTTAGATAGCCCAAGCCCACCAACGAAAAAAGAAAAAACTATAAATAGTAAATAGTTGAATAATTCATCAGGACGTGTTTTAAGGTCAGCTGTAGCAGGTAATACTCAAACACAACTTAATTTTCCAATTAGAAAGAATAAATCCTCAAGCTCATGGACAACATACAAGTAACTGATGAATTTTATGTCACTTTACTTAGTGATTCATCTACGAACTATTATCCGGAACATTCATTATCATCTTTTACAAATAAAATGAATAAATACATGTGTGATTCAAGGTGGAAAGTCAGTATTTCAGAAATGTATATTAATGATTTCGTTTCAAATGTGTATGGTGAAGAATGGGCAAAAGTACTCAAATATTTATTAAAGGTATGCAGAAAGATATGATAGGAGTTGGAACATCATATATTCCATACATAGAAAAACAAATGATATGTAACTGGAAAGTTTTTCTACCACCAACACTAATTCAAAATATACGCCTACTTAATAGGTTTATAAGAAGGGAAGTTGAACGACAGTTGATTTGGGGAACGATGATGTTAATTATATACAACCAGCAAAAGCTGAGGAGATTCCTAAAAATATAAGTTGCACTACAATATGTGTTACTAGACCTAAAATAGATATAAAAATAAGAGCAAATTCCGCTTACACCCTGGAAGGACTTTTGACAACATGTTTCAATCAAGTATCTTCGAAAGTTACAGAATTTAAAAAATATAAACCACGTGTAATAGAACCTTTCAAAACTTTTATAGATTGTATACAATTAGTTCCAATTATTTAACCAGGTATGTTTTTTATATACACAGATATAATTGAACCGCAAAAAATAGGCTATAATGATGTAAGATGTTTAAGATCTGTTAACATACAAAAATCTTTCACTGATACTGTAAAAGAATTCAGTAATATTCAATATTGCAATGTGGATGTAAGATGTTTAAGATCTGTTAACATATAAAATTCTTTCACTGATACTGTAAAAGAATTCAGTAATATTCAATATTGCAATGTGGAGAAATCATTTAATAACATTTCATTACTTATGTGATAAATATGGATACAAAATAAACTTTTCCAATAATTCAATTCCAACAAAAATTGTATTACATTTTAAAAAGGTATAAATAAGAGCGATTTTACCAAACTACATATTATTTTATTTTATTCATTATGGAGAGAGTATACTATAAGTATTATTTAATTCAATCTGGTAGAGGACTTGATGATATCGGCCCTTTATTACACTCAACCGCACCTTTTCAAAGAGGTCGTGGATTAGGAGGCTTTTTTGGGGGACTTTGTAGATATTTAAAACCATTATTTACTTCAGGTGCTGATATTTTGAAAAAAGAGGTTATTAACTCTGGTATCAATGCTTTATCTGATATTGCATCTGGTGCAAATGTAAAAGAAGTAATGCAAGATCGTAGTAAAGAGATTATTAAAAATGTACGACGTGGTGCCGTACGAAAACTGAATGAAATGTATGGTTTTGGTAAAAGAAAACGAAAACCTATAAAAAGACCATTCATTAAAAATTTAAACTATTTTACGTCAAAACGACGCAAAGATAATAACAAAAAGAAACAAATTTGATTAATTATGATTGGGTGTATGAAATCTGAGTTGAATATTTTTAAAACCCAACCCATTCAGTCTAGCATTATACCATCTGAAGAAGTTTCCTACAATCCTATTGCTTCTTTAGACAACCCTTCAACTATTGAATTTGTTTCACTGGGTCATGGCGATACATATTGAGATTTGTCTTCTACATATTTGAGATTAAAAGTACAGATCTTAAAGAAAGATGGAACACAATGGAATGATAAAAATGCTGAAGGAAAAATAATAATAAAATCAAGTGTAGTTAATAACATTTTACATTCTTTAACAAAACAATGTAATGTTCAATTCAATGGCGAAAATATAACACCATCTGATGGAAATTATCACTATAGAGCTTATATTGAATCTTTATGAAATTATGGTACAGATGCTGCTGCAACTCATTTAGAATGTGCAGGATGGATTTAGATAAAGCAAATATAGCAAAATCTGATAATAATGGTTCAAAAGAGCGCCAAAAATTGTGTCATAATAGCAATGTAGTGGAACTTATGGGTAAACTACACGTAGATATGTTTAATCAACCTACTCTACTTATAAATAATGTTGACATTCGTATAGTTTTAACACTTGAAAAACCAGATTTTTATCTATTTGCAGACGATTCTGATGAATCACAATTAAAAATTATAGAAGCCACGCTATTTATGAGGCATGTTATCGTTAATACAAGCGTACTGTTAGCACACAATGCTGTTCTTGGGAAATCCAATGCTAAATATAATTATAAACGCGTTGAAGTAAAAAGTTTTGCAATTCCAATGAACAGCTCATCAATATCACTTGATAATGTTTTTATTGGGCAGTTGCCAAACACAATAATTTTTGTATGAAAGAAAATGTGGGTTACTCTGGAAAAAGATCAAAAAACCCATACAATTTTAAACATTTTGATATTTCACAATTTGTGTTAAACGTAAATGGTGTTCAAATACCTAATTCTGCAATTGAAACCAGTTTTTCAGATAAAAATAATTCTTGTACAAGAGCATACAGTACACTTTTTTCAGGAACTGGAATTTACCACAATGATAAAGGTCATCAGATAACAAAGTCTATGTTTAGTAATGGATTTTTTATACTTGCTTTTGATTTAACTCCAGATGCATCTGGAAATGAAGTATGTCAAGGTTTACTAAACCAGGGTACAGTTAGAATTGATATCAAAAGGCTATCAAAACCACTTACATCTACACTAACTGCTATTGATTTATTTGTAAATTATATTTGTTTAGTTGGAATTAAAGAGCCTTGTAAAAAATTTGTAAAAGAGTTTACTTACAAATTCCCAACAAAAGAAATTATAAATGAAAATTTTGAAAATTACTCTTTATGTACAGGTCAGTAGGTCAAGGTAACCCGGAAGTAGGTCAAACCGTAATTAGGTCAGACAGGAAGTAGGTTAATATCATAAAAATAGGTTAGACAGACGGCGGCGCCCGCCAGACAAGTCTAGTTGTTTATAAAGATTGTATACTTGTTTTAAGTAATAGGTAAACATGGAAATAGTAAGAAAAAATTGCTTTTTATTTTTGCTTGCAATTTTGAGATGTTTTTGTTTGCATTTTTGATATGTTTTGCATTTATTTCTTGTTTTTTTTTTTTTTTTCGTTTTTGTTTTTTTGTAATGACAAGTATTTAAAGAAGAGGAAGAAAAAACCATTAATTAATTGTTATGTAAGAATGTTGAAAAAAATATGAATAACAAGAAAAAAAATAAAGAGGACATCAAAAAAATATCTAACGTGGGACATGTTTACTTATTGATGTATACTTGGTTTAAGTAATAGGCGCATATGAAAGTAGAAAGAAAAAATGGTTGATAAATGTAAAAAGAAAACGACAAAAAAGTTTAAAACGTACAAGATACAACAATTTTAAAAGGTACAACGCATCTTTAAAATTCATAAAGAAAAAGTCCAAACCTGTTTTTCTGTCTACATAATGATCAAACCATTGAAAAAAGTGATGCGTTTTTAGATGTACCTTTTTTTAAAAGAAGAGAATTAATAATTATTGTCACTTTGTCGTGTAAGATATTTTTTGTTTGTAAGAATGTCGAAAAAATATGAATGAAAAAAAGACAAAAAGGAAATTAAAGCTATGGAAATACTTAACATGTTAAATTAAATGAAAAATTATGTTATAATTATTAATTATGAAAATAATTAACATGTTGCTTAGGTTCATTGTATGTTGCATAATCTGCAAAGAATAAAAAAAGAAAAAAAAATCCAAGTTATCAGGTTAATTGCATTTGGTACCTATTTTTAAAACAAGAATATAAAAATAAAACAGATTTATTTACATGTTCAAAAAATTTTTGTTTAACTAGAAATATTTTACAATTTTATAGAAATTTGAGTTGAAAAATTTTTTACGATGATCATGTTAAGATTGCAAAAATAGTGAAATCCAATTTTTCTATACGTCTTTGATTATATACGTCTGTCTGTATATAAATTTGAAAAATCTTAATTTAATATTTTTTCTTTTAAGAGATGCATATATACATTAAAACCATTTTTTACAGCACATCTGAAACTGGTGTTTGTATAGTGTATTGTTGTACATGTACATATTGATTTAAAATTTTCCATCTTTGATAATGACGGTAAGTCTCTGCTTAGATCTTCTATTTTAACACTGTCAATGTACTTTTCAAGATAATATTTTTTTTGCTCTCGTTTAACATAAATTTTTTCAGCTGATTCTAAATGGTACTTTAATATAGGTTTTATGTCTAAATATTCAATTAATCCGTTATTCTATTTAAGTCCATTTATTTTATTTTCGCAATACTGGTTGTTATAATTTCCCTCTGGACTAAGTTCTTCTGCACGGTATGGCTTCTTCTGCACGGTTTGAAGTGATATACAGTAGGAATTAAACTTCCTTTTTTTAGTATAGCCAGTTCTTTTAGGAAATATTGTTTTTCATTTCCTTTTAAAAATTGTAGATCAACTACGAAAATTTGATTATCCATGTTGAAGGTTTACAGAAGAATGTTCATTAGAATTACTAAATTTACATTTAAATTCACTTCGGAAAAAGAGCTTTTCCTATAAATATAGGTTACCAGTGTTAGTTTTTAACTAAGACAAATATGCTGTTTCGCCCATTTACTATGATGGTTGTGGGGCCATCATGCTGTGGTAAACCCACTTTTATTAAAAATTTAATGAAATATAAAAAAGAAAATATACAACCACATATTAATAAAATTATTTGGTGTAATCCAGACAAAAATGCCGTTCCCAAATATATCAAAGATGTAGAATTTAGTAACACTATTCCAGATTTTAATGATAATCAAAAAGCTTTGTTAATTATTATCGATGATATGATGTTAAATTCTCATGATAAGTATGTATATGATTTATTTACTTATCAGTAATATTTGTAACACAAAATGTTTTTCACCAGGGTAAATTTTCAAGAGATATTTCACTTAACTGTAAATATCTAGTAGTTTTCAAAAATCGAAGAGATAAATCGCAGATAATACCTCTTGCTCGCCAAATATATCCCGAATATATGTACGAGAGATCAATTAGAACAATTTGGGGAAGAATATGAAACGTTTGAAGATCAATCGTCATATATTGCACCTATTAAAAACCTCTAAACTAAAATTGCAGAAAGTAATTATAAAATACTGTGACCCTGAAGTAATTAAAAGACTTTGTGAAATAGCATTAAATATTTTAAGAGGTAATTGTAATCTGAATCAAAAAGCAACAACACAATTATGAAAGTATAAAAAGGAATTAAGATCACTCATTTGCCGTAAAAAATCGATAAATAGAAAAAGAAAAATTATTATTCAACGTGGTGGATTTTTATCTTCACTTCTTGGTGCAGTACTATCAGAGATAATCGGAAAATTTATTAAATGAATAATACAACATTTAACAAAATGATAATTCTAAAACCCGAGATTTAATGCAGACGTTGAACTCAATGAGTTGGATAAAATTATGAAAAAAATATTGATAAATAAAGATCTTACGGACACTCAAAAATGGTATTATATGCTTTTATATTAACTCGTCGCTGTCGGTTTACTTATTTATTTATTTGTCATTCTGTCACGCTTTTTATTATCTTCGTAATCTGTTAGCAACATTTGTAAGTGTTGTATGGTGCAGAGGAAAGTGTACAGGTTTCAAAAGTGGAGGTCATGTTGTTCGAATCCAGTTCACATGCAACTTTTTTTTTTTTAACTATCTATTCATCAACATTTTTTGAATAAAATATGTATATATTTTGTATATATGAATTTAAAACTTAAATTTTTATCTCTAAATTCATGCATACAATACACACGCAATATATTTTTGATCTTTTCACCTATAATAGTATATTTTTATGTATGTTGCTAAATTATTTTGTTTACAACATTTGTTTAGTATTTAAATCAAAATATTTGTTGTAAATAATATAAATTAAAAAATTTTTACTCTTGCTGTAATGGAATCAATTTAACGTCTCTTAATTTTCTTAAACATTTGGTATAAAATTGTAAAACGTATTTTATATCAGGAACAATAATGTATGTGTGAATGAAAAATATCCCATCTTTTTTAACAGCTTTTTATTAACTTGGTTGGGTAAAGGATAGAATCTTAGAAGCCATTTTAAACACACTTCCCGTTGAGCTAGAGACTTGAAATTTTCTTCATTAAATCAGATCCCGATGACAATACATGATTTTAAAATAATAATATCGAAAAACATTAGAGAAATTAGCTTAATTTCAAAATTAAATTTTCATACAAAGATATAACAGAATTTTTAACAGAATTATTACAGAACCAAAATAAAACATTTTATCTAAATTTACTAAACTCACCAATATCAATACCAATACGTATACGTAATACATAAATGTATTTTTTTCTATAAAAGACTATTGTTTTTTATGTAGTCCATTGCATTGTATGCGTACATATCCATAGGTATATACTTCAAAATATGTAATAATATGTGCTTCGAAAATATTTTTGGTTTGAAAGCGATGAATTTGAAAGATATGAATGTGTAAACAAATTAATGTGCCGCACTTGAGAACACAGTTTAAAATTTAATATGCATTTACTTAAAATTTAGTAAGCAAGTGTTAAATTTAAGTTTTTTTTCATCAAATCAATTGATTTTTAGTATACATTTTTATTTATAAAAGCAATGTGTTTATTTATAATATTTATATAGATATGTGTTTTTCCTTTCTTAATTATAATTAAAATAGGGCTTTTCTTTCGAAACTCTTAACATATTAAAATCACATATTATGGCCCTAACATTGATATCTAAATTGGGAGCTGCCTTTAAATTAAGATCTATTAGGGAATGATGATCTGCACCACTAATGCCTTTTTCTGAAGTATAAAAACTAAGAATATATTTCCAATTATGTAAAAACATTAAACAACAAAAAGAATATATTAAAAATAAGAAATCCAGTCTTTTTTAAAAATAGTAAATAACAACAATATTTTTCTTTTCAATAACAATAATTATGAATTAATCATAAAATATATGTTATGTACATACATACATATAATATCTACATCGTCTAGAAAAAGCAAAATAATTTTTTTTTTAATTCAAAAACATTAGCATTTAGAAGTAAGCAATTTAATATATTCTCAATTACATACTTTTAAAACCAAATTTTTTTACTACATATGTAGGTACAAACATGTACAAAAATGGTATGCATATTTTTATGTGTGCTGTACTATTAAAAATCTGCTAACACAGTCACACCAACTTCCCAAATTCCCAACTATTATTATTTAGTTGATTTATCGATTTATTATTTTTTAATATGTAGGCAACAGTTGTATTTATATGAATGGACGTTAAACATAAACGAACAAAAAAAAAATTTAGAATGTTCTATAGCTAATAATTTCTATTTTTGAAATAGACTGTATGCATAAATTTAATATTAAAAACAAAAAATAAGTTCTTAGCGTACCTAAATAACAGAAAAAAAAAGTAAAATGTAATACTGGAAGAAAAATAAAAACGAATAGAAAAAAAGAGAACAAAAAATGTTACTTTGATTGTTTTTAAATATTTTTAAAGGCTATTTCTTATGTATATGTGCAGATCTGATATTTACCCTCGTAACAGATAGAAAAAAAGAACTATTAAAATGTTATGATTTTAAAAGAAAGAAACATACGTTTGATATTTCCATACATAACAGATAAAAAAAAAAATATTAAAATGTTATGTTATGAAAAGAAAGAAAAAACAAGGCAGTGTATGAATCAAAGTTTTTAAAGGGTCGCATTTTTAAGTGGAAAATTTTGAATTTAGCTATGCAAAGTTTTCTTAAATTTTTTAAAATTAATATTATAACAGGTAATAATATAATTATAGTCTGTAAGGGCAACTGTAAAAATTCAAAATTAAACAAGGAAAAAAAAATATCAATTTAATACTTATATTTGTCGTTACTAAAAAGAATAAAATAAAATAAATAAAAAAAATTTTTAAAAAAATTGTTTTTTTGAACTAAACTAGTAGAAAATAAATTTTTAATAGCAAATTTTTCTGTAATTTTCTAAACTATATTGTTACAATCGAGATTTTTTTGAAAAAGTTTGTCTCAATATGTCAAATATATGTATTTTAAAGTCTGTGAAATAAGACATATTGAAATATATTTGACATATTTCAATATGTCAAATATAAAGTTTTAAAGTCTGTGAAATTAAAATAAAAGCTGGAGGCAACAAACGCATAACTATGAACTTATATTTTAAAATTTTGCCTCCAGCTTTTATATTAATTTCACAGACTTTAAAAGTTATATATACTTATATTTATATATATATTTGACATATTGAAATAAACTTTTTCAAAGCAAACTCGATTGTAACAATATAGTTTAGAAAATTACAGAAAAATTTGCTATTAAAAATTTATTTTCTACTTTTTTGTTCAAAGAAGCTGTTTTTTTAAAAATTTTTTTTTTTAAATTCAAATTATGTTTCTTTTAAAACTAAAAAGTATAAAATAAAATAATGTAAAAAAAATATTTTTTAAAATATGCTTTTATCGAAAACGAATTCGCCCCCTAAAAAGTAGAAAATAAAATTGATTGCAAAACTTTAGCTTTTTGGACTGTTATAATATAAAAGTAAATTGCTGGAATAAAAAAGAAACACGAACCTCAAATTTCGCAGATTTTTATTTAACCTTATTCCAGCAATTTACTTTTATATTAAAGTAAATTACAAAAAGGTACTCAAACTCGTGCAAAACCAATTTGTTTAGATGCGGAATCTCAGTCGCATTTTTCTTAATATAAAAATGTTGGAACATAAGTTGTACCTGAAGAAGAAGTATATGAAAAAAAAGCTGATGACGAAGTCTTTGATGATGAAATTCAAGAAAATGTTTTAACAAAAGTATTGTCAGCCGCTTCAGTTGGAGAACCTCTTAGAAAAAGAAAATCAATTAGAAATCAAAATGTACAAATTTTAGAAACTGATACAGGATACATTATAACTGTTCCTTTAGATAGCCCAAGCCCACCAACGAAAAAAGAAAAAACTATAAATAGTAAATAGTTGAATAATTCATCAGGACGTGTTTTAAGGTCAGCTGTAGCAGGTAATACTCAAACACAACTTAATTTTCCAATTAGAAAGAATAAATCCTCAAGCTCATGGACAACATACAAGTAACTGATGAATTTTATGTCACTTTACTTAGTGATTCATCTACGAACTATTATCCGGAACATTCATTATCATCTTTTACAAATAAAATGAATAAATACATGTGTGATTCAAGGTGGAAAGTCAGTATTTCAGAAATGTATATTAATGATTTCGTTTCAAATGTGTATGGTGAAGAATGGGCAAAAGTACTCAAATATTTATTAAAGGTATGCAGAAAGATATTATAGGAGTTGGAACATCATATATTCCATACATAGAAAAACAAATGATATGTAACTGGAAAGTTTTTCTACCACCAACACTAATTCAAAATATACGCCTACTTAATAGGTTTATAAGAAGGGAAGTTGAACGACAGTTGATTTGGGGAACGATGATGTTAATTATATACAACCAGCAAAAGCAAATTCCGCTTACACCCTGGAAGGACTTTTGACAACATGTTTCAATCAAGTATCTTCGAAAGTTACAGAATTTAAAAAATATAAACCACGTGTAATAGAACCTTTCAAAACTTTTATAGATTGTATACAATTAATTCCAATTATTTAACCAGATATGTTTTTTATATACACAGATATAATTGAACCGCAAAAAATAGGCTATAATGATGTAAGATGTTTAAGATCTGTTAACATACAAAAATCTTTCACTGATACTGTAAAAGAATTCAGTAATATTCAATATTGCAATGTGGATGTAAGATGTTTAAGATCTGTTAACATACAAAATTCTTTCACTGATACTGTAAAAGAATTCAGTAATATTCAATATTGCAATGTGGAGAAATCATTTAATAACATTTCATTACTTATGTGATAAATATGGATACAAAATAAACTTTTCCAATAATTCAATTCCAACAAAAATTGTATTACATTTTAAAAAGGTATAAATAAGAGTGATTTTACCAAACCACATATTATTTTATTTTATTCATTATGGAGAGAGTATACTATAAGTATTATTTAATTCAATCTGGTAGAGGACTTGATGATATCGGCCCTTTATTACATTCAACCGTACCTTTTCAAAGAGGTCGTGGATTGGGAAGCTTTTTTGGGATTTGTAGATTTGTAGAATTTGGACTTTGTAGATATTTAAAACCATTATTTACTTCAGGTGCTGATATTTTGAAAAAAGAGGTTATTAACTCTGGTATCAATGCTTTATCTGATATTGTATCTAGTGCAAATGTAAAAGAAGTAATGCAAGATCGTAGTAAAGAGATTATTAAAAATGTACGACGTGGTGCCGTACGAAAACTGAATGAAATGTATGGTTTTGGTAAAAGAAAACGAAAACCTATAAAAAGACCATTCATTAAAAATTTAAACTATTTTACGTCAAAACGACGCAAAGATAATAACAAAAAGAAACAAATTTGATTAATTATGATTGGGTGTATGAAATCTGAGTTGAATATTTTTAAAACCCAACCCATTCAGTCTAGCATTATACCATCTGAAGAAGTTTCCTACAATCCTATTGCTTCTTTAGACAACCCTTCAACTATTGATTTGTTTCACTGGGTCATGGCGATACATATAGAGATTTGTCTTCTACATATTTGAGATTAAAAGTACAGATCTTAAAGAAAGATGGAACACAATGGAATGATAAAAATGCTGAAGGAAAAATAGTAATAAAACCAAGTGTAGATAATAACATTTTACATTCTTTAACAAAACAATGTAATGTTCAATTCAATGGCGAAAATATAACACCATCTGATGGAAATTATCACTATAGAGCTTATATTGAATCTTTACTAAATTATGGTACAGATGCTGCTGCAACTCATTTAGAATGTGCAGGATGGATTTAAATAAAGCAAATATAGCAAAATCTGATAATAATGGTTCAAAAGAGCGCCAAAAATTGTGTCATAATAGCAATGTAGTGGAACTTATGGGTAAACTACACGTAGATATGTTTAATCAACCTACTCTACTTATAAATAATGTTGACATTCGTATAGTTTTAACACTTGAAAAACCAGATTTTTATCTATTTGCAGACGATTCTGATGAATCACAATTAAAAATTATAGAAGCCACGCTATTTATGAGGCATGTTATCGTTAATACAAGCGTACTGTTAGCACACAATGCTGTTCTTGGGAAATCCAATGCTAAATATAATTATAAACGCGTTGAAGTAAAAAGTTTTGCAATTCCAATGAACAGCTCATCAATATCACTTGATAATGTTTTTATTGGGCAGTTGCTAAACACAATAACTTTTGTATGAAAGAAAATGTGGGTTACTCTGGAAAAAGATCAAAAACCCATACAATTTTAAACATTTTTATATTTCACAATTTGTGTTAAACGTAAATGGTGTTCAAATACCTAATTCTGCAATTGAAACCAGTTTTTCAGATAAAAATAATTCCTGTACAAGAGCATACAGTACACTTTTTTCGGGAACTGGAATTTACCGCAATGATAATTTGTAAAAGAGTTTACTTACAAATTCCCAACAAAAGAAATTATAAATGAAAATTTTGAAAATTACTCTTTATATACAGTTGTACATAATGATAAAATTAATAAAGAATTAAGACAGGTACTAGAAAAATTTGATGTTATTGTAACAATTGAAAAAATAAAAAAGGAGTTTTTAATGAACTACATTAATGAAATAAGTAGAATGTATGATTTGAGTCAGTTTGAGTTATGAGCACTTTAGGAATAATTAGTGTTTTAAAATTTAAGAAATTTACAAACACAGTAGAAACACCTACTTTTTTAATTGTAAACACAGACAAGATAAAAGATCCAGGAACACATTGGTTTGCGCTTTATATTCTAAAGCATGGTTGCACAGAATATTTTGATTCGTATGGTGGAGTTCCAGATAAACCGGAAATTTTGAAATATTTAAAAAATCAGGGTACAGTTTTTAATAATTGGCAGATTCAGAGTGTCCTTTCGAATGTATGTGGAAAATACTGTTGCGTTTATGGCTGGTATAGATGTTTTGGTTTAAGTATGAAAACTTTTTTGAATGAATTTAGCATTTAATTGATTTTCTTCAAGCTATAATGATACACAATAAAAATGCTGAATCAAATGTACTAGAATCATAATATTTAATCCGTAAATGACAGACATTTAAAACCCTTTTACTCAATGATTTATCAACCAACTTTCATTTCTTTCTTTTTAAATTATACATATTCAGTACAGCCATCTTACAAGATCAATATTTTACGAAAATTTTCTGATTTTCATTAATAATTTTCCATTTTTATAAAAAACCCGTATAAGGAATATAGATATGTATCATATAGTATGTATAATCTATACCTATAATATACATATTCAAAAACGACGCTCTTTTATTCCGTTGAATTTTAAATTTTGCTTTTTGTTATTTTTCTAAAAATAAAATTTTAAACTATAGTTTGCATGGTATGAAATAGGAATTTCACAATATAAGTGAATATAAACATACAAACTTCAGTTGGGGGTTTGGTGCAGTGGTAGAGTGGCCGATTCTTGAACTTAGAACTCGTTAGTTTGCAAGTTCGATTCGATTCTATTTTTTTTTGTTTTTTGGTTGTTTTTCTAGTATTTTAAATGAAATAAATTTTTACATATCATCATCATCATAATAATGACAGACATTTAAAACCCTTTTACTCAATGATTTACCAACCAACTTTAATTTTTTTCTTTTTAAATGACAAATATTCAGTACAGTCAAAATTTTCTGATTTTCATTAATAATTTTCCATTCTTATAAAAAATCCATGTAAGGAATATATATACATATGTATCACATAGTATGTTTAATCTATTCCTATAATATAGATATTCAAATAAGACGCTCTTTTATTCTGGAAAATTTTTGATTTTTTTTTTTCGATTAAAAATTTTAAAATATAGGTTGTATGGTAGGAGTAGGAATTTCACAATATAACTGAGTATAAACGTGGAAAATACAGTTTAGTGTTTAGTTCAATGGTGGAGTGTGCAGTTCTTATTAGGTGCTTTTTGTCTTTAGAAGTTCGATTCAGTTAGTTCTGTTTTGTTTTTTGTTTTGGTTTTTTTTTTATATTTTAAACGAAATAAATTCTTACATATCATAATATTTAATCTGTTTAATCATTTTACTCAATGAGTTACCATCTTAGGCATCTTATAAAATGGATCTTATAATATACATATATAATAGTTATATATTGAGTTTCCAATACTCAATAAATCAAGGTCATTTTCTAAAAGATAATAATAACCGAGTTTTTACAAAAAATGTGATTTGCAAAGAAATTTTAAATTCATAAAGGCATTAATTACTGAAAATTGTATTTACTGTATATGTAGTTTCTTTATGATAAAATAAAAAAATATAGCTTATTTCGTTTTTAACTCAAAATGGAGAATTAAAATCAAATATATATAAAGCCCTTTGGAGGGCTACCAAATACTTAGAGTAAATTAAAAAAATTAGAGTTAGAATAAATTAAAAAAATTATAAATATTGGCTACGGATAATTGTGTTTAACCACAGTTATTTATCAAACAATCTCAAATTTCGAGTTCAACGTATAAATAAAAAAAAACAATAATAATACAAAAATCCTTTTCAGAAAACATATACATTTGATAGAATAAATTTTAAAAATGCGGTTATTGATTGCGTGAATTGCAATTGCTTATTAAAACACCTCGAGTTTCGACGGGCGGGCAAATACTCGTATGTTATTAAATATATAAAAACGTGTCAAGAAAAACATGTTATGAAATTGCACGAAAATATATATGCCAATACAACGTTGTAGCGTTCAATGCAATTATTCTAGATTGTTTTTTGAAATACCTGTACTACTAGAAAATAAAGTTTCTAATGTTTTAAACAAGAACAACAATAAATGAAAAAATTTTTAAATTTTATTTAATTTGTTTTTTATTATGAATTACTTATATTAAGTAGATTATTTCTAAAAAGTTCTGCAAAATAGTCAGAATCTCCTTCTTGGTTATTTATTTCCCAAATTTATTGCTCCACTATATATATATATATATATATATATATATATATATATATTCATCTAAGACTTGAAACGGTGGAATGAATTCTTCAGTTGCCATTAATTCCTCCTCATCTACGGTGGCTGTAATTTCATCAACTTGGACCACATTTAGTATACTGACTATTGCAGTTTCTTCACTAAATGGAAATGTTGTTGAATCAGCTGCCATTTGAGTTAAATATCTTACCAAAATTGAATTGAAAATGATTTGCGAATAAAATTGAATTGCGTTATATACTGTAGCACCCAGTCAACTTCAAGTTTTCAGAGTATAAAAATAAAGAAATGTAAAATTGGATTTTTAAATCTAGTTAGTTAAAGAAATACTTAGCTAGTTAGTGAAAGAAATACATATAGATCTGTACAGAAAAAAATGTTACAAGGTTGCAAGTAGAGATTTTTATTCCGGTTCAAAAATTTAATGTATGATGTAATTTTTCTCGGCTCTTTTATGAAATACCTGTGTTTTTACGCAAAAAAAAAAAATTAAATAAATCAATTTTGTAACTATTTAGGTACATATAAACCTGAATCTGAAAAATAAAGCAACTAAATAAAAGAAATTTATACCTTTTTTTAAATTTCATATTTATTTATAATAAAAATTTATAACTACAAACCAATTTACATCATTTATTGGTAATTTGCATATATTTTAACAAAAGACTCAGATATATCTATCATACTTAAATTTAAATTTTTATCTTTATATACAAAATCTTCTTTTTCTTTTATTTCTTTTACAAAATCAGAATTCTCAAAAATATCAGTATATTTTTGAGGTATAAATATAATTAAATTGCGGGTCTCAAAGACCCACTTACGACCATAAATGGTCTTTTACATTTAATATATGATATAGAGCATCTTGCTCCATATCTTTTTTTTTTTTTTTTCTTTATTTATAATAAAAATATAATTTTAAAAAATTAAACAAATTTACATAAATTTTTTTATGACCCTAGCCTTAGCTCATGATTTTTAACATTAACTTCAGTTGCCAAAATATTTAATATATATTAAACTTAATTAATTTCAAAGTTCCTATTTACTTCATTATATAGTAGAAAAATAAACAATACAAAAATCAAAAATTCAAAAATCAAAAAATTCAAAAAAAAAAAAAATAATAAATTCAAAAATTAAATAAAGCTACAATGTAAATACAAAGAAAAACTTAAACCTAAAAAAATTATTATAATTCTTTTTATATTTATATTTCCAAATTATTCAAAATAAAAGCCTTTATCTTTTTTTTAAAATTCACAATATTTTCAATAGATTTCAACTCATTTGGTAATTTATTATAACACTTTAAACAGTTATATAAACAATTACTTTTCTGTTTATTTGTCTTAAACAATTGTAAATAAAAATTGCACTTATTTCTTGTGTTGTGATTGTGTATATCAATCATTTTACTTAGTAAAAAATTATGTTTTATTTTGTTATTAATAATCTTATATGCCATTAAATATAGTTCCCTCTTACAAATATTAGATAAACTGACATATTGGTCTGAATATAAAGTGTTTGTTGCAAATCTTATAGGATAAAAGTGTATTGCCTTTATTGCCCGCTTATGTAAGATATCCAATTTATTTACAGCAGATTGAGAAGCGCAGTTCCAAATGGGATTAAGATATATGATGTTTGACAAAATGTAAGATGAATAAATAATGTAAAGTACGTCTTTAGAAAAAAATTTCCTAAGTCTCCGCAATATAAAAAAATGTACGGACTATAAAAATGTACGGACTAATTTTTTTACAGACAAGGTTGATATGACATTGCCAATTGTATTTGCTATCTAAAATCAGACCTAGATAGTTAAAAGTTTTCGTTACCTCCAAAACATGGTTCCTATAGGAAACGATAAAATCATTGAAAAATTTATTCTCAAATAGCAAGATTTTTGTTTTTTTTTGTATTTAGTAAAAGTTTATGTTTGCTAAGCCGTTTTTCAACAATATCAAAATCATGTATGATTAAACTCTTTAAACATTCTTCGCTAACTTCCGCATATTTAATTACTGCGTCATCAGCGTAGAGTTGAATTGTTCCTTTTAACGATAATCGAGAAATGTCATCGACATAGAGTTTAAAAAGAATTGGACCTAAAATAGAGCCTTGCGGAACTCCCTTTTTTACACTGGCATTATTACTGAGTTTATTATTAATTCGAACTCTCTGCTGTCTATTCTCTAGGTACGATTTAAAGAACGATTCTCTAGGTACGATTTAAATTTATTTGATTTGCATCGAAATTTACCATGTGCAGCTTATGCAGCAGTACTCTGTGGTCCACGCAATCGAAGGCTTTTTGGAGGTCTAAAAAAACACATGCAACATTTTTTTTTTTATCAATGTTATTAGTAACAAAATCATTTAGTTCTAAGCATGCAGCTGTCGTATTCGAGTTTTCCTCAAAACCAAATTGACTGCTGTGCAAGATAGGATTATTTCGCAGAAAAGTATCAAATCTATTTTTTATAATTTTTTCAAAAATTTTTGATAAAGAGTTCAGAATTGAAATAGGTCGATAGTTCGATTTGCTTGTTGCACATCCATTTTTGAAAACAGGAACAATAGTTGCAATTTTTAAAGACTGTGGAAACACGGAATTTTGAAACGATGAATTAATGAATTTTACTAGGATTGGACACAAACGTAATGAAAATCTTTTAATAAATTTAGTAGATATGCCATCATGTCCTGTGGCTGCAGTAGATTAATAGTAGCTATTAGGTTAGGTTAGGCTAAGGTGGCTGCCAAAAAGGCACACTTAGACCGTATTTGGTCCATTGTGATACCACATAGAAGCTTTTCTATCCCACTCGTTAAAACCAATTTGAGCTTTTTGCAAAGCGAAGAATACTCTTCACATTTTTACCTGACAGATCGCTAAGGCTGTCGAAGAGATATTGCCCCAAATGGGTATTCCTTCTTGCCGACAAGGCCGGGCATGTGCAAAGGAGATGAAGACTAGTTTCCTCCTCTTCTTCATCCTTGCAGGATCTACAATAGTCGTTTGCGGATAAGCCAAGTCTTCTGGCATGCTTCCCTATTAGACAGTGACCGGTGATTATACCTATTGTCATTCTAATGTTTGCCCTTTTGAGAGAAAGCAGATCATTGGATCGTCTTAAATCGGTTTTGAGCCATATCAATCTTGTGATATTACACGAGGTTAAGTTTGACCATTTGTAATTTACCATATCCGTTATTTCCTTACGAAATAACGTTTTGCTTGTGGATAGAGGTAAACCTAGGCCTGCCCTATCCGGCAGAACTTGTAAGGTTGTACCAATTCTTGCGAGTTCATAAGCTTTTTCATTTCCCGGAATACCTCGATGACCTGGTACCCGGCAAAGCTGAATCCTAAACTGCCTGGCCATCTCGTTAAGAAGTTTTCGGCAGTTTATTACAGTCTTCGAGGTTGTGCATGTTGATTCCAGAGATTTTAACGCAGCCTGACTGTCTGACAGAATACGTACTTGCTTCACAGTCAAAACGCTTCTATTCAGTAGAATCAAGGCTTCTTGAATTGCCATAATTTCCGCTTGGAAGACGCTACAATGGTCTGGTAATCGGAAATTATGACTGATATTCAGATTATCTGAGATGACCCCGCATCCTACACTGCTGTTCATTTTTGAACCATCCGTGTAGAATTGTACTCCTTCGAAGGTCATCACTGTGTTCGAGCTCCAACTCTCACGGCTTGGTATGCTCGTCACATGAGATTTCCCGAAGAAGTAAGTGGGGGACGTGTAGTCCACCAAGGCGGGAGTAGGCTTGAATTGGTTTATGATATCCGAGTGATCTTCTCGTGAATTGATCAACTGGGATGTAGCTTTTAATCTCACAGCTGTGTTTGCGGCTGCAAATTTACTATAATATTCTACAGGCATCAGATTAAGCATGATGTCTAATGCCGCAGAAGGGGTTGTTATAAAAGAGCCACTAATACATAGTGTGGCAGTTCTTTGGACCCTAGCGATTGCTTTGCGGTTGACCTCTTTATCGATAGCCTTCCACCATACTAGGACTCCGTACATAAGAATGGGTCTTACTGCGGATGTGTATAGCCAGTAAGTCGTGTTTGGCTGAAGCCCCCATTTCCTACCAATGGCTTTTTTACACGAGTAGAGTGCTATTGAGGTCTTCTTTACTCTTTCTAAGATGTTAGCTTTCCAGCTTAACTTCCTGTCTAGAGTTAGACCCAGAAATTTCGCCGTTTCGCTAAAGGCAAGAGTGCAGCCATTTAACGATGGCGGTTTTATTTTAGGAACTTTATATTTCCTTGTAAAAAGGACCAGTTCTGTTTTCTGTGGATTTACTGACAGTCCACAGTCTGTAGCCCAGGTTGTGATTTTGTTTAGTGCAAGTTGCAAAACGTCCCTGAGACTGTCTGGAAACTTGCCACTGACCACGACAGCAATATCGTCCGCATAGGCGATAGTTGTGCAGCCCACCTCTTCCACGATTTTAAGCAGTTTATTTATATTACTGCCCTGCTATTTAGCATATTAGCTATCAGTGCTCTTAGCTCCGGTTCAACTCCTAGGCTTATGAGTGCGTCCACAATTGCTACCTGATTGACGTTATTAAACGCTCCCTCAATGTCTATAAAAGCTGCAAGAGTATACTCTTTGCAATTTAAAGATCTTTCAATCGAGCTTGTCAAAGTGTGAAGTGCAGTATCAACTGACTTCCCTTTACAGTAAGCATGTTGAGAGGCTGACAACAGATTTTTATCTAAGTTGCAGCGGATATGGATGTCGATCAATCTTTCTAAGGTTTTTAGAAGGAAGGATGACAGGCTTATAGGCCGAAAGTCCTTCGCATGGACGTGACTACTTTTGCTGGCCTTGGGTATGAACACTACTCTGACCTGTTTCCATTTATCCGGGATAAGCCCCAAATTAAGACAACCACAGAAAATACTTTTTAACCAAGCCAGGGTAGTAGATGCATTTTTCTGGATCTCAGCGGGTATAATTCCATCCGGTCCGCTTGACTTGAATGGTTTGAAACTATCTATAGCCCATTGTAATTTGTCCCCTGTAACCACCACCTCTGAAATAGTAGGAAGAGGATTCAGAAGACAAGCCACCTCTGAGCTGTTATTTGAGCACCCAGGAAAGTGGGTTTTTAAAAGTAATTCCAACGACTCTTCGCTTGTGGTAGCCCAGCTGCCATCCTCTTTTTTAAGAAGACTGGGTACCATGGGGTTTGTCGATAGAATTTTCCTAAGTCTAGATGCCTCGGAGACGTTCTCTATACCTCCGCAGAATAGTCTCCAGGTATCTCTTTTCGCCGTTTTAAGGCTTTTTTGTACTGACTAAGAGCTGTTTTATAAGAGCTCCAGTCTTGTATCTCATTCGTTTTTTTGGCATTATTAAAAGCCCTCTTACTATCTTTCCTTAGAGCTTAGATTTCATCATTCCACCAAGGTCGTTTAGGTTTTCCCCTAGGTTTACTGATGGGACATGAATGCTCTAAGGACTTATTGCAGGCCTTAGTAAAAACGTTTACTAGGCTATTTAGATCCTGGAAATTTTTAGGAATTCCAGGTGTTAAGGAGGGAAGCGTTGACTTTAAGTGCTCCCTATATTTGTTCCAGTCAGTTCTCTTAGGATTTCTATAGATTGACTTTGTTGGAGGACTTTCGTCCAGACTGAACTCAAGGTATCTGTGATCTGAAAAGCAATGCTCATCAGAAACTTTCCATGAGTTTATTTTAGAATAAATGAAGTCCGAGACTAAGGTTATGTCTAGAACTTCTTGCCTATTACTAGTAACAAAGGTAGGTTCCCTGCCAATGTTACAGATTAGAAGGTTAGTACTTAAAATGTAATCAAAAAGTGACTCACCTCTTTCGTTGGTATCCGAACTACCCCAGATGTCATGGTGAGCATTGGCGTCGCAGCTTATGATGACCCCAATGTTCATCCTCCTAGCATCCGCTATCAACCCTGCCGGATTGGATGGTGGGAGTGGATCCTGCGAGTCGTGAGGAAGATACGCCGCAACAACCCAGAGCCTTAAGTTTTTTAGCTTTAGGCTCGCCGCGACCAGATAAGCATCACTGTAATTATACATAAAAGTTAAATTTAATGTATTTTTTTTATCACCCATGGCTCTTGGATCAAGATAATATCCTCGCCCGTTTTCCTGAGGCGGATTTCAAGCGCAGCGGAAGCCGCTTTGGAGTGATGGAGATTAATTTGGAGTAGCATCATTACCTAAGCCATCCTTAATCTCCACCACCGTCGCGTTAGCTTCATCCTCGAAGTCCATTGAGAAGCTGTTGGCATCATCAAAGCTGTCGGAATCAGATCTAAGTAGATCCTCTTCATCGTCAGCCTTGATGACATCATTCACTCTCTTTGGAGCCGAAGAGGATGCTCCGTCAACGACATCGGATCGGTCAGAGTCTGCCTCTTGGGCTTGACTTGGGCTTTCATCGATGCTCCTTGAGGCCTCCACCTCATCCTTTTTATACACCTTCAGTGTAACCGCTGTGAAGCCGTAATTTATGACCCCTTTGGCTTTCACTAGGGGTTGTAGGGAGTCCTTATTGACAATGACTAACGCCTGTCGGGATTCTCCTACTACTTCCCCTAGTTTGGCAATCTTCCAATTGTGAGTTGGAAGTTGGGGGTTTGACACTTTCATCATTTTGATGATCGTGTCTGCTTCGGCAGGTTCCCTCGGCAGCCATACCGTAGCTCTTGGCCTGCTAGGGATTTCATCCCTGCTTACTGCTTTGCCCTGCTTGACCCTGGCCACAGACTTCCCACCTTACCTATCGCCTGCTTGTAGAGATCTGCCGATCTCTGATCAGCACAAGCAGTCAATTTAACGTGGCCCTGATGCCAGCCAGCGTCTCTACAGGAGTAGAGATTACTTTTTCTAGCTATTACTAGTAGCTATTACTTCTCTTCTCTATATCTAGTAGCTATTACTTCTTCATCATTTGTATATGATAAAACAAAATTGTTGAATACATTTCTCGTAAATTGGCTTAGATATTCGAAATCTATTGGATCTGACAATATGTTTAATTCCTCCGTAACATTTGTGAAATAGGTATTCATGGATTCAGCAATTTCTTGGTCATTTGTTATTTTATGGTTATCACATTCAAGAACTTTTATTGGATTCATGGTTGTAGGGTTCGAGTTAAACATAACTTTTTTGTAAATGCTCCATAGTCTTTTACTATTAGTTGGATCACGATTTGTTTCATTAGAATAGAAGGTTTTTTTAGCTCGAGTAATTAGTTTTACTACTTCTTTCTTACAAGATTCGTATAGGTTTTTAATATGGCAGTTATATGGGTATTTTTTAGTATATTTGTAGTAGGATTCTCGTAATTTTACTTTTTGAATAATTTCGGTTGTTAACCACTCATTTTTATGTCTAGATCTGTTTACTGATATGACACGTGTATTTTCATTGATTGAATGAGTGAGTTCTTGATCAACATCATCAAAATTTTCTAAAGAATTAAGTCGAGTCCAAAGACTACTCTTCTCTATAGCATCATAGTTTAGTACCGTTTTAGTTAATGATATTTTTTCTTTTATTGGTTTCAGGTTGACACTGATGAAAAATCTTTGATGGTCTGAGAGTGAGGTATTAACTATATAGAAAAAATATTCTAATTTTATCAAGTCCGTTATGAAGTGATCAATAACCGTTTTGGAAGTTTTCCCTATTCTCGTAGCGTACTCTTCAGAATTCCTATTACAAAGGGCATACCCATTGCTAAGTAAAATATTTTTATAGTTTTGAATTTCTTGGTTATTAATATTTAGTGTATTCAAATTAAAGTCCCCCAGTAAAATTGCATTTCTATACTTTGAAGTAATATCGTCCATTTTCGAAAGAAAATCACTCACGTTGGTTTCCTGTGACCTCTATATACCTACAACATTCAAGTTTTGTTTTAGCAATTTGTATATTAGATTTTTGACAAAACTAGTATATTAGATTTTTCAAATTCTTCCTCTAAAACTAATGTACTTGAAATTTTTTTATTCAAATAAATCGCTACTCCCCCATAAGAATCATGCATATTGGAAAAGTATGAAGTATACCCCGGCAAATTAAAAATATTATTTTCAGAGTGTCGTATCTAAATTTCCGTCAATACAATAATATCAATGTCATAATTATATGAATTTATTAATATTTCTAAATTATTTAATTTGTTTCGCAGGCTTTGTATATTAAAGTAAACAATGTTTAAATTATTATTGAATGACATATTTGCTGAATGGTTGTCAACCTCTGAAAAGTAATGCACTTTTAAATTATTTTCAATATCTATATCATCAGCTGACCCCATTAAAGAGTATATGTAAAAATACTAGTTTGTACATAAGAAAGTTGTCAATATTATAATTATTTATATGTAGTATACAATTTACATAAAAATATGTAAAAAAAATATATAATATTGACCACATATTATTATTAATATGTATTTTATAATTTATATAAACATAATACGTCAAACTGTTATATACAATTAAAAGTATTAAATGATAAACATAAATGTAATAAGTGTAAGAAGGCGGCACTATACTTATATTTAACTTCAAACATATTTCCAATGCAGGTATAAATATTATATTTGTGAAAATAAAATTAGTGTGAAATATTATCTCAGCTAATAAAATTAATTTAAATTTGTGTAATTTATATAAGTGTTTAAAAAAATGATTAGATATAAAATAATTGTCAACAAAAGTAATTGTAAATAAAAAGTAAACAAAAATAAAAGAAGAAATAATAAAATATTTTTTGACAAAACATAAAATGTAATAAAATTATTTATAGTTAAAATTATTAATAAAAACCAAATAGTGAAAATTATAAAAGTTAATATGTTGTGTATTATTGTTTCAATATAGGGATCGGATTTTAAAAAATTATTGAAAAAAAAAGATGTAGAAATTGAATGTTCTTTTGACATTTCGTTATGTTTATATATGTATGAATGTTTATATTTCTGTTTAAATGTAATATAATTATTAAAATTTATAAAATTACTAAAATTGTTGAAAAAAATTATTAAATATTTATTTGAGGTTATGTAAAAGTAAAAAGATTGTAAAAAGTGAAGTTTTAATAACATTAATATCATCGAAATCTTTGTTAAAATACAATAGTTATAAATATAAAGTAAATATAAGAATAAAATATATAAATGTTTAAAAGTTGACAAATAAAATTTAAGTAAGCAATTAAATAAATAATAAAGGTTTTTTAATGTTTTTAATTCTAAAAGTTTGTTAGCTAATTTAACTAGTGATATTAAAGGTTTTTTTAATGAAATTAATATCGTTAACAGATTTAATTTTATAAACTTTACTTGTGCTGTTTTTCCTAATGTAGATGTTAATATCTTTAACCCATAGAAATTGAAAATTTTGAGATATTTTAATCTTCTTCGCTTCATAATATAATCCTGCTTGTAGCGGTGACAAATGGTGACCAAAAAAGAAAATTTCTCTGTTGCTTTCTTGTTTGATATCTATTTCGGTAGTAAATAGGTGCTTAGGTTCACGCTTTTTTAACATTATTTCTTTTTTAGCTGTTTTAGATCTAAATTTTACAATATATAATAATTTATTTTTCGGATCTTTTAGTGTTTTTTTGGCTCTATTTCTGAAACATTAATTATATCATTTGAATTGATATTTGCATTAATTTTACTTGCCATTTTCAAGACTGCATCTGTAGGATTTTGAAGTTTACAAGACAAACCAGCAATTACTATATTATTGTTGTTGCTTTTTTGATTAGTTTCATCCATATTAGCTTCTAAAATGTTAATTCTGTGCTCAAGAAGATTGTATTTGTTTTCCATTTTTTCTATTTGTTGTTTCAAGCGGTTATTTTCTTTAATCATTTCACAATTTTGTTTTAAAAAATCGTTCGTTTGCAGGTGCAGATCTTTTTGTGACTTGTGAATTTCGTAAATAACTGATCCTAATGGTTTTAGGAATATAGCCATTTTATGTAAGGTAACATCAGCAAAATCAAAAGAATTAAGTTTATCTGCAATTGCATCGCTTTGATTCTCGCGTGGTGTATTCACTATTTTTACATTTTCATTTCCATTTCCATCGCCTTTTTCCACTATTCCGGGATCCTCTTCGTCATCCACTACTACCATTGAGTCCTCATGAGTACTGGGGCAATTTTGGCATTTCCATGTTATGTTTCCTGCTTTAATTGCTGCAAATAATTCATTCATTCACCTACACATTTTGTATGGAAGAAACGTTTACATTCTGCAAAGCATTGTATTCCTTTAAATTTTTGACTGGTTATATTATACATATTACGCATAAATTTGGCATGGTGTTATTTTTAGGTTTTTCACTTGAAAATAAAAATATATTTTTTTAATTATTTTTTTTCTTTTTTTTTTTTTTCGTTTTTTTGCGCTTGATTCTTGTTTACCGCGAAAATGTCTTTGTAGATTCACTTTTAATTTGAATTTTTCTCTATTGTTTTTTTTGTTTGTTTATTATTGTTTTTTCGTTTTTTGTTTATTTTTATTTTAATTTATAATTTAGGTATAAATTATTTATTAAATATTGCAATTTGAGTTAAAAAAATAAAAAATTGGAATAATTTATATAGGAGCGAAAAATATTGCGTTTGTTAAATACAAACAGTTTGACAATTTTATCTTTTGTTTTTAAGAAACTCTTTCTAGTTTCCATATTTTTCTTATTAAAAGCTTCTGAAGCTTTTTTTAACTGGTGGTTCTTCTTCTTGAAGAAAAATGATTTCTTCTGGTTGTTGTTGTTGAAATTGTTGAAGTTGTTGAGGTTGCTGTTGTGGTTGTTGTTGATGATGATGGTGATGATGTTGTTGTTGATGTGTCTGCGATTCTTGTTGACTTCTTATTCTTTTTCTTTTAATTGGAGCCAACTCCTGCGTTGGATCTATTTGTTGAGCGTAGGCGAAAATCTCTGCTGTGTTTTCCATTTTGCTTTCTTGTTGTATTATTATCTTGAGCTAATTTATTCTAAATTTTTCTTCTAAATAATTGTATTATCATTGTTTAGAAATCAAAATTCTTAACAAAACTAGTTAAAAACCAAAAGTTGTAAAGTAAGTTGTTTATTAATGTAATAAATTCTAATTGATTATAATAAAATAATTGCATTTAACAGTGTTCTAAAGTTGAGAAAAAATCTTTTACATAAATTTTAATTATACTTTTTTATGAAAGAATATTATTTTTTATTTATCTATTCCTAAATTATTTATTTTTATTAGTAAATATCTTTCTGTTTTATTTTTTCTATTAGCATTTTTACAACATTGTTGCATTTAACAGTGCGGTAAAGTTAAGAAAAAATCTTTTACATAAATTCTAATTATTCTTTTTTATGAAAGAATATTATTTTTTATTTACCTATTCCTAAATTATTTATTTTTAATAGTAAATATTTTTCTATTTTTATTTTTTCTATTAGCATTTTTACAACATTGTTGCCATCATCAAAGAATATCATATTTACTTATCCATTGATTATGACTATTATCAAAGCCTAAATATTTCACCTATACTTTATTGCCTTTTCGTTTTAAAATTTTTTCAATTAAATAAGCATTGGGGTCTTTGACACTAGTTAGTTCCTGTTCATAGATGCCACCATGAACTAATTTATTTTTATAATCTTTTAAACTATATGTAATCGGGTCTGTTTTGTTTTTGAAAGCTATTTTAAAAACTTCAGTTGAATAGTTGTGTTCATTTCCTTTTTGAAAAGTACCTCTAGACCTTGCAATTTAATAAAATCACCAACATTAAATTTTCCCTTATTAAATATTTTAGGGTAATTGTAAATTGAACGAAGATATTGTTTTTCATTTTGTGATGTAACTTGGTTTGGTTTTTACTTAATTGTACTGTGTTTTGTGTTATTATATTTTTTCTTCCCACATAAACCATTTTATGGCAATGATTGACTGGGTTTTTGATAAGCGATATCCTTGTTGAGGTATAAGTCCAATTGTATACGGCCAATTAACCAAATTACACGCTGAAGCAATTGTAGTGGCCTCTATAAATGGCTAAACCTTACATTCTTCCAAAAATAGTTGTCTGAATTTAATACATGCTGCTGTCAAAATTTTACGTCATTCATACAATATTCTACAAGTTCATTTTGGAGGTTTAAAAGACTTGTGTTTATTTTCTTCATACCATTCAAGAAATTGTTTTCTTTCCGATGTACTCATTCAATTATAACAGTAATATTTAGGATCGGGTAACTCTCCATTATATTTTATATTGTTTTTACGATTAAACATATGAGGAAAATATCCTTTTTTCAAATTTATGTCTAAATCAAACAATTTCGGTAAACTAGATAACGGCATTGGAGAATAATTTAATGAATCAATTTCACGTTATTTAACAAAATTATCTTTGTTTTTTAATTATTTTTTTCCCCTCATAATTAGTTTTGGTTTGACGATGGTTTTTTCTAAGATATAGTTTAATAAAAACTGATTACCAAATGCTTGTCCATTATGTGCAATAACTACAACTTTATCAAATATTTTTCTTTGGTTGAGTATATATTCCAAAAACATTTGTATTGGATTTTGTTTCAACACATGTTGTCGAAGTCCACAAAAATTCATTCTTTCAACATTAGATAATATACAATGCGTGCAACGTTGTTCAAAAATACATAAATCAGGCTGATGTTCAATTATATCCCGTATTGCAACACCTTCATGAAGTTTCTCCCCGATGATAATCATCTTGAGTTGTTTCGAGATCGTAGAAAATATATAATGTATTCTTATGTTCAACTAATTCTTTACATGGTGTAATAAAGCATTGGTGATATGAAACAACATTTGTATTACAGTTTTTACACAAATGTCCATAGCATATATTATGATTTACATCAGCTCTGTATACTTTAAAGCATTTTGTACAGAAATTTATTAGAGTACAAATAGATTTTTTATTTGCAGATGATGTTGCTTTATGAGTTTGACCTTTAAAACTTCGATTGCATACATCACATTTAATATTTGGAAAATTTGCGTCACATGCTGGAGATGATTTGCAAAAGAAACACGACTGTTTACATCTGTGAGACAATCTATTGTTATACGGCATATTACATGTTTGGCAAAAGTAATCACAACTAAATGCTGCTGTTAGTGATGTAATTACCTTGAAGTGATCATTCATCGTATATCAAATTCTATCTTTTTTCCTTATATTCTTCACCTTGAAAAATAATCGACTTTGCTTTTCCTCTGAAATCAAAAACTACAATTTGATATTTAGAGAGGTACAGTTGAGATTTTTTGAGCTCACTGATACTAGCACCTTTTGCTGGGATGCTTACACATGAATTTCTAATTAGTTGTAACGCAGCTTTCAATTGAAGTTGACCTACATCTTTTCGCATTTTACAGTAGTCAACAGATTTTTCTATGAATGAGATAGCAACAACTAACGCACGTGGTAAGCATAGATTATCTTTGTTTTTAATTGAAATTATGCCTCTTCTTTATTACATTCTTCTTCAAAATTGTTGTATCTTTTTCTGTATCCTCTACCTCTTCCCGCTGGAAGTCGTACATATATAACATTTATGCAGAACGTATCTGTAGATAATCCTTCGGAGTTGCTTTGGAAAATTCTTGATATAACTTCACAAATATCCGAAATGTCAAGGTCTTTTGCTTCTTTAAAATTGATCCAGGGTGGACCACGTTCATGAAAACCTTGTCATCCAAAAGTGACACCAATTTTGTCACTAGGGTCAACATTTTCAATTAAATTGCTGAATAATTCTTCAATACCGGTTTCAATCGGTCTACATTCACTGATTTTATAGATTTTATCGTGAATTTTTTTGTATTCATTTTTTATTTTTTTTTTTATTTATAAACACCCGACCGCGAACGTTTCCAATCTTAGAATTTTCACTCTATTAACCATTTTTTAACATTTTACATAATTTATACATAATGTCTTGCTTGTTATTTGAAAAAAATATTTCAAATATATAAACAAATCTGTTTTATTTTTTTATTTTTACACTACTATGTACCACTATAAGTATCAAAAGCAATTAACTTATTTTGAATCGCTTTTTATTCTTTTTTCTTGCTTTCTAAAATTCTTACATAATAATAACATCTTATACGGTGATAACTAAGAATGTTTTTTTCTCTCTTCTTTAAATACTTCATAGAAAAAAAAAGAAAACAACGAGAAATAAATTCTTCTCAAAACTGCATCAGTTTTGTCAAGGTTGAATCTTTATGTAAGATTTAAATAACCAGTTTTCACTTTTTCTTTTAATTTTTAAAAATCGTTGCAAAATTTTAAAGAAATGCAGTTACACTTATTTTGTTCTGTTTTTATTTTTCTCTTTAAATTTTAGAAAGCATTTTTTCTTATTATTTTCATATGCGCCTATTACTTAAGCCAAGTATACATCAATAAGTAAACATGTACCACGATAGATATTTTTTTGATTTCCTGTTTTTAACAGCTTTTTATTAACTTAATTGGGTAAAGGATGGAATCTTAGAAGTCATTTTAAATACACTTCCTGTTGAGCTAGAGACTTGAAATTTTCTTCATTAGATCAGATCCCGATGACAATACATGATTTTAAAATAATAATATCGAAAAACATTAGAGAAATTAGCTTAATTTCAAAATTAAATTTTCATACAAAAATATAATAGAATTTTTAACAGAATTATTACAGAACCAAAATAAAACATTTTATCTAAATTTACTAAACTCACCAATACCAATACGTATACGTAATACATAAATGTTTTTTTTTTCTATAAATGACTATTGTTTTTTATGTAGACCATTGCATTGTATGCGTACATATGCATAGGTACATACTTCAAAATAATTAAATTGAACTTGAAGTAATCGGACGTATTTTAAATTACGGATAAATCAAAATTAAATATAAGAAGATAGATCCAAAAAATTTTAAAATAAAAAATATTGAAAATAGAAAAAACGGTGTAATTATTGTTGAAGCTGAGGATAGTCAGGAAAGAGATAAAATAAAATCTGCTATTGAAAATAACTTAGAAAAGGTGAATTACGAAGTTAAAATCCCATTAGAACTTAAACCAAGAATTGAAATAGTTCACATAAGCGTGAACTACGCTGAAAATGAATTGATAAAAAAATTAAAAGATCAAAACCCGCATCTCGAAGTGAGTGATATGAAATTAATAAAAATGTACAAGAAAAGTAAATATGATGAGGTAAAATTTAATGCAATTGTCGAAATTGACAGAGAATCATTTCCAAAAGCTATTGCAAATGAAAAAGTCTCAATTGGTTGGGAACGCTGTAAAGTATTTGACGCCTTGAGAGTTATAAGATGTTTTAAATGCAAAGGTTTTAACCATAAGGCTAGTGATTGCAATAATGAAGAAACGTGTTCTAATTGTCTTGGAAATCATAAAAATAACGAGTGCAAAGAGGATAAAGTAGTAAAATGCATACATTGTTAATTTGCAAATAAGAGGTTAAAGCTTGGCATCAACGAACAGCATGATACTTTAAGCAAACTTTGTCCAGTCTATTTGAATAAACTTAGTGCAATAAAAAAAAATAGGTTACTAGTAATTACAGTTAGATAATAGTGACATAAGTAAAGATATTGTATTAAAATTAAGCGAAACTGCAACCGATAATTCAACAGACGATACACATAACTTTCAATGTCCCAATATAAAAGACCAATTAGCAAAAAGGAAATTTTAATTGATCACTTAGCAGTAAATGATGCTTTAACATCAACCAATGGTTGTAATAAAGCAACTGAAAATATAACTGAAGCTATATCAAATTCGTTCAATAACAATAATAATAATTATAGTAATACTAATAATAATAGCAATAATTACAACAATAATGATAATATTTATGATTACAACCTTAATAGCAATAATGAAAGTAATAGTAATAATAATAACTATATCACTAATATTACCAAAAAGAGTTCAAGCAACTATTTGAATTGGGTTAAGGGCGAAACACTAAATCCTAAAAATAAACTTGTATCTGCTCAGAATAATTCTTCAAAGAAATTTGATTTTGATCCAATTGATCCATCTGCAGTAAAACTAACACGTAAAGCAGTTCTAAAAGGTGACAGTGTTTACGCGCTTGCACCGTTAAGACGCCATAGAATATACCATAACGTAAAGCTTTTTTTTATCATACTACGCAAACAAATCTGAAAGTTTTAATAAATCAAGAAGGATTACCTACAAATCATGAACTTTGTAAATTGTATTATAAATACCATGAAAAAATTGGAATTGCCAAAGAGGATTTTAAGGAAGATTTAATTTCATACAGAAGTCATATTGACAACAAATATAGAGACTATCTTCAAAGAAGTAGAGAAACTTGGAATAAATACATGAACCCTATTTCAAAATGATGGACAGAAATAATAATTTTAACAAAAAGAAATCAATAAAAATTCTGTATGTAAATATTAGAAGTAGGAGAAAAAAACTAGTTGATCTAATTTTAATGATTCAATTGCACATTCCAGATATTGTTGTTTTAAATGAAACATGGATATACTCATCTGAAATTCCGCTTATGCAAATCCCTGAATATGCGGCAGTACATTCTTGCAGAGATAATAACAGAGGAGGTGGTACCGCAATATATATAAAAGATTCAATTTCATTTTCTACTCTTTCGTTACCTGAATCAATAAATGGTAAATTTAATCCTATTGGAATAATATTACTGAACTGTCAGCCTAACCTAAAAATTTTTACTATGTATAATGCACCTGATAATGATAAGAATGATTACGTCAATTCATTTGGAATCCTTCTTAAAACGTTTAATAAAAACTGTATTATAGTGGGAGATACCAATATTGATTTGCTTACAATTAATGATCTTACTAATACTTATAAGAACATAGTTGAATCATATAATTTCAATATATGCAATAACACCACTATAAGCGGAATTACTCGTCTAGTCGTTACCTGCAATTGTCAGTCTGATTGTAATCATGGAAGCATTATTGATCATGTTATTTCCAACTCTAAAACTTTCAAAGTATTGATCAAGTCATCTGATAATCCTATTAGTGATCACAAAATATTGAATATTAGTATTGAAAAATGTGATATTAATCCTGAACCAATGATACGGGTAAATATTGTTAAAACAAATTGGGAAATGTTTCAAAACTTAGTCGCACACAAAGTTCAAATGTGTAATTCTTACAATGGACTCACGGAATGTTTAAAGGAAAGTAAATCATTGGCATCATCAACCATAACAGTTAGAAGAAGAAAACAAAACCCTTGGATTACCTCTTTTATACTGAGCGTAATAAAGAGAAAAAACAAACTTTACGCTAAACTTCGTAAAAACAAGAACAACGTGGATCTACAAAATAAGTACATAAGAATCAAAAATTTTACTCAAAAACTGGTAAAAGAAGCAAAGGAAAATTTCTTTAATAATCAAATAAGTGAAGCCACAAATCCCCAACAAATGTGGAAAGTTATTAACGAACAGTTAAATCTTAATAGTTCCAAGGGGAAACTGAAAATTTATTTGACTAATAGCAACGGTGACATCTAAATCTGATTTAGAAGCAGCAAACATTTTAAGTAATCATTTTGCTACCATTAGAAACGTTTTAGACAAAAAATTTAGCAACCAAGGAAGTAATGAAATAGGTCCACATCTATTCACAAATGAGAATACAATATTCCTTATGCCAACAAATAGCAATGAAATAATGGAAATCATAAACACTTTTAAATCTAATTCATCGCCTGGATCTGACGGTATTTCAATAAAACACATCAAATCTATCGGGCATTTAATATCCAACAAACTTGCTGATATAACAAATGAAATTTTACATACTGGCGAATTTCCAGATGCGGCTAAAGAATGTATTATCACCCCGATTTATAAATAAGGAAATAATGCAGACTGTAACAACTATCTTTCTGACCAATATCTTTAACAAATTGTCTATCTAAAATCATTGAAAAAGTTATTAAACGTCGTCTAATTATGTTCCTTTCTAACTCCAATCTAATTGACGACCACCAATTTGGTTTTCTAAATGGAAGTAGTACAGAATCAGCTGCAGTCGAAGTTGTTAATTTTATAAACACGGCATTAGATAACAACAACTATGCTGTTGCTATCCTTTTAGACCTAAAAAAAGCATTCGACACCGTGAATCATGATATAATACTAAATAATCTTTTTAATATTGGTATTAGAGGAATTGCAGCTAATCTATTTAAGTCCTATTTGGAAGATCGTAAAATTAAAACGAGAATAAATTATTCCATTAGTGAAGAAGGAAGTTTACCAATTGGAGTTCCTCAGGGCACAGTTCTTGGTCCAATTCTTTACTTAGCTTATGTAAATAGTTTCAACCAAATTGGACTAAATGGGCATTATTCAATGTTTGCTGACGATACAATAATTTTATATAAAAGCAAAAACACCAATCAACTGGAAGAAATCATCAATAGTGACCTACATAAAGTCAGCGAGTGGTTAAAATTTAGCAGATTAACACTTAACGTTTCCAAAACTGAGTTCATATTATTCAAGCAAAAAAATAAAGCAAATATTAATTTATCAATCATCATCAATCAACAACCGATAAAAAGAGTTGAATCAGCCAAATATTTGAGCTTATACATTGATGAAGACCTGGCTTGGAAAATACATACTGAAAAATTAAAAAAATCTATAACGTCAATAATTGGTGCAATTGGAAGATGTCCTAGATTAAGTGAACATGTAGCAAAGTTAGTATTTTACTCTCACATCCAATCCAAAATGCGGTATTTAATCACAATTTAGAGTCAATGTTCCAAAATTATTATAAACTCGGTTACCGTCCTCATTAATACAGCCATAAAAATTTTATACAGACTACCTTATGATTACTCAACAACATCATTGTATTCTGATTGCAAATTACCCTCTGTTGAACAAACAATATTTTTAGAAAACTGTAAGCTGATTTATAAATTATCAAATAATTTATTGAAAAGCAACCTTAGACTACAAACAAATGATTCAATCCATAATTATAACACAAGGAGTGCAGAGCATTTTCGACTCAGAGCTCCCAGGACGGAAAAGGATAAAAATGATGTTATGTTCAACTGTCTAAAAGTTTTCAACAGTCTTCCTAACAATATAAAATATGCCCCAAACATAAGAGTATTTCAAAAACGATTGAAAGCATTACCTACTCAAGTTAATTAAAAAAAAAAAATAAAAAAGAAAAAAAAAAGTAAGAAAAAATAAAAATTTAAATTGAAATATAAAGATAATTTTAAAATGTATTATAATGTGTTATATTAAACAATATCTTAATATATTTTATTAGAATATAAGTTATTTATAAGGAGAGATTTATACCAGTTTTTTATACTGCCTATCTCTGTTTATTTTAATAAAAAAAAAAAATAAAAAAAAAAATATAATTTTAAAGGAAAAAAAAAAAAAAAAAATATGTAATAATATGTGCTTCGAAAATATGTTTGGTTTGAAAGCGATGAATTTGAAAGATATGAATGTGTAAACAAATTAATGTCCCGCACTTGAGAACACAGTGTAAAATTTAATATGCATTTACTTAAAATTTAGTAAGCAAGTGTTAAGTTTAAGTTTTTTTTCATCAAATCAATTGATTTTTAGTATACATTTTTATTTATAAAAGCAATGTGTTTATTTATAATATTTATATAGATATGTGTTTTTCCTTTCTTAATTATAATTAAAATAGGGCTTTTCTTTCGAAACTCTTAACATATTAAAATCGCTTATTATGGCCCTAACATTGATATCTAAATTGGGAGCTGCCTTTAAATTAAGATCTATTAGGGAATGATGATCTGCACCACTAATGCCTTTTTCTGAAGTATAAAAACTAAGAATATATTTCCAATTATGTAAAAACATTAAACAACAAAAAGAATATATTAAAAATAAGAAATCCAGTCTTTTTTAAAAATAGTAAATAACAACAATATTTTTCTTTTCAATAACAATAATTATGAATTAATCATAAAATATATGTTATGTACATACATACATATATATCTACATCGTCTAGAAAAAGCAAAATAATTTTTTTTAATTCAAAAACATTAGCATTTAGAAGTAAGCAATTTAATATATTCTCAATTACATACTTTTAAAACCAAATTTTTTTACTACATATGTAGGTACAAACATGTATAAAAATGGTATGCATATTTTTATGTGTGCTGTACTATTAAAAATCTGCTAACACAGTCACACCAAATTCCCAAACTCCCAACTATTATTATTTAGTTGATTCATCGATTTATTATTTTTTAATATGTAGGCAACAGTTATATTTATATGAATGGACGGTAAACATAAACGAACAAAAAAAAAATTCAGAATGTTCTATAGCTAATAATTTCTATTTTTGAAATAGACTGTATGCATAAATTTAATATTAAAAAAAAAAAAAATAAGTTCTTAGCGTACCTAAATAACAGAAAAAAAAAAGTAAAATGTAATACTGGAAGAAAAATAAAAACGAATAGAAAGAAAAGAGAACAAAAAATATTACTTTGATTGTTTTTAAATATTTTTAAAGTCTATTTCTTATGTATATGTGCACATCTGATATTTACCGACATAACAGATAGAAAAAAAGAACTATTAAAATGTTATGATTTTAAAAGAAAGAAACATACGTTTGATATTTCTGTATATAACAGATAAAAAAAAAAATATTAAGATGTTATGTTATGAAAAGAAAGAAAAAACAAGGCAGTGTATGAATCAAAGTTTTTAAAGGGTCGCATTTTTAAGTGGAAATAAAGAAGATTATAAAATTGCAATAACAATTTTATTTAAATTTTTAATTTTGCTATGCAATGTTTCCTTAATTTTTTAAAAATCTTGCCACAATATATAATACAATATAACAATCAGAAGTTCAGATCATTATATAGTACCCATACTACTATAATATTTATATGAATGAATATATCAGTATATATGTGTGTAGTTATAGATTCATTATTTTTTAATACCAACAATTATATTTATATGAATGGACGTAAACGTAAACGAAAAAAAAATAATTTTATGTTTGCATATGAATGGACGGTTAACATAAACGAACAAAAAGAAAATTCAGAATGTTCTATAGCTAATAATTTCTATTTTTTAAATAGACTCTATGCATAAATTTAATATTAAAAAAAAAACAAAGTTCTTAGCGTACCTAAATAACAGAAAAAAAAAAGTAAAATGTAATACTGGAAGAAAAATAAAAACGAATAGAAAAAAAGAGAACAAGAAATGTTACTTTGATTGTTTTTAAATATTTTTAAAACCTATTTCTTATGTATATGTGCACATCTGATATTTACACACAAAAAAAACATTAAAATGTCATGCTATAAAAGAAAGAAAAAACAAGGCAGTATATAAATCAAAGTTTTTAAAGGGTCGCATTTTTAAGTGGAAATAAAGAACATTATAAAATTGCAATATTTTTATTTAAATTTTGAATTTAGCTATGCAACGTTTTCTTAATTTTTTAAAAATTTTGCCACAAAAAATTTATATTAAAAAAATTCAATATATTCTATATTATAACAGGTAATAATATAATTATAGACTGTAAGGGCAACTGTAAAAATTCAAAAAATTTAAACAAGGAAAAAAATAAAATATCAATTTAATACTTATATTTGTCGTTACTAAAAAGAATAAAATAAAATAAATAAAAAAAATTAAAAAAAAAACAGCTTTTTTGAACTAAAAAGTAGAAAATAAATTTTTAATAGCAAATTTTTCTGTAATTTTCTAAACTATATTGTTACAATCGAGATTTCTTTGAAAAAGTTTATTTCAATATGTCAAATATATATATAAATGTAAGTATATATAAGTTTTAAAGTCTGTGAAATTAATATAAAAGCTGGAGGCAAAATTTAAGAATACAAGTTTATAGTTATGCGTTTGTTGCCTCCAGCTTTTATTTTAATTTCACAGACTTTAAAACTTATTTAAACTTTATTTTTTCAACATTCTTACATAACAATTAATTAAAGGTCTTTCCTTCCTCGTCTTTAAATACTTGTCATAAAAAAAAAAACGAAAGAAAAAAAAAAACAAGAAGTAAATGCAAACATATTAAAAATGCAAGCAAAAACATCTCAAAATTGCAAGCAAAAATAGAAAGCATTTTTTTCTTACTATTTCCATGTTTACCTATTACTTAAAACAAGTATACAATCTTTATAAACTACTAGACTTGTCTGGCGGCCACGGCCGTCTGTCTGACCTATTTTTATGACATTAACCTACTCCAGTCTGATCTAATTACGGTTTTACCTACTTCTGGGTGACCTTGACCTACTCACCTGTCTGGCCCAAGTGCTTACCTATCTACTTATAATTACCCTGAGAACTAAACTGTTTCCAGATTGAATTTTTTATAGTCTGGTTAAAACATGCATGCTTTCATTTCAGAATATGTATGATAATGATTAATTTTTTTTCTTTCCATTAGTTTTCTAAATTCTTTGTTGAAAAACTCTTTGCCTTGATCAGATTGAATATTGTTTGGGTGTGTTCCAGCACGTTTAAAAATGTTTTTGCATGTCAAGTAAAACGTTATTAGCATTTTTAGTTTTAATTGGTTCAGCATAAGCATTCTTCGAAAAAGTGTCTATTACAGTTAATAAATATTTATTTCCTTTGTTCTACTTTGAATATGGAATCATTTCTACTAAATCGATTTGCCATGTATCGTTTAAACCTTTTTGAATAAATTTTCTTCGACGAAAGTTTCGTCTGGCTGGTGTATGTATTTCCGTTACTATTTGTGCCCTTGATATTATGCTTGTACCATTTATTCAGATTTTTCAATTCTATTTTATAATTTTCTATAGAGCAACAGTTACATGTATCTGGTCCAGATGACGAGTTGTCGTAAGCCCAAGGACAAAGAGCAAAATGAGTTCCGTATATAATGTAAATTAAATATTAAAATGTAAATTTTTCTGTTGTTAAAAATTCTTTAATGTATTACATATGAAAAATACGTTGCTTACTCTTCCACTTCTTTCACCTTTCACCATCTTTTAAAATGAGAGTAAATTATACATCTTTCACCTTCATGTTTTAAACTGAGAATAAGCTATAATACACTTATTTTACCTCTTAATCATTCTTAAAACACGAACCGATAATGATATATTTTAATCTTCCATTTGCGATGATAATAGCGGGACCATCTGGATGTGGGAAAACAACATTTGTATGCAACTTAATCAAAAATATTACTAGATTGATACATCGATAATTTGAATTATTGTTCGATATTTGAATTTGATATTAGATTTAACACAAGACATTAACGATTTGTTTCGAATTAGAACCAACACATACTCAGAGGAATATTGCGTTTGTTTTTGTGTTACCAAAGATTTAAACAAATGCTTAAAATATGAAACGGTTGAAGAAAAATCGACATATGTTACATGTACTAGAAAAATGCAGCAACAAGAATTTTTGTAAAAATATTCTAAAATATTGTGATGATGATATAATAAAAACTATTGCTGAAATTACAATTAATGTGCTAAATGGAAACAACAAAATATCATCATAACAAAAAACAAAACTGAAAAAACATAAAAAACAATTGAGACTCTTAGCGTGTCCACAAAAAGGTATAAAAGCTAAACGAAAAATGTTAATTCAACATGGAGGATTTTTACCTATATTATTTGGTACTATATTATCTGGTGTAATAGGGAAATTGCTCAGTAAGACATAATGCAGCGAATGATTGTTATGCCAACACAAATATTTTCAAAATTTAGCAAATTATTTCAAGATGATAAAACTTAGAATTATTGTATCAAAAAATGAAAAAAATTTTATATGATAAAAAATTAAAACCATTGCAAAAATAGTACTTATATCGTCAAAACCTTCTCAAATATTGAATTAACAAAAGACACGCAAAAACATTACCAGAAAAGGCTAATAATCTTACATTTGATGCAGGCACTGAAACAAAATTCTTTTCTAAACGAAATGCATATACATAAACTGAATTACCTAAATACAAATCAACATCAGCACAGACCGATTTTGTGCCATTAGTAACTGATAATGTGTTTTAATATGGTCCTAAAAAGGAACATTCAAATATGGATATCGAAAATGACATGTGTTCTAATTGATTTAGCGTTCTGAACGGACGATAACATTACAATATTTGTAAAAAAAATTGCTGTGTAAATTTGTAAATTTTATTGCTGGCATAAAAGAAAATTGTAATACTATTGTAAAACAATTAAAGTATAAATTCGTGACACACGTAAAACTTTTAAGATTTACATAATACAATGTTATAGGCACCTTATACATATTTTCCTGTGTGATTTTTAAAAAAAAATGTAAATAGAAAGACAAAAAATTTATTTTTAAATTCTTTATTATATTTTACAAAAAAACTTAATTATTTTCAATTGCATAATGACCCTATGGTAATGTATTATAATCATCTGTTAAAAAAAATCTTTTATCATCAAACGCGTTTAAAGCTTCGATTGGGTAATACTAACAACAGTATGTTTTTGAGATTTTATTAAATTTTGTTTAACCGTCTTATCGACAGAATTATTCAAACAATTTACAAAATCATCAAAACAAATTTCTCGTTTTACAACTGGTTTTTTGACACCTTTAATTTTTTTCAGTTTTTCTTTATGTTCAACTTTGATGGCATACATTTTAGATCTGAATCCAATAAAATGAGACATTATTTATCGATTCAACTCATCTTTCATTAGCCCTACAACTTTTTTATTAACTCTTGTGTATTCCCCAAATATTATTCAAAGGATAATCACTAGTATCGAGACGGATTTTACAATCTTCTTTCATTGTATGGTAAATATTGAAATTAGAAATTCCATAAATTTAACTATCTGTATCTGTATACAATACAGCACAATCTTCGCCAAATTTTGGTTTCATGTAATCGTAATGATATTGAAATTTCCAGAACCCAGAAAACAACATAAATAGGCTTACAAAAGTATACTTCAGATTTAAATAATTCAATAGCTACTAAATTCTCATTAAAAACTGTACTATTTTTGGAAAAAGGCGAAGGAATTAATAAATTGGCGCCATACCTTCCTTCCCAATTTGAAACTAGTTTTACATTACAATATTTTCTTACGTTTTCTATACATTTTCCAAAAATGACATTATTCTTAAGTTTAAAACGTTCAATATCATTTTATTGGTAGCTTGCGCTTTTAGTCTTGTGTTTAAATCAATATAAGCTTTTAACCATGCAGATTGATCAAATTCAAGAATCCTGTGAATTTTTTTTACTTTAAGCCATGTTTTAAAGCTTGTTTTAAATTCATATAATGAATGACATATTTTTCTTTATCGTTAAGAATTGCGAGTAGTTTTTTTTTGTTTTGAACCGGGGGGACATATAATTTCAGCGCAAAACGGTATTTTTTTATCCTGTTTTACCGCTATTATCAATTTCCTTAGCCACAAACCTTCTCCATGTTATTTTAGGTCTACCCACACATCTTTTTCCCTGTGGATTCCAGTCGAGCGCTAAGGTTTCCATTGTGGAGAACCCTGGACGCGGCGTTGGTGTACATATTTTGGATGATATTTCTGATTTTAGGTGGTATATTCCTTCTTCTGAGAACCTTCCAGATGGCTCTGTGTTTTATTTTATCGAATGCTCTTTCAAAGTCCACGAATGTTATGTAGAGTGGTGATTTCCATTCTGCTGATTGTTCGATTATCATACGCAGAGTATTTGAGTGATCTGTACAGCTGCGCTGCTTTCTAAAACCTGCTTGTTGCTCACGAAGGGTGTCTTCTACTCAATTCTGGAGTGTATTATGAGAGCCAGTAATTTATTTAGTGTGTTTAGGACTGTAATACCACGCCAATTTTTGCATTCTTGGAGATTGCCCTTTTTGTGGATGTTTTATTATGATTCCTGTTTTCCAGCTTTCCGGTATGGCTTCATTGTTCCAAATTTTTTCCAAGATAGGCTGAAGAACTTCTGCTATATATCCTGTGTTTGTTTGGAGAAGTTCTGAAGGTATTCCATCTATGCCCGGCGCTTTGTTGCTTTGCAGCCTTGAAAGTGCAGCTATAATTTCTCTGTTTGATGGGGCATTTACAGTAATTGGGCTTCTTGTGTCTGCAGTAGGGGGACTTTTTTCTTCATCACTTTCATTACTATCTTCACTATCTTTGTTGTTTCTTTCTTCGAAATGTTCTTTCCATCTCTGGATTCGCTCTTGGTTTGAAATGAGCATTTGTCCATTTTTATTTCTAATTGGACGATTTTTCATTAAATTCTATTTTGTGAGAATCCTTACTTTGTTGTAGAGGGATCGCATATTATTTTGGTTTGCTGCTCTTTGTGCATCAGCTGCAATATTGTTGAAGAATTTCCTTTTGTCTCTTCTGGCACTTTTCTTTACTTCTTTCGCTTTCAGGTTATATTGGTTTTTGACTTCATCCGATTGGGTTAGTAATAGTTTTTCTCTAAGTTTCCTTCTTTGCTGAATTAGGGTCCAGGTTTCATCTGATATCTACTGTTTCTTATTAGGTATTGTTTTACCTAAGACTTCTTCACCAACTTGAAGTAAGATTGACTGTAAATTGTCTGTATTAATTTGCTGATTCTGCAGCTTTGTTACAAATTCTCTTTTTGTATTATAGCATTTTAGTTTTACAGTATTGATTTGGTGCTTTCTTTTGATTGTGTTATTCTGAGTGGCTTTGAGTCTTATTCTTATGTCTCCTGTTAGCAGCGTATGATCACTATGAACATCTGCTCCTCTTCACGTTCTTACATCTAGTAGGGATGATTTCCATTTCGTACTAATACATATATGATATATCTGGTTTTTAGTCCGGCCATCTGGAGATTCCCATGTATATTTGTGAATGTTTTTGTGTGGGAAGAGTGTTCCACCGATTGCCAGGTTGTGTTCCAAACAAACTCCTACTAGTCGTTCACCGTTGTTGTTTATACTACCAATTCCATGATGTCCCATGATTCTCTTGTAATCGCTATCCGGGTTTGAACCAGCTTTTGCATTGAAGTCTCCCATTATTAGTATGATGTCGGTTCTGGGAATTCTTTCTAAGATTGCGGAGAGCTGGAAGTAGAACTCGTCTTTCATCTCTTGGGATGCCGCTTCTGTGGGAGCATAACATTGAATTATAGAAATTTTTCGTATTGCAGAGTGGAATCTTGCTTGTATAATTCTGTCGGAAGCCGGGGTCCAACTTATTAGGCTATTTTTCATTGTTTTATCTATTATTATTCCTACACCACTTTCACTCCCGCTCTCCGTTTCACTGTATATCATCTTACTTCTTTCAGGTGTAGTTATTTCTCCTGTGCCAGGCCATCTTATCTCACTCAAGTCCAGAATTTTAACTTTGTATTTCTGTCTTTCTCTTTCTATTTGGGCTAACCTTGATGTTTCTTTCAGAGTGCGTGCATTCCAATTTTCAATTTTTGCCCTTGTTTTCGTGCCAATGGTCGTTACCGTATTTTCATTTTGTAATATTCGGTTTTGTAATATCCGGTTTTGCAAAACGGTATATCGGCATACAAATCGTGCAAGTCCCTTGGATAAATTAAATCGACTTCGAAAATGTAAACTTTTGGTGAGTCGTTTTCTATTGTCTGAATATTATCTATTGAAAAATCACATAGTTGAATCCATTTAAAATTCCCTGTTGGTAAAAATTGTGTCATTGCATAACCGTACTGATTATTAATATCTTTGTACATTAAATATATTTTTGGTTTATATGGATTATATCCAGCTAAATATTAATTATTTGCTTCAGAGTAGCTTTTTGAAATTGACTTAAACCTTCATGTATTCTCCTTTCAATAAACATAATCATAACTATATCTGTAAGCAATTCTAAATTTATTCCAATGTATAATAACGTAGCGTCCCAAGTATAGCCAGGAAGAGTGTAGTAATGAGCAGGGTCTGACTTATGTGTCTTTAAGGAATTTGTACGAAATTTTTCAAATACATCTGCTACTAGTAAAACGTCCGTTTTTAAGTACAAATCTGAATACTCTCCTAAGTTATTAACGTTTAAATCACACCATACTTTTTGTGCATGAAGATAGTCTTCATCGGTAATATTGTTTTTATTTAATTTATTATAAAAAATATATTTTTCAGGTAATTCTGTTTCTGGAAATCTCTCAAAGCTATTAAAATAATCATAGCTATAAAAATATAAAATAATCCTTTTCTTTTTAATAAATCAATTTGATGTGACGTTAAATAAGAAAATTCGGATTCTTGAATTGGAAAATCGCATAAAAGAGATGACAAATGATCTAAACTACTAACCAAAAATTTAAAAGAATCTATAAATCTAAATTTAATTTTGTTATCTTTAATGGATTTTGTTAAGGATATATACTTCTCCTTATTTATTGGAAGTACTTTTATGTTACCCTCAGCAATTTTTTGTATATCTTTAATCAAAAAATGTGCATCATATGAACTAAGGTTATGAAATATAATGAGTATAGTTAAATCGTCTCTATAATTTAAATTACAACCTACATGAGCAGGTCCACGATATCTTCCAGTAAAATGGCAATAATCTTTAACCTTAATTTCATCGGATGCAAAAAATTTTTCACATATGTGACATTTTTCGGCTAAGATAAAATTTATCTCATCTTTATTGGAAAGATTTTCTACTGGAGCTATAGGAAGAACAAATGAATTAAGTATAATTGCTAGCTGTTGCAGTTGGTTCATAAACCATTCAATACAATCCTGACTCCGATAAAACGCATATTTTGTGTAACTCGACTTGAACGAACTTGTTAAATAATATCCGATTGAGCAGGGAATATGCTCTTGATACTTTTTTCCCCCATCTATTTCTTTTAAAAATCATTCTAAGTCCGCGTATATTACAAACGGAGTCATTATCTTACATCTATAGTTCTTAAAACTAATAGTCTTATTTTCTATAGTAGGTAATCTTATCATACGTTCATTTTGCTTCAAGCAATTTTCTTTATGAACTTCCAGTTTTTCTGTATCATAAAAGTAATGAAGACATCTATCACAAAAATAAATTTCATGATTATTAGAATTTCACTGTGATCTCAGAAGCCTTGGAAGATTTTTAATCCAAATATAATGTCGATTAATGTGCTCATTATTTCCACCAGAGTTCTGTTCTTCCAACATCAATAAATTCACATGTAGCTTATCTAAAATAAAATTAAATGTTAAGTATAAAATTAAATAAAAATTTTTTCTTATACATTCCAGAGTCTTTGAGTTTGCCCCATATAAAGTATGTTTATGGGCCCAATTTATTATAAGATCGGTAAAGATGGATTTGTATGGTAAGATAAATGGATGTTTTCGGTTGTAGCTAGTTGCAAATTCTGTAATTCTTCCTCCGACACGAAGAAGCTTGTTTTCATCTAAAAATGGATTAAGGTTTAATAAGTTGCTATTTTTTTTCATTAGACGATGATTTAAAAGACATTCGATTTCATCTTTAAAATATTGTATTTGTGTGGTTTGCACTAGATGTATTGTTGCGGTCTTTTTATCAATAGTTATTAAATTTTCCTTATTACGATCTTCCTTCTTAAGTTTAAGATTAGATATAAAACATTTGCAATAAGCGAAAATTCTTTGTAGCTTTGTTAAAGATAAATATTTTGATAATAGCATGTCAATAAATGGATTGTTTGACATAGTTGAGATTTTAGTTTATTGTTTGATTTTTCTTCTAAAGTTGTTTGATAATTTGCTGCTTTTGAGAGTCTGATTATTTTTTGTTTTAGCCAAGTGGGACCTTCCCACCGCAAAGAATTATATTGCAATTTGCTTGTGAGCTGACATGATGCCAATATCCGACCTCTAATAACGATTACATTTCTGATATTCTATTGCCAACAAATGTTTTCCAATGATGTGGATCTCCTTATAGCCACGATAAGACAATTGTAGAATCTGTCCAAACAAATGACATTATGTTATCAATATCTAAACTGTGCTTGACTTCTTTCATCAATCTGGCTAATAATAAGGCGCCACATAACTCTAAAGTTGACACGTCAATGTCAAATGAAAGTAGATATGTTTTGGCTCGGTTGAGAGATCATAATATTTTTGATAATGTTAGACTTTTCTTGGCATATCGCCATGACAAACCTAATTCAGTTTGTATAAATGTGAAAACCAATGCATATCTTAAAATCGCGCTTCAGCAAGAAAGCTTACCTACTAATACTACAGAGTTTTGAACTTTACTTAACAGCTTTAACGAAACTTTCGGCCTCACTGCTGAGCAGACAAACTCTGATCTTAAATCTTATGATTCTCAAGTCTCCTCTGAGAGAATTAATTATTTGCAACGAACGAGGTAAGATACAGAAGTTATGGACTTTAATTATTACATGGCGAGCGTGATAGCTTTCGGGTTTGGATGTTGTTGCAAAAATCAAGTTTCAATAAAATAAAATTGAAAAAATAAAAATTGAGATTGGAAAAATAAATAACATTAAAAAAGTAAAAATTAAGATTGAAAAAAAATTAAATTGAAAAAAGTGAAGAGTAAAAATTAAAATTATTTTGTTAACAAGTAAAACAAAAAAAAAATTAAATTATGTAAATTTATACCAGTAATCTTGGAAGAAAGATTCTGCAAGATGAAAGAAGAAAAAAAGACATTGAGACCTTCGTGGCGGAGGAAAAGTGTTAAATGCTATGCTACATTAAGCAAATAAAAGATAACGGTAACAAAAACTTAACTAATAAAGACAAAAACCAAAGAATTGAAGTTGAAACAAAATTTTAAAATTTTAAAATAAAAAAAAAAAAATAAAATGATTGTTAAAAAAAAAAAGAATTTTTCATTAAATAACTTTAAAATCTAAAAAAAAGCTAAATAAAAACACTTAATCTGGCATAATGACAATAATAATAATTCAAATAAAATATGAGAATAATATAAATAAAAAAATTAAAAAAAAAATGGTAAAAACAAGAACACTTTAAAGAAGAACATAATAAATTAAATAACAAAAACATTAGTAATAATAATAAAAAAAATTTTTTTTAAATAATAAATAGAAACTTTATTAAAAAAAATTTAAGTGATTAAAATTATGGGTGGATAATTATAATGGATTAATTATTGAAAAGATAACAACGAGAATCTCAGGAAAATGCTGATAATTATCACAGCAATAAAAGTGTTGGAAGTAATTAACATCATTTATCAAAACCGCAGGAAAAATATCAAACGCAGATATCAGATCGGAGTGCCGCAGGAGGAATAAAAAGATAAGTGATAATTTTGTATTATTTTTGTTTTTTTTGTTATAAAATTGCAAAATTCTTTTGTATTTGTATTTATTACATTATTACTTGTTAATGGTAACTATTTAACATCTTTGTAAATTAAATTAATATTTGATAAGCTATTTCCAATTTTACAAAAATTTATAAATATATTAATTATCAATGGACTATCTATTTAAATTTTATTTGAACTTATTATTGTTTTAATTGATATTTTAAATCGAGTAGTTCTGTAGAATGGAAGTCTAAAATCACCAACATTTCTTAAGCTATATGAATGACTTTCCAACAAAGCGAACATTATTACTTAGGTATGCAGGATGTAAGTTGTTTTTTATCTTAAATACGGAAACCAATATATTAAATTTTAATCGCTGCATCACATTTAGCCATATTAAGATTGACAACTTCTCTGAACTTCTAGCGCATCTATTGCATTTCAGTACGGCTCTCATTACTTTGTTCTGAAGCACTTGTAACCGATTTAGTTGTCCTATATTGCAGATAAATAAGATCGATGAACAATACTCAAAATGAGGTAATATTATTCTATTTATTTTTGCAGATGATAACGATATTTGCTTTCTAATTCTTCATAAGAATCCAATTTTTTAGTCCAATTTTTTAATCCAAATTTTATATATAAATTGAGGTATCATTTTGATTTTGCCGCCATTTTTTTTCTACCTGGAATTTTTATACGAGGTTTCTTTAGGTATATTCTAAATACATTCCGGTTAGTTAATATGGAACGTTACACGAAGGAACAACGTGTTTTTGTTATTACAACATTTTTTGAAAATGGTAAAAGTTTTCAAGATGTAATTAGGAAATTTCGAACAAAATTTGGTAGAGAAAATGCTCCAACAAATCGTGCCATCAAGCTGATGGTTGATAAATTTCTAGAAACTGGATCTGTTCTTGATAACAGAGGCAACATTTATCAACGTAGTGGCCGTTCAATCGAGAATGTAGCAGCTGTGAGCAGAAGTGTTGAAGAAGATCCGAAAACTTCCATTCGTCATCGTTCGCAGCAATTAAACATCAAACCATCCACATTATTCAACATTTTGCATCGTGATCTCCATTTTAAGGCTTATAAGATCCAGCTGACGCCTGAATTAAAACCAACTGACCATGCATTACGTCGGCAATTCGTTTCTTGGGCAATCGAAAAACAGGAAGAAAATGAGAATTTTTTTAACAAAATGAAGCACTTGTAACCGATTTAGTTGTCCTATGTTGCAGATAAATAAGATCGATGAACAATACTCAAAATGAGGTAATATTATTCTATTTATTTTTGCAGATGATAACGATATTTGCCTTCTAATTCTTCATAAGAATCCAATTTTTTTTTATATTTTTGGGAATATTATATCAGAGTGTTTGTCAAATTTAAGTTTATCATCTATCATAATTCCTAAATATTTATATTCATTCACACGTTCAATAACACATCCATCTATATTGATATTATTACAATGCATTTTTTTTATTGATGTTTAATTTTAATTTATTCATATTAAGCCACTTATAAAGTTCGATTAAATCATTATTTATCTTTTCATTACATTCTTGTACTGAATTTCCCTTTGCATATAATAATGTGTCAACTGCAAATAACGCAGATTTGGAAAATTGAGTTGAATTTTTTATACCATTGATATATATCAAGAATAATAAAACGCCCAGAATAGATCCTTGAGGTACAGCTACGTGAACATTTTGCACGTCATAATATATTTGCCCAATTTTTACTCATTGTGTCGTTCCATATAAATAACTTTAAAACCATTGTAATTCCACATTTTTTACACCTATCTTACTAAGTTTACTTATTAATACATTTTTACCTATAGTTTTAAAGGCTCTCTGTAGATCTAGAAATACTGCTACAATGACTTCTCCATTTTCCTTATAATTTTTCCATTCATAGATAACTAAGTTTATAGCTGTTTCGCAAGAGTGAGCTTTCCTGAAACCTGACTGTTCATTACACAATATATTATTTATATCTAAGTGATATCTAAGTTGATTAAAAACTATTATTTCAAAAATCTTCTCACATATTAAAAGCATATTTACTGGTCTAAAGTCAACTGGTTTTTTTTTCATTTTTTATTTTACGTATTGGTGTTACTATAATTTCTTTCCAACTTTCTGGAAATATCCCTTCTAACATAGATTTATTTATAATTTTTCTCAGTTTTGGAAAAAAAAGTTGTAATTATTCCTATGTAATCCTATGTAATTTTTATTATTTAAACCTTTTAACGCTGTTTCTAATATTTCATCATTTACTAATTTTTAACTCAAATTTAGAATTTTTAACGCAAACTCAAAGTTTCATTTTCAAATCTAGGTATTTCTATTTGTATAGTTTCATGATCCGATGTCTTATATTTATTATTTATATTTACTTCTAATTCAGTTACACGATCCGTTAAAACGTAATCTATTAGAGTTCGTGATGTTTTCGTGATTCTGGTAGGTTCTTTAACTTTTTGTATTAACCCATAATTACTTAAAAAACGCTTTATCCGGGTTACCTCCGTTTCATCTGTAAAATTAATATTGAAGTCCCCAGTAAATATGAAATTAATTTCATTATCAATATGCCTCTCACACCACTCTTCTAATATATCAATAAATCTATTTGTAGAACATCTATGTGATCTGTATAAGCATATAAACACTATAATTTTCCTCTTTTACGTTAATTTTAATACATAAGATCCATACATTTTCCAAATAAAAAGAATCAACTAAATCACTTTGATATTTCTTGTTAATATATATTGTTACTCCCCCAGTGTGTCTGGAATATGAATTATAATTATATGTTCAATAATTATTAATCAATAATTCCGAACTCTCAATTTTATCAGTGATATGCGTTTCACTTAAACTTATAAAACAAAACTATACTTCGTATACTAAATTTTTCCTTTCACTGAAGTTAGTTGTTAACCCTTGAATATTTAAATATATACCAACTATACCGCTACCATAATTTTCTTCATTTATAAAAAAAATTCTCTTCTTTGTTGCAATTATTTTTCTTTTATAAACATGACATATCTTATCTTGACAATTATGATTAACATCGAGTGCTAGCCCGAGTTTAGCATTCGCCCTTACGCAATTCACAGATTTAAAAGTTTCGGATTCACAATTTTCTTTAGGATGATCTTCACCACATTTCAAACAAACATAATTTACTTCTTAAATTCGGTTTTTTTATGACCATATCCTAGGCATTTAAAACACCTCATTACTTTTAAAATTTTTAAAAATTTTGCAAATATCCCATTTAATTTTTACCTTTCCATTTTTCATAATCATATTAAAATCTTCACCATTTAGTTCAACTATAGCATTCACGTCTTCTAATTCACCATTTATTTCGTTTTCTTATTTGTTCCTTCTATTTTACAAATGGAAGCTGTATCTTCGCAAAAAATTTCTACACAACCATCTTTTCTTGTTGAAATACCTTTTATTATTAACTCTTCAGGATTAATCGTGAATTAAATAGCCGTTTTAGTTTTTCCAGGAGCTTTCCTTTCTTTAGGAAGAATGACTACTACTGGTTCCCTTTTAACGATGTTGGCATATGTTTGCCCCTGCCCCGACCTGCTTTAGAGATATTAATTAAGTTTATCATTTCTCTTTTTGACTTCAGTTATTAATTCTTGTACTTGTTTATCTTGCTCAATTATATTTTTATTCGTTGTATCAATTATAAGTTTCTCAATATTTTCTATTTTATTCTTCAAATCTTTTATTTCCGCCATTCTTTCAGAATTTTCTCGTTGTATATTTAACATTTCCTCATTTTGTTTACCCTAAAATTCTGTTAAATTCTTCATTTTTTTCATTAATACAACAATAACACAGCTGTGCAATAACACAGGCTAACATTGTTATTTCTGTATTATGACTCTCTATTTTTCTAGTTATCTCTAAATTTTGTTCCCTTAAGTTAACTTTATTATTTCCAGCGCATAAAAGCATTTACTGCAATGAATTATCAACATTTCTTGATATCTCCATGCAATCTTCACAAATAATTCTTTGTAATGGAAATTGGGATAGAGCCCTAAATGCAGTATCATCTAATGTTGAACATATTAAAAATGTATGATATACCGTACCACAAGCACCCATGCATCTTACTTTTTCAGATTCATTTCTAATTTTTTTCCTACAAGTTTTACATTTATCCATTTTATTTATTATTTACTATTATTATTTCTATTATTATTATTCCTATTATTATTATTATTCTTATTATTATTATTTATTATTATTTATTTATCAATATAAACTATTATTATAAATTATTATTATAAATTAATTATTATAAATTATTATTATAAATTATTATTATAAATTTTATAATAAATTATTATTATAAATTATTATTATTAATTATTATTATTAATTATTTTTATTAATTATTATTATTAATTATTATTATGAATTATTATTATGAATTATTATTATTATTGTTAAATCTTAATAAAAAAAAACACCAGGCATTTATATTCACACTTTATTCAATTAGAGTTTAATGAGAACTAAAAAAAACAATAATTATAGAAATTATTATATAAGAAAAAAAACATTATATGTACATTATTTTTCAATTTCAATTCGTTCAATTCGTTCAATTCGTTTTTGCATTTAAAGTTACATATGAGAAGTGTATATATAAATTGAGGTATCATTTTGATTTTGCCGCCATTTTTTTTCTACCTGGAATTTTTATATGAGGTTTCTTTAGGTATATTCTAAATACATTCCGGTTAGTTAATATGGAACGTTACACGAAGGAACAACGTGTTTTTGTTATTACAACATTTTTTGAAAATGGTAAAAGTTTTCAAGATGTAATTAGGAAATTTCGAACAAAATTTGGTAGAGAAAATGCTCCAACAAATCGTGCCATCAAGCTGATGGTGGATAAATTTCTAGAAACTGGATCTGTTCTTGATAACAGAGGCAACATTTATCAACGTAGTGGCCGTTCAATCGAGAATGTATCAGCTGTGAGCAGAAGTGTTGAAGAAGATCCAAAAACTTCCATTCGTCATCGTTCGCAGCAATTAAACATCAAACCATCCACATTATTCAACATTTTCCATCGTGATCTCCATTTAAAGGCTTATAAGATCCAGCTGACGCATGAATTAAAATCAACTGACCATGCATTACGTCGGCAATTCGTTTCTTGGGCAATCGAAAAACAGGATGAAAATGAGAATTTTTTTAACAAAATAATCTTCACCGACGAAGCTCATTTCCAGCTCAATGGCTACAGCAATAAACAGAATTGCCGCATTTGGGGTGAAGAGAATCCAAGGGTTATCTTAGAGCAACCATTACACCCACAAAAAGTTACGGTTTGGTGTAGTTTGTGGACAGGAGGAATCATCGGACCATATTTTTTTGAAAACGCAAATGGAAATGCGATTACGGTCAATGGAAATCGCTACAGGGAGATGATCCGAAGCTTTTTGTGGCGGGAAATTGATGATTTGGACGTAGAGATATGTGGCTTCAATAGGAAGGTGCCACCTGCCACACAGCAAGAGAAACACTGGATCTTTTGAAGGAAAATTTCGAAGATCGCATTATTTCTCGTAGAGGAGAAGTGATGTGGCCACCAAGATCGTGCGATTTGACACCGTTGGATTTTTTTTGTGGGGTTTTGTGAAATCGAAAGTGTACAACAATAATCCCACAACAATTCAAGAGCTTAAAAACAACATTATCGAGCAGATTTCAACCATTGAAAACAGTTTATTGAACAACGTGATTCAGAATTTTGGTAAAAGATTGGAAGCCTGCCGAAGTGGTAGAGGGGGCCACTTGGCCGACATAATTTTTCATTATTAACCGGAACCTATTTGTAATAAATTAAAATAAAAATATATTTAATATTTCAAAAAAAAAGTCTTTTTTTATTCAAATTAAAGTGATACCTCAATTTTGAACACCCTATATGTATATAGATAAATATATGTTCTAATGTTTAATATTAAATTTATTATGTACATAAGGACATTATTATTCCAAGTATCAAAAAATTTTATAGAATAAATTTAATAATTTACTTTAAAAATTCAAAAAGATTTTACTTTTACTTTTAAGTTTAATTTTGTTTGACTTAAAATTTAGGTAGTTAATTTTAATATATCAACGCAATTTTTATTTCTTTCTTTTGTTAAAATATCTGCTGGCATGTTTGAATCTGGTATGTGCTCAACCTTGATTTTTCATAACGCTTCCATATGTTTGCTATAATGGTATTGAATATCAATGTCTTTTGATTTATCATAATTGGTATGATTTTTGCAGAAGGTGATTGCACTTTTATTATGAGAGAATAATTTCGTTGGTTGTTTTGAATAATTTAGAAAACTTAGTTCTTTTAACATTGAACGTAAGAACATTATATCTTTTACGGCTTCTGACATGGCTATGTACTCTGACTCCATGGTTGAAAGTGCAATTGATCTCTGCTTCCGTGATCTCCAACAAACCGCACCTCCTGCCATTATTATTATATGGTCCGAGCATGATTTTCTTTCTTGCAAATCGTTTGCCCAATCAGCATCACTATATCCAACAATATCGCAACTTGATTTTTCATATTTAATTCTATAACTGGGCGATACCTTTTAAATATTTTAATATTCTTTTCGCTGCCGTCCAGTAAACTAACTTTGGCTGTGTATTAAACCTTGCTAGAAAGTTGAGCGCGTACGATATATCTGGGCGTGCACTATTTGATAAGTACATTAAATTGCCAATTAGTTCTCGATAGGGTTTTGAATTCATCTCATACTTTTCTTCTTTAGACATTTTTTTATCGGGTTGCGATAACTTTAAATTAGTTTCAAGTGGCGTAGAAACCGGATTGGCATCATTCATTTTGTAATTTTTAAGTATGTTTTCGATGTATTTAGCTTGACAAATTGCAATACTATCGCAATTAGATGATCTTTTTATATCAATTCCTAAACTTCGTCTTGCTTCACCCATATCTTTCATATTAAACTTATCCGAGTGCATTTGTTTAGTTTTTTCTAAAATCGATGTTGAATTTTCTGCTAATAATATGTCATCTACATATATTAATATGATAATTAAATTGTCATTGTTTCATATACAGACATTGATCACTTGATGTTTGTTTTATGTTAATACTTGTAAAGAATCCATCCAATTTCTTATACCATTGATGGCTGGCTTGCTTAAGACCATAAAGCGGCTTATTCAGTTGGCATACTTTGTTGAGGATTTAAAGGCTGTTCGATATATATAATTCCTTCTAGATCACCCTGTACAAATGCGGTAATAACATCTATCTGATGCAAGTATAGTTTATATTGCGCGCATAGAGCAACAGGAGCATAAATTTCGTTATAATCGATTTATTTAATGCTACATTTGCTCGTTCATTATATACCGTTTTAGGACGCCCACGCTTACCACTTTTAATAATTTTTGGTCTTCCTCTTCCTTTTAAATATAAATTTGTTTCATGATCTTTTAAACATTGTTGATCAACTTCATTTGAGCTTGTGTTGGGGCTTGTGCCCATTCACTTAAATGAGTCATGACTTTCATATTTTCATGTTTCCAAAATCTCTTCTATATCTTCTTCTTATTTTTCATCATTTTCATGCGTTTGTTCATGTTTTAAATCTTTATTTTCTTCTTGCGTTGTTTCAATGATGTTGTTATTCAGAAATTTGAGTCATTACTTTCATACTTTCATGTTTCCAAAATCTCTTCTATATCTTCTTCTTATTTTTCATCATTTTCATGCGTTTGTTCATATTTTAAATCTTTATTTTCTTCTTGCGTTGTTTCAATGATGTTATTATTCAGAAATTTGATTTGATTTTCATCATATTTAGGTTTTAAACTTATGTTGTTTTCAGAAATTGATGAGCCTAAAACTATATTTATGTATTTATTTTTTCAAAAAAACTTACATCTCTGCTTTAAATAATTGTTGTTTTGCCATCCCATAAGCGATACGACTTAGAATTAGGACAATATCTGACGAAAGTGTATTCAGAACCTTTTGGCTTCAATTTTGATAATTTGATCCTTTATGCAGAGCTATAACTTTACTTCCAATACTTCGTAGATAATTTATTGTTGGTTTTCTACCAGTCCATATTTCAAAAAGAATTAGATAATCAACTGCACTTGAAAGACATCTATTTCGAATGTGTGCGGCAGGGTTTATAGCTGCTGCCCACAGGGTCCAATAACATGCCGTGTGCCATTTCAATTAACGTTCTATTAGCTCTCTCTGCAACACCATTCTGCTGGGGAGTGTATGGTACATTAAGCTCTCTTTTAATTCCCAGTTTTTCCAAATATTCATTAAATTGTTTTGACAAATATTCCCGTCCGTTATCAGTTCTCAAGACTTTAATTTTGAAACCGGTTTCTCTTTCTTCATAAATCTGATAATTTTTAAATGCTTGAAAAATTGCACTTCTTGTTTTTAAAAAACTGACATGAATGTATCTCGATTTGCCATCTATGAATGTGGCAAAATATTGTGCACCTCCTACTAATTTAACGCTCAATGCCCAATTGCAATTTAACGCCCACAAATATCGGTATACACAACTTCTAACATATTGCTTTGCTTTATCGCCGAACTCTGAAAAGGTAATTGAAGAATTTTCGCTTTTTCACAAATGATACATTTTAAATTTTCTGGTATTTTCGATATCACATTTCCTTTTAATTTGTAAAAGTCTCTAAAATTTAAATGCCCCAGTCCCCGATGCCATTTAATTAACTCATCTTTGCTTGCATGCTTAGAAATAAAGGACTTGTTATTTACTGTTTTAATTCCATATAGATTACTTTTTTTTAAAGCCCTTATAACACAAATGTTGTTTTCATTAATCACTCTACAATAATTCTTTTTAAATATAATATTAAAATTCTTTTTCGTAACTTCTGATATTGAAATCAAATTAAAATTTAAATCTGGCACATAAGATACATTAGTTAAAGTCACATAATGTGAAGTTTGTTTATATTAATCTTAAATAAACGATTTTGATTTTGTGGACCAGCTTAAAAATAGATCCTTTATTAGACACATGTGAGTAGTAGCACCACTATCTAAACACCAATTATCCGTTTTGGGATTACTTTCATCTGATCCACCTGGTTTAAAAATTCCGTTATGTGGTCCGCCATTTTCTGATCTGGTATCTTTTTCATTGAGAATAATTTTCTATATATCATGACTTTCTTTGCAGGCCCCTTTGAAGTATATAACTTTTTAAGTATATTCCATGCTTCCTCTGAAGTAGAAGCTTTCTTTACATATAAAAGCTGATTTTCTTTCAACCACAACAATATCAAAGCTAAAGCCTTTGCATATTTAGGTAACCAGCTATTCTTTTCTGTTTCAACAGTTTGACATTTAATTTCACCCATTACATAATTCCACAGCTCGTTAAATATTAATTTTCCTCGTTCAATTATTCTACACAATTTTCAGAGATATTCATTTTTAACAAATTTGTTAATTTTTCTTTTTATTTTATGTTTTTTTTATATATATATGAAGGACAAAAAATTTTTTATATTTTTTTTTATTTTTATTTTAATGATTCACCTGGCTCAATTTTGCTTGGGCCCGTAACCTGTTAAATCTTAATAAAAAAATACCAGGCATTTATATTCACACTTTATTCAATTTGAGTTTAATCAGAACTAAAAACACAATTTGTATTATTAAAGAAATTATTATATAAGAAAAAACTGTACATTATTTTTCAAGTTCAAGTTCTTTTTAAAAATGCGTTTACATATCTAATACATATTTTTTATTTATAAGTATTATTATTAAATATATATATTAAATTTATAAATATTATTATTAAATATTATTATAATTAATTATTATTATTATTAATTATTACTATTATTAATTATAATTATTAATTATTATTATTAATTATTATTTTTAATTATTATTCTTATTATTATTAATTATTATTAATTATTATTATTATTATTATTATTATTATTATTATTAACTATTATTATTATTATTATTATTATTATTATTATTATTATTATTATTATTAATTATTATTATTAATTATTATTATTATTATTATTAATTATTATTATTATTAATTATTATTATTATTATTAATTATTATTAATTATTAATTAATTATTATTAATTATTATTATTAATTATTATTATTATTATTATTATTATTATTATTAATTATATATTATTAATTATTATTATTATTATTATTAATTATCATATTATTATTAATTATTATTGTTATTATTAATTAATACTGTATTATTATTATTAATTATTACTTATTATTATTAATTAATTATGTTATTATTAATTATTATTATTATTATTATTATTATTAATTATTATTATTATTATTATTATTATTAATTATTATTATTATTATTAACTATTATTAATTATTATTATTATTATTATTATTAATTATCATTATTATTAATTATTATCATTATTATTATTAATTGTTATTATTAATTATTATTAATAATTATTATTATTATTAGTTATTATTATTATTAATTATTATTATTAGTTATTGTTATTATTATTATTAATTATTATTCTTAACTATTATTATTATTAATTATTATTTTTATTATTATTAACTATTATTATTATTAATTATTATTATTATTATTAATTATCATTATTAATAATTGTTATCATTATTATTATTAATTGTTATTATTAATTATTATTAATTATTATTATTAATTATTATTATTATTATTAATTATTAATTAATGTTATTATTATTATTATTAATTATTATTATTATTGATTATTATCATTAATTATTATTAATTGTTATTATTAATTATTATTAATTATTATTATGATTATTATTATTAATTATTATTATTATTATTATTAATTATTTTTATTATTAATTATTATTATTATTAATTATTATTATTATTAATTATTATTATTATTAATTATTATTATTAATTATTGTTATTTTTATTATTAATTATTATTCTTAATTATTATTATTATTAATTATTTTTTTTATTATTATTATTAATTATTATTATTATTATTAATTATCATTATTATTAATTATTATCATTATTATTATTAATTGTTATTATTAATTATTATTAATTATTATTATGATTATTTTTATTAATTATTATTACTATTATGAATTATTTTTATTATTAATTATTATTATTATTAATTATTATTATTATTAATTATAATTATTATTATTTTTATTATTATTATTATTATCATTGTTATTATTAATTATTAATGTTATTATTAATTATTAATGTTATTATTAATTATTATTATTAATTATATTTATTTTTATTAATTATTATCATTAATTATTATTGTTATTATTAATTATTATTATTATTATTAATTACTATTATTATTAATTAATTTTATTGTTATTAATTAATATTATTAATTATTATTAATTACTATTATTATTATTATTAATTATTATTATTATTATTTATTATTAATTATTATTAATTATTATTATTATGAATTATTATTATTATTAATTATTATTATTAATTATTATTATTATTAATTACTATTATTATTAATTATTATTATTAATTATTATTATTATTATTTATTATTTTTATTAATTTATTATTATTATTAATTATATTTATTTTTATTAATTATTATAAATTATTATTATTAATTATTATTATTATTATTAATTATTATTAATTATTATTTATTATTAATTATTAATTATTATTATTAATTATTATTATTAATTATTATTATTATTTATTATTATTATTTATCATTATTATTAATTATTATATTGATTATTATTAATAATTATTATTATTAATTATTTTTATTATTAATAATAATTGTTATTAATTATTATTATTATTAATTATTATTATTTTTATTATTATTATTAATAATTATTGTTATTATTAATTATTAATGTTATTACTAATTATTATTATTAATTATTATTATTATTATTATTAATTATTATTATTAATTATTATTGTTATTAATAATTATTATTATTATTAATTAATAATATTATTATTATTATTAATTATTATTGTTATTAATTATTATTATTAATTATTATTATTAATTATTATTATTAATTATTATTATTAATTATTATTATTATTGTATTAATTATTATTTATTACTATTAATTATTATTATTAATTATTACTGATTACTATTAATTATTATTATTAATTATTATTATTAATAATTATTATTATTAATTATTATTGTTATTATTTATTATTATTAATAATAATAATTAATAAAAATAAATATAATTAATAATAATTAATAATAATAATTATTTATTAATTATTATTATTACTTATTTTATTATTAATTATTATTATTATGATTATTAATTATCATAATTATTATTAATTTTTATTGTTATGATTAATTATTATTATTATAATTATTAGTTATTATTATTAGTAATTATTATTAATTATTATTATTAGTAATTATTGTTATTATTAAATAATTAATATTATTAATTATTATTAATTATATTTATTTTTATTAATTATTATTATTATTAAGTAATTATTATTATTAATTATTATTAATTATATTTATTTTTATTAATTATCATTATTAACTATTATTATTATTAATTATTATTATTATTATTAATTATTATTAATTATTGTTTATTATTATTATTATTGTTATTAAATATTATTATTATTGTTATTAAATATTATTATTATTAATTATTATTATTATTAATTATTATTTATTATTAATTATTAATTATTATTATTAATTATTATTATTAATAATTATTATTATTTATTATTATTATTTATCATTATTATTAATTATTATATTGATTATTATTAATAATTATTATTATTAATTATTTTTATTATTAATAATAATTGTTATTAATTATTATTATTATTAATTATTATTATTTTTATTATTATTATTAATAATTATTGTTATTATTAATTATTAATGTTATTACTAATTATTATTATTAATTATTATTATTATTATTATTAATTATTATTATTAATTATTATTGTTATTAATAATTATTATTATTATTAATTAATAATATTATTATTATTATTAATTATTATTGTTATTAATTATTATTGTTATTAATTATTATTATTAATTATTATTATTAATTATTATTATTAATTATTATTATTAATTATTATTATTATTGTATTAATTATTATTTATTACTATTAATTATTATTATTAATTATTGTTGATTACTATTAATTATTATTATTAATTATTATTATTAATAATTATTATTATTAATTATTATTGTTATTATTTATTATTATTAATAATAATAATTAATAAAAATAAATATAATTAATAATAATTAATAATAATAATTATTTATTAATTATTATTATTACTTATTTTATTATTAATTATTATTATTATGATTATTAATTATCATAATTATTATTAATTTTTATTGTTATGATTAATTATTATTATTATAATTATTAGTTATTATTATTAGTAATTATTATTAATTATTATTATTAGTAATTATTGTTATTATTAAATAATTATTATTATTAATTATTATTAATTATATTTATTTTTATTAATTATTATTATTATTAAGTAATTATTATTATTAATTATTATTAATTATATTTATTTTTATTAATTATCATTATTAACTATTATTATTATTAATTATTATTATTATTATTATTAATTATTATTAATTATTGTTTATTATTATTATTATTGTTATTAAATATTATTATTATTGTTATTAAATATTATTATTATTAATTATTATTATTATTAATTATTATTATTATTAATTATTATTGTTATTATTTATTATTATTAATTAATTTTATTATTAATTATTATTATTCTTATTAATTATTATTATTATTAATTATTATTAATAAATATTATTTTTATTAATTATTATTATTTATTATTACTGTTATTATTAATTATTGTTATTAATTATTATTATTATTATTAAATATTATTATTATTATTAATTATTATTATTATCAATTATTACTAATTATTGTTATTATATATTATTATTATTAATAATATTATTAATTATTATGGTTTTTATTAATTATTATTATTAATTATTATTAAGTATTATTATTATTATTAATTATAATTTATTATTATTATTAATTTTTATTATTAATTCTTAATTATTATTATTAATTATTATTTATTATTATTATCAATTATTATTATTATTATTATTTTTATTATTATTATTTTTATTATTATTATTATTATTATTATTAATTATTATTAATTATTATTATTAATTATTAATTATTATTATAAATTTCT